>CM077593.1:43202500-43827500 GCA_039654915.1 Aquilaria yunnanensis
GAATTAGGTAGAAATCATCCTGAAATGAGGTGCTCGTCAACTCATTGGCCTCCACCTTCTTAACCTTCAAAGCCTCCATTTCCTTCTTCTTTTTCTTCCTCCACTTCTTCAACTGGTCAACCTCAGCAGGAAGCTAGGATTTCTCCGATAGAGCTCGCACCACTTCAAAGACAAGGCTTTCTTTCTCTTTCCAAAGGGCCTTAATATAAGAGACTTGCTCAGATAACATCTTCCTAAGGTCTGATGCTCAGGAAGAGGAGACATCGAGGAGCTCCTGCTTGCTCTCCATCATTTCTTGTCAAAGTTTCTCTAGCCCTTCCTTGGTAATTTTATTGAGTTCGCCATACTTGAAGAAGAGCTCGCGAAAGCTTTTTTGGCCTTGGCCAAATTTTCCTCGGATTGACTTTGGATTGGAGTTTGCTTTGCCGACCATGCTCGGAAGTATGCTCCATAAGTGAGCATCTGCAAGGAAAGAGAAGGCATTAAGAATGATGTAAAAGCTTAGATACCAAAATGTTTTCTAAGTACCACAAGAAAAGGAATACTTGAGCTACGTGTTTGGTAATCCGAGCAGCAAGAATCTCATCATTCGGACACAACTCCATCAAAGATTCAAAGGTGGTGTTCATCATGATGCCCCTAGCCATTTTGAGGCACCATCTTTTAGCAGTCATTTTAGAACAAGTTCATGCCCTCAGAAAATGTCCAAAAGGGCTCCCTTGGAACCTTGCCGAAGCGGATCTTCATGTCTTGAAGTTTTTGCTTCCTCATATTATCGGCTACATAGTCGAGCAGGGCCAACACCTCTACAATATCATGCTGAAGTTCCATTACCATGTTATCCCTTAACCACCCATTTAAAAAGTCTAAAATTTGAAAAAAATCCAAAGCTTATAGATGAAGGGTCAAAAGATGAACCTGGTAGAGGCACCTCAACGTCCCCTGCTTCGGAATCGCTCAAGTTGAGGATATCCATTGGAATATCTTTCCCCTTTTGCTTCCTCCTCTTCTCGACCTCTTCGATCCAAAGCACAGCTAGGGAGGTTCCCAGTGTCTCAGCCATTGAACTGGGGCTAAACAAAACTGAAAGTATGGCGACTTTAGGAGGAGGATCCATCGTTTCTGTGGTATCCTCGGTGGGAAGGAGGAATGGGATCCCCCTTAGATTTCTTTTTCCCAGGCTCGCTTAATGGTTGCCCTTTCCTCCTCTGTGGTGCCTTTTTCTTTTATTCCCCCTTCTTGGCTTGGCCAAGGAAAAGACTTTTGTGGAAGGCGGCCGACTTGTTACCCATTTTTGGAAAGTAAGAAACATCAGTGTAAGTACAAAAATCCAAGAAGTAACAAATGAAAGGTGACTTATTCTCTACAAAGGCGGCATAAGACAATTCTTTTGGAAGGATGAGGACAAGCCAAGAGCTCTTTCCATCTATGTTTAGCTTAGGCATATTGACATTAGTAACATGCTTCTTAATAATGCCTAGCTCCCAAAGAACCTCTTCGGTCATCACATCGCATTTGATGGGAAAATGGTAAAGAGGCTACGATGGTGCCCGATTGTCCTAGTTGGCTACCGTCCGAATACCGCTATCAAAATCCTCAAACTGGGACTTTGTTCGAGGGTCAACAATTTTGACGGATCCATCACGTTTATTGCCAAAGTCCCTGAAGCCCATTTTCCTGGCAGATCTTTCCACTTCTCGTCTATCTCAATGAAGAAGTACTTTTTTTGCCACCCTTGCCAACTATCCTTGGTGGAGAAGGTGAAGGTGAACTTCTTACTCCCAAATCCCCAAGGAAGTAAAAAGTAAAACCCCCCATTTAGAATGGGGTGAAGTTTGTAGTATTGCATAAAAAAAAAAGTTAAGAGCTATCCCGAAGACCCCACACATACAAAGAAAGGAGTTAAAATAGGAGTATGAGTTCATGGGAAGTTGATTGACGGCTGTGCCATTAACACTACAGAAATCACACACCATCTTTGGTGGGGGTTTCAAAAGACCAGCTTTTAGCTAAGATCTGAAGACTGTATTTCCTTTTCTCGAGGTTGGTAGCTCAGCTCACCACACTTGGGAACCCTAGTCTTTCCATAAGAGGGCAAGAAAACTTACTTTGCCATTTTTCAACCTTATCTAAGATGGTGCAGCTCAGATGAGCAACTAGAGAGCTCTAACTCTCTTCAACAGCACTAACTTTGTAACCTTGAACTACCATATCTTAATCCTAAAGCTTTAACTCCGGAAAATAAAAAGGAGGAAAAATTAAGAGGAAAAAGCTACTTCGGCAAAGACCTACTTATTGGAATCCAAGGAAGCTAGAGAACCACCATCAACGGCTGCCAGAAATCGCTCCACCGTAGGTTGTCAACTAAGAGAGAAAAGAAACTCATGGATGAAAGTGGGAGAAAATAGATCAAAATGAGAAGTGAGGAACTTCTGAGGCAAAGTGAAGGTTATGTAGCCCAAATGAGGGTAAGTGAAAGGACGCCATAATGACTGAAGTCTGATGAAGAGATGTAACCAATGTAATGGATGGGAAAGGTAGCCACTAAAATGGTGACATGTGTCATCAAATGCGCAAAACAAGGGCACACCCCTTAAACTATCAAATCTGTAACATACAGATCTAGGCATCAGGCCTACCTATCCTTGAAGGTGAAATGACCTTTGGAAATTGTGTACCCCGCAAAAGGTAGGAAACTAAAATCTTGAGAGGGAAAGTAGAACATGCCTGCCAAAGGAGCAACTTTACCAAAGGACTTGGGTAGAAGAATAGTGTGCTTGCCAAAGGAGTAACTTGGCCAAAGAAAGAATAAATTTTTTCGACTAGAAAAAGCCTTGGCCTGTCGAAGGTGCAACTCTTCCAAAGAAAGAGTTGATAGCCGAAGGACTATCGCCTCCACCTGGCCGAACTCCCTGCCACTAGAATGGCCAGGAGATCTGGCGCTACCCGGAAAAAGGTGGGATCACACACCTCGGAGAAAAGCCGAAGAGCCCGAGCTTGGCACGCCAGGGAACCTGAGGATACTATTAGCCCCCCGAGGTAGTAAACAGACCGCCTTCGGAAAAGTGGCACCAGCTAGTGCGGGCCGAACATGATCTTCCCGAAGGCGGAACTCCCTGAATCTGGGAACCCCCGAACTGAGGGCATGTTTCCCAAAGTGGCATAGTCCATACTAAAGGACGACCTCACCCAGGGACCTCGGGAGTACGGCAGGAGAATTTAAGGAAGCCTCTGACATGTCGTCCACAGACGTCACAAGCCGCCTCAAACGGCGCTCTGACACGCCGACGCCATCAAAGTCACATCATGGCCCGTCTCGACTCAAGGCTCAAGGAAGCCTGCCACCAGCTACTTGTCCTCTACGCCCAAATATTCAGAGAACATCCAACCGAACACGTGTCACGATCTGAACGGGCTGGACACCTCTATAAATACCAGGGAATACACCGTGGCAAGGGGCTGGCAAATATCCTGACTCCTCACTCTGAGAAAATACGACCAGGCGAGTTCACTGAACCCCTCAGTGCTATTTCCTCTGCCTTCTCTCAGCACCACTGACTTGGGCGTCGGAGGCTCCTCCCCGGAAAAACACCCCGGGGACCTCCTAACCCACTTTTTCTGAACATCTCAGGCACTCTCCCTTGGGCAAACCGGCCACCAGGCGTTCTTCCTCTCCGAGAGCCCCTCCATCAGTCACCATGACTACCAACGATGAAGCCCCTGGGCATCATTTGGCACCGTCTGTGGGAACCCGCTCTGAGATCGCCGACGTTGAAACTCGGCATTCTAAGGACAGAGGACTCTCGAGGTCTCCGTCCGCGCCTGAGACACAACCGGCTGCTGAGCAAACACTCCCAGGGACTTCTGCGCCTGAGGAAGACCGCCCTCTAGTAATCACTATGAGCTTTATGAGGGAGTTTCAGCATTCGGTCGTGGCCGAAATGACACAGCAGATCGACCGAAAGTGGTCACAGTAGGCACAGGCCCAAAGACCTCCCTCACCTACACGCCCTCGAGAGAAAAGCCCGAGGTCGACTCATCGCAGTTCGGGAAACGGAGACCCGCGCGAAGAATCATCTGCGGAGAATATACCCCTCGGGAAACGGCCTGTGGGACAAACTGGGTCCAAGCGACCGAAAGTCTCACAGCGAAGGAGTTCTTCGCCAGAGGCGAGGTCCTTGTCCCCTCAGCGCCAAACTCGCTCCCCGAGGAGGCGCCGACGATCTCCCTTCCCAGAGGAAGAGCCTAACGCCACAGTTCTCATGGAAAGGATACTAGCACGGCTAGACAGGGTGGAAAAGCAGGTAGCTCGCAAACCCGTCTGGGACAGGCTGACGGGAGCTATCTGCGAAGATGGGTCCCCATTCACCCGGGTCGTGGCCGAGGCAGCCATGCCAGGCGACTTCAGGGTACCTCGGCTGGAGATTTATGATGGCCGCATTGATCCGCAGGCCCATCTGACCAAGTACAGACGCAGCATGATAATGCATGGTGCTGACGACGCTACCATGTGTAAATGGTTCGAGGTCACCCTCACGGGACCAGCAACTACGTGGTACAACTCATTGCCCCCAGGAGCCATCACTCAGTTCCAGGAGTTGTCTACGGCCTTCGCGCAACAATTTATTGGAAGCCGGCCAACGGCGAAGATGCCTGTTCAGATGTTCGACATAGAGCAGAGAAATGGAGAAACCATCCGAGGCTATGTCGAAAGATTCAACAGGGAAGCTCTAAGCGTCCCGGACTTCCGGCCCGAAATACGCATCCTCGCCATGACACAGGGCCTTCGGCGACACTCACAGCTGTTTTATGAGTTCTCAAAGGACCCCTCAGACACCCTCGGAGAATTTTACCGAAGGGACGAACAGCACATGACCGCCGAGGAGCTGAGAATGGCTGGGCCGAAGTCCGATCACAATCGCGCCGAAGGGTCCAATCAGCAAGCCCGGCATCCAACTGAACAGGCAGGCCGACGTCGGAGGATGCGGGGAAGCAAACTGCAAAGCTTCACACCCCTTAGCACTACACGGACAAACATCCTTATGGCGCTGGAAAGGCAGGGGACGCAGATTCGGCTGCCAAAGGCCATGACCGCTGACAACAAGAAAAACATCAAGAAGTTCTGCCAGTTTCACCGCGACCACGGCCACGACACCAAACACCGAAGACTGCTTCCAACTGAAGAAGTACATTGAGTCGTTGATAAAACTCAGCCAACTTCGGAAATATCTGCGGATGCCTTCCCCAAAAGGAAGAAAAGATGAGGAAGAAAGGGCCGAAGATGAGGACTACAACTCAGACAGGCGGAGAAACCGAAGTTCGAAAAAGCGCGCTCCTCCTGCTGCAGGGGTGATACAAACCATCACCACGGGGCTCCCATCCTCGGAAAGAAAGCGGAAGGCCAGAGAGATTGCGGTCATGGAATATCAGAGTCCGGCAAAGAAACTGGCTCGCAAGGATGGATCCACCGTCATCTTCCCCCATGACGATCCGCTGCTAATCATGGCAAGGATAGGGAACTGGGACGTCAAAAGAGTGTTGCTTTGTGATGGATCAAATACTGACGTCCTATTCTCGCATTTACTGCCGAATTTGGACATTTCCAGCAGCGAGCTCAAGCCTGTCACCTCGCCCACCTTCGGGGTGGGACCGTCCGAACTACCTGTCCTCGGATGGATTGATCTCCGCCTGATGATGAAAGGAACTTCGGTCGACGGAACAGCTGAGTTGTACGCCTCCACAATGGCGAGATTTATCGTCATCGACGTTCCTTTTTCGTACAACGCCATCCTTGGAAGGCAGACACAGGGAAACCTGCACATTTGCCCTGACGTGAAGTACTTGACTGTCACGTTCTCCACCAAGGATGGGGATGCAGAGGTCTTCATAGATCAAGCCGAGGTAAGGAAGGTGTTTGTAAAAGCGCGAAAAGCTTTGGCAAATAACCTCGCACAAACAATGGAGGCAAAAGCACTAGAGGAGGACAAAGAAGGAGATCCCACGAGAGCGGAAACAGAAATAGTGGAACTTGTCCCAGGACAATCTACCCGAATAGGGAAGAGCTTGCCCGAAGGTGACAAGAAAAACCTTGTATCTTTTCTACTGGGAAATAAAGATCTCTTTGCCTACTCACCGAAAGACATGCCAGGGGTGCACCCTGGCATAATACAGCATAGCCTTAAAGTAAGCCCAGAAGCAAAGCCTGTCCGGCAAAAGAAGCGAAGCATCTCAGCCCATAAGAGCAACTTTGTGAAAACCGAAGTCCAGCGCCTGTTAGACGCTGAAGTCATCAGGGAGGTCAAATACCCCGAATGGTTAAGCAACGTGGTCATTGCCACAAAAGAAGGCAGCAGCAAACTCCGGATGTGCATCGACTTCAGAAACTTGAACGATGCTTGCCCGAAAGACTCATACCTTCTTCCGCCAATAGACTAACTAGTAGACTCAACTGCCGAATACGGGCTCCTAAGTTTCCTAGACGCCTTCAGCGGCTACCATCAAATAAGGATGGACCCCGAAGATGAAGAAAAAACCACCTTCATCACCGAAGGAGGAACATACTGCTACGTCAGGATGCCCTTCGGGCTTAAAAATGCAAGAGCCACCTACCAAAGGTTGATGAACAAGGTCTTTAAGGACCAAATGGGGAGAAACATGGAGGTGTATGTTGACGATATGATAGTCAAAAGCAAGCTCCCTCGCAACCACGTTGCAGATCTAGAGGAAACCTTCCAAAAGCTCAGAGCCTTCGGGATTCATCTCAATCCTGAAAACTGCATGTTCGGGGTGACCTCGGGAAAGTTCCTTGGGTACATGGTATCCGAAAGAGGCATCGATGCTAACCCTGAAAAAATTAAGGCTCTGCTCGAGTTCCGAACTCCTGCCACAGTAAAAGACGTGCAGAGACTCACCGGAAGAATTATCTCTCTTAGCAGGTTCATTTCCAGGTACAGAGATAGGTGTCGGCCTTTCTTCAAAGTCCTCACTAAGGCAGCAAAAAAGGAAGGCAACCTCAGAAGGGATGATCATCCTTGGGATCAAGACTGCCAAAAAGCATGGGAAGAACTCAAAATCTACCTAGCCAGTCTACCGACTCTGCGACAACCTCACGAGGGAGAGCCCCTCGTATTATACCTCACCGTCACTGAAAAAGCTATGAGCTCGGTCCTCGTGAAAGAAGAAGGGCCAAAACAATGGCCGGTCTACTATGTAAGCAAATCCCTGCATGGCGCCGAAGTCAGGTACCCTCTGCTGCAAAAAGCTATATACGCCTTGGTGCTTGCAGGGAGAAGGCTGCGACCATACTTTCAGGCTCACCCCATCATCGTCCGAAGTAGCCTACCACTACGGGACATTATGAGGAAAGTGGATCATTCGGGAAGGCTCTCCAAGTGGTGTATAGAACTTGGCGAACACGATATCACCTATGAACCTCGGAAGGCCATAAAAGCTCAAGCACTGGCAGAATTCATTGCCAAAATACCCACCACTGAGGAGAGTCATCCGAATCTGAATGAAGGTGAGCCAGAATGGACCTTACATGTTGACGGTGCCTCAGGGTTCGAACACCAGGGAGCTGGGGTAATTATCAGAGGCCCCGAAGGCCTAGAGGTAATAAAGGCTATCAAGTTTAGCTTCAACGTCACTAACAATGTGGCTGAGTATGAGGCCCTCATAGCGGGATTACGACTGGCCAGAAAGATTGGCATGAGAAACTTAAAGGCTCACAGCGATTCCCAGCTAATAGTTCGGCAGACGGCAGGAGACTATGGGGCGAAGGACCCAACCTTGGCAAAATACCACGAGGTGGTCGCAAAACTCATTCAAGAGTTTGACGCCGTACGGATCGAAAACGTACCTCGGCGGAAAAACACCGAAGCAAACTGCTTGGCGAAGTCAAAGACCTACACCGAGGTGCTAGACCATCCGAGCATCTCAGTACTGAGCATAGCGACCTCGGGAAAAGGATGGAGGGATCCAATAAAAAGGTACCTCGCGGAAAATGTGCTCCCTGAAGACCCCGGTCACGCTGCAAAACTGCGAAGGCGCTCCGGCCGTTTCTTCCTAATCGGTGAAGAACTATACCGATAGGGATACGCGAATCCACTCCAAAGATGTGTGAATGAAGAGGATACTGAAATGATCCTCGAAAAAGTCCACAAAGGCATGTGTGGTTCACACATTGGAACCGATGCCCTGGCAGCGGTGATACTCCGCTAGGGATACTTCTGGCCTACACTGAGAAAGGACGCAAGGCAGTTCGTCCGGAAATGCGGTAGTTGCCAGAGAGACGCGAACATCCAGAGGGCACCCTCGGAAATGGTAACTTCGGCTGACTATTCTTGGCCCTTCGCAGTCTGGGGTATAGACCTTATTGGGCCACTCCCCGTAGCGCCCGGAGTCGTGAAATTCTGCGTGGTAGCAGTAGACTATTTCTCCAAATGGGTCGAGGCAGAACCGCTAGCAACTATCTCGGCAAAAGAAGTGCAGAAGTTTGTATGGAAGAACATCGTATGCAGATTCGGCATACCGAGGGTACTAGTGGCTGATAATGGATCCCAATTCATAGACAAAGGATTCCAGGAATTTATCAGCGACCTCGGAATAAAGATGCACTTCGCCCCAGTAGCTCACCCCCAAAGCAACGGGCAGGTGGAAGTATCTAACAGGACCGTAAAAGATGGCCTGAAAAAGAGACTGGGGGAAGCAAAAGGGAAATGGCCAGGAGAACTCCAAAGCGTATTATGGAGTTACTGAACGACGCCCCGAAGAGCCACAGGGGAGACTCCCTTCTCACTCGTCTTCGAAACAGAGGCCCTCATCCCTATCGAGATAGTTAGACCATCAGTACGGGTGCAAGTATTTGATGAAGGTGGAAACGACCTCAGCCTAAGAACGAAGCTTGACCTCGTCGGCGAACACAGAGAAATAGCTGAGCTGAGAAGAAAAGCTTTCCAGCAAAGAGTGGCCGCGGCTATAAATTTATGAGCCAGGCCAAAAGAAATCAAGAAAGGGGACCTCGCTCTCCGAAAGGTTGACTTTGCACCCCGAAAGCCATCCCACGGAGTACTTCGTGCGAACTGGGAAAGACCTTATCTGGTTCTTGCCGAAGTACGAAAAGGCGTGTACAAACTTGGCGACACCGAAGGCGTAGAATTGAAAAACACTTGGCACTCAGACGCCCTGAAGAAATTCTACGCTTAAGATGAAGCGGAAGGATTGTGTTGTACAAAAAATATCCTAAGTACAGAATGTCCTTGAGAAAAATTCTTAAGTGTACAAAATGGTGCAAGACAGAATTCCGCGAAGGTGTTCACCGTGATAAAGCGCAGATGTGATTTTCCGAAGTCCCTTAAGCCATCACGCTCGGAAAAATGGAAAAAATCTCGCGAAAGTACTCGCCGCAACTAGCAAAGAATAGTTTTCCGAAGTCCCTGGAGCGAACATGTTCGGGACGAGAGGAAATAGAAGGAATCGCAAAAAGTCTTAGTCAAGTAATTTTTTGTGATTGCAGGTTTCCCGAAGTCTCTTGAGCAAACCCGTCCGGGACGATGGAAATGCAAAATCTTGCAAAAAGACTTAGCCAAAAAATATTCATTGAGAATGATCAGGCTCACAAAGAAGAAGTGCCCGAAGAAGGAGCACAAAAACGAAGAGAAAAAAAAAGGAAAAGGCCCCTAAAACAGCCTAAGGGTTCTCGGCGTCCCGGGAACCATCAGCCTCTATGCCCTTTTCCACCACCTTCGGCGTCGAAATTTTGGAAGGCAGGTTCAGGTGCTCGATTTTTGACCAGGACCACCGAGGCCCCTTGGGAATGTTCAGAGCTTCTAAAAAAGAGAGGTCCAGACCTGGGAACCTCTGAAGGACTTGATGCCGAGCAAGGCAGAACCCGTCCTGGAAGGCGACCTTAGTCATTTGGTCGGATTTGTCCTTCTCAACCTCAAGGTCCTCGAGCTCGTCCTTCAAATCTGCAACCTCCTTCTTCAGTGCCTTCATCCTCTTCTTCACGTCGGGCTCCTTCTTCAAAGACTTGACCTCGGCTTCAAGGGCCTTTTTCTCAGTCACCAACGACCGTATGAGATTGTCAGAATCTGACTTATCCTTGAGAAGGTCTTGCTTGGCAGCGAGCATCCCCGCCACCTGATCACCGATGTCAGCAATCTTCAGGGAGGAGTCCTTCTCAAGGTCTTCCTTCTCCTTCCGGAGCTCCTCCCGAATGGTAGCAACTTCTTTCTTCGCAGCATCTGCCAGCTACTGGTTCTTGGCGGTCAATTCTGAGCACGTGACTTTCGCTTTTCCTAAGGCCTCTAAGGCCGAAGCTCTGAACGCCGTCTGCCTGGCCACCCGAACTCGGAGAAAGCCGGCGTACCCCAGCAGCTGCGAAAAGATGAACGCAAGGACAGTAAGAGCCAAGCACTTAGGAAAAATTGAAGGGAAAAAAGGTGTGAAGAGCATACCTAAGCAGCATGCTCGGTAACTTTCGCGGCAAGGGTGTCATCGCCCGGATGGGCCGCCGCAATAGCCTTGAAAGAGGCCTCCGTAAGCACCCCCTTCGAAATCTGCTTCGCCATTTCAGGACAGTCCTCGGAGTACAAGTTCATGTCCTCTGTGAATGTCCAGAAAGGCTCTTTGGGTATCTTCCCTTGCGGGACTTTGGCATCGCGAAGGGCCCGCATCTTCGCGTGTTCGGCCGCCCAGTTCGGAGTAAGCAACTCCCCTGCATGGTGAAAACGAGAAGCAGGTCAGAGACAAAGGAAATTTCAGAAAAAACAAAAGAGCCATACTTGTTCTAAAAACAACAAACCTGGTGGCACTTCGACCACGATGTCCTCGGAGTCCTGAGACCCCTGGGTCGAAATGCCCTTGCCTTTCTTCCTGCGCCGCTCCTCGGCAGAAGGAGCCTCTACCACGGCCTCCAGAAGGGCCTGCAGCACGGAAGGGCTCTGGGGAGGGACGTCGGCGGAAGGGACCTCGGCAGCAGCCTCGGGCGGCGGAATCTCGGCTACGCCAGGCTCCTTGGCAGCCTCCTCGGAAATTTCTTGCTGAGGCAGCTGGGCAGTTTTCTTTGCCCGTTTCGCCGAAGGACCAGGGCCAGTAGACTTCCGCCTTCGGGAAGCCGCCTTCTTTGTCTGATCGCCCTTCTCCACCTGGTCGGAGAAAAGGGACTTGTAGAATGCAGCAGTCCCGTCCCCCATCTCTGAAAAAGAAAAAAGACATCAGCGTAAGTCCGAGGGAAAAACTGCAATGGAGTAGAGGATAACTTACTTTCGAAAAGCGTTTCGAAAGAAACTTCCTCCCGAAGGAGCTGCACCAACCAGGAGTCCTTCCCGGCGATAGCAGGAGCTGGCATCTTGAGGTCAATCTCATGCTCCTTGACCACCCCTAACTCCCGAAGGACCTCTTCGGTCATCAACCTCCAGTTAATGGGGAAGGGGTAGAGGGAGCGTGGAGCGACCTCTGGAGCCCAGTCGGAGACGGCTCAAATACGTCCGTCATAGTCCTCGAACACGGGACCCAACTCTGGAGTCAGCAGTATCCTCGGATCACGACGTCCACATCCAGCTTTCCCCGAGCCCATTTGGTCGGAACATACGACCAGGCCTCATCTATCTTCAGGAAGAAGAATTTCTGTTGCCACCCTCGCCAACTGTCCTTAGTGGCAAAAGTGAACATGAATTTTTTGCTCCCGGATCCCCAAGGTAGCATGAAATAGAAGCCCCCCTTTGGGACCACGAAGAGCTTGTAGTACTGCATGAAAATTACAAAATGGGGTTTTATCCTAAAGATGCCACACATACAGAGAAAGGCATTAAAATAGCAGTACGAGTTCGGGCGAAGCTGATTCACAGCAATGCCATGAAATTGGCAGAACTCGCAAACCATCTTCGGGGGAGGATACCGAAGTTCGGCCTTCAGCTGGGCTCGAAAAACGGTAACCTCGTTACTATGGTTTGAAAAAGAATAGTGGTCAGATCGTGGCAGCCGAGTAATGGCGTAAGAGGGAAGACAGAACTTCTTCTTCCATCTCTCTAATTTTTTAGGGGTGGTGCAACAAGGATGAGATAAAAGAGGCTGCCAGCTCTCAGGGATAGGCATTTTGGACAGAAAAATAAGTTCGGAAAAAGGCAAGAAAACAACTTCCGGCAAAAAACTCGAAAAAACAAAGGTATCAAAAGAGTCTGGAAAGAAAAAACCCACCAAAAGAATTGCCAAAATCGGAGGTCGCCGTCGTAAAAGGTTGCCGGAAAAAGCTCTGTTAAAACAGCTCCACCGCAAAAGCAAGAGAAAGCACACAAAAAAGGGCAAGCAGGGAAAGAGCAGAAGCAAAAGCAACGAGGGCTATGACGGAATGGGCTACTTATAGGACAAGGGTGGGTAACTGAAACGACGTCATAAGTGCCCTTTGAAGGTGAACCGTCGTCGTAACTGCACTCTGCGCCTGAAAAGACGCGCTCTCTGTAAACGACGCGACTCTCCTCCAATGACAGTGCGCCACGTGTCAACCATCGCGCCAAAATAGGAGACATGTCTTCTAACATCCCTAAAAAATTGGGACGCGTCGCTCAGACTGACGCACTTGGCCATCAGACGCGACGCTGCACAGACCTGCAAAAGCAAAGAAGCAGGTTGCCTCGAAGACACCAAAAGACGGGCTATGGCCGAACAGCCCATACCTTCGGGCAAGAGGTGTATCTTCGGCACAGGCTTTGCCTCGGAGACACCAAAAAATAGGCCAAGGCCGAGCAGCCCACACCTTTGGGCAAGAGGTGTACCTTCGAAACAGGTGTTACTCTCTATAGACTCCCAAAGAACATCCTCGGAAAGAAAACAAAATCGAAGTCTTCACTTCGGCTTTCTGAAGGGGGGCATGTGATAGCCGATGGACTATCGCCTCCACCTGGCCGAACTCCCTGCCACCAGAATGGCCAGGAGATCTGGCGCTACCTGGAAAAAGGTGGGATCACACACCTCGGAGAAAAGCCGAAAAGCCCGAGCTCGGCACGCCAGGGAACCTGAGGATACTATTAGCCCCCCCGAGGTAGTAAACAGACCGCCTTCGGAAAAGTGGCACCAGCTAGTGCGGACCAAACATGATCTTCCCAAAGGCGGAACTCCCTGAATCTGGGAACCCCCGAACTGAGGGCGTGTTTCCCGAAGTGGCACAGTCCGTACTAAAGGACGACCTCACCCAGGGACCTCGGGAGTACGGCAGGAGCATTTAAGGAAGCCTTTGACATGTCACCCACAGACGTCACAAGCCGCCTCAAACGGCGCTCTGACACGCCGACGCCATCAAAGTCACATCATGGCCCGTCTTGGCTCAAGGCTCAAGGAAGCGTGCCACCAGCTACTTGTCCTCTACGCCCAGACATTCAGAGAACATCCGACCGAACACGTGTCACGATCTGAACGGGCTGGACACCTCTATAAGTACCAGGGAATACACCCTGGCAAAGGGCTGGCAAATATCCGGACTCCTCACTCTGAGAAAATACGACCAAGCGAGTTCACTGAACCCCTCAGTGCTATTTCCTCTGCCTTCTCTCAACACCACTGACTTGGGCGTCGGAGGCTCCTCCCCGGAAAAACACCTCGGGGACCTCCTAACCCACTTTTTCTGAACATCTCAAGCACTCTCCCTTGGGCAAACCGGCCACCAGGCGTTCTTCCTCTCCGGGAGTCCCTCCATCAGTCACCATGACTACCAACGATGAAGCCCCTGGGCATCAAGAGTGAATATTTAAAAGTAACCCAGGTTGTTGAGAATGAAGCTTTGGTGGGAAATTTTTAGACATTATATTTGAACTAAAGATGCAACTTAGCTTCTTCTGGAAAAGGCATGTGATAGCCGAAAGGCTATCGCCCACTGGACCATTGGACAAACAGACCCGACACCACCCTTGGATGTAAACACGACCAACCTTGGAAAAGGTCTTGACACCATCTTCAGGGTAATAACCTAACCAACCTTAGAAAAGTAGGTCTATCACCTTCGGTAAGAGAAATATCTGCCAAGCATGACTTATACCATCGGTAGGCTTCCCCAGCCACCTTCAGAAAGATACTCTATTTCTAAATGAGTTCATTAGCTACTGAAGAGGCCAAAGGGAACGTGACAAACACACAGCTCTAAGGGACCACTAATGAGAACTTCGCGCACACCCCTACTGTCTGAACATAACCGCCTATGGACAGCTCGACATACCTCTCTTTGAGGTATGGACCAAATTTGGCCAACCACGTGTCCTAATCTGTTTAACTCAGGTAAAATGGCCTTTTCCTCCAAGCCTTTTATAAATACATAGGAGGCTACCAAGTAATAAACATGAGAGATCTCTTTCAGCTTTTCTATTCTCAGTAATTTCTCCCTCATACACTAAATTGGGCGTTGGAGATCCCATCCCTGACAAATACTCCGGGGAGCTCCTAACCCTTGCTCTTTCAATGTTACAGATACCATTCAAGTGAAGTCTTATTAGAGGCCAAGTATGTCCTACATTTAAGATGTCTTAGAGCATCACCTTTCCTACTACACTAGCAAATAATGTGGATGTATCAAATCTGTTAATGCTCTTAAATATGTCAACACATAGGCAAGTGTACATATCATCAAAATATAGCCGTGCCAAGGGCCAAGATTATTTTTCTTAAGGAATGGAGGTTGTCTACCTTACTCTACTTCTGTTTATCATCTAACTGACAATTAAAAGAGTTTGTTAACTAACTATTATGAATTAAGTAAACTAAACTAATGCAGTAAAATGAAATACTAAGTATTAATTGGAAAAGAAAACAACTAAGACTATTGACAATAAAAAACCTCTTACTTAGAATCAAATCACCCTAGAAATTCCTTTTGTTGCTTTTACTTGGGTTGAACAAGATTATGATTTACTTGAAGCATGGAGTACTATAGAATGTAAATTAGCTCTCTATTATTCCCGTTGTACCAACCACCTATAGTGTTTCACCCTAATCTAAAGGTATTATGTCACACCTATTACTCTCGGTTATGATAATGCCCCATTTATCCAACAGTGATCCACAACAAACACACTGAATACTACCTAACGTAGGTTTATCATTTCAAATTGAATTAATAGGCTAGCTACTATTAATCAATGCAACAAACAATGTTGGATAAATTACAAGAAAAACACATAATCGTATTACACTAAGAAGCAATCACAATCATAAAATCATCCCAGGGTTCATCTACTCTAAGCATGAGTAGGAAAGGTTTAGCTCGTAATGTGATAAAATAAACACAACATGATCAAAAGAAACTAAAAAAAAACTTATCCAAGGCTAAATTTCTTTTTCACTAAGAAAACTTTGATTTGGCACTCATAAAATAGTGTCAATCATCAGAATTGCCTACAGCAGCCTTCTTCCATGAAAAATTTTCTTTTTTCTTTTTCTATGTATATTTGCCTCTCTCTTTTCTCCTTTCTTTTTTGAAAGAACTTGAGAAACCCTAAAAGTAATGCAAACACTGTCTAGTATATAGTTATGTTAGAGGCTATGTTACCCTTCTAGAGCTTAAAATCTTGCCAAATTAAACATGATTTGGGACTGAGGCATGTAACTCAGAGATGGGTGTGTAAGGCACTGCATGGGCATCTAGCAAGGTATGTCTGCTCTAAAAATTTTCCAAAACTTCCAATTTAGCTCTAAAACTTTGTAGAAATCCTTCCTAACTCAAATAAAGTTGAAATATGACTTGAAAATGAAATAAGAACCAATTAAGCGCCATATCCTAGCTTAAACATATTAAAAGACAGGCAAGTATAAGGGGACAACATATAGAAAACATGACTTAATATCAACATATAATGAATACACCACTGCCAAGTGGCTCCCTGGTACCTATAATGATACCTTTGATGCATCCCCCATAGTATGGCTGTAATGGCCTTGTCAAGGGTTTGTCAAAAGACTTGGTCTAGGCTCACTGGAATCCTTATAGGAGCAAAAAATGCCAAGGTAATCCTTTAACCAGGCAGAAGGGATTTTAGTATGTGAACTTATCCAAGGTCTTTCTTGGCCATGCCGAGGTTCTAACAATGTTGAAGGTCCAATCTTTACCAAGGTAGCTCATTGATAGGCATCTTCGGATTTATGCCATTTAGGCAAGGTTTGCTAGGCTAGTAAGGGTGTTAACCTTTTTGCCATCACATGCCAGCCCCCAACCAGGTTCAATGTTCCTGTGGTTGTTGAGCTGTGACTTACATCAGCCAATGCTCCAATGGCCATACTTTTGGGGTATTGTGTTATAGACCTTACCTTGGTGATTCTTAGCTTTGGACTTTCCTTGGGTTTTTCAAATAGGCCCTAGTTTAGGTTTTTTCCGCGTATGTATTGATGTCATTGTAAGTTTTCCAGGGCTTTTAAGAGGTTCATTGTACTAGGTGCCATTTCATTGATTCCAATATCATCACATAGATTGAAACCTTGTCAATTGCTTCAATTCATAGGTGTGCCCATATTTTGGGTTTTGATGGATGTATGTCAATCCTTGATTGGCCTGCGTTCACTCGACACATCATTTCAGTGTAGATAGGTAGCTTTGATATTCAATAAAATATAATTATTATGACTCTTAGAATTCCATCGTAAGGCTATACATACTCCCCCTGTCTTACTTTTGAGCTTTCTTGCTCTTTTTTCCTGGTAAGGCGGTTCTCATGGTAGCTCAGCTTTTGCCCACTTGTCTGATATTGATCTAATAGCTATTTTTTGGTTATTCCAACTTTCTAGTGGATTCTTATTTCTTCTCCCTTTCAACGTTTTCGAAAACAACTTTTTTCTCTTACCAAAGTAAGTGCCATGGTTTATTCCATTCACTCTGAAGTTCCTTAATTTGTCAAAGCCAAGCATTCATGGGGTAAGCTATGCCATTTAGGAAAAGATGAGGAATTGGAGAAAGAAGTATTTCCTCCTTTCCTATGTCCAAGTCCATTTACAGGAGAAGGGTGAACCAAGCTACTAACCACATCAAGGGGAGATCACCATCTTCAAGACCCAATTGAAGGTTGGACTTTAGTTTCTTCCAGTAAAATTGGGGAAAGATTTATATGATTTTCACAGGAAAGTGGTCCATTAGATGCCTCCAAATTCATATGTGTATTTTAACGCATTTTAATGCATGTTCAACAGCTTCAATATCAAACCCTACTTCCTATTTTTCAAGTAGTACTACATGACACATCCATTCCTGAAGGGGTCATTTTATTACATGCTCCCTCGAGGTACAGCCAAAAAACAAATTTTCCCTTTGCTTCGACATTAAGGATATTTGGCAGAACTGTCAGAAGAAATATTTTTTCATGATTATGCCCAATTTGTGGAAAATCTCAGGTAATTAGACCTCAAGCCCCTTGGACATGGGTGTTGATGAGTCACTCAGTCCTTGATTAAAAGACCCCTGAAAGAGGTTTTGACTTCAATTCCAACATCTAAAGTGTAGTAGACTAAGGTGAGCAGAAGGAAGGAATAAAACCTTTCCCCTTCTTGATCAAATAGGATTAGATGACTGAGGGGGTAATTTAGGAACTCAAAGTGGTTTCTACACATCTTTCCAATTCTAGGATGCCTGATCCTTTAGAGAATGGGAGGACTTTATCTTAGATAGTATTCTTTAGAAGTAACTTACCTATTCCAAAGTTGCTCAGTGTGAGTTTTCTTCCCTTTTTACTTTTTCCTTATCCTGAGGTACTTATACTAATACTCCCTTGTCTTGGAGGAATGGGAGACAACTCTATTGATTTTTATAAGAAGGCTTTCCTTGAAAAGATGAAGAAGGGCAACGAAAAGGGCGAAAAGGCCCATTAAGAGGAAGAAGGCTAGGAGGTATTTGGAAGGCCTGTAGGTGAAGAAAGCCTACATTGGGCCTATCTTAACCTTGGACATAGGATAGTGGACTAAAAAGGAGGTATTTCCTTTATCAGCAGAAAACATAGACAAGGAGATACCTTCTCCACCTCCTAGTCCATGTACAGTAGTAGCCCTTCTAAAGGCAGTTGTGTAGGATGCTATCATTTCCTCGACTACTGGTGCTAACCTAACTTCTTTCGATGTTGCTGAGAAGAAGAAATAGAAGATGAGTGGGAAAGGGAAAATTGCTCCTGCTGAAATTGTAAAGGTCCAGGCAGCTTTAAACTTGGAGGTTGTTTCTTCTCTTGTAGATGAGTTTTTCTCCATGTTTAGTCCCTAAATTTCCATCCTTTAGCCTAAGTTTATTTGAAATTTTAAGATAATAGAGGATTAGTTTGGGACTAACCCTATGAATGAACTTCAAGGTGATTGCATAAAGGAAACTTTGGGGCCCAATTGGGTAGTCGATCACAAATGTCATCACAGGCTTTCGAATGTGCACATTCAAAGAGGTAAGATTTTGAGGTTGCCCATCTAGGGGGTGACTGAAGATGTGGATCTCTTCAGTGATGACACCCTAGTGATAATCCTTTAACTATATCAAGGAATTATGACCAATGCTACATTTGACACTCTGATGGAAATTTTTTTCAATGATGAGATTGTCATTGCTGTATTGTCTGATTACTTTATCAAGCTAATGTTTCTCCTTCATATCCTTAGCAAGATTTAGCCTATTATCCTTCATCGATTGTGATGATTGATAATTTTTTTCGATGTTTACCCTTACAAGGTATCTTCATGACTGGGTCCTGAAGTATATCGACGCACAATCTCATATTGAGGAGAACTTGGCTAAGGAAAAATTTGGCAAGCTAAAGAAGTTGATCAAGGAAGACCTTTCTTCCCTTAAGAAAAAAGTGGTTCAAGATGTAAAGGTTTTCCTTGGTGAAGCTTGGGCAACTATCAAGGACCTCGATAAAAGATTTGCCTCATTGTTCCTTGACCAGGATGCTACCACTATCCTTTAACTAGGACCTTGAGACCAAGGCCGACACCCTTGCCAAGGAAAAGAAGAATTTGTCCAAGGAGAATATGAAATTGGATAAGAACCTTTGGGAGGCTAAGAAGGTGATCAATGCCTTGAAAAAGGAAAACAAAGAGATGGCTAAGGAGATGCAAAACTACCCAATATAACTATCTTTAGCCTTTAGGATGGCCTCTGCTTGGTGAGGAGCTAGGTTTTGCAAGAGCATCCAAATCTTGGCCTTTCCTTTCTTAGCGCTTTCTGTAGGCCCAAAAGTCCAACATCTACTTGGTCAAGGGATAAGTATCTCAACACACCTAATGGAGTTTCTCAGTAGGAGGAAGTCGGTGATGATGAAGAAGAGGATGATGAACAACATCACAAGGATCAAGAGGAAGAGGAGCCTTAGAGTCAAGAAAAAAAGAAGACTCGAGATTAGGAGTCTTAGAATGTTTTCCACATTTCTTTATTTTCTTTCTTTTCCCATTTTTTATATGTATGTTGTTGATGCTTTAATGAAATTTTTCATTTTGCTTTTAGATTTTTAGTTTACTCATATAATTTTTTGAATATTGATCTTATTATGACTTTACTTTTTTGAACATTAGCCATCATCTAACTTTGTTAAGGCGTACACATTTTTTAGATCCTTATTCCACCCTAGTTTTGTTCAAATAATTTGCATACCTTATTTCTATATGCATTTTCCTTTGAATATCCAAACTCAAATCACCAAGGTAGCTTGTTTGGGTTTTGAGATTCAAACCGAACTTTCTGGAAAAAATTATTTAGTAAAGCTTACACCTCGGGTAAGGGTTGGCCTTTCCCTTCCTTTCTCGACCAATTTTTGGATGTGTATGGAATTTTATATGAAAATTTTTTAAGTGTTGAATCATTCTTGTGAGGGATGTTATGCTTTCACTCATCTAGTAATCAACACATTGACTTCAAAATATCAACATGTTCTCAGTACATATTTTTTAAATAGTACAATTCTTGTGATACTTCAACTACATGCTTCAACTTTTCATGTGTAGTATTTTTTGAATCATCCACGTGCCAAGTATTCTTAAGTTAGTTCTAAAGCCATCTTAAAGTTTGTAAATGCTTGATCTTACCTCATCAGTTATGAGGTAAGGTCTTTCCCATCTCACCCATAGTACCCTGTTAGAGCATTTTTGGGGCTTAACTTCAGCATTTTGGAGCACCAGATCTCCAACCATTATTCTCTTGGGCCTTACTTTTTGGTTAGCTACTATGACTACCCTTTGTTGAAAGGCTTTCCTTCATATCTCTACCATCTCTTGATGTTCTTCGATTAGATATAACTTGGCTCTTAAGCTGATCTCATAGTCTTTCTGGTAAAAAATCTGAACCTTGATTGAGGGGTGAGTGTGTTATGACTCTCTTAGTTAGAGGCTTGCTTGAGGAAGGTAAAGTAGTTAAATGCTAACTTGGAACTTTATTTTATGCTCACTTAGTAACATTAAGTATGTTAGGCAAAGTTCACTAAGTTCTAAGGAGCTGAAGGAACCAAATAGGGTTCGGGGGCAAATTAATAATTTTGCATCCTAAGGTCTCAGGCCAAGACTCGAGAGTCAAAAATATGTTTTGAACCATAAACCTTGCTTTAAACCCAAAAATTAGCTTAAGTAAACAATATTTGACCAAGCTTTGACTTTGGTTACTATTTGAAGAAGGGGGCTTTTTATAACTTTCTACAAACTTGAGTGGCTTCTTGTTTTAAAAGGATATAAAACTTGGTAAAGTGGAGGAGGCTGCCATTTTGCTACTTAAACCTGAAATCAACCTTGCCTCCACCATTTCATCAAGAATCCATGCTCAAAACCAAGAGTTTTTCATGAAAATTGAAGTCACCAAAGGTATATTTGCTAAAGGGAGCTTGATTCAAAAGGAATTTTATGTTTTTGAAGCTTGGAATCACATTTCTAGCTACCCTCTGTTGTTATATGAGATAACAAGTGTGTTCTTGTAGAGTTTCGGGAGCCAAATAAGCACAGTGAAATATAACTGAAACCCTCCAGGATCCAAGTGAAACAGGGTAAACTGGGTGCTCAAAATTTTTCATACCTAATTCGGTTGAGATATTTCACCCAACTATTGAGTCGAATCACAAAACCTGAACAGTTGACGTCTTCAAGCTCTCTATAGTATCCACACGAGCCTATCGGGATCACCATGCTTCCACCACATCCTGCCAGATGCGTTTTTCTTGCACTCGCAGTGCTAGCTTGCATCCTCCAAGGAATGGAAAGAGAAGAGTGCGATTGGAAATGTTTGGCAGGCTAGGGCAAGAGCTATGAATTTCTCACTATATGTTGTATTTATAGTGAGACTCAACTTTCAGGCCTAATGGCTTTCAAAGCCCTAATCCAATTAGGTTTTAATTTTGGGCCTAATAATGGCTCAACTTTTGGGCCAATTATTAATACGAAATTATCATGAAACCATAACCCAAATAAATTAGCCCATGCACTTAAATAATCCAAATAGGTTTTATGTGTACGACCCAATAGGCTCTTACTACGTTGGCAATGATCATAAATCACATTTATGATCATAATCAATGACCAATGTCTAGCAACACATGATTGCAACCCAAGTGACAAGATTGCCATTGATTCGACTAAACCTTTATGATCATTATCCATATATGTCATTGTCCATTTGTCCAAGATATCAAGACTAAGGACAAGACATGGAATGTGTCACTCTCGTATAGTCACTCTCGTATAGCCCAATCTTTGGTTTCCTAATTACCAAGTAAATAACTTAAACTGATGGCATTGATATTGTATATCAACTCATCCGAGCATGGCCATGCATTTTCTTAGTCTCACTCTATGGAGGGGCCCAAAGACATTACTCCCATTAAATAGGAGGGACAAATCCCATCTTGATCATACAAAACCCTCTGCACGATATGTGACATACCCAATGACCTCCTTCAAGTTCGCTCAGTTATGAGCCAAAAAAAAAAGTATCAAAGTATGTGACTCACTTGTAGGGAACCTTGATGACCTTATGTTGAAGGACTACATATGCCATAATCACTATGAGAATCATTTACGACATTCATATAACGATCCATGTAGTATTCTCATGGTGGGTCGGTCTAGTACACAAGTTCTGCAACTTGTACCCATATGTAGACTACATATCTCATATTAGTCTCCACATATGCTAGTCATTATGTATTATTGTAACTCACTCCACGATAATACTAGACCAGGGACATTTAAGGATATCATTGTTCTAGGGTCATAATTATGTCTATTACGTTACGTAGAAACAAAACAACAAAAATAATTACTAGATCAATGCCTTAATAAAATATCATGACTCAATGTGCAAAATTACAATCATCTTATGATTGGCTTTTGGGCATAACATTAACACTTATTGGTGATTTCTTGTTTACTAGTTGATTGGAAGCTTGGGTTTTGGTTAGAAGTTAGTATTTGGGTGTTTTGTGGCTTTGATTGCTTGGAACTTTGGTAGAACTTTGTGGAACTTGGATTGTGTGGAGGAGTTGCTTGATTCTTACTTGTGAGCTAAATTTAAGGTAAGGGAGTTATGTTTATAAGCTTAATTGATGCTATTGGAATGAGTTTGTTGATGAATTCAAGTAGTACTAGCAATAAAACTGGTTATTGGGCAAAGTTGGTTAATGGTGGACTATGAGGTTTGTGATGATTAGAATTATGCTTAAATGCATCATAGGATGACTTGTGATAGCTGGTTGTGATCTATGCAATGTGTTTTATATGTATATGAAGTTTGGAGGCTAACCAAGCATGTTTGATATGTTTGGTAAGTGTCCAAAGTTCATAGTAACAAAAACCAAAATTTTTTGGGCTATTGTAGGTATTGGCGACGTATCACCAAGCATCGCCAATACCCATGACGCGTCGCCATTACCGTGAAAACTGGCAACATGTTACCAATTATGGAGACACATCACCACAGACATGATAACTGAAAATTTTAAATTTTTGGTAGGAAGGTTGAAGGGAGGCTTAAGGGAATTTTTAGGGTACCTTTGTTGGGTTTCGGGAGCCAAACAGTGCAGCGGAATTTAACCGAAACCTTCCAGGATCCAAGTGAAACGGCGTAAACCGGGTGTTCAACAATTTCATACCTAATTTTCGGTTGAGATCTCTCACCCAACTGTAGAGTCGAATCACAAAACCTGAACAGTTGACGTGTTCAGGCTCTCTATGGTATCCACACGAGCCTCTCGGGATCACCACGCTTCAATCACGTCCCGGCAAATGCGTTTCTCTTGCGCTCATAGTGCTAGCTTACATCCTCCAAGGAATTGCAAGAGAAGAGTGTGGTTGTCCTTTTGGGAGGCTAGGGCAAGGAGACCTGCGACTTTCTCACTAAAAGTTGTATTTATAGTGAGACTCAACTTCCAGGCCTAATGGGTTTCAAAGCCCTAATCCAATTAGGATTTAATTTCGGGCTTAATAATGGCTCAACTCTTGGGCCCATTATTAATACGAAATTAAAGTGAAACCATAACCCAATATAATTAGCCCATGCACTCTAATGATCCAAATAGCTCTATGTGTGCGACCCAATAGGCTCTTACCATGTTGGCAATGATCATAAATCACATTTATGATCATAAGCAACGAGCGGTGTCTAGCAACACATCATTGCTACCCAAGTGACAAGATTGTCGGTGAATCGACTAAACCTTTATGATCATCACCGATATATGCCATTGTCCCTTTGTCCAAGATACCAAGACTAAGCACGAGACATGGAATGTGTCACTCTCGTATAGCCCAATCTTTGGTTTCTTGATTACTGAGTAGACCAATTTAAACTGATGACATTGATATCGTATATCAACTCATCGGAGCATGGCCATGCATTTTCTAAGTCTCACTCTATCAAGGGGCCCGAAGATATCACTCCCGTTACATAGGAGGGACAAATCCCATCTTGATCATACAAATCCCTCCGGATGATATGTGACATACCCAATGACCTCCTTCAAGTTCACTCAGTTACGAGCAACAAAGGAAAGTATCAAAGTATGTGACTCACATGTAGGGAACCTTGATGATCTTAGGTCGAAGGACTACATATACCATGATCACAATGAGAATCACTTATGACACTCATATAACGATCCATGAAGTGTTCTCATGGTGGGTCGGTCCAGTACACAAGTTCTCCAACTTGTACCCATATGTAGACAACATATCTCATATTAGTCTCCACATATGCTAGTCATTATGTATTATTGCAACCCGCTCCACAATAATACTAGACTAGGGACGTTTAAGAATATCATTATTCTAGGGTTACAATTATGTTTATTACGTTACGCAGAAACAAAACAACAAACAAAATTGCTGGATTAATGCCTCAATAAAATATCATGACTCAATGTGCAAAAATACAATCATCTTATGATTGGCTTATTGGGCACAACACTAACAACCTTGGGGTCTAAGCATTTCGGGGGTACTTTGAGTCTTCCAAAACTCCTCTGAGACCTAGAAGTTTTCTTGAATTTTATGTAGTCTTATGGTTACTTCCACCATAAGCAAGGAAATTAGTTTTCAAAGGATCACATCTAGGTATCACTAGGTTAGGTGAAAAGGTTTAGTACCCTTGGTGACCTAGCCATGCAGTTAGTCACAAGGTTGCAAGGTGAAACCTTAGTGCACCTAGTCTACAAAGTCCTTATAGCCTAGGCTACAATAGTCCCATCATTATGCCCCTGTACAACATAAGGGAGAGTTTCAACTGGTGGTCTATCACTACTTAGACTGGTAAGCTAAGCTTGCTAGAGGACAATGCAATCCCTTGTAGTTGAAGCACTTGGTAGAGGACATGTCCCAAAGGACCGAAACATATGCACATAGGTTTAGCCTCACATTGTACAAGCTCACAGCATAGTACATATGATAATATATGTGTTGTCCTTAACATTTTCCTTGTAGGTGAAGATCCCTTACTGAGAATTTTAAATTCTCACTCCCTTATCTTATGTTGTGTAGTTTTTGACCGTGTTGAGCCTAATAACCACTGAGGGTTGTCGCGGTAGTCTTTTGTAGCAGATATATTATTTTGGGAATCTTTATGATTCTAGTTTTCTTAGTTACTTGTCGGTGAAGTAATAACACTAACTAGAGTATTTTCTTGGTCAGAGAGGCTAGCAGTACGTGGATAGACTTTTACAACTCACCACTAGGACTCATTTCCAAGGTGGGAGTTAGTTGGGAGGATCACAGTAGAGGCTTGTACATGTTTATGCCTAGTTGCCTCCCATGTCTATGTTTGGAGCTTTAGACTTTAGGGTTGCTCTTGGGTGAGGGACATTAGTCTACTTTCGTTGAATTCCCTCACATGATTATTATGTGTAGTAATGATAATACAAATGTCGATTATATGTGGTTTGACTTTTTGAACTTGATTTTTACGAAAAGGGCCTTGGCCAAAGGAACGTTTTATGGTTTCCATGTACTCGAGTTAGAGCTAAATGAGCATGCATCTTGCATTTTCTAGGTTAATCAACTAGTTTCATGAAGTTTTAATTCACGCACATATACAACTAGTCAATTGCAACCACCATGAGATCTATTCTCACAAGCTTCTTGGGTAGGGCCAAGAGTGGTCGTGTTAGTTTGTTATCAAAGCCCAGTTCATAGACATTGGAGGTGAGGACTTCGAGAAGAAGTTATGACAAGAGTATATTAGCAAGGTAGCTTAAGAACAAAGGAGAATTTAGTTTGAAAATCTCACCCAATGAGAGATGTCTATAAGAGACTATGAGCAGTGCTATAATTCGCTCATTCGGTATGCTCTGTACATGGATGAAAATGATGAGCTCAAGGCCAAAAAATTCCTCTAGGGCCTTAAGCCTGTGCTTTGAAGATACATGGCACCGGTGGACATTCGAAGCTATCACCAAATGGTTAAAAAAGAATTAGCTTTTGAGAAAGAGTTTGAAGACTCAAAGATTCAAAGTAAGAAGGTGGAGGTTGGGCCATCCAATCTAGGAAAGAGTGCTGGAAAATGTCCAATGGAAGGAAAGGCAGCCGAGACTTAATGGTTGGCCAAGAGGAAGAAAAGGGGCTTGTGCATCAGGTGTAGGAGATTTTATGGCTCCAAGCCATGTACTTTGGGAACAAACATTTGCAATAATTGTGGACAGAGTAATCATTGGGTAAGGGAATGCCCACGGACTTGACCCTTGCCGGGTCCACTTAGAAACCTGCCCCTTACACCCCTTGCCATAGGAAATCGACCTGGTGTGGCAGTAGCAGCAGTTAAGTCGAGGGTTTTCACAATGGCTAGTCAAGTAACTAGAGGGCCAACAGCCGTTCGAGATAACTTTACATTTCAAAATGGTACCGTTAGAGTACTATTTGATACTGTTTCTATTCTTTCTATGATATCGTCTACCTTGGTAGATAGATTGAAATTGTAGTGTGATATCTCCAATGAGTTGAAACTCATTAGAACTGCAGGGAGGAGTTTTATTGTGACCAACGAGTTGGTTACTAGGTGTCCCTTGCAGTTAGGCAACCATGATTTTGCTTATGAATTATGGGTTATAGAATTAAGGTCATATGACTTAGTGTTGGGAATGGATTGGCTAAGTAAGTATAAGGCACAAATTGACTATGCTGATCACTCAGTCGATGTTACTGATGATCAGGGAGCTAGAGTCACTTGTACAAGAGGGTTAGCAACTAGCGCTAGAAGTTTGCACCTTAGAATTATGGACTCCATCCCCATAGTCAATGAAGAAGTGTATTACACCTTGAATGGGGTGGCCATAAAGAACTGAAGGAAATTCCTATAGCCAATTAGTTTCCTAAGGTGTTCCTAGTGGATTTGCCTAGGTCACAACCCAAATGGGACACCGAGTTTTCCATTCACCTTCAGCCTAGAGCAGAACCAATTTCAATACCTCTTTATTGAATGTCAGCTCCTGAAATGGATAAGCTGAAGAATCAGTTGGAAGAACTGCTAGACAAAAGCTTTATAAGGTCTAGTGTGTCACCACGGGGAGCCCTGGTGTTATTTGTAACAAGAAAGGATGAAACTTTGAGATAGTGCATCAACTATAAAAATTTGAATGTAGTAACAGTCAAGAATAAGTATCCACTTCTTAGGATCGATGACCTATTTGATAGACTGAGGAGAGTGAAGCTGTTCTTTGGGATCGACCTCCGAGCTGGATAATTTCTGACACGGCCATCCTTGGCCCCTGCCCAGGAGACCTGTGAGAGTTAGTCTCACGGTGGATTGCAATTGGCTAGTTGTATATGTGCATGAATTAAAACTCCATGATGCTAGTTGATTAACCTAGAATATGCAGGATGCATGCTCTTCATGCTTTGACTTAGATTAACACAAACCATAAAACATTGACTTGGCGAAGAGATTTTCATAGAAAATAAGTTCAAATAGCTAAAGCATACAAAATCAACATTTATGTGAGTTTATGACACATAACAACTGTGTGGGAGCATTCACACATATAGTAGACTAATGCCCTCACCCAAGAGCAACCCTAGAGTCTACGACTCCTCAAAACATAGATAATGGAGGCAACTAAAAGTACTACATATACAAGCTTGAACTGAGATTTTCTTGAACTAACTCCCACCTTGGATGCAAGTCCTAGCGGCAAGTCACAAAAATCCTTGTGCAAGTGCTACTAGGCTCTGCAGCCAAAGGAAGACTCTAGTTAGTACTGTTACTTGACCAACAAGTTACCCAAGTAAACTAGAATCATAAAGATTCTCAAGGGAAATACCTGTAACAAAAGCTAACTACCGCAATAACCCTCAACGGTTACCCGGTCCAACAACTTCAGAATATGCACAACATAACTAGGGAGTGAGAATTTAAACATTCTCAGTAAGGGTCTTCATGGTACTTGCAAGAAAAGTTACTAAGGACTCCACATATGATAACATATGTAACTTGCTGTGAGCTCATACAGCCTGAGGGTATGATATATGCACATATAACTAGGTCCCTTGAGACCTCTCCTCATCCTAGTCCTTGAACTACAAGACATAGCCTTGTCCTCTAGCAAGCATAGCTTGCCAGCCTAACTAGTGATAAATCACCAGTTGAACCTCTCCCTTTTTATGTTGTACAAAGGAATTATGGTGGGACTATTGTAAGTAGGCCATAAAGACCTTGTAAACTAGGTGCACTAAGGTTTCACCTTGTAACCTCGTGGTTAACGGCACGACTAGGTCGCCAAGGGTTCTAAACCTTTCACCCTAGCTAGTGGTACTTAGTTGTGATCCTTAGTAAACTAATTTTCTTGCTTACGGTAGAAGTAACCATAAAATTTTACAAAACTCAAGAATAAACATGGATTCAAAGATCAAAGGAAAGCACAAGAACAAGAACGAGAAAACACTTGGACAAAGCTTTGGTATTGAAAACAAGAAAAAGAACAAAGAAGAAAAGCTAAAGAAAATACATGAACATAAAGGAGGCCTAAGAAAATGGCCTCCTTCACCCTCCCCCCAAGGTGCCTATTTATAGAGTTTTTTGGTGGGTGAAATGGTAAAAATAAAATGGTAAAATGTAGGTAAATATAAATCAATAATGGCGGGTCACAACTTCTTTTAATTTTTTAGTCATCGTAAACATGAGATCAACTCTTCCTCAAAGCACAGAAGTTGTAGATCTCCTTTTTAGTTTTGAATCAATAGCTTGCTCATTCAAATCGGACATCCGTAGCTTATGTTATGATTTTTCTACCGAAACTTCTCTTTAGCACATGAAAGAACAAATGGTCTTAGCTATAATCAGATTTCGGCAATGAAAATGGTCAAACTAGCTTGAAGAATGAAGTAGACTTGAAGATCTATGTGTTGGCTTTCAGATGAATTTGGAATCACTCAGTTCCGATGCCTACAGCTCTAGATATGATTTTTTCTCGTGAAGGGCCGTCAAGTGATGATTTTTACCTACATAAAAAATAATTATTTAATATATATATTTTAATATTAATGACCAGTAAACCTCGTGTGAACAGTAAGTTAATGAATAATAACTTTGAATAGTAAAAATCCTGTGTGAATAGTAAAAATGCATGAATAGTAACCCAGTGGAAAAATGCTCAGAATATAAAAATTAATCATACTCAAAGTGTAAAATGATGATTTAAACCCTTAATAACAATACACTTATAAGTATTCATCACACCCCCCAACCAAGTTCTTGCTAGTCCTTAGCAAGTGTAACCTAAGAAAATAAACAAAATACATAATCTAGCAACTTATGACAAATCATGCTATGAATAAATAAAACTTGTAAACTTGACTTGCAAGTAATTAATGAAAGGAGAAAAAGTTAAGTCCTTGTTACCAGAGGTAAAAGATCACTCTCTAAGTATTTGCACTTATTTTAAGGTGGGTTTGTGAACAGCTTACTTTGTGTTTCTCAATCCGGAGTTTGCAAGGGGATCCAACTTCACCCTCACTAGATTCTACATGTAAATTTAAGTCCAGTGGTCTTTATACAGGGTTGTAATGAGACTGCGTTTGGTGAAAGCGGGAATTGGATGGAGGCTTTTTAATAGTGGAGTTTAAGAGAACTAGTAATATAATAAATGTGGGCATCTAAAACACTAAATACCCAATTCAACCCTAGTCTCCAAGTCCTCTCCAAAACACAATTCCTTAACAACACATGAGTTTAGAAAACAAATATGGTTGAGTTTCAAACTTATTGAATTTAACAATTTTTTTTCTTTTCTCTATTTTTTTTTCTTTTTTTTTCTTTTTCTTTTTTTTACCCTTCTCCATTTCAAAATAGCTGGCCTCATTTGACCTGAACAAATATTAAAGCTAAAGTTGTGTTTCTTTTTTTCAAAATTTTCTCCCATGATTATGCATTTATCTGTCAGAAAAAGATAAAAGAAGATGTCTTTCATCTTTGCTTTAGTAAGGATTCCACATGGGTATGAGCATATATAATTTTATTTGAAAAGAAAAGAGAACAAATTTTTTTTTAGACTGCCATAAAAGAAAAAGAGGCTAAGCATTGTGGAATGAAAGAGTTTTTTTTTTAATTTATATATATATATATATATATATATATATATACTTTATTTTGCGATGGCTTTTTCTTATGATCTCGTTTTTTCTTTTTTCTACCATAAATCAAAATTTGTTTAAAACTCAACCATCCAATGATATACACTCAATTTTTATGATTTAAGCTCAACTCACCCCAATTTTTCCACTATGAAAAATTAAGCACAAGGTAACCTAACATATTTTGAAGTATGCCTCACATTTATTCTTTATTTTACCAAAAATAACACATTCATTTTAATTCTTTAAGCCCATAATCACATAAGTATCACTAGTTCCAAGGACATTAAAGGATCAAATTGAAGTGGAAGTGGTTAAACATATAGGGTTCAAACAAAGAATAAGGCTATAAGGCTCAAAGGGGCTTACTAAGGGATAATGTACAAGGTTAGCCTTTTGGTAAGTGGTTGGCCCTAAAATGCCATCTTCTTCATTAAATTTACATACAAGAAGTAAGGTTGCATGGGTCCTTAAGGTCATCCATCCAAGCAAGGTCTAGCTCAAAACACAAAGTAAGCACTCTCAACAAAGAAATTCACACATCCTAATAAACAGTAAGGGCTCAAAAGTGCTCACCGGTTATTTATTTTCCTTAGGTAACAAGCAACATACTTTAACTGCTTTAAAAAATTAACAACCATTTCGAATTTACAAAGTATACATCCAATGATGATATTTCCATGAGTTGGGTTCCTAAATGCAAACAAACAACCTACATTCATGCTACATGTTACTACATGCAACTATTTATGCTTGCAAGAAAAAAAAAATTATGCATGTCATATAAAACAGGATGCGTCTTAAGAGTGAAAAATTACTCTTTACTCAGCCATCATAAACTAAGTGCTTTGTCTAATGGTTTTAATATCAGCATGAGAGAAACTAAACTAAAAAAAAAAAATCAAATATCAACTATTCCTCCCCCCAACCAGATTAAGACATTGTCCCAATGTCAAAACATAGATAAGAAAAGTGAAGAAGAAATTACTTGAACTGGTAGTTATTAAAAATGAAAAACCTAAAATAACTTAAACCAGAATAAAGAAAATGCTGATAGTAAAACTAAAAGACAAGATAAAAAAAATCCAGAAGTCCGCTTGCTCTCTTCCACAGTGCTTTTCACTTATTAACAAAAATAAAAACAACAAGCAGGGTAAAGGATACTTATGGGATGGAACAAATTGGGAAAGACTGTCATGTCCAATCTATCTGAATCACTGCTAGATCTGGTTTAGGAACAAAAACTTGCATTTTGTCTAGCAATTCTTCAGCAGTTGACGTAGATATTAGGATTTGTTGTGCTGTCTCTAAGATAAATTTCTCCTGCATAGCATGATCCATAAAAGATAACAGACCTGCAAAGAAATTGTTAACATTCAACAGCCCAATGGGTTTCTGGTGCAAATTAAGTTGAGCCATGGAAGTAATTTGAAAATTTTCCCCAATGTGCCAAACCCTCCTAGTATAGCAATAAAGGCATCAGAATTACAGAGCATTTGCAGCAAACGTTCTTGCAAGTTTTTAACCAGTAATTCTTCTCCAATCTTGCCTCTAGAAATCAATTTCAAAGGTGTAGGGATGATACCCAAAACTTGGCTACCCCCTACACATGCCACGGTTGCTACACCTCCCATCAATCCGATACTACCTCCCCCATAAACCAAATGTATTTTTTGCTCAGCTAGTACTCTACCCAAATGGTTGGCTGCCCTTAAGAACTCTTCATCTTTTCCAAGAAAAGATCCACAAAATACACAAATATTTCAGAATTTGCGAGTTGAGGTTTCTTCCATTTCTATCCTTAACCATCTTCCACTGGTTTTACGTCCAGTAATGGCTTCAACGCCTTCTAAGAGTCGGGGATTTGCTTCCCATCCAGTTTTCTTACAAATTGGCAAACAGAGTCTTTTAAATTCAGATTCCCAGGACTATAACGCTCTCATTCTTTATGAAAAACACTTCATAAACCAAGAAGTTCACGTTGCACTATTCCACAAGCATGCGTTTCAAGAGTCAATCGGATATCATGCAAAGATTCCTTACGCAGGCCATTCTTAATGAATTTTATTTTATCTTCTTAATTATCGGACATCATCCCTAAAGAACAACATTTAGTATCACAATTCCATCAACCACAATTGTGACAAACGTGTAACCTTTTTGCTCTTCGCTTTTTAGCATAAGCACTTTTGCCTAAGCCAAGCATGTGGGACACAAATGCATCTGGAACTTCACCAGCCAAACGGACCTTAGCTTCAATTAACCAACACACTTCTTTAGGAATGCCTTTGTACATAAAAACTCTGAATCTTTCACATCTAGCTTGATAAATCATTTTAAGAACATTTATTAGGAGAGAGGAAAAGTGTTTTTACAAAGCAGAAAGAGTAGAATCCATTTTTTTTAGAAGAACTTGAAAGAAGGGAAAGGGAAAGAAATCAGTTATTATGGGAAACTGAAACAACTGACTTGAGAGCCACGGAGTACCGTATCCGCCACTTAACCGGGAAAAAATGAATCCTACTTTTTGACAATTTTCAAAGGCTCTACAGAATGCATGTGCGTCTTTAAACAAAGAGGGCCAATCAAATCCAGACTGCAAAATCTTTATAGCTATTTTCTTTGACAAAAAATACCCTCCGCACGTTTCAAAATGAGATAATTCAATGCAAATTTTTACCTTATCCTCAGGCATGCATCTCGTAAATATCTGGTCAAGACAGGATTTGAAAAGATAAGAGTTATCCCAGTAAAAATTGTTCACCTCATATAAAAATTTCTTTTTATCTTGGATACTCCATTGAGCTGGCATCCGTCCTGTCACCAAAAAATTGAAAATATTAACAAACCAAGGTACTGTAATGACAGAAAATAGAAATTTTTCAGGAAAACAATAATTTATGGGTGCAGCCTCAATTGTTGAATTCGTTATCAGTCTTGCCAAATAGTCAGCAACAACATTTTTTGAGCCATTCTTATCCTTGATCACAATGTTGAATTCTTGGAGTAATTTGATCCAGTGTATCAGCCTTGATTTAGCATCTTTCTTTGACATTAGGTACTTCAATTGTTTGGGTAAAAGCTTCAACTCAATTGTGTGAATTTCACTTTGCTCTTCAATTTTTGGTTTCCAACATGTGTTTCCCTTCACCTGTGAAGAATCAAGTAATGCACATATGTTAGAAGTATCCTGATCCATTTTTATAATTGATTCAAATGAATTAACCAGATAATTTTTTTGAGGATAAAAGATACTCCCTTTTTCGATGTGGTTTTTCCCAATAGTATCAATGAGGCAAAGTTCTTTACTTTCATCTTCTTTTTCAGGTGGCTGCTTAAGGAAGTTGAAAATATTTAACTCCAATTTCATATTCCCAAATGTCAGCTTCATCAATCCATTCCTGTAATTAATCAAAGCATTAGAGGTTGCTAAAAATGGAGGTCCCAAGATAATAGGTATTGAATTCTTGATTTGTACTGGTGGTGTGTCCAAAATAATAAAATTCACAGGATATATAAATTTATCAACTTGGACTAACACATCTTCAACGACTCCTCTAGGCACTTTCACTGATCTGTCAGCAGGCAAAAGAGTTACTTCGGTTGGTTTTAACTCACCCAAATTTAGTTTTTGGTAAACTAAATATGGAAGTAAGTTTACACTAGCCCCAAGATCAATTAATGCTTGCTCAATTTTATGTTCTCCAATAAAACATGAGATTGTTGGACCGCCAGGATCTTTGTATTTCAAAGCAGTGTTATTTTGAATAACAAAACTTACCTGTTCAGCCAAGAAGGCTTTCTTTTTCACATTCAGTTTTCTTTTAACAGTGCACAAATCCTTTAAAAATTTGGCATAAGAATGTACCTATTTAATCGCGTCCAACAATGGGATATTAATCTTTACCTGCTTGAAAATATCAAGAATTTCAGGATTCTTATTGACCTTCGTAGGAACAGTTAATGCCTGTGGAAATGGAGGTGCAAGTGGAGATTCAATTTGTTCTTTGCTTGGTATAGGTTCAACCCCTTCTTTCCTCTTAGAAGTTGACTCATTGTCTTCTTCACAAGGATCAGGAATGGATTTTTCATCAACCTTACCGCTACGGAGTGTAATGATTGACTTCACTTGATCCATGGTTTGACCTTTGGGATTTGGTTATGGTTATGAAGAAAATTTCCCTTTCTCCTGAGTGTTGAGTGCATATGCAATTTTTGCAAGAGCATCTTTCAAATCAATCATGGTTTGACTTGTTTGAGCATTGATTGACTCTTGCTTTTCAATGAATGAATGAAATGTATCTTCAAGATTTTTCCTAAGATGAGGAACATATGGTGCATACCCTTGAGATTGTTGAAAATTTTGTTGGGTGTGTAAGGGTGGTTGTGATGATTGAGCATAATTATCACCTCTCCAACTGAAATTTGGATGATTCCTCCAACCAGGATTGTAAGTTTATGAGTATGGATTTTGGGTTGGTCTCTCAAAGTTGTTCAAAGCATTGACTTGTTCATGCAAAAGAGGGCAAGGTTGGGCAATTGCTAATGGGATGGTCATTGGTCTCACAAATGTGACAAAAAATTTCTTCAACAGATTTTAATTGACCAATTTTCTTCATTTCTAAAGCTTCAACCTTTCTAGCTAGAGATGTGAATTTTGTTTAAAGGTCATTATCTTCCTTAAGATGGTATATGCCTCCACTAGATACAAGTGATTGAGTCTTACTTGGGGCCTCATAAGTACTAGCGGTGGCCCAATTCTGTGCACTCTCTACTAACATGTCTAGAAAATTCATTACCTCATCAGGATTTTTATCCTCAAATGTTCCATTGCACATCATTTCCACCATTTTTCTTTCCCTAGGTGTCAAACCTTCATAAAAATGCAAGACTATTCTCCAAGTTTCAAAACCATGGTGTGGGCATGTGTTAAGTAAATCCTTGTATCTATCCCAACACTGGTAAAAAGTTTCTCCTGGTTTTTGTGTGAAAGTGGTGGTTTGCCTTTTGAAGGAATTTGTTCTATGGGAAGGAAAAAAAATTTTCAAAAATTGTTGTTGCAGTTCATCCCATGAATTGATGAAGTGTGACCTAAGATTTTGTAGCCAAGTTTTAGCTTTATCTTTTAAAGAAAAAGGAAAAAGCTTAAGCCTGATGATGTTCATGCTACAGTTTAGGTTGTTATATGTGTGATAGACTTCTTCAAATTCTCTCAAATGCAAGTATGGATTTTCAGAATCAAAGCCATGAAAAGTTGGTAAAAGTTAATAATATCTGGCTTGAAATTGAAGTGACATGCATCAGTAGGAAATATTAGACATGATTGAGTGCTATTCCTTCTGGGGTTCATGTATTCTCTAAGTGTCCTAGGTCAATTTTGGTCATTATGAAGAGAATGGTTATCTTCTTGTTCATTAATGTGTTCAGCCATGTTTGAAGAAGTTGGAGATTCTCTTACTAGTCTACCACTTGATATACGTGACCAAGCTTTCATACATAAACAAAATAACAACAAGAAAAACAAATATCAATAACAAGTTAGGTAGGAGGCCCAGCCTTCCATTCAACAATAAATAAAAACAAAGAAAAATAAGATTAACACAAATTAAGAGGTAAGAGGCTCAACCTGCCATATAAAGAACAAAAAAAAAAATAAAGAGAACAAAAAGAAAAAAAAATTTTAACTTGTACTCTAATTTTACTTCCCCGGCAATGGCGCCAAAAACTTGCTGCACTCTAGCAGTTGTAACCCAAATGTAGGTTGTCGCAAGTAATAAAATCTTGGGAGTCTGAGTGTCGAACCACAGGGAAATGAATTAAGAAATACAAGTTGAATTTTTAATAAAGAAAGTTTTGGTGGAATGTGTGAACAAGTGTGAATTAAAATTGAAATTCAAATAAAATAGCTAAGGTTAGGGGATCCACTTTTAGTATATTGGTTACGATTAATTTTAGCCCATCTTACCACTCAATTGAGATCCACACATAAAGAAGGTCCTAATAGGGAATTTAGTTAGTATTAACATTCATTGATCATAAAATGCCAACACTTGCTAATGGGTTCAAGTATCTGTCATGACAACCTTTGTCGACAATAACTCAAGATTCCGATATAGTCGGCTGAGCCATGTTCTACAGAGGGAATCAAGCAGCTTTTGTGCCAATGATTGACTATGATGAATCAAGACTTCCACTTAACAAGGTGGGAAGTTAGACAAATTAAGGAAGAAAATACCGTTAACGTTGTGATCCATTCAAATCAATTATAACCTCTATACCAAAAGCTTCACCCTTTCACCTTAGCAAAAAGAAGATTAGTTAGCCATAATAAAAAAATCAACATGTAGAAAGATGAAATAAACATGGATTGAAAGATCAAAGGAAAGAATAAGAACAAGAACGAGAAAACACTTGGACAGAGCTTCGGTATTGAAAACAAGAAAAAGAACAAAGAAGAAAAGCTAAACAAAAAATACAAGAACATAAAGGAGGCCTAAGAAAATAGCCTCCTTCACCCTCCCCCCAAGGTGCCTATTTATAGAGTTTTTGGGTGGGTGAAATGGTAAAAATAAAATGGTAAAATGTAGGTAAATATAAATCAATAATGGTGGGATGGAATTTATTTTAATATTTTGGTCATCGTACACATTAGATCAGCTCTTCCTTAAAGCATAAAAGTTGTAGATCTCTTTTTTAGCTTCGAATTGATAGCTTCATCATTCAAATTGGACATCCGTAGCTCATGTTATGATTTTTCTACCAAAACTGCTCTTCGGCACATGAAAGAATGAATTGTCTCATCTATAATCAGATTTCGGCAATGAAAACGATCAAACTAGCTGGCAGAATGAAGCAGACTTGAAGATCTACGTGTTGGCTTTCAGATGAATTTGGAATCACTCAGTTCTGATGCATACAGCTCCAGATATGATTTTTCTCGTGAAGGGCCGTCAAGTGATGATTTTTACCTACATAAAAAATAATTATTTAATATATATATTTTAATATTAATGAACAATAAACCGCGTATGTACAGTAAATACGCGTATGAACAGTAAGTCGGTGAATAGTAACTTTGAATAGTAAAAACTTGTGTGAATAGTAAAGACGCGTGAATAGTAACCTGGTGGAAAAATGCTCAGAATATAAAAATTAATCATACTCAAAGTGTATCATGATGATTTAAACCCTTAATAACAATACACTTATAAGTATTCATCATATTTCCAAAACATAGACTAGGGATTTCTCTTGGTTCTGCCAAAATTCATGTAAAGCTGAGAAACAATCCCCCAAAACTCCTTCGGAGGAATTCATAACATGATCTTTAGATAGGATCACTCCTGTGTACTTCCAGCTCAATGCATCTGCTATCACATTTCCTTTGCCAGCACAGTATTCAATTGAACTATCATAATCTTTTATGTATTTAATCCATCGACGTTCCCTTATGTTCAGATCTTTCTATGTAAATAGATACTTCAAACTCTTATGATCAGTGAAGATCCTAAATGACCTCCCCATCAAGTAATGCCTCCACAGCTTAAGTGCAAAAATTACTGCCGCTAGCTCAAGATTGTGAATAGAGTAGTTCAACTCATTAGGTCTCAACTTTCTCGAACCGTAGGTTATCACTTGATTCTCCTCCATCAATACACACACTGGATCAGTGTATACTGTAAAAGCTTTGTTCGTATATGGTAGAATGAGTATAGGTGCACTAGTCAATCTTTTCTTCAACTCCATATAGGCTTCTTCACACTTCGGTGTCCATTCAAACTTCTGAGTTTTCTTGGTCAGGGCCGTTAATGGTGTAGCTATCATAGAGAATTTCTCTATGAATCGCCTGTAGTAGCCTACCAAGCCCAAGAAACTCCTCACTTCTGTAACTGTAGTTGGCCTATTCCACTCAACTACTACCTAAACTTTTTTAGGATGAACTAACAAACCCTGAGCACTGATGATGTGCCCTAAAAATTGAATCCTTTCAGACCAAAACTCACACTTAGACAACTTCGCTTAGTACTGATTATCCTTCACCACTTGCAAAACTGACTTAAGGTGCATCTCATGTACTGAGGTAGTCTGTGAATTCACCAAAATGTCATAGATGAAAAATTCAACAAACTGATCCAGAAATGGTTTAAAGATTCGATTCATAGCTTCCATGAATGCTGCTGGAGCGTTAGTCACACCAAAAGGCATAACTATATACTCATAGTGTCCATACCTTGTCCTAAAGGCAGTTCTCAGGATATCTTCCTCTTTCACTCTAATCTGAAAGTATCCAGACCGGAGGTCAATCTTAGAAAACATTTTTGCTCCTCTGAGTCTATCAAACAGATCATCAATTATAGGACACGGATACTTATTCTTGACTGTTACTGCATTCAAATTTCTATAGTCGATGCACAACCTTAAAGTTCCATCCTTCTTCTTCATAAATAACACCGAGGCTCCCCGTGGTGATACACTAGGCCTTATAAAGCCTTTCTTTAACAGTTCTTCCAACTACTTCTCTAACTCATCCATCTCAAAAGCTGACATCCTATAAGGTGGTATTGAAATAGGTTCAACCCCAGGCTGATGATGGATTGCAAATTCAGTATCCCTCGTGGGTGGTAACCCAAGTAATTCTGCTGGAAACACTTCAAGAAACTAATTGGCTACAGGAATCTTTTGAAGTTCCTTCTCTGTGGCCACCCTATTCAATGAATAATACTCTTCTTTGCTGACTATAGGGATGGTATCCATAAGTCTAAGATGTAAACTTTTAGCACTAGATGCTAATCCTCCTATGCAAGTCACTCTAGCTCCCTAAGCATCAGTAATGTCGACTGAGTGATTCGCACAGTCAATTTGTGCCTTATGCTTACTTAGCCAATCCATTCCCAACACTAGTTCATAAGACCTCAATTCTATCACCCACAACTCAAAACAGAAATCATGTTTGCCTAACTGCAAGGGATACCTAGTAACCATTTCATTGGTCACAATAAAACTCTTCCCTACAGTCCTGATGAGTCTTAACTCACCCGAGATTTCTCGCTATAATTTAAACTTATCTACCAAGGTAGATGATATCACTGAAAGAGTAGCTCTTGTATCAAAAGCACTCTAACACTACCATTTTGAAAAGTAAAATTACCTTAAACGGTGGCTAGTTCTTGGGTCACCTGACTTACCAAGGTAAAAAGCCTCAGGTCAACTGCTGCTACGGCTACACCAGATCGATTTCCTACGGCAATGGGTGTAGGGGGTAAGTACCTGGGCGGACCTGGAAAAGGCCAAGCCCGTGGGCATTCCCTCGCCTAATGTCCTTTCTGACCACAGATATTGCAATTATTGTCCCCACAGTACATGGCCTCATGCCATGGAATCGTCTACACTTTGGGCCCAAACCCATTTTCTTTCTCTTGGAAGGACCTTGGGTTTTAATCATTGGTCACCTTCCAACGCTCTTTCCTATGTTGGCTGGTCTAACCTCCACCTTTTTGCTAAATGTCCTTGTATCCTCAAATTCTCTTTCTAAGGCTAATGCCTTCTGAACCACTTGGCGATAACTCCTGATGTCCACTGTCACCATATAGCTCCGAAGCACGGGTTTCAAACCTTGAAAGAATTTCTTGGCCTTCAACTCATCATTACCAACCATATAAGGACCATATCGAATGAGTGAATTGTAACATTGCTCATACTCTCGTACAAACATCTCTTTTTGCACCAGATTCTCAAACTGGATCCTCCTTTGATCCTGTGCAGCTTCATTAATATATTCTTGTCATAACTTCTTCTTGAAGTCTGACCACTTGAGCACATTTTTCTTGTGCTCTGGTCAAGTACCATTGCTTTCTCTAAGCATCTCCATTACATCATCCCACCATAAACTAGCCCTCCCTCTAAAAAAGAAAGGTATTAAGGCCATCCTTTGCTCGGACTCATAACCTCCACAAATGAAAAGTCGATTCATCCTGGATAACCAATCTTCTGCTCGATCGGGATCACCTATCCCATCAAAACTCAGTGGATCTACAGTCTTAAACTTTTCCAACAACCTCATTTAATGTGGGGTATCTCCCCTCCTTGGAGCCTCTATAACCTTTAGCACCTCTTCCTCCTCATGAACATGATTTCTCCATTCATAAGCCCTAGGCACTTGCTACTGCTCAACATGCCCCTCCTGATCCTGACGTGGGTCATTCTCCTCTTGGACAACTTCTCTGTCCTTATCCTCTTGGAACAACTCCATTATGATGGTAGTCATACCCTATGCCACTTAGTCTATAGTCTAAGTTAACCCTTGAAGCACCCTGGATATTTCATTCAGCCTTGCCACAACTGGGTCACTAGAACCCTCACCAGGTTCTCTAGCCCCTCTCGAAAGTCCTAACCTAGTGTCAACCATAGCAACCTGCAACCAAAGTCAGACAACATTCCCCAAATGTTGGTCAGTACTAACTTTCCTAGCACGTGGACTTTCCATAACTAGATCTCAGCCTTAGCCTCTAATATCTATGAAATGAGCTCTAAGCTTTGATACCAAAAACACACATAGCCGTCCTTGGCCCCTGCCTAGGAGGCCCTGTCTCACGGTGGATTGCAATTGGCTAGTTGTATATGTGCATGAATTAAAACTTCGTGATGCTAGTTGATTAACCTAGAATATGCAGGATGCATGCTCTTCATGCTTTGACTTAGATTACCAAAAACCATAAAACATTGACATGGCCAAGAGATTTCCATAGAAAATAAGTTCAAATACCCAAAGCATACAAAATCAACATTTATGTGAGTTTACTACACATAACAACTATGTGAGAGCATTCATACGTAAAGTAGACTAATGCCTTCACCCAAGAGCAACCCTAAAGTCTAGGACTCCTTAAAAAATATACAATGGAGGTAACTAAGAGTACTATATATACAAGCCACAACTGAGATCTTCTTGAACTAACTTCCACCTTGGATGTAAGTCCTAGTGGCGAGTCATAAAAATCCTTGTCCAAGTGCTACTAGGCTCTGCAACCAAAGGAAGACTCTACTGTTACTTGACCAACAAGTTACCCAAGTAAACTAGAATCATAAAGATTCTCAAGGGAAATACCTGCAACAAAAGCTAACTACCACAACAACCCTCAACGGTTACCTGGTCCAACAACTTTAAAATCTGCACAACATAACTAGGGAGTAAGAATTTAAACATTCTTAGTAAGGGTCTTCATGGTACTTGCAAGAAAAGTTACTAAGGACTCCACATATGATAACATATGTAACCTACTGTGAGCTCATACAGCCTGAGGGTATGATATATGCACATTTAACTAGGTCCCTTGAGACCTCTCCTCATCCTAGTCCTTCAAGTACAAGGCATAGCCTTGTCTTCTGGCAAGCTTAGCTTGCTAGCCAAGCTTGCCAGCCTAACTAATGATAAATCACCAATTGAACCTTTCCTTTTCTATGTTCTACAAGGAAATTATGGTGGGACTATTGTAACTAGGCCATAAAGACCTTGTAAACTAGGTGCACTAAGGTTTCACCTTGCAACCTCATGGCTAACGGCACAGCTAGGTCACCAAGGGTTCTAAACCTTGCACCCCAACTAGTGGTACTTAGTTGTGATCCTTAGTAAACTAGTTTTCTTGCTTATGGTAGAAGTGACCATAAAATTTTACAAAACTCAAGAAAACTCCTAGGTCTCAAAGGACTTTTGAAAGTCTCTAAGTACCCCCGAAATGCTTGGACCCCGAGGTACCCTAAGAACCCCCTTACATCTCCCCTTGACCTTCCTAACAAAACTTGGAAAATTTAGCCAACATATCTGTGGCGACGCATCGCCAACTGTGGCAACACGTCGCCATAGTTGTTAACGTTTTGCCAACTTTCTAATATTGGTGACTCATCATGGGCAATGGTACAAAACTGGCAACACGTCACCAATCTGTAAATCTGCAGAATTTTCATAAATTTTGCTACTATGAACTTTGGACAATTACTAAACGTATCAAGCATGCTTGATTAGCCTCCAAACTTCACATACATATAAATCATGTTGCATAGATCACAACCAACTATCACAAGCCAATCTTTGATGCATTATAACATCATTCTAATCATCACAAACCTTATAGTCCACCATGATTCAACCTTCTCCACTAACTAATGCTATTGCTAGAATTACTCAAATTCATCAAGCAACTCATCCTAATAGCATTAATTGAACTCGAAAATACAACTCCCTTACCTCAACTCCAAGTAACAAGCAAGAATCAAGCACTCTTGCAACCCACTAAGCTCACCAAAGCACCACCTAAGTTCCAAGAAAAATAGAGGCACCAAACATCAAATTCTTGCTTTCTAACCAAAACCCAAGCTTCTAATCAACTAATAAACATGAATTCAATCAAGTACACATTGGTTACCTCGTATTAAAATAGGGGATGGGATAAAATGTGCTTCGAAGCTCCAAAACCATGGTTTTATGCTTGAAATGAGCTCCCAATGGCCTATATGCTTATGATGGCTTCTCTTTTCACCAAGAAACTTTGATTTCAAGCTTAATTCGATGGAAAAATGAGGGTGGAGAGGATGAACTCGAGTTTATGGCAGCCACCCCTCCACTTTACCCTCTTATAAACCATGTTTAACACTTAAGCCACCAAAGTATTAGACATGATACACTTAAGTCCCCATCTTTTGGTAACCTTAGTTGTTCTTCATTGATCCTTGTTTATTTCATCAAGTTTGGGTTAAATTTGAAAGTTAGGTTATAAAAAATCATTTTAATCACTTGGGACTCGGCCCGACTATTTAGAATGAAAATATTACCATTTTGCCCTTGAATCTTATTTATTGCCCTAACATCCTTGGAACTTAGTGAACTTTGCTAAACTTTCTTATTCTTGCTATGTAACTTGAAGCAAGGTTTCAAACTTGATTTAAAGCAATTTACCTTCTTCAAGCATGCTTCTCGCTAAGAGAGCCATAACACTTTCATATTAGAGTTAAGGAGGAAGATATCTCGACGACTGCCTCCAAGACAAGGTACGAACACTACGAGTGTACAGTTATGCCATTTGGTGTGACCAATGCTCTGGTACTATTCATGGAAGCCATGAATAGGATCTTCAGACCGTTCTTGGATCAGTTTCTTGAATTCTTCATTGATGATATCTTGGTATACTCGCAGTCTACCTAGGAGCATGAGGAGCAGCTTAGGACAATCTTGCAAGTACTGAAGGATAATTAGTACTTTGCAAAGTTATCCAAGTGTGAGTTTTGGTGTGAGAGAGTTCAGTTTTTGGGACACATCATTAGTTCCCAAGGGTTGTCGATTGACCCCGAGAAGGTTCAGGTGGTAGTCAAATAGAAAAGGCTAACTACAGTTATGGAAAATACGGAGCTTCTTGGGCTTGGCAAGCTACTACAGGAGGTTCCTAGAGAAATTCTATGTGATAGTAACATCGTTGATAGCCTTGACCAAGAAAGCTCAAAAGTTTGATTAGACACTAAAGTGTAAGAAGGCTTATTTGGAGTTAAAGAAGAGTTTGATGAGTGCACAAATACTCATTTTGCCAGACCCAAACAAGGCTTTTACAGTTTACATAGATGCATCAAGTTCTGGTTTGGGTTGTCTATTAATGCAGGAAAATTAGGTGATTGCTTATGGCTCAAGGCAGTTGAGGGCTAACAAGTTGAACAACCTAGTTTATGACGTTGAGCTAGCAACAATAGTATTCACACTCAAGCTTTGGAGGCACTACTTGATGGGGAGATTGTTCAGGATTTTCAGTGATCGTAAGAGATTGAAATACTTGTTCACTTAGAAGGAGTTGAACATTAGGCAATGTTGGTGGATTAAGCACATAAAGGATTATGATTGCTCAATTGAGTACTATGCAGGGAAAGGAAATGTGGTGGCAAATGCTCTTAGTCAGAAGTACATGGGGGTGGTCCTATCTAAAGATCAAGCTATAAGTTCCTCACGAAGAACATTGGGGGATTATTTTTCCACCTTACATAAGTTTTGGCAAGACTGAGAAAGGTCCCTAGTCTACACTTTGGAGATTTAGTCAGCTTGGTTGGCTAAGGTCAAGGAGGCTCAAAGTAATGATCCATTGTTGAAGAAGATTTCAGGAGAGAAGACACTTGGTGCCATAAGGAAAAAGTTTCGATACATGGATGGCATATTACACCATGGGGATTAACTCTATGTGCCGAATGTAGAGGGACTTAGGTAGCAGGTCTTAAAGGAGGCACATAGTGGTAGATTAAGTATCCATCCTAATGTTAATAAGATGTACCATGATATGAAGACACACTTTTCGTGGCCGAGACTCAAGAAGGATGTACCTGAACATATAGCTAAGTGTTTGGCATGCCAAATGGTAAAAGCTGAGCATCAGAAGCAGGTAGGTGCTCTCCAAAGTCTACCTTTACCAGAGAGGAAGTAGGCACTTGTCACAATGGACTTCCTCATTGGGTTGCGAAATACTTGGAGTCAGCATGATGCAATATTGGTAGTGGTCAGCAGGTTGACTAAAATGGTGCACTTCATACCCATAAAGATTACCTATACATTGGAGCGGTTAGCTTAGTTGTATATTAAGAAGATTGTAAGGCTGCATCGCATATCAGGTTAGATCTTATCTGATAGGGATCCCCAGTTTGTATCAAGGTTTTGGAATGCTTTCCAAAAGGCGTTAGGAAGTAAGGTTAGTCTTAGTACTGCCTTTCATCCTCAAACTGATAAGTAGTCTAAAAGAGTGATACAAACCTTGGAGGACATGTTATGTATCTGTGCCATAGACTTCAGAGGTGATTGGGATCAACACTTGCAACTTATTGAGTTTGCTTACAATAACAGTCATCAAACTGTTATAGGTATGGCACCATACGAGGCTTTTTATGGTAGGTGATACATGAATGGGGTTGACCCTACAAATAGGGTAGTTGTCAATCTTGAGATCGTAGCTAACACCATGGCTAAGATTAGATTCATCTAGAAATAGATTAAAGCAGCAAACGACCGACGAACTAATATGCAAATTCGCGGAGATGAGATTTGAGTTTTGAAGTTGTTGATAAAGTACTTCTCAAAGTATCTCCTACGAAGGGAGTAACTCGGTTTGGGTAGAGGGGTAAGCTAGCCCCTAGGTATATTGGACCCTATAAGATCCTAGAGAAAATAGGGAAAGTTGCATATCAGTTGGAGTTACCACCCAACTTGTCCTAATACACAACATGTTTCACGTTAGTCTTCTAAGGAAGTGCATAGTTGATTCAAGACAAGTAGTTAACCCATCGGCGGTTCCCATCCAAGAGGACTTGACCTACGAGGAGAGGCCCATCAAGATCCTTGATAGGTAAGTTTGGAAACTTTGAACCAAGTGGATTCCAATGCTTAAGCTTTTTTGGTCAAACTGTAGTGAAGAGGAAGCTACTTAGGAGACGAAGCAGGATATGCTGAAAAGGTATCCTAGTGAGTTCCCTTAGTTGCAGCAGAATTTAGGGGACCAAATTCCAGAATAAGGGGAGAATGTTATGACTCTCCTAGTTGGAGGCTTGCTTGAGGAAGGTAAAGTAATTAAATGCTAACTTGGAACCTTATTTTAAGCTCACTTAGTAAGACTGAGTATGTCAGGCAAAGTTCACTAAGTTTCGAGAAGTTTAAGGCACCAAATAGGCTTCAGGGGCAAATTTGTAATTTTGCATCGTGAGGTCTCAGGGCGAGACCTGAGAGTCAAAAATATGTTTTGAACCATAAACCTTGCTCTAAACCAAAAAATTAGCTTAAGTAAACAAGATTTGACCAAGGTTTGACTTTGGTTACTATTTGAAGAAAGGGGCTTTTTGTAACTTTTTACAAACTTGAGTGGCTTGTTGTTTTAAAAGGATATAAAACTTGGTAAAGTGGAGGAGGCTGCCATTTTGCTGCTTAAACCGGAAATCAACCATGCCTCCACCATTTCATCAAGAATCCATGCTCAAAACCAAGAGATTTTAGTGAAAATTGAAGCCACCAAGGGTATATTTGCTAAAGGGAGCTTGATACAAGAGGAATTTTATGTTTTTGAAGCTTGGAATCACATTTCTAGCTACCCCTAGTTTTGATACGAGGTAACAAGTGTGTTCTTGGTGATTTCTTGTTTACTAGTTGATTGGAAGCTTGGCTTTTGCTTAGAAGTTAGTAATTTGGTGTTTTGTGTCTTTGATTGCTTGGAACTTTGGTAGAACTCTATGGAACTTAAATTGTGTGGAGGAGTTACGTGATTCTTACTTGTGAGTTGAATTTAAGGTAAGGAAGTTACGTTTCGAAGCTTAATTGATGCTGTTGGAATGAGTTTCCTTGATGAATTCAAGTAGTTCTAGCAATAGCACTAGTTATTGGGCAAAGTTGGTTAATGGTGGACTATAAGGTTTATGATGATTAGAATGATGCTTAAATACATCATAGGATGACTTGTGATAGTTGGTTGTGAACTATGCAACATGTTTTATATGTTTGTAAAGCTTGGAGGCTAACCAAGCATGTTTGGTATGTTTGGTAAGTGTCCAAAGTTCATAGCAGCAAAAACTAAAATTTTCTAGACTGTCACAAGTATTGGCGACGCGTTGCCAACCATTGCCAATACCCATGATGAGTCGCCGTTACCATGAAAACTGGCAGCATGTTACCAACTATGGCGATGCATTACCACAGGCATGGTAACTGAAAATTTCAAATTTTTGCTAGGAAGGTTGAGGGGAGACCTAAAGAGATTCTTAGGGTACCTTGGGGCCAAAGCATTTCGGGGGTACTCTGAGTCTTCCAAAACTCCTCCAAGACCTAGAAGTTTTCTTTCATTTTATGTAGTCTTATGGTTACTTCCACCATAAGCAACGAAATTAGTTTTCAAAGGCTTACAACTAGGTATCACTAGGTTAGGTGAAAAGGTTTAGTACCTTTGTCACCTAGCCGGGCAGTTAGTCAAGAGGTTGCAAGGTGAAACCTTAGTGCACTTAGTCTACAAGGTCCTTATGGCCTAGGCTACAAAAGTCCCATCATTGTGCCCCTGTACAACAAAAGGGAGAGTTTCAACTAGTGATTTATCATTAGTTAGACTGGCAATCTAAACTTGCTAGAGCACAAGGCAATGTCTTGTAGTTCAAGGACTAGGCAGAGGATAGGTCCCAAAGGATTGAAATGTATGAGCATAGGTTTAGCCTCACGCTGTCAAGGTCATAGAAAATTACATATGATAATATGTGTTTTCCTTAGCATTTTCCTTGCAGGTGAAGATCCCTTACTAAGAATTACAAATTCTTACTCCCTTATCTTATGTTGTGCACTTTCTAACTGTGTTGAGCCTGGAAACCACTGAGGGTTGTCACGATAGTCTTTTGTAGCAGGTATATTGCTATAGGATTCTTTATGTGTTACCCAGTCTGGGGTAGTCCAATTATGGTGCCAAAATTGTGCATTTAGACTCCCAGGATTGGTAATGATCTCTAGGCCATAAGAACACTACCCTTAATGTGCATACCCAAGTTGCCCTCTTGGGAAATATGTAAACACATGCATATTGGCCCAACCATCACACACATATTCACATTTTATGCACACAAATGCAGCAAGGAAGGAAAATACTAGCACAAGTCTTAGTCTTGGCTACCATACATTAGGAAATCTTGTTCAGTACTAGTGACTAACCACTGCACCTGTAACTTCCACTAACAAACTATATCATTCTAACCATGTAAACCCCTATTTTCATTATTCCATTATCAAGTAGAGACTTAGTTCAGACCAATAAATTTTTTTTTACATCAATAGCCCACCTATGGACCAAGTTATGAATTTTTGAATTTGGTTACAAAATTCTGACCAAATAAACAGTAACTTAGCCAACTTTGCAATGTCATATCTTTGGCTACAGGTCTTCAAATTTAGAAATTCAAATCTCGGTTAAACCTATGGATGTGATCTAGGTGTTTTCAAAATTTCATACCAATATTCATTCTACATAGGGAGAGAAAGTGTTTTAAGTGCAAAGTCAAAATTCTGGTCACTTTATGACCTTTTTGCCCATACAAAATTTCATAAGTGTGCAAACACTTGATTCACAAGGGGTAAGCCCTCCAAGGATATCCCATACATGTACAATACACATGGGAAGTACATTCTCTTGCATCTAGCAACTTTATGTGTCCAAAACAGAATTTACAAGTAAGCAGCCTATCATTCACACTTAGGCAGCTTTGCACCACATCACTTACATAGCCAAAACATTACACAAATGTTCACATACTTGTCTAATTTTACATACACTACATGTAAATGCATACATGCACTAAAAAATGGCCTTAAATTAGCAAAATATACACCCTAGGTTACAGGAGTGCCTGAGACACAATCGACTCCAGAATAGGATGCTGGACAGCTGCTGCACAACACAATAAGTACCATCACTAAAAATACCAAATGTACTCATAAAATCACAAAAATTTCCAGATCATAACTAGACATATGGAATTTAAAGTACCTAAAAATTCAAGGAAAAAATCAAACTACAAAGGTTAGTTTGAAGGTGATCTTTCAGCGGTACCTGAAATAACATAATTGAGGGGAGTAAGTTTCATTGAGAAACTTAGTAAGGGTAGCACTTCGATTCAATAGGCAATGTAACCATCATTAAAACCTGTATCCAAAGACACTAAAACAAAAAAATGATAATGCATATTTACAAGATATAGAGACCAAATGCAGCAGCCATTCACGACCAAGAAACACATGAAATGTGGCAGCAACATAAACCATAGGTCAGTCCATAAAACACATAATAAATATAACCAAATCACTATGGAAGCCCTCCTCAAGATAATACTTGGCCTTAGGAGGATTTTAACAGCAGTTAGTACCAACTTTGGGCTCTAGACTGCCTTTAATTTGCTGCCATCACTGTGCACTTCACACTAGGTCACAAAACCTTCAATAAGTGCACTCCCCTCACTAAGCTTGGTTCATCAAGCTTATGGCTCTCTTCCAAGCTTAACCCTAGCTCCATGGTTGCTTGAAAATATAAAAAAGAACCCATGAGAAAAAGAGAACCCTTACCTTGATGGGTATGCCGAAATTTGAGCTTGATCCTAGGTGCACTCAAGGAATAACACCAAATAGCTTCCAATTGTGCTTTCTTGACTTCAATTGCAAGTGGTTTTGTGTTTGAAGGTATGGTGGCTATGGAGCAAGTGTGGAGGAGAAGGCTAGCTTCCTTTTTGGTAGTGGAGTCCTAAATTTAGGTGATAAGGACAAGAATGGACACTTATATGGTCTTAAGTGCACTAAACACACTTAACAAGCTTAACCAAGCTGTATGTCATTTTCCTAGCTACAAGACCACGGTTTCTTTACCTCAATCTCTGGGCCCACATTTGACTTCCTTATCCCATGCCATAGTAGCCCCTCCTTATGTGGGATAACCCAACAAAACTTTCATTTGACTTAAGTCATAAGCATGGACAACCAAAGGCATAACATAGGGCACTTAAGTCCTTAAAGCCTTTTTGTGTTTTCCTTTATCCATACTTGTCTTCTATAAGAAATTTGGTCCTCCAATAGAACTTTCATACCATTCATATCCTTACCATAACTATCCAAATCTGTTTTATGAAAGTTTTGCAATTGAGTGCCTGAATTTCCAAAATCTTACAAAAAAGTCCATAGGTTACTTGACAAACAAGCAATCCTTTAAGGCTTTTCTTGGGGACCAAGTTACTAACTTGGAACACTTTTAAGGAGGTGTTGATCATGCCTTTTACCCTCCACACTTCAATCACTATGGTGAGAATTACACAATATAATGGTTTTTAGCCATTATGACACACTTGTAATTCTCCCATTTTTGTGAGGTGGTAACAATCCTCCCCCCCCTTAAAAATTTTGGTCATCTAAAATAGCTTTAGCTTCAGGTGTTCTTCAGGATATCTTTCCATAAGATCTCTTTTAGTTTCCCAGGTTGCTTCTCTTTTAGAGTGGTGTGACCACTGAACTTTAACCATGGGAATGAGCTTGTTTCTTAACCTTATGGTATCATTGGATAAGATAGCTATAGGTTTCTATTCATATGTCAAGTTAGGTTCCAACTATATGTCTTCCATTACAATAGCATGCTTTGTGTCCAATATACACTTATTAAGCATATTGATGTGAAAAAAATTCTGAACACTTGACATGCTTGGCAGTGGAGCTAACCTGTATGCTACCTTGCCAACTCTGTCCAAGATCTCATAAAGACCTATGTATCTTGGAGCTAGCTTAGTTCTTCTGCCAAATCTGACAGTACCTTTGGTTGGTGCAACTTTTAGCCAAACATTGTCACCAACCTCAAATTCCAAGTCTTTTCTTCTTTTGTTCACATAGGATGTGGTCCTTTCATTGGCTGTCTTTAATCTCTCTTGAATTTTCTTGATTTTGGCAATAGTTTCTTCAATAATTTTGGGACCCAACTCTAGCATGTCTGAGGCTTCCACTCAACAGTGGGGTGTCATGCACCTTCTTCCATATAATGCTTCATAAGGTGCCATGCCAGTGGTACTTTGGTAACTATTATTATATGAGAATTCCACCAATGGCAAGTGTTGGTCCCATTCACTTTTGAAATCCAACACACAGCTCCTGAGCATGTCTTCTAGTATCTATATCACCCTTTCAGATTGCTCATTTATCTGAGGATGATAAATAGTACTCAGGTGGATTTTGGTTCCTAGTGCTTTATGAAAGGCACTCTAAAATTGAGCTATAAATCTTTGATCTCTATTAGATACAATGGAATCTAGCACTCCATGTAGATCACTATTTCCTAGACATATATCTGAGCTAACTTCTCCAAGGAGTCTATGAGTTTCATACGTAAGAAGTGGGCACATTTGGTTAGCCTATCCATAATGACCCAGATTGTATCATGCCTTAATTAGGTTGTAGGCAACCTAGTCAAAAACCCCATTGTTATGTTGCCCCACTTCCTCACTAGTATAGGTAGAGTCTGTATGGTACCAACTGGCTTCTGGTGCTCTACCTTTACCCTTTGGCATGTGGCACATTTAAAGACATAAGTAACTATGTCTCTCCTTATGTTTGGCCACCAGAAGTGAGTCTTCAAGTCTTTATACATTTTCTCACTTCCTAGATGTATGTTCAACTTACTTGTGTGAGCTTTTTCAAGTTTTTCATCCCTGAGCTTTGGTCCTTTAGGCACATCGATTCGGTTCTTGAATTACAATAGTCCTTGCTTGTAGGCAAAGGATTGATACAAGGAACCTTTTTCCTCTCCTAAAATCTTTTTCGGATCAAGATCTGTCTCCTGTGCCTTTCTGGCTTCTTCAATCCATCCAAATTGAATTGTCAATGTGTAAATTTGGGCTTCCTCCCATTTATGACATTTATGCCATAGGCATAGCAGACTATTCTTCTCATCATGATCAGCTATTGATCTTTTTTTCAAAAGTCCTATGTACTTCCTACTCAAGGCATCTGCTACTAGATTACCTTTGCCCTCTGTGTACTCTATACTACAATCATAGTCCTTGATGCACTCTAACCATCACCTTTGCCTCATGTTCAACTCTTTCTAAGTGAACAAGTACTTTAGGCTCCTATAGTAAATGTAGATCACAAAGGGACTACCCATCAAGTAATGCCTCTATTGCTTCAAAGCAAAAACCACTACTGCCAGTTCTAGGTCATGGGTAGGATAATTTTGCTCATGGGGTCTCAATTGCCTTGACCCATAAGTAATGATGTTTCTGTCTTGCATAAACACACAACCTAACCCAAATCTAGATGCATCTGTATAGATGATGTAGGGCTTACTTGGATCAGGAAGAATCAATGCTAGAGCTTCAATCAACCTCTGCTTGAGCTCCTAGAAACTCTTTTCACACTTCTCAGTTCACTCAAATCTTTGACCCTTCTTGGTCAGATGAGTAAGAACTGAGGCAATCATGGAAAAGCATAATACAAATCTCCTGTAGTATCCAGCTAATCCTAGGAACCTTCTAATTTCCTTTACAGTCTTTGGTCTTTCCCATTCTTGCACTGCCTTGACCCTTTCAAGGGATGCCTTAAGGCCTTGTGCATATATGATGTGTCCTAGGAAAGACAATTCCTTTATCCAGAATTGGCACTTAGATAACTTGGCATAAAGCTGATGCTCAAATAGGGTCTTTAAGACAATCTTTAGATGATGTTCATGTTCATTTTCATTTTTGAAATACACTAGGATATCATCAATGAACACAACCACAAATTTGTCCAGATGTGGTCTGAACACCCTGTTCATCAGGTCTATAAAAGCAGTTGGGGCATTAGTCAAACCAAATGGCATGACTGTGTACTCATAATGCCCATATCTAGTCCTGAATGCAGTCTTAGGAATATCTTCTTCCTTTTCTCTCAATTAAAAGTATCCAGATCTCAAATCTATCTTGGAGAAGATCTTAGCTCCCTTGAGTTGATCAAATAGATCCTCAATCCTAGTGAGTGGATACTTGTTTTTTATAGCCACTGCATTGAGCTTCTTGTAGTTAATGCATAGTCTCAATGATGCATCCTTCTTTTTCACAAAGAGAACTAGAGCTCCCCATGATGAAACACTTGGCCGTATGAACCCTTTTTCAAGAAGTTCATCAAGTTGTTTCTTGAGCTCATTCATCTCTGTGATAGGCATTCTGTAAGGAGGTATGGATATTGGACTAGCTTCTGGTTGCAGCTTGATTTCAAACTCAATATCCCTTAGTGGAGGAATACTTGAAAGGTTTTTAGGAAAGACTTGTAGAAAGTTTCTCACTACAGGTATTCTATCCACTTCTTCTTCACAGCACAATTCATTCAATGCATAACAATAATCATGCTAAGAAATCACAAGTATCTCATCTAGTACCTCTAACTCCATGTCATGCATTTCATACACCAATTCCTTAGAATTCACTAATGCATGCACTTCGCCATCAGGCAATGTGATTTCCCTCTTAGCACAATCAATTCTTATGTTATGCATAGCAACCCAATTCATACCTAGCAATAAATCATACATAGGAATGTCCAACACTAGCAGATTAGTCATAACTTTAGTCTTTCCTACTACTAGCTCACAATCTTTAGCTAGGTCATTAGTGAAAAGACATTGACTACCTGCTGTTTTCACTAAGGATATCCTGCGCATGATTTTAGTAGGCAATTTCATGGCATCAACAAATTTCCTTGCCACTATAGACATAGATGCACCAGTATCAAACAAAATACTAACAAGCATACCATTAAGGTAAATGTTACCTCTTAGTGCTCCTCCCTACTGTGATCTCTCTGGCCTCTCCACTTAAAAGACTTTACCAACTTTCTGCACTAAAGGCTAGGGTACTGTTGGAACTGGCCTCTGCTGTCCCTCCCTAGGTGCTCCCCCTCTAGGTCTTGCCCAAATATGCCTTACTAGACCATGTTTTTCTAGCCTCCTTTGAGCCTGTGGGCAGTCTTTGATCCAATGATCCATGGATCCACTTCTTAGACATACTTGGGTGTCAAAATAGCGAGGTTTCTTTCCATGAAACTTCTTGCACTTAGGGTGTCACACCCCACACAGGCCCCAGCCTGTGCATTCTCAGTGCCACTCACCAAATTACCCAAGAGTTATTAACTACCTATTATTTTAGCTGTTGTTTGTTAGGTAGTTTTAAGTCTTATTTTCTTAAGCTAAGAGCTAGGAGGTGTCCCAGGAGGCTTATGAGCTAATAAGAACAATAACCTGCAGCTTAAGTAGGGCCCAACCACTAACTTGCAACACAAGGCAAGGCTGTAAATTAATAACTTGCAATACAAGCAAGGCATACACTTAATCTGTTAAGTGTCTAGGATGTGTGCTCATCAAGTGTGCTACTTTCATGAATGACAACCAAGAAGCCCACATCTTTATAGTTTTGAAAATCAAAGTTTCCATGCACATGTATATTTAGCTAAACACAATATCTCAAGAGGCATCTCCATGAAACATATCCACATACTCATAACTTAACATAACTTGGCACATAAGCATCCAACATATGTACATACAAAACCATGTACTAACAAGGCTGCATATACACACAAAATAGCCTAAGTACAAGCATCACTAGCTTGGAAACATACCAAGGATGCTACAAGTCCAAAATAGCCAAGGTTAAGTTTTACAAGCCATGTACCCTTACTCCCCAAGAAGATACCTAAGTGTGCAATACAGCAGCACACACTAAAGCACCAACCCAATGACCATGTTCATGGTCATGAAAGTGAACACTACAATCAGAGCCATAGTCCACACATCCATCCTGCACCTAGACTGATCCCACAACTACACAAGCCTGCAAAACTTAGAATATAAGTTTCGGCCTTAAACCATAAGACTTGTAATGCAAGTAATCAAGCCAAGATTCAGTTGGCACATACCTTGAGCAATAAGTTTACTAACTAGCACACAAACTAGCAACTCAAGCAAACTACTCACACACACACCACAATATTCATTCGGTTGAAAATATTCACCCGAACGAATATTTCACTCGAATGAAATAATCACTCGGTTGAAATCTACTAGCAAGCACAACATCAATCCTTGCACTTCAAGCCTTTTAGTTCCCATCCAATCCACTAGAGCTCCAAGTTCACTAGTAAGTTGGCCTAACTTACTAAGAACTTATGTGCTTGCCATTAAACCTTGACGAGCTAGCCAATTAACATAGAACCGAATCTCCTCAATATGTCCATCTAGCAAACTAAGATCATATAGCAATATATAACTATCACTTAGCTGCCATTATTACTTGATCATGGAAATAGTACCAAGGATTCAAGTAAATGTGAAAACCAACAAAGCCTTCAATTAGCTATCATAATCACTTGATCATGGAAATTTACCAAGAATACAAGTGAGTTTATGAAGCTATACCTCCAAATTAAGCTTGAAAGCTCTCGGCCAAGACTTTGTTCTTCAAATTCCAAACTCTAAACTTGAATTCAAGATTGCCTACCTCCGAAATCAAGGATTCCAAGCTTGGTTTTGTTATCAAGCTTCCATTTCCACCTTAATTTGCATCAAACGGCAGCCATCCTTCACGAAGGCTTCAAGAACACACGAAGCTTTCTTCGATTCTTTTAATTCTCGGCCAACAACACTTAACACAACTAAAATGAAGACAAGCCGTATATATTTGTTTTAATGGTTTAATGGCAATATGGCAGCCGGTCATGGATACATGTCCAACAAAATGGCTTAATGCTCCATTTAATCCCATATTTATTTGCATGGTGCGTTTCACCCTTCAAGTCTCCATAGTTACACTTTAGTCATTAGAATATAGGATTATTTCGGCCCAAATCTTAATTCATGGCTCATATTTCCAAGCTTTCATTAACATGGCCTAAAATGGTAATTAGCCCATGCTCAATTTCAGCATTTTACCATTTTTAATTAACCTTATAATATTGGTATAAAACGTTGGTGGAAGACACCATAATAACCGGCCATTATAGTCAAACAAGATTTGGTCTAATTCCACCTTTACCCTTATACTTATTTGCATGGCCGAATTTGCTCCTTTAAGTTTCATAGTTTCATTTGCATCACTAGTTCAGGTGTACATTGTAGTCCTCCACATTTATTTTATGCCAAAAACATCATGGTCAAATTTTCCCATGCACACTTAAAACCCAACTTTCTCAGGTTTACATTTACACCCTCATCCTCATTTTCAATCAAGTCCCTCATGTTTTAAATTGGTGTTTCTCTATATTCTTGGCTTAAGCCAAGTACTAAGGGATGGTCCTAACATAGGGCACCTTAGGCCAATGAACTTTCGCTTAACCTTGCCCTCACCACCAAGATGAGAATTCTTGGTAATTCCCTTACAATGTGTTGGCTTCTTCTACTTGCCTCCTGCCTGGATACTTTCCCCTGGTCCACTAGGAAAGTACTTAGTCTCATACTCCTCTTGCTCTACTAATAGAGCTTTCTGCACTACTTCGTAGTATGTGACTGCTCCAAAAGGTCTTATAGCCTTTCTAATGTCTGACTTTAGGCGTTTAACAAATCTTTTGGCCTTCAACTCCTCCAGTCCATGATACTGAGGAGCATACCTCACCAACTGATTCACTTTGTGCTCATACTCTAGGACATTGAGGTTGTCCTGCTTTAGATTCAGCTTGCTTCATCTCCTTCATGACATCACTAATGCACTGCTCCTGGAACAACTCGGTGAACTCTGTCTAGGTCATTTCCATGTCTTCACCTGGCTTTCTGCCCCTATGGACAACATATCTATCTCTGGTGTTTATCCACCACATCTCTGCACTGCCTACCAGATTGTAGGTAGCTAGTGACACTCTCTTGGTGGAGCTGAGTGGCATCCTCTCAAACATTTTTTCAAGGAAGATTAACCACTCCTCAGCTTTCTCTAGACCAGCTCTTCCATCAAACTGTGGAGGTCTTAGGCCTTGAAACCTTTCTAAAAGTCTAACTTCATCTAGGCCTTCTAGATCCTCTGATCTATGTTTTCTAGATCTGTAAGAGCCCTCTGTATGGTGATGCTCTCTATGATTTCTTTGCCTTCTCCTAGATCTTCTCTCGTAGCCTTCCTCAATCTCATTTCTAGTGGAGGAATGGTCATAGACTGAGGGAATAGTCCTGGACACCTGACCAATCTCAAACCTTAGTCTTCTTCCTCTTGGATTTCTCCTATCCTCTTCTTCCTCCTCAATGGTCTCACCATTTGTGTCTTCTAAGCTTCCAAAAGGAACATATTCAGATGTGTTCCTAGTATCCACTTCTGGTTGTTATTGTGCATGCTGAATTGGTTCTACTAGAGCTACTTGGATTTCTTATTGTCATGCTTGAATCAGCCTTACTAAGTTCTCATGATTAAGGCTAAGTTCCTCTGAAGCTCTAATCAAACCTGATGCACTTCAGGGTTTGGTACCCCTTGTTGCCCATGATTCCCTCTATTTTGTCCATTTCTTTGTTGCCTAGAATCAGTAGGAGGCCTTCGGGGTGGTTCCCCTCTCCTTGTGGCAACCATGTTTACTTCCTGAATTGATGATTCACCATAGAGCACATAAAAAAATCATAGGTATTTCAATGGTACTTGACACTAGCAGCTAACCAAACTGAGTTCATGTATGTAGATGTATCAATGCAACTATATGCTTTGTGTATGTATAAACCATGCTCTAATACTAACATCTGTTACCCAGTTCAGGGTAGTCCAATTATGGTGCCAAAATTGTGCATTTAGACTCCCAAGATTAATGTTCAGTAGGCCATCAAAACACTTCCCTTAGTGTGTATACCCAAGTGGCCCTCTTGGGCACTATGTAAACACATGCATATTGGTCCAACCATCACACACATATTCATATTTTATGCACAAAAATGCATCAAGGAAGGAAAACACTAGCACAAGTCTTAATTTTGGCTACCACACATTAGGCAATCTTGTTAAGTTCTAGTGACCAGCCACTGCACCTGTAATTTACACTAATAAAATGTATCATTCTAGCCATGTAACCCCTTGTTTTGTTTGATCCATTATCAATTAGAGAGTTAGGGCAAACCAAGGAATTTTGTTTTACATCAATAGCCCACCTATGGACCAAGTTATGGATTTTTTAAGTTGGTTACAAAATTCTGACTAAATAAACAGTAAGTTAGCCAATTTTGCAACATCATCTCTTTTGCTACAGGTCTCTAAATTTGAAAATTATAAATCCCAGTTAAACCTAGGGATGTGCTCTAGGTGTGGTCAAAATTTCATACCAAGAATCACTCTACACAGGGTGATGCAGTGTTTTTAGTGCAAAGTCAAAATTCTAGTCACTTTATGACCTTTTTGCCCATAAAAAATTTCATAAGTGTGCAAACACTTCATTGAAAAGGGGTAAGCCCTCCAAGGCTATCCCATACATGTCAAATACACATGGGAAGTAAATTCTCTTGCATCTAGCAACTTTATGTGGCCAAAACAGAATTTACAAGTAAGTAGCCTATCATTAACACTTAGGCAGCTTTGCAGCACATCACTTACATAGCCAAAACATTACTCAAATGTTCACATACTTGTCTCATTTTACATACACTATATTCACATGCATACATGCACTAAAAAATGGTCTTAACTCAGCTAAATATGCACCCTAAGTTATAGCAGTTCTCGGGACACAATGGACTCCAAAACATGATGCTGGACAGCTACTACACAACACAATAAGTACCATCACTAAACATACCAAATGTGCTCATCAAATCACCAAACTTTCCAGATCACAACAAGACGTATGGAAGTTCAAGTAACTTAAAATTCATGGAAAAAATCAAAGCACAAACTTTAGTTTGAAGGTGATCTTTCAGCTGGACCTGAAATGACAGAATTGAGGGGAGTAAGTTTCATTGAGAAATTTACTAACGGTAGCACTTGGATTCAATAGGCAATGTAACCATCATTAAAACCTGCATCCAAAGACACTAAAACAAAAAACACCATAATGCGTATATACAAGATAGTGTGACCAAATGCAGCAGCCATTCACAACCAACAAACACATGAAATGTGGCAGCAACATAAACCATAGGTTAGTCCATAAAACACATAATAAACATAGCCAAATCACTATGGCAGCCCTCCTCAAGCTAATGCTTGGTCTTAGGAGGATTTTAATACTAGTTAGTATAACTTGGGCTCTAGAAATCCTTCAATTCGCTGCCATCACTGTGCACTTCACACTAGGTCACAAAACCTTCAATAAGTGCACTCCCCTCACTAAGCTTGGTTCATCAAGCTCATGGCTCTCTTCCAAGCTTAGCCCAAACTCCATGGCTTAAAAATACAGAAAACAACCCATGAGAGTAAGAGAACCCTTACCTTGATGAGTATGCTGAAATTGGAGCTTGATCCTAGTTGCATTCAAGCAATAGCACCAAATAGCTTCCAATTGTGCTTCCTTGACTTCAAATGCAAGTAGTTTTGAGTTTGAAGGTATGGTGGCTATGGAGTAAGTGTGGAAGAGAGGGCTGGCTTTCTTTTTGCTTGTGAAGGCTAAAATTTGGGAGATAAGGACAAAAATGGACACTTATATGGTCTTAAGTGCACTAAACACACTTAACAAGCTTAACCAAGCTTTATGTCATTTTCCTTGCTACAAGACCATGGTTTCTTTACCTTAATCTCTTGGCCCACATTTGACTTCCTTATCCCATGCCATAGCAGCCCCTTATTATGTGGGATAACCCAACAAAACTTCCATTTGACTTAATTCATAAGCATGGACAACCAAAGGCACACAATAGGACACTTAAGTCCTGAAAGCCTTTTTGTGTTTTCCTTTGTCCATACTTATCTTCTATAAGAAATTTGGTCCTCCAATAGCACTTTCATACCATTCATATCCTTCCCATAACTCTCCAAATATCTTTTGTGAAAGTTTTGCAATTGAGTACCCGAATTTCCAAAAGCTTACAAAAAAGTCCATAGGTTGCTTGACAAACAAACAATCCTTAAGGCTTTTTCTTGAGGGGCAAGTTACTAATTGGGAACACTTTTAAGGAGGTGTTGATCATGCCTTTTACCCCCCACAATTCAATCACTATGGTGAAACTTACACAATATAATGGTTTTTAGCCATTATGACACTTGTAATTCTCCCATTTTTGTGAGGTGGTAACATTATGATTCTAGTTTTCTAAGTTACTTTTGAGTGAAGTAACAACACTAACTAGAGTATTTTCTTGGCTGCAGTGGCTAGCCATACATGGATAGACTTTTGCAACTCACTACCTGGACTCATCTCCAAAGTGGGAGTTAGTTGGGAGGACCTCAGTACATGTTTATGCCAGTTGCCTCCCATGTCTATGTTTGCAGCTTTAGACTCTAGGGTTACTCTTGGGTGAGGTATATTAGTCTACTTTTTTTGAATGCCCTCACATGGTTGTTTTGTGTAGTAATGATAGTATAAATGTTGATTATGTGTACTTTGACTATTTGAATTTGATTTCTATAAAAAGACCCTTGGCCAATGGAAGGTTTTATGGTTTCCATGTGCTTGAGTCAAAGCTAAATGAGCATGAATCTTTCATTTTCTAGTTTAATCAACTATTTTCATGAAGTTTTAATTTGCGCACATATATAACTAGCTAATTGCAACCACTATGAGATCCATTGTCACAGGCTTCCTGGGCAGGGCCAAGGGTGGCCGTGTCAAAGTTACCTTGACTAATGTTAGGGCTTTTGGTCTAAAGGCTAGGGAGAAAGGGGTTTCCTTCATGGATATTCATGGTGTGGTTCAATAACTCCACCATATAGTTGGTTTGATCCTTCGACCTGTCTATTGCTTGTGGTCAACAACTGGGGCAAAGTGTATTTTTATTCTATGGTTACTCATAAATTATGGAAATCCTTTACCAATAAACTATGTTCAATTCTTTGCCACCAGTGCCTTCAAGCATCTGAATCTACGGATGAGATTTCGTCGAAAAAGTTTCTAGACCACTTTTTCCAATATGGTTGTTAAGGGGTCAACCTTGATCCACTTCATGAAGTAATCTATTACCACTATGTAGTATTTTGCTCCTTTAGGGGCTATAGGTAGAGGACCAACTAGGTTGATTCCCCATATGGGGAAGGCATAAGCATAACTCACAAATGTCACTACTTCAGATGGAATCCTTGTACAGGGGAATGCCTTTGGCATTTATTGCAACACTTAACCATTTTTTGTAAGTCCTGAATTAGAGTGGGCCAAAAATATCCCTAGCATAAAAGAACTTTGGCCAAGGCATTAATGTCAATGTGGGATCTAAACATTCTCTTGTGGACCTCTTTTAACATTTCCCTTGTGTCTTCTTCCCCTACGTACTTGTGGAGGAGATTAGAATGCACTTGCCTATACAGTTTTTCTCCAATTAAAAAGTATTTCTCAACCCTCTATTTTGTTTTGGCCACTTCCCAATGGTCCATAGGTGAACATGCCCCAACTAAGTAGTTTCTTAGTGGTGCTTTCCACCCTTTTATTATTTTCATGATTAGCAAGCAATTGATGCTCAGGGATTCTCGCACTTCTACGTGCTCATGGGATTTTGCTAATGTATCAACGTTAGTGTTCTACATCTGGGGTGTCTTTTATACCTAAGCCCACTAGATTTTTTTTTTAGTTCATTTAAAATATTTTCCAAGTCTAGGCCCTTTGACCATGTATTCTTCCCTCAACTACTAAACTAGTAGTTAAAAATTGTTACAAGTTGAAACAGACTGAATGCCAATTTTTTTCACCAATTCAAGGCAACCTATTAAGGAGTCATATACAGTGACATTGTTTGTCACCTGGAAAATGAACTTTATTGACTTCGATGTCTCTTTGCCTTTAGGACCTCAAAGAATTATACTGGCCCCCTGATGCTCTGCGCCTCAAGCTCCATCCACAAAAGGTGATCACTTCAGCTCTTCATCTTGCAAAGTGGACTCTATTACTATAGTACCTTTTGGGAGCTCGACTATGAAATTTTTCAATGCCTATGCCTTAATCGATTTCCTTAGTTCATATATTATATCTTAGTCCTTGAGCTTGATGCACCATTTGCATAGGCACCTTGAATGGTTAACCCTCATCATGATGTCTCTTAGGGGGAGTCCTTTCAAACAATGATGGTTTGTCCTTACAAACATGGCCAAAGTCTTCTTCCCACTAGCACTAGAGCATAAAATGCTTTTTGCAAGATCAAATACCTGACCTTTGTGTTAGTGTTGTGCCCAAAAAAAAGCCAATCATGAGATGATTGTATTTTTGCACATTGAGTCATGATATTTTATTGAGGCATTAATCCAGCAATTATGTTTGTTGTTTTGTTTCTACGTAATGTAATAAACATAATTGTAACCCTAGAATAATGATATTCTTAAACGTCCCTAGTCTAGTATTATTGTGGAGCGGGTTGCAATAATACATAATGACTAGCATATGTGGAGACTAATATGAGATATGTAGTCTACATATGGGTACAAGTTGGAGAACTTGTGTACTGGACCGACCCACCATGAGAACACTTCATGGATCGTTATATGAGTGTCATAAGTGATTCTCATAGTGATCATGGTATATGTAGTCCTTCGACCAAATATCATCAAGGTTCCCTACATGTGAGTCACATACTTTGATACTTTCCTTTGTTGCTCGTAACTGAGTGAACTTGAAGGAGGTCATTGGGTATGTCACATATCATACGGAGGGATTTGTATGATCAAGATGGGATTTGTCCCACCTATGTAACGGGAGTGATATCTTTGGGCCCCTTGATAGAGTGAGACTTAGAAAATGCATGGCCATGCTCCGATGAGTTGATATATGATATCAATGTCATCAGTTTAAGTTAGTCTACTCGGTAATCAAGAAACCAAAGATTGGGCTATACGAGAGTGACACATTCCATGTCTTGTGCTTAGTCTTGATATCTTGGACAAAGGGACAATGGCATATATCGGTGATGATCATAAAGGTTTAGTCGATTCACCGACAATCTTGTCACTTGGGTAGCAATGATGTGTTGCTAGACACCGCTCATTGCTTATGATCATAAATGTGATTTATGATCATTGCCAACATGGCAAGAGCCTATTGGGTCGCACACATAGAGCTATTTGGATCATTAGAGTGCATGGGCTAATTATTTGGGTTATGGTTTCACTTTAATTTCGTATTAATAATGGGCCAAGGAGTTGAGCCATTATTAAGCCCGAAATTAAATCCTAATTGGATTAGGGCTTTGAAACCCATTAGGCCTGGAAGTTGAGTCTCACTATAAATACAAGTTTTAAGTGAGAAATTTGCAGGTCTCCTTGCCCTAGCCTCCCAAAAGGACAGCCGCACTCTTCTCTTGCAATTCCTTGGAGGACGCAAGCTAGCACTCCGAGCGCAAGAGAAACGCATCTGCCGGGACGTGGTGAAAGCGTGGTGATCCCGAGAGGCTCGTGTGGATACCATAGAGATCCTGAACACGTCAACTGTTCAGGTTTTGTGATTCGACTCTACAGTTGAGTGAGAGATCTCAACCGAAAATTAGGTATGAAATTTTTGAACACCCGGTTTACCCCGTTTCACTTGGATCCTGGAGGGTTTCGGTTAAATTCCGCTGCGTTGTTTGGCTCCCGAAACCCAACACTTTGGACCATGTAAAGACCTCCTAACATAATAAACTGGCCATTGTTGCCCATTCTTTTTTTCTCACATGAGAACCCAGCTTACATCCTTTTCACTTACTACGATGTATAATATGAATGGCTTCCCTTCTTTGGTTGCCAAAGTTTGCACAACCTAGCCAAGTAATCTTTTAACTTTTTCTATGAATCTTAAAATTCCATGTTCCAACATAATTGTCCTTTGGCAATGTCAGCATCCTCATTTTCCCTTTTAGTTAATACCTTGAAAATATGGTCGACATCAATCTTCATATTGGGATATGAAGTGATTTAGTGCCATTATCCTTCCTATGAGTGTCTTTATATCATTAATAGTTTTTGGCATTTTGGAATCAATGAGTGCTTTTATCTTTTCAGGGTTCAAATTTATCCTTAGTTTGGAGACCATAAAACAAAGGAACTTCCTTGCCTTAATGTTGAACACACATTTGTCTTGTTATAGCACTTATAGCAAAATGCTTGGTGAGTGAGTTAAGTTCATAAATCCTTACCTTAAGTATCTTAATTAGAGATGAGTTAGTAAAATCAAGTAAGTTATTCAAGGTTTAGTTGGTTTTGAATGGTTTATGTCATTAGGTTTACTTAGGGCAAAAGGGTAATTTTATACCTTGAAGGGTGGAGATAAGTTCTAGTTGTAAACATTGTTTTTAAAACCAAAACCTTAGTTAAAACAATATTTTTTTAAGTGTTAAATGCCTAGTTAACATTTGGTAGTGGGTTACTTTTGCAAAAGTTGGAAAAGTTTAGGGAGGGGAGGTTTTTGTATTTAAACTTGTTGGAGAAGGGAAAATGGACACATTATCCCTTTCCTCCTTGATTTCTTACCAAAATCTTCTCAAAATCATGGTTTCTTGGCAAAATTGGAAGGTTTTCTTGGTGCCCAAGTGAAGAAAAGCTTGTTTTGCATATTTCATGGCGTTAGAGCTCATGGTGGTATTTTTTTGGCTTGGGCTAGGTTTGTGCATGTGGTAAGCTTTATACCTTGATGTTTTCTTGTTTCTTAAGTCTAATGGAGCTTGGATAATGTTGGATTTGAGCTAATTAAGTTCCATATGCTTTGATTATGACTTACACCAAGGAAACCTTAGTGTAGCCTTGGATTATGATGTTCTTGGGTTGCAATGCTTGATTTCATGTTAATTCTTGTGCAATTAAGGTAAGAGATTTATTGTTTATACATAATTGATGCCATTGATAGGTTACATGTGGTATAATTCATGTGGATATATGAATGGTGTTGATTGGTGGAAGTGAAGTTCATGGTGGACTAGTGTGTTTGCCTTGCTTGGTTTAATGTTTATGTGCATTGTGTTGTAATTCAACAGTTATAACCCAAGTGAATTAAGAAATACAAGATTACAGAAATGAACAAAGAAAGATTTGATGTAAGATATAAACACGTGTAGTTTGGAACTCAAATTCAAAGAAATATCTAAGGTTAGGGGTTCCACATTTAGTATATTAGTTATGGTTAATTTTAACCCATCTTGTCACTCAATTGAGAAGCACACATAATGGAGGTCCCAATTGGGGAATTTACTAATCATACTCCATAAACGTTAAGCATGAGTTAATATTATATTACATTAATCCTATAATGCTAACACTTGCAAATGGGTTCAAGTTTCTATCATGCCAATCATTGTCATAATAACTCAAGATTCTAATGTGTCATAGTTGGTCAAGCCACACTCTATAGAAGGAAGCAAGTAGCTTTTATGCCAATGATTATCTATGATGAACTGAAAATATCACTTAACAAGGACACAACTAAATAAATGCTAATTTCCAACTAGCTCACAAGGGAAAATCCAATTTTCCCATGCGTGGCCCTTAAAAACAAAGGCTTCAGCAACTCACATTTTGAAAAACAATTTCCAATATTATAAATCTACTAAAAGTCAAACAATTAAATTAACAAATTTCAAAATCATAGAATCAATCTAGAATCCACAAATAAAAAAATTCAAAAAATCATAGAATCCACAAAATCAGAAAAATTCAAAACCACAAAATGAATCCAAAATTCAATCAAATATGCACCTATTCAAAAAATTCACAAATTCACAAAATCAATATAAAATTTGATTAGATATACACCCATTTCACTTTTAACAGCTTCAGGTGAAGAGAGCGAGGAAGACGGTTGGCAGATGAGTGAGGAGAGCGAGGACAACGGAGATGTGATGAATGTGACGAACGGGAGGACGGATATCTATATATATATATATATATTAATTGTGGTTTTTAATATATATAATGAGATATTTATGTTGTGACATTAACTCTAAATTAATCTTCATAAATGTAACGAATACGTCACTTTCTTACCATCTCAGATTTTGTAAGAAAATATTTTAAAAATACTACTTTACCTTTTAAAATTATAAAATTTATTGATCGAATAGAATCCTTTTCCAATGGCTTTTCACACTAGAAATTTCCAAATGCCTAGCTATTCATAGTTGAAATTTTAAAATTTCTAACAACTAGGCCGTTAAAACTTTCTAATGGCTCAATGTGTTGAAAATTTCCAACTACCTGACCAATGGAAAATATGGTGTTACAAATTTCCAACACTTGATCACTGGAAAATAGCCACCCATTTTCCCAATGGCTCTTCACATTGGAAATTTTCAATGATTTTGCCGGTGGAAATTAAGTCATTGGAAAATGCATGTTTTTTTTTTGTAGTGGGAGGGTGGCTAAATCAATTAAGAAAATAAATACTAATAACATTTAGAGCTATTTAGATTAGCCACAAACTTTATACCAAAAGCTTTACCCTTTCACCTTAGCAAAACAAAAATTAGTTAGACATGATAAGAGTAAACAATATGTATAAAAAGGAAATAAACATAGATTGAAAGATCAAAGAAAGAACAAGATGAATAACAAGAAGAAATTAACTAGAACAGAGCTTTTAGATAGAAAGATAAGAACATTCAACGAAGGAAAGTTATCGAAGAACTCTAATTTTACCTAAAAATGAGCTTAATTTCATGTTGCTCACACTGCCTATTTATAGAGCCTTAGAAACGGAGGTAGGTGAAATGGTAAAGGAAGGTGAAATACTAATCAAAATATATGGCTGAAACTTCTTCTAAATTTTTTAGACCTCTCATCATCACCAAAATCAGGATTACTAGCTAAAAGTTTGGGACGTTTAAGGCTTCCCTATTGAGCCTCTCAACATAATCTTGGATGATCTCACCATTCTTTTAGGTTATGTCAAACATTTGGACGGGCATCTTCACCATCGGGTGACTTTTAATGAACTACTAGGTAAAGGCTGTGGAGAGTTCCTTGAAGTCGAAATGGATGAGGCCAAAGAGTTGTATTAAGCTGTGGTAGGTCTTGAAGGCATTACTTCTAAGCACTTGTAAAGGGCGGCGTCATCCTTGCCATGCAGCATCAAGCTTTTATGGTATTTTGTCAAGTGTGCTTATGGATCATTTCTACCATTGTTGTTTTCTACCCTCGGCATTCGAAAGTTAGTTAGCATTGGTGTGTTGGCTATGTCTCAGATAAACAGGGGCTCTTCACTGGCAAAAAAATTTCTGAAAGCCATTACCATACTGGCTTTCAGGACACTTACCTTTCCACTAGATCCAACCTTTCTAGTAGATTTTTTGTTACCACCTCACAAAATGGGAGAATTACAAGTGTGTCATAATGGCTAAAAACCATTATACTATGTAATTCTCACCATAGTGATTGAAGTGTGAGGGGTAAAAGGTATGATCAACACCTCCTTAAAAGTGTTCCAAGTTGGTAACTTGGTCCCCAAGAAAAGCCTTAAGGATTGCTTGTTTGTCAAGCAACCTATGGACTTTTTTGTAAGGTTTTGGAAATTCAGGTACTCAATTGCAAAACTCTCAAGAAAGAGACTTGGAGAGTTATGGGAAGGATATGAATGGTATGAAAGTGCTATTGGAGGACCAAATTGCTCATGGAAGACAAGTTTGGACAAAGGAAACACTAAAGGCAATAAGGACCTAAATGTCCTAATGTAAACCTTAAGGTGTTCAAGCTTTTGACTTAAGTCTAAGGGTGGAATTTTGGGGTTATCCTACCTTGGGGGAGGCAGCCAAGACTTGATAATTAGTCAAAAATGTTGGGCACATGTGTACCAATGAGTTTAATACAAAGAAACCGTAATTAGTGAGAAGGAAAATGACATAAAGCAAGGTTAAACTTGTTAAGTGTGTTTTGGTGCCCTTAAGCTCATTTAAGGCCATTTAAGGGGCCAAATCACTTATCCCTCTCTCATTTTCATCCTCCCCCAGCCCAAGAACACAGCCATACTTCCTCCATAGCTACCACACCTTCAAACTTGCAATTGATTGAAATTGAAGGCAAAAGGAAGCAATTGGAAGCAAACTAGAGCTATTTCTTGCATACTTCAAGGATCAAGCTTGACTTTCAGCCTACCCACTTTGGTAAGGGTTCTCTTGCTCTCATGGGTTGCTTTATGTATTTTCAAACATCCATGGAGCTATGGCTAAGCTTGGAAGAGAGCCATGAGCTTGATGAACCAAGCTTATTGAAGGGAGTGCACTTATTGAAGGTTTTGTGACCTATTGTCAAGTGCACAAAGATGGCAATAACATGAGGGTTTCTAGAGCCCAAAGTTAGTACTAACTACTGTTAAAATCCTCCTAAGACCAAGCATTAGCTTGAGGAGGGCTTCCATAGTGATTTACTTATGTTTATTACATGTTTTATGGACTAACCTATGGTATATGTTGCTGCCACATTTCATGTGCTTGTTTGTTGTGTTTGGCTGCTGCATTTGGTTGCTATATCTTGTATATGTGCATTGTGGTTTTTGTGTTTTAGTGTCTTTGGATTCATGTTTTAATGATGGTCACATTGCCTAATGAATCCAAGTGCTACCCTTACTAAGTTTCTCAATGAAACTTACTCCCCTCAATTCTGTCATTTCAGGTCCAGCTGAAAGATCACCTTCAAACTAACCTTTTTGGTTTTCGTTTTGGTTTGAAATTTCAGGTACATGAACTTCCATATGTCTAGTTATGATCTGGAAATTTTGGTGATTTTAGGAGCACATTTGGTATTTTTAATGGTGGTACTTACTGTGTTGTGCAGCAGCTGTCCAGCATCCTGTTTTCGGAGTCCATTGTGTCTCAGGACCTCCTGTAACCTAGGGTGTGTATTTAGCTGAGTTAAGACCATATTGTAGTGCATGTATGCATGTACATGTATTTTATGTAATATGAGACAAGTATGTGAACATTTGAGTACTTTTTTTGCTATGTAAGTGATGTGGTGCAAAGCTGCCTAAGTGTGAATGATAGGCTGCTTACTTGTAAATTCTGTTTTGGCCACATAAAGTTGCTAGATTCCAGAGAATGTAATTAAGATTTGTATTGGACATGTATGGGATAGCCTTGGAGGGCTTTCCCCTTGTGAATGAAGTGTTTGCATGGTTTGGAAAAATTGTATGGGCAAAATGGTCCAAAAGTTTCCAGAGTTTCGACCATGTACCTAAAGTTTAATATCTCCCTGTGTAGAATGAATGTTGGTATGAAATTTTGACCACACCTAGATAACATCTACATGTTGAACTGGAATTTGGAATTTCTGGATTTGGATCCTTGTAGCCAAAGGTATGACGTTGCAAAATTGGCTGAGTTACTGTTCATTTGGTCAGAATTTTGTAACCAACTTAAAAAATCCATAACTTGGTCCATAGGTGGGCTATTGATGTAAAAAAAAATTCATTGGTTGTCTCTAAGTCTCTACTTCATAATGGAGCAAATAAAACATGGGGGTATGAGGCTAGAATGATACAGTTTATTAGTGGAAGTTACAGGTGCAGTAGCTGGCCACTAGAACTTAACAAGATTGCCTAATGTGTGGAAGCCAAAACTAAGACTTGTGCTAGTGTTTTCCTTCTTTGCTGCCATGGTGTGCATGAAATGTGAATATGTGTGTGATGGTTGGACCAATATGTATGTATTTACATAGTGCCCAAGAGGGCCACTTGGGTATGCACACTAAGGGTAGTGTTCTGATGGCCTACAGAACATTATCAATCCTGGGAGTCTAAATGCACAGTTTTGGCACCATAACTAGACTACCCCGGAGTGGGTAACATTTTTTATTAGAATCATAGTAGATCCTTCTTCTTCCCAACAATGATCTACTAGTCGTAGGGAATAACACCTTTTCTTTGGTAAGGCATTTCACCAACATGAAGAAAGGTTCCTTTCTAAGGGAGAAGGCCTTCTCTATTGTGAATAGGGATGTTCTCTAGGGTGTGAACTCTTCCTTCTTTGCCTCTGCGGAGGAATCTCCTCAATTGAGGAGTTGGTGTGCAAACTAGGGTTTATAGTGCTTTGACAAGGTGACTTGTGACCCATATCCTCAGGCTCCTTGGGAGGAGTCATCCAGCTTATGGGCTTAACCTAAGCCAGACGCTGGTCCAAGTGTTGAGTGACCTCAGCCACTATCGAGCACTGGAACTCATGTAGGACATCCATGGTGACCATTAGAGGACAGTCCTCCTCTGGCTATAAGGTCTTCAAAAGAAGAGGGGATGTGCTCGTAGCATTTCCAGGCTTTGTCAAGGACTAGGGGTTTGGGAGCCTTTTGTCCTTCAAGTGATGAGTCTCTAGAACGACAACGAGGGTTTGGGTTCCTACAGATGGCACCAAATGATGCTCAAAGACATCTTCTATGTAAGACATTGGTACATCAGCAGTAGATGAGGTCGAAGATGCCAAAGGAAGAGGGCTCTTCAAGACAAAGGAAAAAGTGGGCTGGGGGGGATCCCGAAGTATTTTTCAGAAAGGGACCCTCCGATGCTTAAGTTAAGGTTAGGGTTCTTAGCAAGAATATGATAATTTGGAATAGGGTTTTTGGATCCTTTACTTGGGAGGGCTCCCAAGAGTATTTATAGGATGATGAGCTAAGCAGTTTCTATTCCTGCCCAGAGGATAGTCGAACACTTGTATGGACAGATCAAGGGGTCAGAATTTCTTGATCCATACTAGCTATGCTGTACAGGCAGAATGATACTTTGACATGATTCAGGAGTGAGGTAAGAGCCATCTTGCTGGTGGTCCTTAGTGTCATGTCTTTATATAGACAAAGACGGTTAGATGTTCAGGATACCCAGTTCATCACCGAGGTTGCTGTTCTTTGCCCAAAGGTACCCTGGTGTAAAGGTGTTTGACTACTAATTCTACCGACGGTGAACCTCTTTAAGCCTTTTTTATGAAGGGGACCACCTTATGCTGTGCGAGCTGCTCGACAAAAGGCTGAGGTGCTAGCCCTTTGGTTATTAGATCCCTTGCTGAAAATCTTCAATTCTTACTCACTTAGAATTTGTTGTGCAAATTTTGGGTATGTAGAGCCAACAAGCATTGAGGGTTGTTGAGCTAGGCTCGTGAGCATGTAATATGTTCACTTGAATCTCTATTATTCAAGTTTTATAGCTTACTTTTTGTTAAGCTATTGTAATAACTACAATTGCTTATTGGCTCACAAAGGCTAGTGAAGCACCAGGGAAAGCTTTTGGAGCTTGCTACCAAGAGTTTGTTCTAAGGTGGGAGCTTAGTTATGGATCTTAGTAGTGTAGTTGGTGTATAGTTTTTATACACTAGTTTACCTCCAATGATCATGGATGCGTAGTGAACTCTAGGGTCACTCTGGGTGTAAGCATAGTCTTCTTATGCTTGGATGTTCACACACAGTTGATTATGTGTAGTTAACCACATAAATGCTTTGATGCTTTGACAATTTTGATGTTCAGCTTTAATGAAATGGCATGGCAATGTTTTAAGTGTTATTTCCTTATTTTATTGGTCAAGTCAAAGTGCATGCTCATGCATGATTGCATAGTAAGATTAATTAAATAAAAGGATAAAGGTTTTAACTAAGGTGTATGTAATCAATTAGCCAATTTCGGCTAGTGTGGCACATGTTCGTCTAGGCTTCCTAGGCAAGCCCACGAAGGGTCGTGTCATAAGGCATACCTCCTTGAAAGAGCATTTGCCATAATGTTTTCCATACCTTGCTTATATTTAATAACATATGGAAAAAATTCCATAAACTCCACCCATCTTGCATGCCTCCTACTCAACTTGACATGGCCCCTCGTGGGCCTGCCTAGGAAGCCTATGGAAAATTATCCCACACCAGTCCTGATTGTCTAATCAATTATGCACACTAGTTAAAACCTTTATGTTTCTACTTAATTAATCCTACTATGTAGTGAAGCATGCTTTGATTTGAATGATTAAATAAGTAAGAAAAACATAAAACATTGCCATGGAATTTAATTAAAATTGAATCATCAAAGCTATCAAAGCATAAAAAGCATTTATGTGATTAACTACACATAATCAACCATGTGTGAACATCTAAGCAAAAAGTATACTAGGCTTACACCCAAGAGTGACTATAGAGTACAATACTCATACATGAATATTGGAGGCAAACTAGTGTATTAAAACTATACACTAAACAACACTACTAAGATCCAAAACTAAGCTCCCACCTTAGAGCAACTCCTGGTGGTAACCTCCAAAGCCCTCCGTTATGCTCCACTAGCCTCTATTGGCCAAATAGACAACTATAGTTAGCACCACAACCTAATGAACATGCAAACCAAAAAACTAGAATCACTAGGATTCGTTGAAACCATATACCTATTTATGAGCTTAGCTCAATAACCCTCAACAGTTGTTGGCTTGGCGACACCCAAAATCTGCACAACATGAAACTAAGGGAGTGAGAATCTTATGATTCTTAGTAAGGGATCTTCAACCTGCAAGGAAAACACTAAGGACAACACATATATATGAATATATAGTCTACTGTGAGCTCATACAATGTGAAGCTAAACCTATGTACATACATTTCAGTCCCTTGGGACTTGTCCTCTACCTAGTCCTTAAACTATAAGGCAAAACCTTGTCTACTAACAAGCATTACTTATTAGCCTAACTAGTGAAATTCATCACTAGTTTTGACCTCACTTATGTTATACAGGTGAACATGGTGGATGCACTTAGGTGTACTAAGCCTCCACTTAATGCCTCAAGTCTTTAGACTTTCCTAGTGATGCCCGGGGGCTTCATCGTTGGTAGTCATGGTGACTGATGGAGGGACTCCAGGAGAGGAAGAACGCCTGGTGGCCATTTTTCCCAAGGGAGAATACCTGAGATGCTCAGAAAAAGTGGGTTAGGAGGTCCCCGGGGTGTTTTTCCGGGGAGGAGCCTCCGACGCCCAAGTCAGTGGTGCTGAGAGAAGGCAGAGGAAATAGCACTGAGGGGTTCAGTGAACTCGCCTGGTAGTACTTTCTCAGAGTGAGGAGTCAGGATATCTGCCAGCCCCCTGCCAGGGTGTATTCCCTGGTATTTATAGGAGTGCCTAGCCCGTTCAGATCTTGACACGTGTACGGTCAGATGTTCCTGAATTTCTGGGCGTAGGGGGCAAGTAGCCGGTGGCAGGCCCCTTGAGCCTTGTGCCGAGACGGGCCATGATGTGACTTTGATGGCGTCGGCGTGTCAGGGCGCCGTTTGAGGCGATTTGTGATGTCTGTGGGCGACATGTCAGAGGCTTCCTTAAATGCTCCTGCCGTACTCCCGAGGTCCCTGGGCGAGGTCGTTCTCTGGTACGGACAGTGCCTCTTCGGCAGACATACCCTCAGTTCGGGGGTTCCCAGCTTCAGGGAGTTCCGTCTTTGGGAAGATCATGTTCGGCCCGCAATAGCTGGTGCCTCTTTTCCGAAGGCGATCTGTTTACAACCTCGGGGGGGCTAGTAGTATCCTCAAGTTTCCTGGCGTGCCGGGCTCGGAGCTCTTCGGCTATCTCCCAAGGTGTATGATCCCACCTTTTCTCGGGTAGCGCCAGTTTCTTCTGGCCATTCTTGTGGCAGGGAGTTCGGCCAGATAGAGGCGATAGCCTTTGGCTATCACATGCCCTCCCTTTGGAAAGCCGAAGTGAAGACTTCGGTTTTGCATCTCTTTCCAAGGTTGTTCTGTGGGAGTCTATAGAGAGTAACACCTGTGTCGAAGGTACACCTCTTGCCCAAAGGTGTGGGCTGCTCGGCTTTGGCCTGTCTTTTGGTGTCTTCGAGGCAAACCCTGTGTCGAAGATACAGCTCGTGCCCGAAGGTATGGGCTGTTCGGCCACAGCCAGTCTTTTGGTGTCTTCGAGGCAACCTGCTTCTTTGCTTTTGCAGGTCTGTGCAGAGTCGCGTCTGATGGCCAAGCGTGTCAGTCTTAGTGACGCATCCCAGTTTTTTAGGGATATCAGAAGACGTGTCCCCTATTTTGGTGCGGCGGTTTGACACATGGCACTCTCTCATTGGAGGAGATTCGCGTCGGTTGCAAAGAGTGCATCTTTTCAGGCGCAGAGAGCAGTTATGGCGATGGTTCGCCTTCAAAGGGCACTTATGACGACGTTTCGGTTACCCACCCTTGGCCTATAAATAGCCCATTCCGTCATAGGCCCTTCTGCTTTTGCTTCTGCTTTTTCCCTGCTTGTCATTTTCTCTGCGCTTTCTCTTGCTTAGGCGGAGCTGTTTTAACCAGAGCTTTTTTCCGGCAACCTTTCACGACGGCGACCTCAGATTTTGGCAAATCTTTTTGTGGGTTTTTGTTTCCCAGAGTGTTTTGATCCCTCTGCTCTTTCGAGTTTTTTCCGGAAACTATTTTCTTGTCTTTTCCGAACTCATTTTTCTGTCCAAAATGCCTATCCCTGAGAGCTGGCAGCCTCTTTTATCCCATCCTTGTTGCACTACCCCTAAAAAATTAGAGAGGTGGAAGAAGAAGTTCTTTCTTCCTTCTTACACCATTACCTGGCTGCCACGACCTGACCACTATGCTTTTTCAAACCGTAGTACCGAGGTTACCGTTTTTCAAGCCCAGCTGAAGGCCGGACTTCGGTATCCTCCCCCGAAGATGGTTTGCGAGTTCTGCCAATTTCATGGCATTGCTATGAATCAGCTTCCCCCGAACTCGTACTGCTATTTTAACGCCTTCCTCTGTATGTGTGGCGTCTTCGGGATAAAACCCCATTTTATAATCTTCATGCAGTACTACAAGCTCTTCGTGGTCCCAAAGGGTGGCTTCTACTTTATGCTACCTCGGGGATCCGGGAGCAAAAAATTCATGTTCACCTTTGCCACCAAGGACAACTGGCGGGGGTGGCAACAGAAATTCTTCTTCCTGAAGATGGAGGAGGCCTGGTCGTATGTTCCGACCAAATGGGCTCAGGGAAGGTTAGATCTGGACGTCGTTGATCCGAGGTTGTTGCTGACTCCAGAGTTGGCTTCCACTTTCGCGGACTTCGACAGCCGCATCCGCGCCGTCTCTGACTGGGCTCCCGAGGTCGCTCCGCGCTCTCTGTACCCCTTCCCTATCAACTGGAGGTTGATGACCGAAGAGGTCCTCCGGGAGTTAAAGGTGGTTAAGGAGCATGAGACCGACCTCGAGATGCCAGCTCCTTCCATCACCGGGAAGGATTCCTGGTTGGTGCAGCTCCTTCGGGAGGAAATCTCTTTCGAAACGTTTGTCGAAAGTGAGTTATCTTCTACTCCCTTGTTGTTTTTCCCTCGGACTTACGCTGATGTCTTTTTTCTTTTTCAGAGATGGGCGACGGGACTGCTGCATTTTACAAGTCCCTTTTCTCCAGCCAGCTGGAGAAGGGCGATCAGACAAAGAAGGCGGCTTCCCGAAGGCGGAAGTCTACTGGCGCTGGGCCTTCGGCAAAACGGGCAAAGAAAACTGCCCAGGTTCCTCTGGAGGAAATTTCTGAGGAGGCTGATGAGGAGCCTGGGGCAGCCGAGATTTCGCCGACCGAGGCTTCTGCCGAGGTCCCTGCCGCTGCCGAGGTTCCTTCCGCCAACGTCCCTCCCCAGAGCCCTTCTGCGCCACAGGCCCTTCTAGAGGCCGTGGTAGAGGCTCATTCTGCCGAGGAGCGGCGCAAGAAGAAAGGTAAGGGGATTTCAACCGAGGAGTCTCAGGACTTCGACGACGTCGTGGTCGAAGTACCGCCAGGTTTGTTGTTTTCAGAACAAGTATGGCTTTTTTGTTTTTCTGAATTTTCCTTTGTCTCTGACCTGCTTCTCATTTTCGCCATGCAGGGGAGTTGCTTACCCCGAACTGGGCGGCCAAACACGCGAAGGCGCGGGCCCTTCGTGACGCCAAAGTCCCGCAAGGGAAGATACCAAAAGAGCATTTCTGGACATTCACGGAGGACATGAACTTGTACTCCGAAGACTGTCCTGAAATGGCGAAACAAATTTCGAAGGGGGTGCTTACAGAGGCATCCTTCAAGGCTATTGCGACGACCCATCCGGACGATGACACCCTTGCCGCGAAAGTCACCGAGCATGCTGCTCAGGTATGTTCTTCACACCTTTTTCCCTTCAATTTTTCCTAAGTGCTTGGCTCTTACTGACCTTGCGTTCATCTTTTTGCAGCTGCTGGGGTACGCCGGCTTTCTCCGAGTTCAGGTGGCCAGGCAGTCGGCATTCCGAGCTTCGGCCTTAGAGACCTTAGAGAAAGTGAAGGTCACGCGCTCGGCATTGATCGCCAAGAACCAGTAGCTGTCAGATGCTGCGAAGAAAGAAGTTGCTGCCCTTCGGGAGGAGTTCCGGAAGGAGAAGGAAGATCTTGAGAAGAACTCCTCTCTGAAGATTGCTGACCTCGACGATCAGGTGAAAGGGATGCTTGCTGCCAACCAAGACCTTCTCAAAGATAAGTCAGATTCTGACAATCTCATTCGGTCGTTGGTGAGCGAGAAAAAGGCTCTCGAAGCCGAGGTCCAGTCTTTGAAGAAGGAGCCCGATGCGAAGAAGAGGGTGAAGGCGCTGAAGAAGGAGGTTGCAGACTTGAAGGACGACCTCGAGGACCTTGAGGTTGAGAAGGACAAATCCGACCAAATGACCAAGGTCGCCTTCCAAGACGGATTCTGCCTTGCTCGGCACCAAGTCCTTGAGAGGTTCCCAGGTCTGGACCTCTCTATTTTGGAAGCTCTCAACATTCTTGAGGGGCCTCGGTGGTCCTGGTCCAAAATCGAGCACCTGAACCTGCCTTCCACAATTCCGGTGCCGAAGGTGGTGGAAAAGGGCACAGAGGCTGGTGGCTCCCGGGACGCCGAGAACCCTTAGGCTGTTTTAGGGGCCTTTTCCTTTTTTCCTCTTCGTTTTTGTGTTCCTTCTTCGGGCACTTCTTCTTTGTAAGGCTGAACATTCTCAATGAATATATATTTTTTGGCTAAGTCTTTTTGCAAGATTTTGCATTTCCATTGTCCCGAACAAGTTCGCTCAAGAGACTTCGGGAAACCTGCAATCACCAAAATTTATTATCCGCTTTTTTCGACGAGTATTTTCGCAAGATTTTTGTTTCCCACTTTCCCGAGCATGATGGCTCAAGGGACTTCGGAAAATCACATCTGCGCTTTTTGCGGCGAGTACTTTCACAAAATTTTTGTTTTCCATTTTCCCGAGCATGATGACTCAAGGGACTTCGGAAAATCACATCTGCGCTTTTTTATGGCGAACACCTTCACAGAATTCTGTCTTGCACCATTTTGTACACTTAAGAATTTTTTCTCAAGCACATTCTGTACTTAGGATATTTTTTTCACAACACAATCCTTCCGCTCCATCTTAAGCGTAGAATTTCTTCAAGGCATCTGAGTGCCAAGTGTTTTTCAATTCTACGCCTTCGGTCTCGCCAAGTTTGTACACGCCTTTTCGTACTTCGGCAAGAACCAGATAAGGTCCTTCCCAGTTCGCGCGAAATACCCCGTGAGATGGCTTTCGGGGTGCAAAGTCAGCCTTTCGGAGAACGAGGTCCCCTTTTTTGATTTCTTTTGGCCTGGCTCGTAAATTTATAGCCGCGGCCACTCTTTGCTGGAAAGCTTTTCTTCTCAGCTCAGCTATTTCTCTGTGTTCGCCGACGAGGTCGAGCTTCGTTCTCAGGCCGAGGTCGTTTCCTCCTTCATCAAATACTTGCACCCGTACTGATGGTCTAACTATCTCGATAAGGATGATGGCCTCTGTTCTGAAGACGAGTGAGAAGGGAGTCTCCCCTGTGGCTCCTTGGGGCATCGTTCAGTAACTCCATAACACGCTTTGGAGTTCTCCTGGCCATTTCCCTTTTGCTTCCCCCAGTCTCTTCTTCAGGCCATCTTTTATGGTCCTGTTAGATACTTCCACCTGCCCGTTGCTTTGGGGGTAAGCTACTGGGGCGAAGTGCATCTTTATTCCGAGGTTGCTGATAAATTCCTGGAATCCTTTGTCTATGAATTGGGATCCATTATCAGCCACTAGTACCCTCGGTATGCCGAATCTGCATACAATGTTCTTCCATACAAACTTCTGCACTTCTTTTGCCGAGATAGTTGCTAGTGGTTCTGCCTGGACCCATTTGGAGAAATAGTCTACCGCTACCACGCAGAATTTCACGCCTCCGGGCGCTGAGGGGAGTGGCCCAATAAGGTCTATACCCCAGACTGCGAAGGGCCAGGGATAGTCAGCCGAAGTTACCAATTCCGAGGGTGCCCTCTGGATGTTCGCGTGTTTCTGGCAACTACCGCATTTCCGGACGAACTGCCTTGCGTCCTTTCTCAGGGTAGGCCAGAAGTATCCTTGGCGAAGTATCACTGCCGCCAGGGCATCGGTTCCAATGTGTGAACCACACATGCCTTCGTGGACTTCTTCAAGGATTATTTCAGTATCCTCTTCGTTCACACATCTTTGCAGTGGATTCGCGTATCCCTGTCGGTATAGTTCTTCACCGATCAGAAAGAAACGCCCGGAGCGCCTTCGCAGTTTTGCAGCGTCACCGGGGTCTTCGGGGAGTACATTTTCCGTGAGGTACCTTTTTATTGGATCCCTCCAGCCTTTTCCCGAGGTCGATATGCTCAGTACTGAGATGCTCGGATGGTCTAGCACCTCGGTGTAGGTTTTTGACTTCGCCAAGCAGTCTGCCTCGGTGTTTTTCCGCCGAGGTACGTTTTCGATCTGTACGGCGTCAAACTCTTGAATGAGTTTTGCTACCAGCTCGTGGTATTTTGCCGAGGTTGGGTCCTTCGCCCCATAGTCTCCTACCGTCTGTCGAACTACTAGCTGGGAATCGCTGTAAGCCTTTAAGTTTCTCACGCCAATTTTTTGGGCCAATCGTAATCCCGCTATGAGGGCCTCATACTCAGCCACATTGTTAGTGACGTTGAAGGTAAACTTGATAGCCTTCATTACCTCTAGGCCTTCAGGGCCTCTGATAATTACCCCAGCTCCCTGGTGCTCGGACCTCGAGGCTCCGTCAACATGTAAGGTCCATTCTGGCTCACCTTCGTTCAGATCCGGATGGCTGTCCTCAGTGGTGGGTATTTCAGCAATGAATTCTGCCAGTGCTTGAGCTTTTATGGCCTTCCGAGGTTCATAGGTGATATCGTGTTCGCCAAGCTCTATACACCACTTGGAGAGCCTTCCCGAATGATCCACTTTCTTAATAACGTCCTGTAGTGGTAGGCTACTTCGGACGATGATGGGGTGAGCCTGAAAGTATGGTCGCAGCCTTCTCCCTGCAAGCACCAAGGCGTATATAGCTTTTTGCAGCAGAGGGTACCTGACTTCGGCGCCATGCAGGGATTTGCTTACATAGTAGACCGGCCATTGTTTTGGCCCTTCTTCTTTCACGAGGACCGAGCTCACAGCTTTTTCCGTGACGGCAAGGTATAATACGAGGGGTTCTCCCTTGCGAGGTTGTCGCAGAGTCGGCAGGCTGGCTAGGTAGATTTTGAGTTCTTCCCAGGCTTTTTGGCAATCTTGATCCCAAGGGTGATCATCCCTTCCAAGGTTGCCTTCCTTTTTTGCTGCCTTAGTGAGGACTTTGAAGAAAGGCCGACACCTATCTCCGTACCTGGAAATGAACCTGCTAAGAGAGGTTATTCTTCCGGTGAGTTTCTGCACATCTTTTACTGTGGCAGGAGTTCGCAACTCGAGCAGAGCCTTAATTTTTTCGGGGTTAGCATCGACGCCTCTTTCGGATACCATGTACCCAAGGAACTTTCCCGAGGTCACCCCGAACATGCATTTTTCGGGATTGAGACGAATCTAGAAGGCTTGGAGATTTTGGAAGGTTTCCTCTATATCTGCAACGTGGTTGCGAGGGAGCTTGCTTTTGACTATCATATCGTCAACATACACCTCCATGTTTCTCCCCATTTGGTCCTTAAAGACCTTGTTCATCAACCTTTGGTAGGTGGCTCCTGCATTTTTAAGCCCGAAGGGCATCCTGACGTAGCAGTATGTTCCTCCCTTGGTGATGAAGGCAGTTTTTTCTTCATCTTTGGGGTCCATCCTTATTTGATGGTAGCCGCTGAAAGCGTCTAGGAAACCTAGGAGCTCGTATTCTACAGTTGAGTCTACCTGTTGGTCTATTGGCGGAAGAGGGTATGAGTCTTTCGGGCAAGCATCGTTCAAGTTTCTGAAGTCGATGCACATCCGAAGTTTGCTGCTGCCTTCTTTTGTGGCAATCACCACGTTGCTTAACCATTCAGGGTACTTGACCTCCCTGATGACTTCGGCGTCTAGCAGGCGCTGGATTTCGGTTTTGACAAAGTTGCTCTTATGGGCTGAGATGCTTCGCTTCTTTCGCCGGACAGGCTTTGCTTCCGGGCTTACTTTGAGGCTATGCTGTATTATGCCAGGGTGCACACCTGGCATGTCTTTCGGCGAGTAGGCAAAGAGATCTTTATTTCCCAGTAGAAAAGATACAAGGTTTTTCTTGTCACCTTCGGGCAAGCTCTTCCCTATTCGGGTAGATTGTCCTTGGACAAGTTCCACTGTTTCTGTTTCCGATCTTGGGGGTTCTCCTTCTTTGCCCTTCTCTGGTGCCTTTGCCTCCATTGTTTGTGCGAGGTTATTTGCCGGAGCTTTTCGTGCTTTAACAAACACCTTCCTTACCTCGGCTTGATCTATGAAGACCTCTGCATCCCCATCCTTGGTGGCGAATGTGACAGTCAAGTACTTCACATCAGGGCGAATGTGCAGGTTTCCTTGTGTCTGCCTTCCAAGGATGGCGTTGTACGAAGAAGGAACATCCATGATGATAAATCTCGCCATTGTGGAGGCGTACAACTCAGCTGTTTCGTCGACCGAAGTTCCTTTCATCATCAGGGGGAGGTCAATCCATTCGAGGACAGGGAGTTCGGACAGTCCAACCCCGAAGGTGGGAGAGGTGACAGGCTTGAGCTCGCTGCTGGAGATGTCCAAATTTGGCAGTAAATGCGAGAATAGGACGTCAGTATTTGATCCATCATCCAGCAACACTTTCTTGACGTCCCAGTTCCCTATCCTTGCCATGATTAGCAGCGAATCGTCATGGGGGAAGATGACGGTGGATCCGTCCTTGCGAGCCAGTTTCTTTGCCGGGCTCTCATATTCCATGACCGCAATCTCTCTGGCCTTCCGCTTTCTTTCCGAGGATGGGAGCCCCATGGTGATGGTTTGTATTACCCCTGCAGGAGGAGGAGGGCGCTTTTTCGGACTTCTGTTTCTCCGTCTGTCGGAGTCATAGTCCTCATCTTGGGCCCTTTCTTCCTCATCTTTTCTTCCTTTTAGGGAAGGCATCCGCAGATATTTCCGAAGTTGGCCGAGTTTTATCAGCGACTCAATGTACTTCTTCAGTTGGAAGCAATCTTCGGTGTCGTGGCCGTGGTCTCGATGAAACTGGTAGAACTTCTTGACGTTTTTCTTGTTATCAGTGGTCATGGCCCTTGGCCGTCGAATTTGCGTCCCCTGCCTTTCTAGTGCCATAATGATGTTTGTCCGTGTAGTGCTTAGAGGTGTGAAGCTTTGAAGTTTGCTTCCCCGCATCCTCCGAGGTCGGCTCGCCTGTTCGGTTGGATGCCGGGCTTCCTGGTTGGGCCCTTCGGCGCGGTTGTGACCGGACTTCGGCCCAGCCATTCTCAGTTCCTCGGCAGTCATGTGCTGTTCGGCCCTTCGGTAAAATTCTCCGAGGGTGTCCAGGGGGTCCTTTGAGAACTCATAAAACAGCTGTGAGTCTCGCCGAAGGCCCCGTGTCATGGCGAGGATGCGTATTTCGGGCCGGATGTCCGGGACACTTAGAGCTTCCATGTTGAATCTTTCGACGTAGTCTCGGATCGTTTCTACGTTTCTCTACTCTATGTCGAACATCTGAACAGGCATCTTCGCCATTGGCCGGCTTAAAATAAATTTTTGCGCGAAGGCCGTGGCAACTCCTGGAACTCAGTGATGGCTCCTGGGGGCAATGAGTTGTACCACGCAGTTGCTGGTCCCGTGAGGGTGACCTCGAAGCATTTACACATGGTAGCATCATCAGCACCATACATTATCATGCTGCGTCTGTACTTGGTCAGATGGGCCTGGGGATCAGTGCGGCCATCATAAATCTCCAGCCGAGGTACCCTGAAGTCGCTTGGCATGGTTGCCTCGGCCATGGTCCGGGTGAATGGGGACCCATCTTCGCAGAAGGCTCCCGTGAGCCTGTCCCAGACGGGTTTGCGAGCTACCTGCTTTTCCACCCTGTCTAGCCACGCTAGTATTCTTTCCATGAGAACTGTGGCATTAGGCTCTTCCTCTGGGAAGGGAGATCGTCGGCGCCTCTTCGGGGAGCGAGTTTGGCGTTGAGGGGACAGGGACCTCGCCTCAGGCGACGAACTCCTTCGCTGTGAGACTTTCGGTCGCTTGGACCCAATTTGTCCCACAGGCCATTTCCCGAGGGGTATATTATCCGTGGACGACTCTTCGCGTGGGTCTACGCTTCCCGAACTGCGATGAGTCAACCTCTGACTCTTCTCCCGAGGGCGTGCAGGTGAGGGAGGTCTTTGGGCCTGTGTCTGCTATGACCATCTTCGGTCGATCTGCTGTGTCATTTCGGCCACGACCGAACGCTAAAACTCCCTCATAAAGCTCATAGTGACTACTAGAGGACGGTCTTCCTCAGATGCAGAAGTCCCTGGGAGTGTTTGCTCAGCAGCCAGTTGTGTCTCAGGCGCAGATGGAGACCTCAGGAGTCCCTTGTCCTTAGAACGCTGAGTTTCAACGACGGCAATCTCAGAACGGGTTCCCACAGACGGCGCCAAATGATGCCCGGGGGCTTCATCGTTGGTAGTCATGGTGACTGATGGAGGGACTCCTGGAGAGGAAGAACGCCTGGTGGCCGTTTTGCCCAAGGGAGAATACCTGAGATACTCAGAAAAAGTGAGTTAGGAGGTCCCCGGGGTGTTTTTCCGGGGATGAGCCTCCGACGCCCAAGTCAGTGGTGCTGAGAGAAGGTAGAGGAAATAGCACTGAGGGGTTCAGTGAACTCGCCTGGTAGTACTTTCTCAGAGTGAGGAGTCAGGATATCTGCCAGCCCCCTGCCAGGGTGTATTCCCTGGTATTTATAGGTGTACCTAGCCCGTTCAGATCTTGACACATGTACGGTCAGATGTTCTTGAATTTCTGGGCGTAGGGGGCAAGTAGCCGGTGGCAGGCCCCTTGAGCCTTGAGCCGAGACGGGCCATGATGTGACTTTGATGGCGTCGGCGTGTCAGGGCGCCATTTGAGGCGACTTGTGATGTCTGTGGGCGACATGTCAGAGGCTTCCTTAAATTCTCCTGCCGTACTCCCGAGGTCCCTGGGCGAGGTCGTCCTCTGGTACGGACGGTGCTTCTTCGGGAGACATACCCTCAGTTCGGGGGTTCCCAGGTTCAGGGAGTTCCGTCTTCGGGAAGATCATGTTCGGCCCGTAATAGCTGGTGCCTCTTTTCCGAAGGTGATCTGTTTACAACCTCGGGGGGGCTAGTAGTACCCTCAAGTTTCCTGGCGTGCCGGGCTCGGAGCTCTTCGGCTATCTCCTGAGGTGTATGATCCCACCTTTTCTCGGGTAGCGCCAGTTTCTTCTGGCCATTCTTGTGGCAGGGAGTTCGGCCAGATAGAGGCGATAGCCTTTGGCTATCACCTAGGTCACTTGTGTACTAATCATCCACCTTAAACCCTTACCAAAAGTGTACTAGGTTCTCACTTTTGCCTTGAGTAATCTTGCCTAGGTTGCAAGTGCACTAAATCTTCACTCAAGAAACATACCTATCCACCATTACTTGGTTCAAAGTAGTGGAGTTACAATAACCATGGTTGGACTCATTTACTAGGTCATTTAGAGCCTACCTAGGAGCACTAAAGTTCTTGCATTGGAGCCTCAAATCCGAAGGCCTAACTAGACTTCCAATGGTACTAAACCTTGCACCTGACTAATGGTCCTCTATTATGGCCACACATGCCCTTCACTTTGAACAAAAAAATATTTAAACCAAGGAAATTCTAGGCTTAGTGAAGGCATGGAAATGATAGTGCTCCCTTTTAGCTTTGTGTGGAATCTTGAATCGCCTTAAACGGACACCCAAGAAAAAAGTTATGATGACAATACTACCAAGTGTCAAAGTTGGCAGGTACGCATCCCCAACCAATGGAGATGCGTTACCATAGTATAAAACTCACTAGTTTTGTCACAAAGGAATTGGTGATGCATCACTAACCCTTGGCAATGCGTCCCCAGCTCTTTCATGCCTAAAAATTCTAGATTTCCTACCATAACCCCTTTGGGCATTTCCAAGGCCTTCCAGTGGCCATAGGGACATCTTCAAATGCCTCAAACTTGCATGTACACATGCACTAGGCCACAATGCACCATTCCCACCAAGCTTGTATGCCTATAAACATCAGCCCAAGCAAGGCAAACACACTAGTCCACCATGATCAACACAACCCACCAACTAATACCATTCATCAAACTACTTGAATTTAATAGGCAAACAAGCTATAAATGACACCAAATACACTTGAACCTTAAATCCCTTACCTTTATTCCAAGCTACAACCAAAGATCATGCATTCCTTCACCATGGGTAAATCCTCACAAGGTTTTACCTAAGCTCTAAGCAAACCAAAGCAAACGACACCGAATTAACACCAACCAAGCAAAACCCAAGCCTCAAATCATCAAACAAACAAGAAAACTCCAAGAATTTCATGTTACCTCTCACCCAAAATAGGGCACCAGCTAGAAAACATGAAAAACACCTCCAGAACCACAAACCAAGCTTGAAATAAGCTACCACCTTGTATACCCCTTGGGCTTTCAAAAGCCACCAAGAACACTTGATTTTGGGCAAGAATTGAGGAATAAATGGTGAGGGCAAGGGGGAGGTCGTGTTTGGGAATGAAAATGATGAACAATGGCAGCCTCCCCCCTTTCTTGAAAGTTTATACCCTTTAAACCAAACAAGCCACCAAACTTTCATAAAATTTGGGAAAAGCCATCTTCCCCAAATAATAAATTGTGGCCAAAACTTGGTCAAACCTTACATACTCAGGCTAATTATTAGGTTTTAGACTATGATTAGATTTTAAAACACATTTTTTACTCCCAAGAATCGGCCTGACACTTCAAGATGTAAAATTACCATTTTATCCCTGATCCCAATTTGCTGTCATAAACTTCTCAGAACTTAGTGAACCTTGCCTAACATACTTATTACTGTTATGTGAGCTTAAAATAAGGTTCCAAACTAGGATTTAATTTACTTTACCTCCCTCAGTCACACTTCTTGCTAGGAGGGCCATAACACAACTTGCCTCATCCATTAAAAAACTTAAAGGCTTGATGATCAGTATGAACCACAAACTCCTTAGGCTACAAATAATGTTGCCAAGTCTCCAATGCCTTCACCAAGGCATATAGCTCCTTGTCATATGTAGGATAATTCAATGTGGCACAATTGAGCTTCTCACTAAAATAGGCAATGAAGTAGCCCTTTTGCATCATGATTGCTCCAATACCTATTATAGAAGCATCATAATCAATTTCAAAACTTTTAGCAAAGTTAGGAAGTCCTAAAAGTGGGACATGACATAACTTTTCCTTTAATAACAAGAAAGCATCAATTTGTGCCTTTCCCCACTTAAATCCATTATTATTCTTAATTGCCTTAGTAAAAGGTACAAGAATGCTAGAAAAACTCTTAAAAAGACCTCTTATAAAAGCTAGCTAACCCATAAAAAGTTCTCACCTCAGAAATGGATGTGGGAACTGGACATTCTTGGATTGCCTTCACTTTTTCTTGATCAACCTCAATACCTTTAGAACTTATAACATATCTAAGAAAGATTTCATTATCAACACCTTTTTCAAGTTAGCACACAAATTTTGATCCCTTAATGTTCCCAACACTTGCTTTAGGTGTTCCACATGCTCATTTAGGCCTTTGCTATAAACTAAGATTACATCAACGTAAACAACAACAAACCTACCAATGAAGTCACACAAGACATGATTCATAAGCCTCATAAAAGTGCTAGGAGCATTAGTTAAACCCAATGGCATCACCAACCATTCATAAAGCCCAATTTTGGTTTTAAAAGCTATCTTCCACTCATCCCCTTCCCTCATTTTTATTTGATGGTATCTACTCTCTAAATCAATCTTAGAAAACAAAGTAGAACCATGCAATTCATCCAAAATATTATCAAGTCTAGGGATAGGGTGTCTATACTTTATTGTGATTTTGTTTACTAGTCTAAAATCCAAGCAAATGTGCCAAGACCCATCCTTCTTTGCCACAAAAAGCACAGGTACAACACATGGACTCATGCTCTCTCTAACAAAGCCCTTTGCCAACAAATCCTCCTCTTGCCTTTCGATTTCCTTAGTCTCCTTAGGGTTGGTCCTATATGTAGGCCTATTTGGAAAAGGAGCTTTAGGAATCAAGTCAATTTTCTACTATATCCCTCTTATTGGTGGTAAACCCCTCAGCACCTCTCAGAAAACATCTTCAAACTCCTGCAACAAAGAAACAATAGAACTAGGAAGAAACTTTATCTCATTTACAGCAAGAAAAGAATATTTGTAAAGTAAAAGAAGCATTGGCCTTTTTGCTTGAATGGCTTACTTCACATCTTTCATTTTAGCAATGCAACATTCTTTATTTTCACTCAGCTTTCCTTTATAGTTTTGTCTTAGGAATTTTCCACTCTCTTTCCTCTTAATTCTATTCTCCTTATGTTTCCTCTTGGTTGTTCTCTCAACTTTCCCATTATGTTTTTATCCATTTCCCATAAATTTTCCTTCATTCATTTCTCTCTTAACCTTACTTTGAAGCTTCCTCCAAGACTTGTTGTGGAAAAGGTGGAAGAAGTGTAAGTAGCTTTCTTCGTGGACAAAAGAGTACAAATTTTTAACACCATCATGAGTAACCTTCTTATCATATTGCCAAGGTCTACCAAGTAAGATATAACATGCTTGCATAGGCACAACATCACAAAGAACTTCATCATAATAAGTTCTACTCTTAAAAGCAAGAAGAACTTGCTTTACCACCCTTAACTTACCCGGATCAGCCAACCATTGCAACCTATATGGATGTGGGCACTTTTGTCTAGGAAGTTGGGACTTTTCCTCCATGGTTGAGCTTAGCGCATTGGTGCAGATTCATCCATCAATAAGGAGGTTGCATACTTGTCCTTGGACTCAGCATCTAGTGTGAAATATGCACTCCCTTTGGTTGGTCTCCTCCTTGGCTTGCAAACGTAGAGCCCTCCTTAAAATAAAAGAAAAATCATCTTCAACCTCCAATTGGCCCATGGGAATGTCCTCTAAAGGTGGCATGTCATCAATGTTGTCTTGTAGGTTATCTTCATCTTCAGAAGTGATCTCTCTATCCTCTTTAATGATCATAACCTTCTTGTTTGGGCAAACCTTCATGTAGTGTCCTTTTCATCTACATTTGAAGTACTCTATATCTCTAGCTTTAGGAACAATCTTGGGTTAAGGTGTAGACTTGTCTTGAGGCCAAGCCATGGCCCCATTGGTGTTAGGTGTAGCCTTCACTCTAGGCCTTGGCACTTCCTTCTTGACATCTTTTCTCCAACTTTCTCTACAGATGGAACTCCCTCCTTGAGCCATCCTTGTTGCTTTGGATCTTTGAAGAATCCTTTCGAACTTAGTAGCATCATGCAACAAATCCTCCTAAGTGACACTAGGCACCATCTACACCTTGTTGGCAATTTTAGGGTTTAGGCCATCGATGAATCTTACAATGACAGTCACCTTATCTTTAACAATGTTGGCTCAGATCAAGGTCATCTCTAGTAGTCTCCTATTGCCTAGAACTAATGTTTGAAGCTTCAAGTGTTGATTTCTATAGTAATAACTTGGGACAAACCTCCACCTCAACAATGACTTAAGATAGCTCCAAGTTCTTATAGGCTCCTCTTCATTCTTCCTCCTAGAATAACCTAATTCCACCATACAAAAGCATATTTTGTAAACTCAACAGTGGCTAATTTTACCTTCTTCTCCTTTGCGTAGTTGTGATAATCAAGCACCATCTCAGTCTTTTCTTCTCACTCCCAATATGCATCTGGATCACTTCTCCCTTAGAAGGATGGAATGGTGAACTTGATGGAGTTCAAATTGGCATATTCCCTTAGCTCCCCCCTCCTTTGTTGTCTGGGGGAATTTTGAGCCTTCTCTTCTTAATCTTTAGAAGCCTTTGTCCCTACTCCTTTCCTCAGAATAAATAAGGGGTTGGCCCTCCTTTGAATGTTGGTTGGTGAACCCTTCTTGTTGGTCAATTGGGAACCAATCTTTACTAGCATTCCATCGTTGACATCCATCCTGGCCATCAAACATCCTATAATGGCCTGCATGGTCTGAAACTTAGATTTTGAACCACACTCCATCTCTGAACTTTCTGCCATACTTCCTAGAAACACATAATTCTTCCTCACAACACTCAAACTCTTAGTTTTGTTAGTGAGAATATTTCTATCAAATAAATCTCAAACTTTCTAAGCAAACTATTCTCAAAGAACACAAAATAGCCTAAATTTCTTTGAAAATAAAGTTTCCAAATCAAATAGAGGTGGGTTAACAAAATTTGGAAATTTTTGGAAGCTCTCACAAAGAAAGATTGCAAGAACCACAACAAAGAACACAAAAGAGCAAAACTAAATGAAAACTTGGGTTTTGGATGCAAAACTGAATGAAATTGTTCAAGATGATGAAATCCTTTCTAGAACAACATTTTTACTTGATGTTTTGTTGCTAGAAATACATCCAAGATGTTTTCTTGCTACAAAAGGAAACAAAAGAATCAATTAATTGTAGCATTGATTCAAGAAACCCTAGTTCTTGCACAATTTGAAACAAACTTTATGGAATCAAAACAACCTGTTCTTGGGATTTTCCTTTTGGATTCTTCTGGGTTTTGAATGTAGGAAAACAATAAAAAAAATGAATAAAAAATATTCTAGATGTTTTGAAACAAGTTTGGATGTTAGACCACTTTTTGCATGCAAAAGATGCTTAACTAGATGAATTTGCACACTTTGTCCTAAAACAACCAAGAACCAAATGGAATGGATTAGATTTTGATTAAAACTAGATGAAATTGATTAAATATGAAGAAACACAAGATTTTGGATTTAAATAATGAATGAAAGTAAAGTTGGACTCCAAGAAACACAAAAAACCAAGATAATGTAGGATTGGTGTTTTTCGATTGTTCAAGGTTGAAACCAACTTGTAATGAAATGAAACAAAAGGTAACCAATTAGAACTTGATAAATATGAAGGAAACAAGGAATTGGAATGACAATAATGAAAAAAACTACTGGACTCAAAAGAAAACTGAAGGAAAAAAGGAAGGATGCAAAAAATGCTATTTGGGCCATTTTTGTTATTTTCTTGATATGTATGCAAACCAATGGTCATAGTGAATTGAAAAGAACCTAAAACACAAACAAAATAGATTAGGATTAATGAAAAAATATAGGAGAAACAACTAAAAATAAATAAAAAACAAAGAAAGAGTAAGAAACACTGGATATATCCTTGGCTTGGAACTTATGGCTATGATGCCACGTCATGCGGACCCCATTGGCATATGAACAACAAACACAACTAAGATGTTACAAGCTCCACAAACAACACTCCAAGGATAGATTTTGACCTCCACCCCTACCCAACCTGTGGTTAGAAAGAAGAAGTATAAATAGGAACAAAGAAAGTCAAGCTTCCTTATGCACCAAGGCAAGTTCACAAAAAATTCAAGAGAAAAGCTTTTCAACCAATATTTTTTATACTTTGAATATGGTGTTTTACAAGAAAAAATGGCTTTTTAATAGTGATTCCTAAGCCAAGTAGTTCAAATTACATAGGAAACAAACCAACTAAAGCTATACTCAAACTAGGTTTAAAACACTAATGAAATTTAAATAATTGCTAGGTTTGGCCATCCTAATAAAAACATGTGCAAAGTGGGTAAAATAACAAGTTCACACTAGCTCACTCATGAGTGTCCCAAGTATGGTACCTAGAAAGATCTAGCAGCCTATGTTACTCCTTTGGCCAACTCATGAGTGTCCCAAGCAACTTGAACCATTTCTATCTCTGGATGTGCACTTGAGCTCATTGGTGCATACTCCTCAGGTGCATGAGTACCCCAAAGGTACATGTGAGCCTTTAAGCTTTAAAATTGTGCACCATAGTGTGTCTTCACTCCTTGTTCACCCAAAAGATGTACCAAGTGCTTCACATGAGTTTCTAGGCCCATTTTGCTTGAAAAATTGCATAACAAGTGCATGATGTGTCATGGACAACTTCTTGGCCTTCTTTTTAGTGATAGGTCCCCTTGTGATCTTCAAAGAGTCCTTCGGTGTGCCTCCTTGATGTGCATCAATGCACCATTTAAACCAATCCTCTTATGCCTATACACACCACAAAATCATCAAAACCTCAAAAGTCCACCAAGAGCATCACCATTCACCAATCCAAACCATTCACAAACTACATGAATTCTACCACAAGAAAACTATAAATGACATCATATAAGCTTAAATCATAAATTATTTACCTCAATTACAGTTGAACTAATACAATGAAGCAACCACAAGCCATATAAACCAAGCTCCAAATTGTTCAACTAGGTTCATAGGTTCCAAGACAAATACAAGGCTTATGGCACCAAAATATCACAAACCCAACAAAACCCAAGCTTAATTGAGCTAAAAAAAAGAAAAGAAAATGATGGCAGAGGGTTAGGCCTCTACCGACCTGGGTCCATCCCAGGTCGGCAGAGGTCAGAGCTTGTCGCTCCCTTCTTTCATGGCGATGACTACATTGCTTATCCATTCGGGGTATTTGACTTCCCTGATTACACCTGCGTCTAACAGGTGTTGGACTTCAGTTTTGACGAAGTTGTTTTTGTGCGCCGAGAGGCTTCACTTCTTTTGGTGGAACGGTTTTGCCTCTGGATTTACTTTGAGGCTATGCTGTATTATGCGAGGGCCTACCCCAGGCATGTCTTTCGGCGAGTAGGCGAACAGATCTTTATTCATTAGTAATAGCCTGATGGTTAGACGCGACTCCCCCTGAGGGAGTGTAAATCCCTGAGGTCTTGGGTTCAAGGATCCGCTCCGCCCATTAATGCGCCACAAGGGACAATACTACCTGGGTCCGTCCCAGGTCGGCAGAGGCCTAACCCTCTGCCATCAGAAAACTTTATGAACAAAGAGTTACCTAATGAATTCAAGCAAGCCTTAGCTTAAAAATGCCTCAACAAGTTTCAAATGCACAAAACAAGTGTAAAACATGCTTCGTTTCCCTTGGGCACCAAGAAAGCCTTTGTTTTTCACCGAGAAATCTTGATTTGGAGGAGAATTGAGCAAGAATTTGATAGCATTTGGGAGGGCTATAGGTTTGAAAAAGAAGAAGAGGAAATAATGACCAAAACAACCCCTCCTTCAAGTTTTAAATAACCAAATCTCCTCCCCTCAAACTTTCATAAACTTGCAAAATTTACCCCTTCAACAAATTGTAACTAGGGTATTTAAACACAAAGTCAAAAATGCTAACTTTGGCTTTGTGTTTTAAAAAAATCATTTTTACTCCCAGGACTCGTCCTAACCTTCCATGGTGCAAAAAATCCATTTTGCCCCTGAGTAAACCTAGTGCCATAAACCACTCAAAATCAACTAACTCTTGGATAACTTACTAGATTTTGTTAATTTGCCTCTAATTGAGGTATTTAAGCTAGGAATTTACATAATTACCTTACTCACCGAGCATTCCTCTAGAAGCGCTATAATAGAAAGAAAGTGAAAGAGAAAATTTAGTTATTATAGGAAACTGAAATGACCAACTTGAGAGCCATGGAGTACTATATCCACCACTTAGTGGGAAAAGAAAAAAAATTAGGAAAAAATAAAAAAAAATGAAAATGAAAGGAAAGTGTTTTAAAAGAAGAAAAATCATATAAACATTTACATACCATGATTATTTTGAAGATCTCTGAGATGAGTAACTTCATCTTGCAAATCAGGATTCTCCTGAAATGGTTTAATTCTTTATCCATTTACTTTACACACAATACCATTTTTATGATTTTCAATGTCAATAGCCACATAAGGATGGACATGTTGCACAATAACAAGGTCATTCCATCTAAATCTCAATTTTCTAGGAAATGTGTGAAGTCAAGAATCATAAAGTAAAACTTTTTGACCAACCTCAATTGTTTTTCTTAAGATTGTTCTGCCATGAAAAGCTTTGGTTCTAACTTTATATAATTTTGAGTTCCCATATGCATCATTTCTCAACTTCTTAAGCTCATTTATTTGCAATCTATGCAATATACCAACATTATAAATACTTGAATTAAAAGCTAAATGAAGTGTGGTAAGCCGAAAATGTGCCACTTAGTTTCAAAAACCAACCTTTTCAATTTGGGTTGACTTTTTTCTCAAGGATTTGTTTAATCTCCCTATTTTTCTGGTTCTACTTCTACACTTGTTTATGGGTGATAGGGGGTGGCAACCTTATGTGTGATACCATATTTCTTCAATAAAGATTGAAATGGTCTATTATAAAAATGTGTCCCACCATCATTTATTATGGCCCAATGAATTCCAAACTGACTCAAAATATTTTTCTTAAAAAATTTAATCATAGTTTTATGATCATTATTTTGAGAAGGAATTGCCTCTACCATTTTGATAGATAATCCACTACTACTAAAATGTATAAAAATCCAAAGAATAGTGGAAATGGTCTCATGAAATATAGTCCCTAACAATAAAAAATTTCAATCATAAGAATATGATTCAAAGGCATCATGTTTCTATTTGGAATGGATCTGAATTTTTTACAATTTTCACAAGTTTTGAAAAATGCATGTGTGTCATTGAACAGAGAGGACTAGTAAAATCTAGATTGCAAAATCTTTTCAATTGTTTTCTTTGACAAAAAATGCCCCTATCATGCTTCTGGATGACAAAATTCAATGGCACTTTTACCTCATTTTTCAAGTATGCATCTCTGGAATCTCTTATTAGGGAAATATTTAAATAAATTAAAGTCATCTCAGCAAAAGTTTTTCACCTCATGTAAAAATTTCTTTTCATGAGTACTCCACTAACCTGTCATTTGTCTGGTCTCCAAACAATTGACAATATTAGCAAACTAAGGTACTATAGTGATAGAAAATAAAAATTCATTAAAATTCCTTAGGAAAGCAATTATTTATGGGTATGGCCTTAATTGATGAATCCATTTTCAATCTTGACAAATGGTCAACGACAACATTTTTGGTGCTCTTGATACCTTTGAACACAATGTTGAATTCTTGAAGTAATAATATCTAGCATGCCAATCTTAGTTTACCATCTCGCTTTGACATCAGATACCTGACAACCAAATAGTTGGTGTAAATAATTGTTGAACCAATTAGATAAGGGTAGAATTTATCCAACACAAATAATACTGCAAGTCGTTCTTTTTCAGTCATAGTGTAATTCATTTGTGCGTTGTTCAAAGTTCTACTTGCATAATAAATAACATGTGGTTTAACTTCCTTCCTTTGACCTAGAATAGTCCGAACTGCATAATCATTAACATCACACATTACCTCAAAAGTCAAGGACTAGTTAGGGAGTTGTAAGATCAAAGAATATGTTAAAAGACCAATTAACTTATCAAAAGAATTTTCACTTTTTTGACTTCATTCAAATGAGTTATCTTTTGCAAGGAGATTATAAAGATGTCTAGAAGTTGAACTGATTAATGAAACTTCTATAGAAACTTGCATATCCTAAAAAAAGGCAAACTTCCCTAACTATTTTTGGTGGAGGTAACTAAACAATGAGTTCTACGTTTTCTTTATCAACTTCGATTCTCTTGGAAGATACAAGATGACCCAAAACAATCCCATAAGTGACCATGTAATGATAGTTTTCCTAATTTAGTATCAATTGTTTTTCTTTACATCTTTTTAAAACTTTTTCCAAGTATTTGAGGCAATTATAAAAGAAATTTCCAAAAACAGTTAAATCATGTATAAACAGTTTTTAGATATTTTTCAATTATGTCACTAAAAATACATAGCATACATCTTTAAAATGTTGCCAAGGCATTGCATAGTCCAAAATGCATGCATCTAAATGCAAAGGTTATAAAAGAACATGTGAATGTGGTTTTTTTGTCCTTAAGAGCTACTAGGATTTGGTAATAACCTAAGTAGAAATTAAGAAAGGAACAAAAAGGATGTTCGATTACTCTTTCTAAAATTTGATCAAAGAAAGGTAAGGAAAAATGATCTTTTCTGGTAGTAAGATTCAATTCCTAAAGTCAATGCACATCTTCTAGCTAGATAGAACTCGAGTTAGTAAAGATTGAACTTTCTCATTTGTTACCACTAAGATGCTAGACTTCTTTAGCACTATTGGGGTTGGACTTACCCATTTGCTATCAGAGATATGATAAATAATTCTCACATTAAGTAATTTAAGAATTTTAGCTCTTACTACCTCTTTCATGTGTGGATTGAGTCTCATTTAATGATGTTGACATGATTTGGCATTATCTTCCAAGTATATTCTATGTGTACAATTGAAGGATTAATGCTTTTAGGTCATTTAATTTTCATCCAATTGCATTTTTATGCCTCTTAAGTATCTTAATCAATTTACGTTCTTGCTCGAGTAGATGAAATTACCTTCAGATAAAAAGAATCTTCTTCAAGGAATGCATATTTCAATTCTTTGAGCAAAGGCTTTAAATCTAAAATCGGTATTTTGTCTTGCTCTCCATCTTTGAGTTGTCCTAACTCTTCAACTTTTGGCTTCCAACATATGTTTTCTTCTACATGTAAAGAATCAAACAATGCACATATGTTTGATGTATCTCAATCCATATGCATACTAGATTCAAATGAATAAACTAGACAATTTCCTAAAGGATCGGAGATGCTCTCTTCTTGAAAAGATTTAGCTCCAATGGGATTTGTGCAAATGATAATTTCATCAGCCATTCCTACAATTATTCAAAGCATTAGAGATTGCTAAAAATGGACATCATAGAATAACAAGTATTAAATTATTAATTTCCACTGGTGGTATATCCAAAATAATAAAAACTACAAGATACATGAATCCATCAATTTAGACTAACACATTTTCAATGACTCTTCTAGGTACCTTTATTGATCCATCAATAAGTAAAAGTGGCACAGAGTTGGTTCTAACTCACCCAAATTGAGTTTTTGATAAACTGAATACAAAAGTAAGATTACACTAGCCCTAAGATCAAGTAATGCTTGCTCAATTTTATGTTGTCCAATGAAACATGAAATTATAGGACAACTAGGATCATTGTGTTTCATAGTAGTATTATTTTCAATAATAGTACTTACCTACTCAGCTAAGAGGGTCTACTTTTCACATTTAGTTTTATTTTAACAATGCACAAATCCTTTAAAAATTTGGCATAAGAGGGTACCTGTTTAATCGCATCCAATGAATGGATATTGATCCTATTTGAAAATATCATGAATTTTAGGACTATGATTCACCTTCCTAGGAATAGTTAATGCTTGAGGAAGTGGAACTACAAGAGAGATTTAATCTACTCTTTGCTTGGTATAGGTTTAACCCTTTTATTTAATATTAGAATTTGACTCATCATCTCCTTCAAAAGGGTCAAGAATGGATTTTCAATAACATTATAGTTATGGAGGATAATGATTGATTTAACTTGATCCAGGATTCACTTTTGGGATTCAATTATGGTTGAGAAGGAAATTGCCATTCATACTAAATGTTGAGAGAAGATGGAAATTTTTCAAGAATATCTTTCAAATCAGCCATGGATTGGCTTGTTTGAGTATTGATCGACTCTTTCTTTTCAATGAATGAATGTAATGTATCTTCAAGACTTTTCTAAAAAGAGGAAGATAAGGTGCATACCCTTGAAAATGTTGAAAATTCTAATGGGTTTGGGAATGTGGTTTTGATGGTTCAGCATGATTATCACTCTTCCAACTGAAGTTTGGATGATTTCTCCAACTAGGATTATATGTCTGTGAATATAGATTTTGGGTTGATCTCTTGAAGTTATTCAAAGTATTGACTTGTTCATGGAGGCATTCTTTGAAAAAGGGCAAGGTTGGACAATTGTTGGTGAAATGGTCATCGGTCTCACAAATGTGATAAATGACTTCTTGAATGGATTTCAATTGACCAGTTTTCCTCATTCCAAGTGCCTTAACCTTTCTAGCTAATAATGTAAATTTCACATGAAGCTCATTATCTTCCCTAAAAGGGTAGATGCCTCCACTATGTGTAGGAGATTGAGTCTTACCAAGAGCTTCATAGATACTAGCGGTGTCCCAATTTTGTGTATTCTTTGCTAGTAGGACAAGGTAATTCATTGCCTCATCAGGATCTTTATTATTAAATGTTCTATTGCACATCAATTCTACCATTTGCCTTTCCCTAGGTGTCAGACCACCATAAAACTATGAAACTATTCTCCATGTCTCAAAACTATGTTGTGGGCAGGTATTAAGCAAATCTTTATATCTATCCCAACACTGGTAAAATGTTTCTTATCATTTTTGTGTGAAAATGGTAATTTGCCTTTTGAAAGAATTTGTTTAATGGTCAGCAAAAAAATTTTTTAGGAATTTTTTGTAGAATTCATCCCATGAATTGATGAAGCTTGATATAAGATTCTATAGCCATGTTTAGCTTTGTTTTTAAATAAAAATGAAAAAACCTAGGTGTGATCATGTTCATGCTATAGTTTAGGTTATTGTACATGTGAAAAACTTCCTCAAATCCCCTTAAATGCAAATGTGGACTTTTAGAATCAAAGCAAAGAAAAGTCAAGAAAAGTTGAATGATACCTAGCTTGAAGTTAATGTGAGATGCATCAGGAGGAAAGACTAGACATGATAGTGTACTATTTCTTATGTGGTTCATGTGGTCTCTAAGGGTCCTAGGTCAGGCTTAGTCATTATATAAAGAATAGTTATGCTCTTGGTCATTGATGCATTCATCCATATTTGAAGAAGATGGAGATTCTCTTACTAGTCTACCACTTGATGTGTGTGACCAAGCTCTCACGCATATATGAAAAAATAAGAAGAAAAATTGATATGATTAACAAGAGATGTAGGAGGCTCAACTTTCCATTTAACAATAGTAAAAAATAAAATAAAATAAAGAGAAAATAAAATGAAAATTGAACTTGTACTCTAATTTTATTTCCCCATCAATGGCAAAAAACACTTGTTACAATTCAGTTATTGTAGCCCAAGTGTAGGTTATTGCAAGTAGTAAAATCTCAAAAGTCCGATTGTCAATCCTCAGGAAAGTGAGTTAAGAAATACAAGATTGCATAAGTGAACAAAGAAAGATTTGATGTAAGATATGAACACATGTAGTTTGGAACTCAAATTCAAAGAAATAGCTTTAGGTGTTCCACTTTTGGTATATCAGCTATGGTTAATTTTAATCTATCTTGCCACTCAACCAAAAACTACACATAAATGAGGTCCCAATTAGGAAATTTAGTAACCAAATTCCAAAAAAATAAGACATGAGTTGGTATTATCTTTCATTAATCGTATAACGCCAAAACCTGTAAATGGGTACAAGTATCTGACATGCCAATCTTTGTCTATAATAACTTAAGATTCCAACATATCACAACTGGCAAAGCCACACTCCATAGAAAGAATCAAGCAGCTTTTGTCCTAATGCTTGTCTGTGATCATTCAAAACTACCACTTAACAATGAGGGTAGCTAAATCAATTAAGAAAGTAAATACTAATAATGTTAAGATCTATTTACATTACCTATAACCTTTATACCAAAGGATTCATTCACCCTTTCACCTTAGCAAAACAAAAATTAATTAGACATGATAAGAGCAAACAACATGTATAAAAAGGAAATAAACATAGTTTGGAAGATCAAAGGAAGAACAAGATGAATAACATGAAGAATATAACTTGAACAGAGTTTCTAGATAAAAATATAAGAATAGAATCAAAGAAGAAAAGTTATCTTTGATACAAGAACTCTAACTTTGCCTAAAAACAAACTTAATTTTGTGATCTTCACATTACCTATTTATATGGCCTTAAGAATTGGCATAGCTGAAATAGTGAGTGTAGATAAAATATTAAGTGTAGGTGAAATACTAATCAATATAGGCGGCTAAAAATTCTTTTAAATTTTTGTATCTTAATAATTCAAAATCAATATATACAGTTCAAGGTATGATTTTTCTACTAAAAGTACTCTTCAGCACACAATAGAACAAATGGCCCTATGCATAACCAAATTTTGGCATTTAAAGTAGAACAGATGCTTTCATATGGCTTTTAAATTAGTCAATTCTAACATCCATAGCTCTAGATATAATGTTTCTCATGAAATATTACCAATCATGTGAATGCTGGAACATATTCTATTAATGATCCAAATTTGGCCTCCCATATCTCTCAATTTGTTTAGACTATGAGTCGAAGATTGTAAGTGATTAATTCCTAATCATTGATTCAGAAATTACCTGATTTGGACTTGTAGTTAAGAGATGTCATGATTTTATCCACATACATAAAAGTTATTATTAAGCTCAACTCATACATAAATGCTTTTCAATTCATATTATAAAAAATGCTTAAGTTAAAGAAATTAATCATACTTAAAGTGTATAATGATGATTTAAACCCTCAATAGCAATACACTTACGAGTATTCATCACATTGCAAGCTCAGTATGAATGGTGAATTTTGGCCTACGATTAGGTGTAGGGGATCAGACACTAGGGCTACAGCCCTGAAAATGACAAACATAGCCCCAGGGATGCTTGCAGCACCTAAGGGCACTAAGGCTATGGCTCTAGAAATGGGAGCCGTAGCCTTGGGGTGTTTTGATGCACCAGAAAGCACTAGAGCTACAGCCTTAATTTTTTTGCCACAACCCAGGGTTGGATATAAGAAAATCACTTTTTCTTGCATGAGGGCTTCAAAGGAGGGTAGAGAGAAAGCTGCCTAGGGTACTTATGGGTGGAGGATGCCCGATGGTACCCCGGCATGTCTGAAAGACTCCTAAGAGCTAGGATTTTCCTTAAGTTTGGTTGGTTACAAGTGTACACATGGAAGAAACTAGTTTAATTGGCCATAATACAACACCATTAATTGGGGTGTAAGGTTTAGTATCATTGGGGGCATACCCAAACCATTAGGTTTGAGGCCCAAACTTGGGAATCTTAGTTTACCTAGGTGGGCTCCTTGGAACCTAGTGAATTTAAGTCCATTTATGGAAAGTGCTACTTCATTAAGGTGAACTAAGTTATGATGGATAGGTAAGCACCATGAATGAAGGTTTAGTGCACTTATAGCATAAGCAAGTTTACTTGTGGCAGAAGTGATAACCTGGTGCACTTTTGGTAGGATTATGAGGTGGAAGTGTAGTACACAAATGGATTATGCAAGTCTAAGGATTTGAGGCACTATGTGAAAGCTTAGTACACATAGTGAGTTCCTTGGAACTTAAGTAAGATGCATGTACCATGTTCACCAGTGCAACAGTCAAGGGGAAGTTAAAAGGTGAGCTAAGCTTACTAGGTTGGCAAGCCAAAACTTGTTAGGAGCGAGAAAGAGACTAGAACTTGCTAGGCACAAAGGAAAATCCATGCGAGGACTAGGTAGAGGATAAGTCCCAAGGGATTGAAACACTGTGTGCATAAGTTTCACCTTGTGCTTTTTGAGCTCACAATAGATTGCATGTTGTGTGTGTGTGTATGTGTGTGTTCTCAAGGTTTTTTATTATGTTGAAGGATCCCTTACTGAGAATTGTGGCTTTCATTCCCATCGTGTTTGTTGTGCATATGTTGATTCTATAGAGCCAGCAACCATTGAGGTTTATTGAGCTAAGGTCACAAGTAGGTATTTGGTTTAGTTAGATCTTTATGATTCTAGAATTGTGGTTTACTTGTTGGTTAAGTTGTTGTGCTAGCTGCAGTTGTTTATTTGGTATAGAGGCTAGTTGATGGAGTGAGGGTTGAAGAGAAATGTGTGTGTGTGAATGCAAACTACCTCAAGTTTTAACACCCTCCAAACCAAAACCACAAGTGCATGGTTGTCTTTTGTAGTGTGGTGAGTAGGGATCGATCCCAAGACAATAGATTTGTATCAATAGACAATTACCACTAATTGTAGACCTAACTTTAGCTAGACAATCAAAGCTAAAAGATAAAACTAACTAAATAAATCTAAATTATACCATTGCTAAAGAATAGCAAATGTAATTAATGCAATTTTGGATTTTTGATAAATTAATGAAAGCATACTTCCTATGGTTTTCACTACTTCGCTTGGTTAGCTAGCGAATTATGGCTAATGTCTTGATTTTCCAACTTGTTGGTGAAGTGATTTAATTGGACCCTCACTTTCCCAAGTCAAGGGTCATTCTCTCAAGCTTGAACTAGAATATATTCACATCTTATCCTAGTCCTAGAGTGACATTACAAGTTCAATTTACCTTTATCTAGTGTCATAGACTAGTCTCCCAATAAGCCCATGGTCACTACACTCATCTCCTAGTTCTATTTCTTCTTAATCTTTCCCAAGACTTAAATATAATATAAGGTGCAATTGACTAGAGCCCTTAATCAATCAACACAATAATAAGCTCAAGGAAAAGAGTAAACAAGCATTGAATGAAAAATCCAAGACAAATGACCATTCATTCAACTAGCATAACCATGTCAAGTAGCTACAACCACAGAAAGTGCATGAGAAACTACTCCATTCTCAAACTAAAAAAAACATAAAAATAAAAGAAATAGCTTCCATGGCTAGCTACAAGAAAAAGGAAAGAAAGAACTAAAGTAGGCTTAGTAGAAAGAACCAAAGTAGACTTAGTAGAGCTTGATCCTTTAAGTTGATAGAGCTAATCCTACAAGTACACATGGTCAGTCGTTGCAAGTTTTAATCCCTATGACAAACCAAGGTATAGATACCACAAGGAATAGATATTTAATTATTTATGAAAAATAAAAGAAATAAGTTTAGATTTTAAGGGAGTAAAACTAGCTAAAATTAAACTTAGATTGAGCAAAACCAATGATGAGAATAACGAACTAGGAAGAAAACAATTATGGGATAACTAAGGCTTGAGTTTCACCTCTCTAAGGGTCTTCCAATTAATTAATTGGGCAGGTTTTTAGTTGTCAAGAATCATTCCTAGTGCATTCAACTAACCTATGATTATCTCTCGCATAATTAATCAAATCCATTAAGTTCAAGTTATCAAATCAACAAATCACAATAAATAGGTATATCTTTATCCTAATTATTATAACCCTATTTCCCGAGTGCATAGATTAAATTTTGATTTTTCTGTCCTTCATTCAAATCTCTAAGATAAATTATCTATGGTGATCAAGTATAGACAATATTCATTGTTTCCAAGGAAATAGACTAAAACACAAACCAAATAAATTAATTGAAATAATTTAACTAGGCAACATCTCTAACTTTAGCATAAAAATTTAGCCTCTTATGGTAAATTCAACAATAAAAATCAATGCTGCCTAGAAACAAAAATAAGCCATGAAGGAATATCCAATTCTATATAAAAATAAATAAATAATAAAAAAAGGATGGACCAAATCACCTATTTCTCTCTCTTGTTTTGTCTACTTCCTACTCCCAAATTTCTTTTTCCTTTGTTCTAGTTCTGGTTAGAGATGGCAAAATCTGACCAAACCCGAAAACCTGGCCTCACCCACCTGAACCTAAACCCGACCTGACTAAAAAATTAAACAACCTGAATTCGATTGTACCCAACTCGACCTAAACCTAAACTCGATTAAAGGGAAACCTGAGAAAGCCCGAATCCAAATGACCCAAACCCGAAATGACCTAAACCAGAAATGACTTAAACCCGAGACTGACTTAACCTGAACTTGAGATGACCTGATGACTAAACCCGACAAGATCTGATTTTAACCCTCACCCTAAACCTTAATTTTCCTCTTTCATTATCTTCCATATTTAGTAAGTCCTAAAAATGGAGGTTTCCATGTTTAGTAACTTTAATTTTTTTAGACTTTCATATTAAGTATGTCCCATATTTAGGAATTGTGACTTCCGTAATTAATAACTTTCATTTTTTGGTACTTCCATATTTAGTAAGTCTCATATTTAGGTAGAGGACTTCCATATTTAGTAGTTTCATTTTTTTTCCGACGTTCACATTTAGTATTTCTCATATTTTGAGAGGGAATTTTCATATTTAGTAACTTCCATTTTTTTTGGAACTTCTAAATATTCCAAGTATCATATTTAGAGAAGAAACTTCCATATTTAAAAAGTCTTATATTTTGATTTTTTGAAAAGAATAATTTTTACATTTAGTAAGTTTAATGATCTTAATAGGCAATTATTAAAATTAAAACATTCATCCCTAAACTTTTAAGTATGGTGCAATAAGATACCTAAATTTTAAAAAAAATCATTTTAGTCAGTATTAATAATTACAACATGGTCCCTGAACTTTTGAAAATTTTCCACTTTTACCTAAAATTTTTCAAATTTTACAGTTTAGTCACTAATAGTGAGCTTGATTTGCATTTTGTAGTAATTTCAAAAAAAATTCATCGAAACATAAGCATAGCAAAGTTGTCGCAGTGTATGCCTAGGTGATAGCTGGATGAAGATCCGACTGACCTATACAATAATAATTGAAGGATATGGATTTAGAAAAACAATCAAGTATTACCAACAATGCTAAATTACCTAAATATGTACTAAGTTATAATGAAGAAGATTTTTATGAATATTTTAATTAAATATACTAAAAAATGAAAACTTAAATTAAATTAAATCACACAAAAAATCAAATTCATTGATTTAAATTTTAACAAAAATTGAAAAAAAAATGAATCAATTCAATCGTTTTGGCGTATACACTAATAACCTGAGCGAACATAAAGGTTGACCCAAAATTAACTAGAAACCTGACTTGAAGTTACCCGATATTGAAATTGACCCGACCTGTAGTGAACCCGAACCCAAATAAACCCGGCGCAACCCAACCCAAACCTGAAATCAAATCAACCTTGAATCAACCCGAACCCAAATGACCTGACTTGGACTCAAATTTATGCTAACCCGACTAGACCCGAACCTTAATGCCTAACCCAAACCTGACCCGACCCACCCAATTGCAATCCCTAGTTTTGGTCAAGCTGCTCTCTCCCAAATGTGCTCTGTTTTCTTGATTTCCTACTTCCATCTCATCCCTAATTCATCTTCTCTCCAAGCCTACAATCACAACTAGCCACTCCCTGATTCCATCCTCTTTCTCCTTTTCTAGTTGTAGGGTTTCTAATTTTTAACCCCTAGGATTCCAAATAACTAAAATACTCTTAACTTAAAATAGAACATAATATTATAAAAAATGGTATTTCAGTCAACTAAAGGTGAGAATCTCTTCCAATCTCTAGCTGCACCTCTTATATTATAATTTTATGTAATTTGGTCCTTTAACTCCTTAAAAATCTAGTCAACTCCTTTAACAAGCTCCCCAACCTAAAAAAAATAAAAATTAAACAAGTGAGGGTAATAAACCACTTAATTATAACAAAACTAACCTAAAACAAATACCAAAATTAACAGGCAAATTAAGCTGATCACAAGTCTCTAAGCAAGCCTCCTTGAGCACTCCATCCATCCTTTAAGTGAACTCTCCAATGGTAGCCTCCTCAATGAGAAAAATGAGAAAATGAAGAAGATCATGCTCTACCCTCTTTTGATTCAAAATAAGTGTTTCTTTTTTCTAATCCTAGCCTTCTAAACCTTCTCAAGGAAGTTGTAATCTTTGTGACCTTGTAGAGGGCCAAATGGAAGGTAGGTAGGTGAAATTTGAGTCCCACTTGCTGTAGAAGTGCTCCTAAGCCCCAAAATGGCCTCCCCCTTCATGTCTGGACAAAGTCCGGTCACACTTCTAGAAGTGTTGTTGCACTTCCACCTTTTAATTGATTTTCTAGCTTCAGAGTGCGATTGTTTTTTTTTTTTTTTGTATGTTTTAACACCTTCAACCCCCTTTAGTATTTTGAGCATAATTTTTTTCATGGGTGTCCAATTAAGGCGATTCAAGAACCCACAAGAAAATAATTAGAAAAGCTACAACTTTCATTCTTTGACTAAATCCTGAATATATCAATAAACGGTCCAAAATTGGCTTGTAAGATACCCATCGTTTTAAGCTTTCTTTATCTTCATTTTTTTTGTCCTTCTTTATTTCTTCTTCCAAATGTGCACCAAATTTATGTATTTGACCACTCAAACCCTTAAAATATGCAATGCAACCTACGTAACAGAAAATGCAACTAAGATCTATTGAATTCAACAATAATTTAGTACAAAAGTGAGTAAAATATATAGGAATATTATATGATTATCACACCCCAACACTTAAATATTTGTTAGTCCCTGGCAAATGCAACCTACAAAACTATGAAAAACAAACAAAACACACAAGCTAAGACCTTATGATACACCACACTATAAAAATATTACCTTGACAAACTTAACTTGGAAGAAATTAGTGAAAGGAAAAAAAGTCAAGTCCTTGTTAACAAAGTTAGAGGGTACTCCCTAAGTGTTTGCACTCTCTTTTAAAGGTAGAGTTGTTATAATGAATTTGCTTTGTGTTCTTCCCTTATGACCTTGGTAGGGGATCCATCTTTCCTCTATTAGTATTCCCGATGGAATTTGCATGCAAACATAGGTCCAATGGTCTTTATACAAGGTTGTAATAGGGCCAAGTTTGGTGAATGTGGGAATCGGATGAAGGCTTTTTGTGGTGGAGCTAGGGAAACTAATGATGCATCAACACATGAGCATGGGTACTTAGAAACAAATCCAAACACCCAAACTTCTAATTTCAACACTAATTTCCAAAATAACCAACAAACACCACAACCAAGTTCCTAATAATGAAAATGAACTTAAAGAAGGATAGATGGCCATTTTTAGACTTTTATTACCAACATAAATTTTACAACTATACCCTTTCTTATTTTTTTAAAACTTTATTTTACAAGGGCTTTTTCACTTTGATCTCACTTTTGCCTTTTTCAATAAGACACAATCAACTAAATGGTGTCCAAAACTTAATCCCAAACCAACATCAAGCTCACTCAAATAATACAAAATCACAAACTCCAAGACCTTCCTCTTTGATAATTAAATACATATCATCCCACAAAATCCCAAGCTCCCACCCTATACTTGTTCTCCATTTTATCCACACCAAAGTACTTACTTTCATTTCTTAGTGTCCACTATTGAAATAAGCATCACAAGTTCCATGCAGAATAAAGGAATCAAAGTGAAGAGGTAATGGTTAAGTACATGGGTTTAAACAAAGAATTAATCTTAAAAGGTTCAAAGGGGTTCACTAAAGGATAATGCATAAGGTTGGCCATTTGGCAAGTGGTTAGCCCTAAATTGCCATCTTTGTCCCTACATCTGCCCACAAAGAGTAGGGCTACATAGGTCTTTACAGCCTCCACAACCTAACAATGTCTAGGACAAAACACAAAGCAAGCACTCTCAACAAAGAATTTCTCACAACCTATAATTACTAGGGGCTCGACGTGCTCACCAGGTGAAAAAAATATTCTCTACCTACATTAACAAGAAACATACTTTAACTTCTTTCAAAATTTAACAACTAATTTAAGTTTGTAAAGAATATGACCAACAGTGGTATTTACACAATTGGGTTCCTTAATGTAAACAAATAGCCTATATGCAAACTACATACTTATAATTTCATCCACTATATACAAAACATGATAAGGATAATAATTATGATATGCATGTAATGTTAAGAGAAAACAAAAAAAAAATCACCAAAAACTAGTCTAGACAAAGAACACACAACTAAATGTTAAGTCCTAGGAAAACACTCAAACAAGCATCATTCAGAAACACATATTTACGCCAAACTTAAAACCAACATTGTCCACAATGTTGAAAAACAAAAAGTAAGGAAAAAGATGGTGTTTTAAGAATCATACCTGGGGAGGTAGATGTTTCTACCTTTAATTACTTATGCTCAAACTTTTGGTGATGGTGGCATTTTTTTTTTTATTTGCTCTTGATCTTTCCTTGGTGCACCTACAAGAAGCAAAAGGATCAATTAAGAGAAACTTGTCCTAAAAATCAAGTTATTGAAAAGATAACTAAAAACACAAAAGATGGAAGAAATATTAGGGTGCCTATGAACAAGTGCTTGATTTATTGTCTCTAACTAGACACTAACTTCATCCAAGGTTATGTCATCCACAACATCTAAATTTTTGTTTTGTGCCCTTCTAATCTCCACCAAGCTACATTTTTTAGGAATCCTCCAAGGCTTACATTTCTTTTTATCAATTCAACCCCCCTTGACACCTGTCCAACTTGAAGATTTCCACATATTCCTCTTGGGCATCTTTAGGATAAATGCGAGAAGGCTTATACAAAATTTGCCTTAGCTTTTCCATTATAACTTCATCAACCTCAAGTTCTTGAATGTCTGCTTCCTCAATTAAAGGCTTCAAATCTTTCTTTGCTTTTCCAAAGTGATAGCCAAAGGCTATCGCCTCTATCTGGCCAAACTCCCTGCAACAAGAATGGCCAGAAAAGACTGGCGATACCCGAGTGAAAATGGGATCATACACCTCGGGATATAGCCGAAGAGCTCCGAGCCCGGCACACCAGGAAACTTGAGGATACTACTAGCCCCCCCGAGGTTGCAAATAGATCGCCTTCGGAAAAGAGGCACCAGCTATTGCGGGCCGAACATGATCTCCCCGAAGGCGGAACTCCCTGAAGCTGGGAACCCCCGAACTGGGTGCGTGTTTCCCGAAGAGGCATTGTCCGTACCAAAGGACGACCTCGCCCAGGGACCTCGGGAGTACGGCAGGAGCATTTAAGGAAGCATTTAAGGAAGCCTCTGACACGTCCTTTCACAGACGTCATGAAGCCACCTCAATAGGTGCTCTGACACGCTGACGCCATCAAAGTCACATCATGGCCCATCTCAGCACAAGGCTCAAGGCAACCTGCTACCAGCTATCTGTCCCCTACACCCAGAAACTCAGGGAACATCCGACCGAACACGTGTCGCGATCTGAACGAGCTAGGCACTCCTATAAATACCAGGAAATAAATACTTGGCAGGAGGTTGGTGGAAAAAAGGTCTGACTCCCAGACTCTGAGAAAATCACCAGGCAAGACTCTTCAGCCCCTTTGTGCTATTTCCTCTGCCTTTTCTCAGCCACCACTGACTTGGGCGTCGGATGCTCCCCCCCCGGAAACACATTCCGGGGGCCTCCTAACCCACTTTTTCTGAGCATCTCAGGTACTCTCCCTTGGGCGCACCATTCTCCAGGCGTTCTTCCTCCTAGAAGTCTCTCCAACAGTCACCATGACTCTAAACGATGAGGCCCATGGCCATCATTTGGCGTCGTCTGTGGGAACCCGCTCTGAGATTGCCGTCGTTGAAACTCAGCGTTCTAAGGACAAGGGACTCCCGAGGTCTCCGTCCGCGCCTGAGACACAACCGGCTGCTGAGCAAACACTCCCAGGGAGTTCTGCGTCTGTGGAAGATCGGCCTCTAGTAATCACTATGAGCTTTATGAGGGAGTTTCAGCGTTCGGTCGTGGCCGAAATGACACAGCAGATCGACCGAAGATGGTCACAGCAGACACAGGCCCAAAAACCTCCCTCACCTGCACGCCCTCGGGAGAAAAGTCAGAGGTCGACCCATCGCAGTTAGGGAAGCGTAGACCCGCGCGAAGAGTCATCCATGGAGAGTATACCCCTCGGGAAACGGCCTGTGGGACAAACTGGGTCCAAATGACCGAAAGTCTCACGGCGAAGGAGTTCGTCGCCTGAGGTGAGGTCCGTATCCCCTCAGCGCCGAACTCGCTCCCCGAAGAGGCGTCGACGATCTCCCTTCCCTGAAGAAGGGCCTAGTGCCACCGTGCTTATGGAAAGGATATTAGCACGGTTAGATAGGGTGGAGAAACAAATGGCCAGAAAACCCGTTTGGGACAGGCTCACGGGAGCATTCTGCGAAGATGGGTCCCCGTTCACCCGGACCGTGGCCGAGGTAGCCATGCCAGGTGACTTCAGAGTACCTCGGTTGGAGATTTATAATGGCCGTACTGATCCACAGGCCCATCTGACGAAGTACAGACGCAGCAGGATAATGCACGGTGCTGACGACACTACCATGTGTATGTGCTTCAAAGTCACCCTCACAGGGCCAGCAACTGCATGGTACAATTCATTGCCTTCAGGGACCATCACTAAGTTCCAGGAGTTGTCCATGGCCTTCACATAGCAATTCATTGGGAGTCGACCTACTGCGAAGATGCCTGTCCAGATGTTCGACATAGAGCAGAGGAACGGAGAAACCATCCGAGACTATGTCGAAAGATTCAACAGGGAAGCTCTTAGCGTCCCCGACTTTCGGCCCAAAGTCCGCATTCTTGCCATGACACGGGGCCTTCGGCGAGACTCACAGCTGTTCTACGAGTTCTCAAAGGACCCCCCGGAGACCCTCGGAGAATTTTACCGAAGGGCAGAACAGCACATGACCGCCGAGGAACTAAGAATGGCTGGGCCAAAGTCCGATCACCACCGCGCCGAAGGGTCCAATCAACAAGCTCGGCATCCGACCGAACAGGCAGGACGACCTCGGAGGATGCGTGGAAGGAAACCCCAAAGTTTCACACCACTGAGCACTACACGGACCAACATCCTCACGGCGCTGGAAAGGCAAGGGACGCAGATTCGGCGACCAAGGGCCATGACTGCCGATAATAAGAAGAATGCAAAGAAGTTTTGCCAGTTTCGTCGCGACCATGGTCATGACACCGAAGATTGCTTCCAGCTGAAGAAGTACATAGAGTCGCTGATAAAGCAGGGCCAATTACGGAAATACCTGTGGATGCCATCCCCGAAAGGCAGAAAAATGGAGGAAGAAAGGGCCAAAGATGAGGACTATGACTCTGACAGGCGGAGAAACCGAAGTCCAAAAAGGCGCCCTCCACCTCCGACAGGGGTTATCCAAACAATCACCACGGGGCTCCCATCCTCAGAAAGAAAGCGAAAGGCCAGAGAAATTGCAGTCATGGAATATCAAAATCCAGCAAAGAAGCTGGCCCGCAAAGATGGATCCACCGTCGTCTTTCCCCACGACGATCCGCTGCTGATCATGGCGAGGATAGGGAACTGGGACGTCAAAAAGGTGCTACTTGATGATAGGTCAAATGCGAACGTCCTATTCTCGCACTTACTGTCGAGCTTGGGCATCTCCAGCAGCGAGCTTAAGCCAGTCACCTCACCAACCTTCGGGGTGGGACCATCCGAACTGCCCGTTCTCGGATGGATCGACCTCCCACTAATGATGAGAGGGACTTCGGTAGACGGAGCAGCTGAGTTGTATGCCTCCACAATGGCGAGGTTCATCGTCATGGACGTCCCGTCCTCGTACAACGCCATCCTTGGAAGGCAGACACAGGGAAACCTGCACATTCGCCCTGATGTGAAGTACTTGACTGTCACATTCGCCACCAAGGATGGAGATGCAGAGATCTTCATAGATCAGGCCGAGGTAAGAAAGGTGTTTGTGAAAGCACGAAGGGCCCCGGCGAGCAACTTCGCACAAACAATGGAGGCAAAGGCGCCAGAAAAAGGCAAAGAAGAAGATCTCGCAAAAGCGGAAATGGAAACAGTAGAACTTATCCCAGGACAATCTACCTGAATAGGGAAGAGCTTGGCCGAAGGTGAGAAAGAAAACCTTGTATCTTTTCTGCTGAAAAATAAAGATTTGTTTGCCTACTCGCCGAAAGATATGCCAGGGGTAAACTCTGGCATAATACAGCATAGCCTCAAAGTATGCCTGAAAGCAAAACCTGTCCGGCAAAAGAAACGAAGCATCTCAGCCCACAAGAGCAACTTTGTCAAAACCGAGGTCCAACGTCTGTTAGACGCCAAAGTCATCAGGGAGGTGAAGTACCCCGAATGGTTAAGCAATGTGGTCATTGCCACAAAAGAAGGCAGCAGCAAACTCCGGATGTACATCAACTTCAGAAACTTGAACAATGCTTGCCCGAAAGACTCATACCCTCTGCCGCCAATAGATCAACTGGTAGATTCAACTGCCGAATATGGGCGCCTAAGTTTCCTGGACGCCTTCAGTAGCTACCATCAAATAAGGATGGACCCTGAAGATGAAGAAAAAACCGCCTTCATCACCGAGGGAGGAACATACTGCTATGTCAGGATGCCCTTTGGGCTCAAAAATGCAGGAGCCACCTACCGAAGGTTGATGAACAAGGTCTTTAAAGACCAAATGGGGAGAAACATGGAGGTGTATGTTGATGATATGATAGTCAAGAGCAAGCTGCCGAGCTATCACGTTGCAGATCTAGAGGAAACCTTCCAAAAGCTCAGAGCCTTCGGGATTCGGCTCAATCCTGAAAAGTGCATCTTCGGGGTAACCTCGGGAAAATTCCTTGGATACATGGTATCCGAAAGAGGCATTGACGCTAACCCCTAGAAGATCAAGGTGCTACTTGAGTTCCGAACTCCTGCCACAGTCAAAGACGTGCAGAGGCTCACCGAAAGAATAACCTCCCTGAGCAAATTCATTTCCAGGTACGGAGATAGGTGTCGACCTTTCTTCAAAGTCCTCACAAAGGCAGCAAAAATGGAAGGCGACCTCGGAAGGAATGATCACCCTTGGGGTGAAGATTGCCAAAAGGCCTGGGAAGAACTCAAAGTCTACCTGGCTAGCCTGCCGACTCTGCGACAACCTCGGGAGGGAGAACCCCTCGTTTTGTACCTCGCCGTCACGGAGAAAGCTGTAAGCTCGATCCTCGTGAAAGAAGAAGGGCCAAAGCAATGGCCAGTCTATTACGTCAGCAAATCCTTGCATGGCACCGAAGTCAGGTACCCTCTGCTTCAAAAAGCTATATACGCCTTGGTGCTTGCAGGGAGAAGGCTGCGACCATACTTTCAGGCTCACCCTATCATCGTCCGAAGTAGTCTACCGCTACGGGATGTTATGAAGAAAGTTGATCATTCGGGAAGGCTCTCCAAATGGTGCATAGAGCTTGGCGAACACAAAATCATATATGAACCTCGGAAGGCCATAAAAGCTCAAGCACTGGCAGACTTTATCGCCGAAGTACCCACCACTAAGTAAAGCCATATGGATCCAAACGGAGGTGAGCCAGAGTGGACCCTACATGTTGACGGAGCCTCAGGATCCGAACACCAGGGAGCTGGAGTAATTATCAGAGGACCCGAAGGCCTAGAGGTAAAGAAGGCTATTAAGTTCAGCTTCAGTGTCACTAACAACGTGGCAGAGTATGAAGCCCTCATAGCGGGATTACGCTTGGCTAGAAGGATTGGCGTGAGAAACTTGAACGCTCACAGCGATTCCCAGCTGGTAGTTCGGCAGACGGCAGGAGATTATGGGGCGAAGGACCCAATCTTGGCAAAATACCACGAGCTGGTAACAAAGCTCATCCAACAGTTTGACGCCGTACGGATCGAAAATGTACCTCGGCGGAATAACACAGAGGCAGATTGCTTGGCGAAGTCAAAAACATACACCGAGGTGCTAGATCACCCGAGCATCTCAGTGCTGAGCATAGCGACCTCGGGAAAGGGATGGAAAGATCCCATAAAAAGATACCTCGCAGAAAATGTACTCCCCGAAGACCCCGGTGACGCTGCAAAACTGCGAAGACGCTCAGGCCGAATCTTCCTGATTGGTGAAGAATTATACCGACAGGGATATGCAAATCCGCTGCAAAGATGCGTGGATGAAGAGGATACTGAAATGGTCCTTGAAGAGGTTCACGAAGGCATGTGTGGTTCACATATTGGAACTGATGCCCTTGCGGCGGTGATACTTCGCCAAGGATACTGCTGGCCTACCCTGAGAAAGGATGCAAGGCAGTTCGTCCGAAAATGTGGTAGTTGCCAGAAACACGCGAACATCCAGAGGGCACCCTCGAAAATGGTATCCTCAGATGACTATCCTTGGCCCTTCGCAGTCTGGGGCATAGACCTTATTGGGCCACTCCCCTCAGCACCCGGAGGCATGAAATTCTGCATGGTAGCGGTAGACTATTTCTCGAAATGGGTCGAGGCAGAACCATTAGCAACTATCTCGGCAAAAGAAGTGCAAAAGTTTGTATGGAAGAACGTAGTATGCAGATTCGGCATACCGAGGGTACTAGTGGCTGATAATGGATCCCAATTCATAGACAAAGGATTCCAGGAATTTATCAGCTACCTCGGAATAAAAATGCACTTCGCCCCAGTAGCTCACCCCCAAAGCAACGGGCAGGTGGAAGTATCTAACAGGACCATAAAAGATGGCCTGAAAAAGAGGCTGGGGGAAGCAAAAGGGAAATGGCTAGGAGAACTCCAAAGCATATTATGGAGTTACCGAACGACGCCCCGAAGAGCCACAGGGGAGACTCCCTTCTCATTCGTCTTCGGTACAGAGGCTATTATCCCAATAGAGATAGTTCAACCTTCAGTACGGGTGCAAATATTTGATGAAGGTGGAAACGACCTCGGCCTAAGAACGAAGCTCGACCTCGTTGGCGAACACAGAGAAATAGCCGAACTGAGGAGAAAAGCTTTTCAGCAAAGAGTGGCCGCGGCTATAAACTTACGGGCCAAGCCGAAAGAAATCAAGAAAGGAGACCTCGTTCTCAGAAAGGCTGACTTTGCACCCCGAAGGCCGTCCCACGGAGTACTTCGCGCAAACTGGGAAGGACCATATGTGGTTCTTGTCGAAGTACGAAAAGGCGTGTACAAACTTGGCGATGCCGAAGGCGTAGAATTGAAAAACACATGGCCCTCAGACGCCTTGAGAAAATTCTACGCCTAAGCTTGAGCGAAGGAATCATACTGTACGAAAAATATTCTAAGTAAAGAAGTGTCTTGAGAAAATTTCTTAAGTACAGAATTGTACATAATCCCGCGAAGATGCTCGCCACAAGCGCAGATATGACTTTCCGAAGTCCCTAGAAGCCATCACGCTCGGGAAAAATGGAAAAATCTCCCAGAAGTACTCGCCAAAATAAGCGCAGAGACAGTTTTCTGAAGTCCCTTGAGCTGTCACGGTCGGGAAAAATGGAAAACAGAAAAAACTCTTGAAAGATTTCCTAAGTCTATTGAGCAAACATGCTCGGGACAGGGGGAAAAGAAGGAAAATTTTGACTAAGTATTTTCCGAAGTCCCTCGAGCAAACGTGTTCAGGAAAAAATGGAAATGCAAAACCTACAAAAAGACTTAGTCAAATTTTACAAACCTTCTGAAAAAGCCTCCAGAGCGAATAGGCTCGGCCAAGAGAAGGTAATAAAGTTTCTTTGATCACAGGTTTTCCGAAGTCTCTTGAGCAAATGCATTCGGGGCAATGGAAATAAAGAAACTTGCGAAAAGACATAGCCAAAAAGTCTTCATTAAAGAGTAAGATGCTTTACAATGAAGAAGTGCCCGAAGAAGGAACACAAAATTAAAAGGAAGGAAAAGGGGCCCTAAAATAGCCTAACGGTTCGCAGCGTCCCGAGAGCCACTTGCTTGCCCACCCTTTTCCACCACCTTCGGCGCTGGAATTGAAGAAGGAAGGTTCAAATGTTCGACCTTGGACCATTCCCACCGAGGTCCCCCAGCAATGTTTAGAGCCTCTAGAAAAGAGAGGTCCAGATCTGGGAACCTCTGGAGGACTTGGTGCCGAGCAATGCAGAAGTCGTCCTGAAAAGCGACCTTGGCCATTTGATCAGACTTGCTTTTGTCAAGCTCAAGGTCGTCAAGCTCGTCCTTCAAATCCGTGATCTCCTCCTCCAGCGCCTTTATCTGCTCCTTCCCCTTCGGATCATTCTTCAAGGACTTGACCTCGGCTGCAAGGATGTTTTTCTTAGCTATCAGCGCCAGTATGAGCTTGTCAGAATCTGACTTATCCTTTAGGAGCTCCTCGTTGGCGGCCAGTATTCCATTTATCTCCTCGCCGAGGTCAGCAATCTTCCGGGAGGATTCCTTCTCAAGTTCTTCTTTCTCCTTCCGGAACTCCTCCCGAAGGGCGGGAACTTCTTCCTTCGCAGCATCTGACAGCTACTGGTTCTCAGTGATCAATGCCAAGCGAGTGGCCTTCGCCTTCTCTAAGGCCTCTAAGGCCGAAGCTCGGAACTTTGCCTGCCTGGCCACCCGAACTCGGAGAAAGCCGGCGTATCCCAGCAGCTGCAAAAAGGTGAACGCAAGGTCAGTAAGAGCCAGGCACTTAGGAAAAATTGAAGGGAAAAAGGTGTGAAGAACATACCTGAGCAGCATGCTCAGTGACTTTGGCGGCAAGGGTGTCATCATCCGGATGAGCCGCCGCAATAGCCTTGAAGGAGGCCTCTGTAAGCACCCCCTTCGAAATTTGCTTCCCCATTTCTGGACAGTCCTCGGAGTACAAGTTCATGTCCTCCATGAATGTCCAGAAAGGCTCTTTGGGAACCTTCCCTTGCGGGACTTTGGCGTCGCTAAGGGCCCGCGCCTTCGCGTGTTCGGTCGCCCAGTTTGGGGTAAGTAACTCCCCTGCACGGTGAAAACGAGAAGTGGGTCAGAGACAAAGGAAAATTTAGAAAAACAAAAAGAAGCATACTTGTCCTAAAAGCAACTAACCTGGAGGGACCTCGACAACGACGTCCTCGGAGTCCTCAGCCTCCTCGGTCGAAATGCCCTTACCCTTCTGCCTGCGCCGCTCCTCGACAGAAGGTGCCTCTACCACGGCGTCCAGAAGGACTTGCGACGGGGTAGGACTTTGTGGAGGGGCGTCGGTATGAGGGACGTCGGTAGCAGCAGGAATCTCGGCCGAAGGATTGGGCAGCGAAGCGACAGCGGCCTCAGCGTCCTCGCTTTCCTCCCCAATACTTTCCAAAGGGGAGGAAAGAACAGTCTTCTTCGCCCGTTTAGCCGAAGGACCAGCACCGACAGACTTCCGCCTTCGGGAAGTTGCCTTCTTTGTCTGCTCCCCCTTCTCCACTTGGTCGGAGAAAAGGGACTTGTAATAGGCGGCAGTCCCGTCGCCCATCTCTGAAAAAGAAGAGAAATATCAGGGTAAGTCCGAGAAAAAGAAACAGCAAGGGAGTAGAAGACAACTCACTTTCGACAAGCGTTTCGAAAGAAATTTCCTCCTTAAGAAGCTTGACCAACCAGGAATCCTTCCCGGCGATGGCAGGAGCTGGCATCTTGAGGTCAGTCTTGTGCTCCTTCACCACCTTTAGCTCCCAAAGGACCTCTTTGGTCATCAACTTCCAGTTGATAGGAAAAGGGTAAAGGGTACGCGGAGCGACCTCGGGAGTCCAGTCAGAGACTGCCCGAATGCGGGCGTCGAAATCCGTGAACACGGGAGCCAACTCTGGAGTCAGCAGCATCCTCGGATCAACGACGTCCACATTCAGTATTCCCTGAGCCCATTTGGTCGGGACGTACGACCAGGCCTCATCCATCTTCAGGAAGCAGAACTTCTGTTGCCACCCCCGCCAGCTGTCCTTAGTGGCGAAGGTGAACATGAATTTTTTGCTCCCGGATCCCCGAGGTAGCATGAAATAGAAGCCACCCTTCGGGACCACAGAGAGCTTGTAGTACTGCATGAAGATTATAAAATGGGGTTCTATCCCGAACACGCCACACATGCAGAGGTAGGCATTAAAATAGCAGAACGAGTTCGGGGGAAGCTGGTTCACAGCAATGCCGTGAAATTGGCAGAACTCGCAAACCATCTTCCGGGGAGGATACCGAAGACCGGCCTTCAGCTGGGCTCAGAAAATGGTAACCTCATTTCTATGGTTTGAAAAAGCATAATGGCTAGAACGAGGCAGCCTAGTAATGGCGTAAGAGGGAAGAAAGAACTTTTTCTTCCACCTCTCTAACTTTGCAGGGGTGGTGCAACAAGGATGGGCTAAAAGAGGCTGCCAGCTCTCAGGGATAGGCATTGTAGACATGAAAACGAGTTTGGAAAAGACAAGAAAACAGTTTCCAGAAAAAACTCCAAAGAACAGAGAGATCAAAACACTCTGGAAAACAAAAACCCACCAAAAGATTTGCCAAAGTCTGAGGACGCCGTCGTGAAAGCATGTCAGGGGCAAAGCAGAGAGAAGAAAGCAAGAAAGTGCAAGAACAGGGGCAAAGCAGAGAGAAGAGCAGAAGAAAAAGAAAAAGGAACTTATGATGGAACGAGCCATTTATAGGCCAGAGGTGGGTAACCGAAACATCGTCATAAGTACCCTTTGGAGGCGAACCATCGCCGTAACTGCCTTCTGCACCTGAAAAGGCGCGCCCTCTGTAACCGACGCAACTCTCCTCCAATGGCAAAGCGCCACGTGTCAGCCGCCGTGCCAAAACGGGGACACGTCTCCTGACATCCCTAGGAAAAAGGGAGCACGTCTTCTGACATCCCTAAAAAGCTGGGACACGTCGCTCAGACTGACACGCTTGGCCATCAGACCTGCAGAAACAAAGAGCAGGCCACCTCGAGGACACCAAGAGACAGGCTATGGCCAAACAGCCCATGACCTTCGGGCAAGAGGTGTATCTTCGGCACAGGCTCCGCCTCGAAGACACCAAAAAACAGGCCAATGCCGAACAGCCCTTTGGGCAGAAGGTGCATCCTTGGAACAGGTTGAGCTTCCTAAGAGACTCCCAAGAACAACCTCGGAAAGAGATGCAAAACCGAAGTCTTCACTTCGGCTTTCCAAAGGGGGGCATGTGATAGCCAAAGGTTATCGCCTCTATCTGGCCGAACTCCCTGCCACAAGAATGGCCAGAAGAGACTGGCAATACCCGAGTGAAAATGGGATCATACACCTCGGGAGATAGCCGAAGAGCTCCGAGCCCGGCACGCCAGGAAACTTGAGGATACTACTAGCCCCCCCGAGGTTGCAAACAGATCACCTTTGGAAAAGAGGCACCAACTATTGCGGGCCGAACATGATCTCCCCGAAGGCGGAACTCCCTGAAGCTGGGAACCCCCAAACTGGGTGCGTGTTTCCCGAAGAGGCATTGTCCGTACCAAAGGACGACCTCGCCCAGGGACCTCGGGAGTACGGCAGGAGCATTTAAGGAAGCATTTAAGGAAGCCTCTGACACGTCCTTTCACAGACGTCATGAAGCCGCCTCAATAGGCGCTCTGACACGCTGACGCCATCAAAGTCACATCATGGCCCATCTCAGCACAAGGCTCAAGGCAACCTGCTACCAGCTATCTGTCCCCTACGCCCAGAAACTCAGGGAACATCCGACCGAACACGTGTCGCGATCTGAATGGGCTAGGCACTCCTATAAATACCAGGAAATAAATACTTGGCAGGAGGTTGGTGGAAAAAAGGTATGACTCCCAGACTCTGAGAAAATCACCAGGCAAGACTCTTCAGCCCCTTTGTGCTATTTCCTCTGCCTTTTCTCAGCCACCACTGACTTGGGCGTCGGAGGCTCCCCCCCCCGGAAACACATTCCGGGGGCCTCCTAACCCACTTTTTTTGAGCATCTCAGGTACTCTCCCTTGGGCGCACCATCCTCCAGGCATTCTTCCTCCTAGAAGTCTCTCCAACAGTCACCATGACTCTAAATGATGAGGCCCATGGCCATCACAAAGTAATATATTCAAGTTGTTCCTCAGTCCTCAAACATGTGGCATCGCTTGGGCTCATTGAACTTTAACAGGTGTAAAAAAATGATACCAAGTGGGGCTTCCTCTTGTTGTAGGTAATGAACTTCTAATATCATTTGTGCAACTAGATCTCCCATTAAGCTCAATGATACATCCACGTGGTTGTGTTGGTTTCTAAAAATTCCAAGCTTTAATCGATGTGGTTATATTTTTTCCTAGTTTTCTTGATAAAACCTTTCAATGTGTCTTCCAAGGAAGGCTTCTCTTCAACTTGATGTTTAATAAAGAAAGATCAAGGTGGAGGAACTCATTTTGTGGCTTCCATAAAATCCCTTAAGGTTTCCTCGATAAATGGTAAAGATGTGCCATAGGTGCTCTTATAGGAATAACCTCCTTGACTTCTATACTCCAAATAGTATTGAGATGAAACTTGGTAACCTTCATATTCAAAATTTTGGTTTTCAATATAGTGGCCTTGCTCATTTGTAGGCTTCCATGAATGGTAGGCATCAAAATTCAAAAAGTGATTTCCTCTCCAAGAGGTATGTCACTCAAATGGCCAAGCACTTTTATATGCAACCATGTAATCTTATTGATAATATTCTGGGCAACCATTTCTGACTTTTGGTCATGTGTAACCTTGATTAGGCCCTTGGTAGTTGTGATGTGCCATCATTAGCACTTTGGAGAACCTTAAAAAAGAAGAAAAAGAAATTGAGTGAAAAAATAAGAAACACAAAGTCTGGTCTAGATTATGTATACTAAAAATGATATTGCACAACCAGTACTAAAACTATTCCTGACAATGGTGCCAAAAACTTGATGGAGTGATGGTTGAAGAAAAATATATATATGTAAATGCAAACTTCCTCAAGTTTTAAAACCCTCTAAACCTAAACTGTAAGCACATAGTTGTCTTTTGTAGTGTGCTAAGTAGGGGTCAATCCCATGAAGATAGATTTGAATTTATTGACAATTACCACTAATTGTAGACCTAACTTTAACTAAACAATCAAAGCTAAGAGATAAAAGTGACTAAATTAATCAAAATAATACTAGTACTAAATAAGAGCAAACATAAACAATGCAATTTTGGATTTTTGATAAATTAATGAAAGCACACTTCCTATGGGTTTCACTACTTAGCTTGTTTAGCTAATGAATTATGGCTAATGTCTTGATTTTCCTACTTGTTGGTGAAGTGATTTGATTGGACCCTCATTTTCCCAAGTTAAAGGTCACTTTCTCAAGCTTGAACAAGAATAGATTCCCAGCTTATCCTAGGCTAAGAGAGGCATTACAAGTTCAATTTACCTTCATCTAGTGTCCTAGACTAATCTCCAAACAAGCCCATGGTCATTACACTCATCTCTTAGTTCAAAATTCTTCTTAATCTTTCCTGAGACATAATTAAAATCTAAGGTGCAATTGACTATGGCCCTTAATCAATCAACATAATAACAAGCTTAAGGAAAAGAGTAAACAAGTTGATGTCCGGAGACATCTTCGCTGGAGGACATGGTGGTTTCTGGAGGGACTTCCTGAGGAGGAGAACGCCCGTAGTGGAGGTTTCCCAGGGAGTGGTACCTGAAGAGCCCAAAAGGAAAGGTTAGGAGGTCCCCGGGATGTTTTTCCGGGGAGGAGCCTCCAACGCCCAAGTCAGTTTTCTGAGAGGTGAAGGAAAGAGAGCACTCAAGGGTTTAGTGGCCGTGCCTGTTCGTATCCTCTCAACTTGACTAACCAACCATTTGCAAGGAGCTGCTCTTTGGTATTTATAGAAGTGTCTGGCCTGTTCAGATCGTGACACGTGTTCGGTCAGATCTGCTGTGTACCTTTGGGCATAGGGGACAAGTAGCTGTTTGTAGGCTCCCTCGAGCCTTGGTCCGAGACAGGTTGTGACAAGGCCTGGGCGGCGTCGGCGTGTCAGAGCATCGTTTGAGGTGACATGGTGCATGGTGCATCTGTGGGCGATGTGTCAGAGGCTCCTTAAATGCTCCTGCCGTACTCCCGATGTCCTTTGGGCGAGGTCGTTCTCTAAGACGAACACCCTTCTTCGGGAGTTATGTTCGCAGTTCGGGGAGCTGCCTAGCTCGGAGGTTCCGTCTTCGGGAAATTTTCTCTTGCTTGCGGTAGCTGGTTCTTCTATCCCGAAGGCGATCCGTTTAATCCCCCGAGGGGGCTGTCTGCACCTTTGGAGTTCTCTGGGGTACTAGGCAAAATCCCTAGTTCGAGGCATTGGAATTCGCCTAGTCCGAGGTCAGTACTAGTGCCTCCCTCGGATGGTGCCAGGTTTCCCGAGCATGCTTTTGGTAGGAGGTACGTTCTAGGAGAGGCGATAGTCCTTCGGCTATCACATGCCCCCCCTAGTAGCCGAAGTAGGGACTTTGGCTTTGTCAGCTTTCGGAGGGTACCCTTCGGGGCTTTATGCATGGTACCTGTGCCGAAGATACACCTTCTGTCCTTAGACGTAGCACAGACTATCTGTTGGTGTCTCCGAGGTAACCTATTTTCTGTAATCTTTGTAGGTCACTGAAACGTCTCGTCTCGTGACCAGGTGTGTCAGTCTGGGGCGGCGCGTTATTCGTCAGAAAGCGTGTTCCTTATTTGTCGTGGTTGCTGACACGTGGCACGCCGTCATTGGAGAGGGTTGTTGGGTTTCGGGAGCCAAACAGCGCAGCGGAATTTAACCGAAACCCTCCAGGATCCAAGTGAAACGGGGTAAACCGGGTGTTCGAAAATTTCATACCTAATTTTCGGTTGAGATCTCTCACTCAACTGTAGAGTCGAATCACAAAACCTGAACAGTTGACGTGTTCAGGCTCTCTATGGTATCCACACGAGCCTCTCGGGATCACCACGCTTCCACCACGTCCCGGCAGATGCGTTTCTCTTGCGCTCGCAGTGCTAGCTTGCGTCCTCCAAGGAATTGCAAGAGAAGAGTGCGGCTGTCCTTTTGGGAGGCTAGGGCAAGGAGACCTGCGAATTTCTCACTTAAAAGTTGTATTTATAGTGAGATTCAACTTCCAGGCCTAATGGGTTTCAAAGCCCTAATCCAATTAGGATTTAATTTCGGGCTTAATAATGGCTCAACTCCTTGGCCCATTATTAATACAAAATTAAAGTGAAACCATAACCCAAAGAATTAGCCCATGCACTCTAATGATCCAAATAGCTCTACGTGTGCGACCCAATAGGCTCTTGCCATGTTGGCAATGATCATAAATCACATTTATGATCATAAGCAATGAGCGGTGTCTAGCAACACATCATTGCTACCCAAGTGACAAGATTGTCGGTGAATCGACTAAACCTTTATGATCATCACCGATATATGCCATTGTCCCTTTGTCCAAGATATCAAGACTAAGCACAAGACATGGAATGTGTCACTCTCGTATAGCCCAATCTTTGGTTTCTTGATTACCGAGTAGACCAACTTAAACTGACGACATTGATATCATATATCAACTCATCGGAGCATGGCCATGCATTTTCTAAGTCTCACTCTATCAAGGGGCCCAAAGATATCACTCCCGTTACATAGGAGGGACAAATCCCATATTGATCATACAAATCCCTCCGCATGATATGTGACATACCCAATGACCTCCTTCAAGTTCACTCAGTTACGAGCAACAAAGGAAAGTATCAAAGTATGTGACTCACATGTAGGGAACCTTGCTGATCTTAGGTCGAAGGACTACATATACCATGATCACTATGAGAATCACTTATGACACTCATATAACGATCCATGAAGTGTTCTCATGGTGGGTCGGTCCAGTACACAAGTTCTCCAACTTGTACCCATATGTAGACTACATATCTCATATTAGTCTCCACATATGCTAGTCATTATGTATTATTGCAACCCGCTCCACAATAATACTAGACTAGGGACGTTTAAGAATATCATTATTCTAGGGTTACAATTATGTTTATTACGTTACGCAGAAACAAAACAAAAAACAAAATTGCTGGATTCATGCCTCAATAAAATATCATGACTCAATGTGCAAAAATACAATCATCTCATGATTGGCGTTTTGGGCACAATACTAATAAAGGTTACATCGGTTACAGCGAGCGTGTCTTTTTATGCAGAATGGGCAATTATGGCGACGATTTGCCTTCGCACAGCACTTATGACGTCGATTCGCCTACCCTTCCTCGGTCTATATATACCCTCAATCCTTCATAACCCTATTTTGCTTTTGCTTTTGCTCTCTTCTGTCTCTCAACTGCCGCAGTGTTTTTCCTGCTCTCTTACGGCGGTGCTTTCTGACAGAGTGGTTTTCCGGCAATCATTTCACGACGGCGTCCTCAAATCCGGATTTTGGCAAAACGTTTGGTGGGTTTTAGCTTCCAATTTCTTCTGTTTTTCCAAATTTTTTCTTCGAAATAGCTTTTTGCCTTTTACCGAACTCGATTTTTTGCCAGTCATGCCTATTCCCGAAAGCTGGGAACCCCTTCTTTCTCACCCCTGCTGCACTACTTCTGCAAAACTTAAAAAAAGGAAAAAGAAGTTCTTCCTTCCTTCTTACATCACTACGAGGTTGCCTCGTTCGGACCAATATAGCTTTTCAAACCGTAGTGACGAGGTTACTGTTTTCCGTGCCCAACTGAAGGCCGGACTTCGGTATCCTCCGCCGAAGATGGTTTGCGATTTCTGTGATTTCCATCGCATTGCCGTAAACCAACTTCCACCGAACTCGTACTGCTATTTCAATGCTTTTCTTTGTATGTGTGGTGTCTTCGGTATAGAGCCACACTTTGTCATTTTTCTGCAGTACTACAAGCTTTTCGTGATCCCGAAGGGTGGCTTCTATTTCATGCTACCTCGGGGGTCAGGGAGCAAAATACAAGTTCACCTTTGCCAACAAGGACAGTTGGCGAGGGTGGCAACAGAAATTCTTCTTTATGAAGAAGGAGGAGGCCTGGTCGTACGTCCCGACGAAGTGGGCTCAGGGAAAGCTCGTGATGGATGTCATTGACCCGAAGATACTGTTAACTCCCGAGTTAACACCCATTTTTGCGGACTTTGACAAGCGCATCCGAGCGGTCTCTGACTGGGATTCCGAGGTCCCACCGCGCTCCCTTTACCCCTTTCCAATTAACTGGAAGTTGATGACCAAAGAAGTCCTTCGGGAGTTGAAGGTGGTAAAGGAGCACGAAACGGACCTCGAGATGCCGGCTCCTGCCATTGCTGTGAAGGACTCCTGGCTGGTAAAACTTCTTCAGGAGGACATTACTTATGCCGATTTTTTCGAAAGTAAGTCATCTCCTAGTCCCCTTGTTTCAATTTCATCTTGGACTAACGCTGATGTTTTTTCTCTTTTTCAGAGATGGGCGACGATATTGCTGCCTATTACCGATCGCTTTTCGTCGGGCAAGCCGAGAAAGGTGAACAAACAAATAAGGCTGCCTCCCGAAGACGGAAGGCGGCTGGCGGGGGGCCTCCGGCGGCCAAGCGATCGAAGAAGACCGTGCCCCCTCCTATGCCGGAGATTTTCGAGGAGGTAGGCGAGGAGCCTGAGGTAACCGTTGCTGCCCCTTCGACCAAGGTCGGTGCAGATGTCACTTCTTCAAGCCCTACTTCGGCGGCTCTTCTGGACGCTTTGGTGGAAGCCCTTTCTACCGAAGATCGCCGCAAGAGGAAAGGGAAGGAGATTTCTTCTGAGGGGGCCCTGGATTCTGGCGATGACGTTGTCGAAGTGCCACCAGGTTTGATGCCTTAGACACTCAGTTTCTGAATTTTTTGGCAGCTACTTGTGTTTGACAATTTTTCTGCTTTTGTCGTGCATAGGAGATTCTTCCTCCAGATTGGGTTGTCGAGCACGCCCGGAAGCGGGCCCTTGGGGATGCCCATATCCCAAAGGGGAAGATTCTGAAGGAGCCATTTTGGTCTTTTACGGAGGACATGAACATGTACTCCGAAGACTGCCCGCGAATGGCCAAGGAGATTGCGAAGGGGGTTCTTACTGAAGCTTCTTTCAGGGCCATTGCGGGGGCTCATCCGGATGATGACTCCCTCGCCGCGAAGCTTTCCGAGCATGCCACCCAGGTGTGTTTCTCACCTTGCTTTTTTCCCTCTGATTTCTTCTAAGTATTTGCCTTTCCTTTTTTGCCTTGTCTCATTCTTGCCTCTGTTTTTCTGCAGCTGCTGGGATATGCCGGATTCCTCAGAGTTTGGGTGGCGAGGCAGGGGATGTACCGGGCCGCCGCTTCAAAGACTATAGAACAATACAAGACCCAGTGCTCGGACCTGCTCACTCGGAACACTTAGCTGGCCCAGACTTCGGCGTCAGAGATTGCTGCCCTTCGGGAGGAGTTTGCGAAGGAAAAAGAAGAACTTATAAAGGACTCCTCCCAGAAAATTTCTGACCTCGGCGGAAAAGTGGCGGAGCTGACTTCGGTTAATGAGGCACTTCAAAAGGAGAAGTCGGATTCTGCGGCTCTTCTGGCGAAGGCAGAGGCTGAGAAAGCCGCACTTCAAGCCGAGGTCGATTCTTCAAAGAAGGGGAAGGATGAGCCGAAGAAAAAAAAGGTGAAGGCGTTAAGGAAAAAGGTTGAAGACCTGGAGAAGCAGCTTAATGATCTTGGGGTCGAGAAGAGGAAATCCGACGAGATGACCAAAGTTGGTTTTCAAAACGGGTTTTGTCTCGTTCGTCATCAAGTTCTTCTGAGGTTTCCAGATCTCGACCTTTCTTTCCTAGAGGCCCTAAATATTTCTGAGGGACCTCAGTGGCCTTGGTCCAAGCTCAAGCACTTGAACCAGCTCAGACTCTTCCGGCGCCGGCGGTGGTGGAAAAGGATGCAGGGGCTAGTGGCTCCCGAGACGCCGAGAATCCCTAATTTATCTCAGGTCCCTTCTGCCTTCTTTTTCTCCGTCCTTGTACTCTTTCTTTCTCGGTAGTCCTTCTTCTTTGTAAACCGATCGTGTTTGTTAATAAAGACTTTTTTCTTTCTTGTAAGAAATTTTGGCTAAGTCTTTTTTGTGAGATTGTTCATTCCCTTTTGCCCCGAACGCATTTGCTCAAGAGACTTCGGAAGATTAGATCGGTTCTCTGTGAGCCTTTGTATTTAGAAATTCTCGCAAGGTTTTACATTTCCTATTGTCCCGAACATGCTTGCTCGAGGGACTTCAGGAAATCAAACCCTTGCATATTCTGGGGACCATCTTCACGGAATTTTAGTATATCTTTTGTTCGAGAATCTTTCTTTCAGAAGCCCATGTACCTAGAAAATTTTTCTAACTTTGTACAATGTAAACCCTTTCGTCAAGATTCTAAGCATAGAACTTTTTCAAGGCATCTGAATGCCAAGTGTTTTTTAATTCCATGCCTTTGGCGTCACCGAGCTTGTACACCCCTCTTCGTACTTCGGCAAGAACCAGACAAGGTCCCTCCCAATTCACGCGAAGTACGCCGTGTGATGGCCACCGGGGTGCGAATTCTGCCTTTCGGAGAACTAGATCACCCTTTTTTATTCCTTTTGGCCTAGCTCGCAAGTTTATAGCGGCGGCCACTCTTTGCTGGAAAGCTTTCCTTCTTAGTTCCGCTATTTCTCTATGTTCACCGACAAGGTCGAGCTTGGTTCTTAAACCGAGGTCATTTCCACTTTCATCAAATACCTGCACTCGTATTGATGATTGCACTACCTCTATTGGGATTATGGCCTCTGTACCGAAGATGAGCGAGAAAGGAGTTTCCCCTGTAGCCCTTCAGGGTGTTGTTCGGTAGCTCCATAGTACGCTTTGGAGTTCTCCTGGCAATTTCCCTTTTGCCTCCCCCAGTCTCTTTTTCAGACCATCTTTTATGGTCCTGTTAGATACTTCCACCTGCCCATTGCTTTGGGGGTGAGCTACCGGGGCGAAGTGCATCTTTGTTCCGAGGTCGCTGATAAACTCTTGGAACCCTTTGTCTATGAACTGGGATCCGTTATCATCCACTAGTACCCTCGGTATGCCGAATCTGCATACTATGTTTTTCCACACGAACTTGTGCACTTCTCTTGCCGAGATAGTCGTCAAAGGTTCTGCCTCGACCCATTTAGAGAAACAGTCTACTGCGACTACGCAGAACTTCACGCCCCTAGGCGCTGTCGGGAGCGGCCAGATAAGGTCTATGCCCCAAACTGCGAAGGGCCAGGGATAGTTTTCTGAAGTCACCAGCTCCGAGGGTGTTCTCTGGATTTTTGCATGTCTTTGGCAATTACCACATTTCTGGACGAACCGCCTAGCGTCTTTCCTCAGGGTAGGCCAAAAGTATCCTTGGCGAAGTATCACCGCTGCCAGGGCGTCGGTTTCGATGTGCGAACCACAAGCGCCTTCGTGAACTTCTTGGAGGATTATTTCAATATCCTCTTCGCCAACACACCTCTGTAGTGGATTTGCATATCCCTGCCGATATAGCTATTCTCCAATCAGAAAAAAATGACCGGAGTGTCTCCACACTTTTGCTGCTTCATTGGGGTCTTCGGGGAGCGTATTGGTTTCGAGATATGTTTTTATTGGTTCTTTCCAGCTTCTTCCCGAAGTCATTATGCTCAGCACTGTAATGCTCGGCTGGCTTAGCACCTCAGTATATGCTTTTGATTTTGCCAATTCATCTGCCTCAGCGTTATGTCTGCGAGGCACGTTCTCGATTCGCACGGTGTCGAATTCTCGAATAAGCTTTGTTACTAATTCATGGTATTTTGCCAGTGTTGGATCCTTCGCCCCGTAGTCCCCTGCTGTTTGCCGAACTACTAGCTGGGAATCGCTATGGGCTTTCAAGTTTCTGACACCAATTTTTCTAGCCAGGCGCAAGCCCGCTATGAGAGCTTCATATTCAGCCACATTGTTGGTGACCTTGAAGCTGAACTTAATGGCCTTCATTACTTCCAGGCCTTCGGGGCCTCTGATGATTACCCCTGCTCCTTGGTGCTCAGCGCCCGAGGCACCATCAACGTACAAAGCCCATTCTGGCTCATTTTCATCGGGACTTGGGTGCCTGTCCTCGGTAATGGGGACCTCGGCAATGAAATCTGCCAAGGCTTGAGCTTTTATGGCTTTCCGAGCTTCATAAGTGATGTCGTGTTCCCTGATGGCCTGGGGCCTCATCGTTGTGAGTCATGATGACTGTTGAAGAGACTTCTAGGAGGAAGAACGCCTGGAAGGTGGATCGCCCCAAGAAGAGTACCTGAAAAGCTGGTAAACAGGGTTAGGAGGCCCCCGGAGTGTTTTTCCGGGGGGGGAGCCTCCGACGCCCAAGTCAGTGGTGGCCGGAAAAAGGAGAAAGTCACTAGCTCAAAGAGAAAGGCAGAAAAGTCTCGCCTGGTATTTTCTCAGAGTGTGGGAGCTGTATCTCCGGCCAACCAACCTCCTGTCAAGTATTTATTTCCTGTATATATAGGAATACCTAGCCCGTTCAGATCATGACAGGTGTGCGGTCGGATGCTCCTGAACTTCTGGGCGTAGGGGACAGAAAGTTGGTAACCAGATGGCCTCGAGCCTTGTGCTAAGACGGGCCATGATGTGATTCTGATGGCGTCTGCGCGTCAGGGTGACTTTTTACGTCTGTGGTGGGACGTGTCAGAGGCTTCCTGAAATGCTTCCTTAAATGCTCCTGCCGTATTCCCGAGGTCCCTGGGCGAGGTCGTCCTCTAGTTCGGACAGAGCCTCTTCAGGAAGCATACCCTCAGTTCGGGGGTTCCCAGTTCCAGGGGGTTCCGCCTTCGGGGATATCATGTTCGGGCAGCAATGTCTGGTGCCACTTTTCCGAAGGCGCGCTGTTCACAACCTTGGGGGGCGAATAGAGTCCTAAAGTTTTACTGGCGTGCCGAGGCTCGGAGCTCTCCGGCTATCTCCCGAGGTGCATGATTCCACCTGTTCCCGGGAAGCGCCAGTTCTTCTGGCCATTGTTGTGGCAGGGTGTTCGGCCAGATTGAGGCGATAGCCTTTGGCTATCACATGCCCCCCTCTGGAAAGCCGAAGTGAAGACTTCGGTTTGCATCTCTTTCCGAGGTTGTCGTTGGGAGTCTTGTTGGAAGCATAACCTGTTCCGAGGTCGCACCTTTTGCCCGAGGGTCTGGGCTGTTCGGCCTTGGCCTATTCTTTGGTGTCTCTGAGGCAAAGCCTGTACCGAAGATACACCTCTTGCCCAAAAGTCATGGGCTGTTCAGCCATAGCCTGTCTCTTGGTGTCCTCGAGGTGGCCTGCTTTTTATTTCTGCAGGTCTGATGGCCAAGAGTGTGAGACTGAGCGGCGCGTCTCCACTCTTCAGGGATGTCAAATGACGTGTCCCAATCAGGAGGTGTGTCCCGGTTTTCCAGAGACGTTTGGGGAGGCATGTCCCCTATTTCTGCGCAGCGGTTGACACGCGGCTTCTTGCCATTGGAAGAGAGACGCGTCATTTACAGAGGGCGCGCCTTTTCGGGTGCAGCGGGCAGTTACGGCGACGGTTCGCCTCCAATGGGTACTTATGATCTCTTTTCGGCTACCCACCTTTGGCCTATAAATAGCCCATTCCATCATAAGTCCCACTTACTGTTTTTCTGCTTTCTCTCTGCTTTGCCCTCTGTTCTTGCGTTTTATCTTGCTTTCTGTGGCGGAGCTTCTTTAATAAGAGCTTTTCCTACCAACTTTCACGACGGCGTCCTCAGGCAAATCTTTTGGTGGGTTTTGATTTCCAGAGTACTCTGATTCCTCTGTTTTTCTGAGTTTTTCTAGAAAACTGTTGTTTTTTTCCAAACTCGTCTTCTGAGTTTTTTCTGGAAACTATTTTCTTTTCCATCTCAAACTCTTTTCCATGTCTACGATGCCTGTTCCCGAGAGCTGGAAACCTCTTCTGGCCCATCCTTACTGTACCACCCCCGAAAAACTAGAGAGGTGGAAGAAAAAATTCTTTCTTCCCTCTTACGCTGTGACCAGGCTGCCTCGTTCTAGCCATTTTGCTTTTTCAAACGGCGGCGATGAGGTTACCGTCTTCCGAGCCCAACTGAAGGCCGGACTTCGGTATCCTCCCCCGAAGGTGGTTTGCGAGTTCTGCCAATTCCATGGCATTGCTGTGAACCAGCTTCCCCCGAACGCGTACTGCTATTTTAACGCCTACCTCTGCATGTGCGGCGTGTTCGGGATAGAGCCCCACTTCATCATTTTCATGCAGTACTACAAGCTCTACGTGGTCCCGAAGGGTGGCTTCTATTTCCTGCTGCCTCGGGGATCCGGGAGCAAAAAATTCACCTTCACCTTCGACACGAAGGATAGCTGGCGGGGGTGGCAGCCTAAGTTCTTTTTCCTGAAGGTGGATAAGAACTGGTCTGATGTCCCGACCAGATGGGCTCAGGGAGTGCTGAACGCAGACGTCGTTGATCCGAGGATGCTGCTGACCCCACCATTGGCTTCCGTGTTCGCGGATTTCGACGCCCGCATTCAGGCAGTCGCTGACTGGGTTCCCGAGGTCTCTCCTCGTGCCCTTTACCCTTTTCCTATCAACTGAAGGTTGATGACCGAAGAAGTCCTTCGGGAGCTGAAAGTGGTTAAGGAGCATGAGACTGACCTCAATATGCCCGCTCCCGCCATCGCCGGGAAGGACTCCTGGCTGGTCAAGCTCCTTAAGGGGGAGACTTCTTTCGAATCTTTTGCCGAAAGTGAGTAATCTTCCACCCCTTTATATTTTTTCCTCGGACTTACGCTGATATTTCTTCTCTTTTTCAGAGATGGGCGATGGGGCTGCCGCCTATTACAAGGCCCTCTTTTCTGGCCAAGTGGAGAAGGGGGAGCAGACAAAGAAGGCGGCTTCCCGAAGAAGGAAGTCGATAGGGGCGGGGCCCTCGGCGAAGCGAGCTAGGAAGGCTGTCCAGCCTCCTCAGCCAGAGCTTTCGGAAGAAGAAGCTGGCGAAGAGGCTGGTCTTGTCAAAATTTCACCGGCCGAGGTCCCCGCTACTTCCGCCGAGGTGCCTCCTCCCGACCTCGAGGCCCCCAGAAACACTGTAGTTGTAGAAGTACCTACTCCCGAGGAGCGGTATCGGCAGAAGGGTAAAGGTCTTTCTACCGAGGGGCCCGAGGATCCCGAGGACACTATCTCTGAGGTTCCTCCAGGTATGCCTTCAGGCGAAGTTCAGCTCCTTTGCTTTTCGCTAATTTTTCTTCTACTCCTAACTTCCTTCTCACTTTCAGAGGAGCCTCTTACTGCTGGCTGGAGGGCCATTCATGAAAGGAAACGGGCCCTCCGCGATGCCAAAATCCCTGAGGGGAAGATCCCCTTGGAGCCCTTTTGGACAATCACGGAAGATATGAATTTGTTCTCCGACGATTGTCCAAAAATGACAAAGGAGATTTGGAAGGGGATGACCACTGACGCCTCCTTCCGGGCCATTGCGGCGGCTCACCCGAGGGATAATACCCTCGCCGCAAAAGTCACCGAGCATGCTGCTCAGGTATAGTCTTTACACTATTTTTCCTCAATTTTCTAAGTGTTTAGACTTGTACTAACCTAGACTTTTGCCTTGCCGTAACTGCTGGAGTACGCTGGCTACCTCCGAGTTCGGGTGGCCAGAGAGGCTGCCTCCAAGGATGCGACTTCGCGGGAACTCAGTGAAGCGAAGGCTTCGCTTGCGAAGGTGGTCGCCAGCAACCAGCAGCTGGCAGCGGATTGTTCTCAGCAAATCATCGCCGTTCGGGAGGAGTTCTCGAAGAAGAGCGAAGAACTTGAAAAGGACTCCTCCCGGAAGATTGCCGACCTCGGCGACCAAGTAAAGGGGCTGCTCGCCGCCAACGGAGATCTTGTCAAGGACAAGGCTGTTTCTGACAGTCTTGCGGCGAGGTTGACGGATGAGAACAATGCTCTCCGAGCCGAGGTCGAGGCTCTGAAGAAGGAGTCCGGAGGGACGCTGGGGATAAGCGAGCTGGAGGAGGAGATTGCTGAGCTGAGGGACGAGCTCAACGACCTTGGCGTTCAAAAACATACTTCTGATCAAATGGCCAAGGTCGCCTTTCAGGACGGCTTCTGCCTTGCTCGGCATCAAGTCCTGCAGAGGTTCCCAGATTTGGACCTCTCTTTTCTGGAGGGCCTAAATATTCCTGAGGGACCTCGGTGGCAGTGGTCCAAGGCCGAGCATCTGAAGCTTCCTGGTCTTCGTCCGCCCGGCTCTCCCTAGTTTGTTTTAGGGCTCCTCTTATTTTTCTCCTTTGTGCTCCTTCTTTGGGCACTTCTTTTGTAAGGCAGCGTTTGCTCTAAATGAACAATCTTTTGGCTAAGTCCTTTCTTGCAAGTTTCTTCATTTCCACTGTCCCGAACACGTTTGCTCAAGAGAGTTTCAGAAAACCTGCAACCAAAGAAACTTTTTACCTTCCTTTGTCCCGAGTGTGCTCGCTCAAGAGACTTTCTGGAAAGTTTGTAAAAATTTGGCTAAGTCTTTTGCAGGCTTTTTGTTCCCTTTTATCCCGAACATGTTCGCTCAAGGGACTTCGGAAAACCTTCAGCCAAATTTTTCTGTCTTCCTATTGTCCCGAGCATATTTGCTCAAAGGACTTAGGAAAATTTTCACGAGATTGCTCATTTCCCTTTTTCCCGAGTACATTCGCTCAAGGGTGTTCGGAAATTACCTCTGCTTTTGTTTTGGCGTGTACTTTTGCGAGATTCTTGCTTTCCCTTTTTCCCGAGCATGTTCGCTCAAGGGTGTTCGAAAAATTTTCTCTGCACTGATTATGCCGAGTACCTTTGCAAGATTCTTCTTTCCCATTTTTCCCGAGCGTAGTGGCTCAAGGGACTTCGGGAAGTCACATCTACTTTTTTCGTGGCGAGCACCTTCGCGGAATTCTGTCTTGGACAATTTGGTATACTTAAAAATTTTTCTCAAGACCATTCTTCTCCAGACCATTCTGTACTTAGAATATTTCTTGTACAATATATCTCCTCCGCTCAACTTTAGGCGTAGAATTTTTTCAAGGCGTCTGAATGCCAAGTGTTTTTCAATTCTATGCCTTCGGCGTCGCCAAGCTTGTACACGCCTTTTCGTACTTCGGCGAGAACCAGATAAGGTCCTTCCCAATTTGCGCGAAGTACTCCGTGAGATGGCCTTCGGGGTGCAAAGTCGGCCTTTCGGAGAACGAGGTCTCCTTTTTTGATTTCTTTTGGCCTGGCTTTTAAGTTGATAGCCGCGGCCACTCTTTGCTGGAAAGCTTTTCTTCTCAGCTCGGCTATTTCTCTGTGTTCGGCCACAAGGCCGAGCTTAGTTCTCAGACCGAGGTCATTTCCGCCTTCATCAAATACTTGCACCCGTATTGAAGGCTGAACTATCTCTATTGGGATAATGGCCTCTGTTCCGAAGACGAGTGAGAAGGGAGTTTCCCCTGTGGCTCTTCGTGGCGTCGTTCGGTAGCTCCACAATACACTTTGGAGTTCTCCTGGCCATTTCCCCTTGGCTTCCCCAAGTCTCTTTTTTCAGGCCATCTTTTATGGTCCTGTTTGATACTTCCACCTGCCCATTGCTTTGGGGGTGAGCTACTGGGGCGAAGTGCATCTTTATTCCGAGGTCGCTGATGAATTTCTGGAATCCTTTGTCTATGAACTGGGATCCATTATCAGCTACTAGTACCCTCGGTATGCCAAATCTGCATACGATGTTCTTCCATACGAACTTCTGCACTTCTTTTCCCGAGATAGTTGCTAGTGGTTCTACCTCTACCCACTTTGAGAAATAGTCCACTGCTACCACGCAGAATTTCACGCCTCCGGGCGCTGTGGGGAGTGGCCCAATAAGGTCTATACCCCAGACTGCGAAGGGCCAAGGATAGTCTGCCGACGTTACCATTTCCGAGGGTATCCTCTGGATTTTTGCATGTCTCTGGCAACTACCGCACTTCTGGACAAACTGCCTTGCGTCCTTTCTCAGGGTAGGCCAGAAGTATCCTTCGCGGAGTATCACTGCTGCAAGGGCATCAGTTCCAATGTGCGAGCCGCACATGCCTTCGTGAACTTCTTCGAGGACCATCTCAGTATCCTTTTCGCCCACACACCTCTGCAGCGGATTTGCATATCCTTGCCGATATAACTCTTCACCAATCAGGAAGAATCTTCCGGCGCGTCTTCGCAGTCTTGCAGCATTGCCGGCATCTTCGGGAAGCTCATTCTCTGCGAGGTATCTCTTTATGGGGTCCTTCCACCCTGTTCCCGAGGTCGTTACGCTTAGCACGGAGATGCTTGGATGGTCTAGCACCTCGTTGTATATTTTGGACTTCGCTAAGCAATCTGCCTCAGTGTTATTCCGCCGGGGTACATTTTCGATCCGCACAGCGTCAAACTCTTGGATGAGTTTTGTTACCAGCTCGTGGTATTTTGCTAAGATTGGGTCCTTCGCCCCATAATCTCCTGCCGTCTGCCGAACTACCAGCTGGGAATCGCTGTGAGCCCTTAAGTTTCTCACGCCAATCTTTCTGGCCAAGCGTAATCCCGCTATGAGGGCTTCATACTCAGCCACATTATTGGTGACGTTGAAGCTGAACTTGATAGCCTTCCTCACCTCTAGGCCTTCGGGTCCTCTGATAACTATTCCAGCTCCCTGGTGTTCGGACCCCGAGGCTCCGTCAACATGCAAGGTCCATTCTGGCTCACCTTCTTTCGGATCTGGGTGGTTCTCCTCAGTGGTGGGTATTTCGGCGATAAAATCTGCCAATGCTTGGGCTTTTATGGCCTTCCGAGGCTCATACGTGATTTCGTGTTCGCCAAGCTCTATGCACCACTTGGAGAGCCTTCCCGAATGATCAACTCTCTTCATGACATCCCGTAGTGGTAGACTACTTCGGACGACGATGGGGTGAGCCTGGAAATATGGTCGCAGTCTCCTTCCTGCAAGCACCAAGGCGTATATAGCTTTTTGAAGCAAGGGGTACCTGACTTCGGCACCATGCAGGGACTTGCTGACGTAGTAGACCGGCCATTGTTTCGGCCCTTCTTCTTTTACCAGGACCGAGCTCACGGCCTTTTCTGTGACGGCGAGGTACAGTACGAGGGGTTCTCCCTCCCGAGGTTGTCCTAGAGTCGGCAGGCTGGCCAGGTAGACTTTGAGTTCTTCCCAGGCCTTTTGGCAATCTTCATCCCAAGGATGATTGTTTCTTCCGAGGTCGCCTTCCATCTTTGCTGCCTTTGTGAGGACTTTGAAGAAAGGTCTACACCTATCTCCGTACCTGGAAATAAACCTGCTCAGAGAGGTTATTCTTCCGGTTAGTCTCTGCATGTCTTTGACTGTGGCAGGAGTTCGGAACTCAAGCAGAGCCTTAATCTTCTCAGGATTGGCGTCGACGCCTCTTTCGGATACCATGTACCCAAGGAATTTTCCCGACGTCACACTGAAGATACACTTCTCGGGATTAAGGCGAATCCCGAAGGCTCTGAGCTTTTGGAAGGTTTCCTCCAAATCTGCAACGTGGTAGCCGGGTAGCTTGCTTTTGACTATCATATCATCAACATATACCTCCATGTTTCTCCCCATTTGGTCCTTGAAGACCTTGTTCATCAGTCTCTGGTAGGTGGCTCCTGCATTTTTGAGCCCGAAGGGCATTCTGACATAGCAGTACGTTCCTCCCTCGGTGATGAAGGCAGTTTTCTCTTCATCTTCGGGGTCCATCCTTATCTGATGGTAGCCGCTGAAGGCATCTAGGAAGCTCAGGAGCCCGTATTCGGCCGTTGAATCTACCAGTTGATCTATTGGCGGGAGGGGAAATGAGTCTTTCGGGCAAGGATCGTTCAAGTTTCTGAAATCAATGCACATCCGGAGTTTGCTGCTACCTTCTTTTGTGGCGATGACCACGTTGCTTAACCATTCGGGGTATTTTACCTCCCTGATAACTTCAGCATCCAATAGGCGCTGGACTTCGGTTTTCACAAAGTTGCTTTTGTGGGCTGAGATGCTTCGTTTCTTTTGCCTGATAGGTTTTGCTTCCGGGCTTACTTTGAGGCTGTGCTGTATTATGCCAGGGTTTACTCCTGGCATGTCTTTCGGCGAGTAGGCAAACAGATCTTTATTTTTCAGCAGAAAGGATACAAGATTTTCCTTATCACCTTTGGCCAAGCTCTTCCCTATTCGGGTAGATTGTCCTGGGACAAGATCTACTGCTTCCGTTTCTGCTTCTGCGGGATCTCCTTCTTTGCCTTTCTCCTGCGCCTTTGCCTCCACCGTTTGTGTAGAGTTGTTTGCCGGAGCCTTTCGTGCTTTTACAAACACCTTTCTTACCTCGGCTTGGTCGATGAAGACCTCTGCATCTCCATCCTTGGTGGCGAATGTGACAGTCAAAGACTTCACATCGGGGCGAATGTGCAGGTTCCCCTGAGTCTGCCTTCCGAGGATGGCGTTGTACGAAGATGGGACGTCCATGACAATGAATCTTGCCATTGTGGACGCGTACAACTCAGCTCCTCCGTCTACCGAAGTGCCTTTTATCATCAAGGGGAGGTCGATCCATCCGAGGACGGGTAGTTCGGATGGCCCAACGCCGAAGGTGGGCGTGGTGACAGGTTTAAGCTCGCTGCTGGAGATGCCCAAGCTCGGCAGTAAGTGTGAGAATAGGACGTCAGCATTTGAGCCATCATCAAGCAACACTCTCTTGACGTCCCAGTTCCCTATTCTCACCATTATCAGCAGCGGGTCGTCGTGGGGGAAGACGACGGTGGAGCCATCTTTGCGAGCCAGTTTCTTTGATGGACTTTAATACTCCATAATTGCAATTTCTCTGGCCTTCCGCTTTCTTTCCGAGGATGGGAGCCCCGTGGTGATGGTTTGGATGACCCCTACTGGAGGTGGAAGGCGCCTTTTTGGACTTCTGTTTCTTCGCCTGTCGGAGTCATAGTCCTCGTTTTCGGCCCTCTCTTCCTCCTCTTTTCTGCCTTTTGGGGAGGGCATCCGCAGGTATTTGCGAAGTTTGCCCTGTTTGATCAGCGACTCTATGTACTTCTTCAGCTGGAAGCAGTCTTCGGTGTCATGACCGTGGTCGCGATGAAACTGGCAGAACTTCTTGGCATTCTTCTTATTATCGGCGGCCATGGCCCTTGGCCGCCGAATCTGCGTCCCTTGCCTTTCCAGCGCCATGAGAATGTTGGTCTGTGTCGTGCTCAAGGGTGTGAAACTTTGAGGTTTCCTTCCTCGCATTTGCCGTGGTCGGCCTGTGTGTTCAGAAAGATGCTGAGCTTGCTGACTGGACCCTTCGGCGCGGTGATGATTAGACTTCGGCCCCGCCATCCTCAATTCCTCGGCTGTCATGTGCTGCTCTGCCCTTCGGTAAAATTCTCCGAGGGTCTCCGGCGGGTCCTTTGAGAACTCGTAGAACAGCTGTGAGTCACGCCGAAGGCCCCGTGTCATAGCGAGGATGCGAATTTCGGGCCGGAAGTCCGGGACGCTGAGTGCTTCCCTGTTGAATCGTTCGACATAGTCTCAGATTGTCTCTCCGTTTCTCTGCTCTATGTCGAACATCTGCACAGGCATTTTGGCCGTCGGCCTGCTCCCAATGAACTGCTGGGTGAAGGCTGTGGACAACTCCTGGAACTCAGTGATAGTCCCTGGGGGCAAGGAATTGTACCATGCTGTTGCTGGGCCCTTGAGGGTGACTTCGAAGCATTTGCACATGGTAGCGTCATCAGCTCCGTGCATTATCATGCTCCGTCTGTACTTCATCAGATGGGCCTGTGGATCAGTCCGGCCATCATAGATCTCCAGCCTAGGCATTCTGAAGTCGCCTGGCATAGCTGCCTCAACGACGGCGCGAATAAACGGGGAGCCATCTTCGCATAATGCCCCCGACAGCCTGTCCCAAACGGGTTTTCTGGTCACTTGCTTCTCCACTCTGTCCAGCCGTGCCAATATCCTTTCCATAAGCGTAGTGGCGCTAGGACCATTTTCGCGGGAGGGAGATCGACGGCGCCTCTTCGGGGAGCGAGTTCGGCGCGGAGGGGTTAGGGACCTCGCCTCGGGCGACGAACTGCTTCGCTGTGAGACTCTCGGTCACTTGGACCCGTTTTGTCCCACAGGCCGTTTCCCGAGGGCTATATCTTCTGTGGATGATTCTCCGCGAGGCTCTCCACTTCCTGAACTGCGGTGTGTAGACTTGGGGCTTCGCTCCCGAGGGCGTGCTGATGATGAGGGTTTCTGGGCCTGTGACTGCTGTGGCCATCTTCGGTCGATCTGCTGAGTCATTTCAGCAACGACCGAGCGCTGAAAGTCCCTCAAGAAACTCATGGTGATTACCAGAGGGCGGTCTTCCTCGGGCGTAGAAGTCTCTGGGAGTGTCTGCTCAGCGGCCGGTTGTATCTCAGGCGTGGACGAGGACCTTGGGAGTCCTTTGTCCTTAGAACGCCGAGTCTCAACGACGGCGATTTGCGAGCGGGTTCCCACAGACGGCGCCAAATGATGGCCTGGGGCCTCATCGTTGTGAGTCATGATGACTGTTGAGGAGACTTCTAGGAGCAAGAATGCCTGGAAGGTGGATCGCCCCAAGGAGAGTACCTGAAAAGCTGGTAAACAGGGTTAGGAGGCCCCCGGAGTGTTTTTCCGGGGGGGGGAGCCTCCGACGCCCAAGTCAGTGGTGGCCAGAAAAAAGGATAAAGTCACTAGCTCAAAGAGAAAGGCAGAAAAGTCTCGCCTGGTACTTTCTCAGAGTGTGGGAGCCGTATCTCCGGCCTACCAACCTCCTGTCAAGTATTTATTTCCTGTATATATAGGAATACCTAGCCCGTTCAGATCATGACACGTGTGCGGTCGGATGCTCCTGAACTTCTGGGCGTAGGGGACAGATAGTTGGTAACCAGCTCGCCTCGAGCCTTGTGCTGAGATGGGCCATGATTTGATTCTGATGGCGTCAGGGCGACCTTTTACGTCTGTGGTGGGACGTGTCAGAGGTTTCCTTAAATGCTTCCTTAAATGCGCCTGCCGTACTCCCGAAGTCCCTGGGCGAGGTCGTCCTCTAGTTTGGACAGAGCCTCTTCGGGAAGCATACCCTCAGTTCGGGGGTTCCCAGTTCCAGGGGGTTCCGCCTTCGGGGATATCATGTTCGGGCAGCAATGTCTGGTGCCACTTTTCCGAAGGCGCGCTGTTTACAACCTTGGGGGGCGAATAGAGTCCTCAAGTTTTACTGGCGTGCCGAGGCTCGGAGCTCTCCGGCTATCTCCCGAGGTGCATGATTCCACCTGTTCCCGGGAAGTGCCAATTCTTCTGGCCATTGTTGTGGCAGGGTGTTCGGCCAGATTGAGGCGATAGCCTTTGGCTATCAATTGCATTGATTAATCATATATAGCCTATTAATTCAATGTAGGGTGATGAACATGCATTAAATAGTATCCGGTATATTTGTTGTGGATCATTGTTGGATAAAAGGGATGTTACCATAATTGGGAGTAATAGATACTATATAATACCTCCAGACTAAGGCGAACCCTAGTAATGAGTCGTAGGACTTGTAATACATGCTTAGGAAGTGCATAGGCCTAGACACGCTATCGGTAACTTAAGAATAGGGTTAGTATAACAGGAATAATAGAGTACTAATTTACATTAGGTAGTACTCCATGGGCCAAGCAAATCACAATCTTATTAAACCAGAGTAAAAGCAACACAAAGGAATTTCTAAGGGGATTCGATTCTAACTATAAGGTTTTTTATTGTTGATTATCTTAGTTGTTTTCCACTGCCGGTTGATAGTTAGTAGTTTACGTTACTGCATTAGTTTAGTTTAGTTTACTTAATTCATAGTAGTTAGTTACGCAAACTCCTTAATTGACGGTTAGATAATAGGGAAATATTGAGTATGATTGACAACATCCATTCCTTAGGAAAAATGATCTTGGTACTTGCTAATGCTATATTTTGATGATAAGTGTACTTGCTAGTGAGTTCACATATTTGTTTGAGTATAAAGAGATTTGATGTATCCACATTATTTACTAGTGTAGTGAAAAATGTTTGTTGCGAACTACAAATACACCAAGTTTTTGGCACAGTTGCTAGATAACATTTGTTGAGTTTTCTACTTGAAAAAATTAATCTCTATTAACTAGCTATTTATTTTATTATAGTATTTTTCCTTGAATTTTTAGTTATTTTTTTTATTTTATTGATTTTCTCTTCTTTTCTTGTAGGAATTCTGATGTATGACTTGTAGTAATGCTAGGATCAATGTGATAGAATTGGGGTTGAAGACTATGAAGGCAAGTACACGAAATTTTAAGACCTAATTGGTTCAACTCATTAAAGTACTTTATAAAAAGCCGCAAAGAGCTTTACTAGTGAATATCAAGCCAAATCCTAATGGTGCTTACAATTCAATTTTCTAATATAGGATAGATGCTCATGGTTAAATGAAGATGCTGGAAGGGAAGAAAAAACCACTTTAAGTCATCAAGGAGAACGTTGAGCCGACAATATTAAACCAAGCACTTATTGGGAGGCAACCCAAGTGTTAAACTTTTCATTTTGCTGTTTTTTGTTTATTTGGCTATATATTGGAGTATTTTAATTATCTTTTGTTTGTCTTGTGATCTTATAATCTGCATTGTTGATGCAAGAATCTAGCCTACTTTAGGAAGAAATTATATTCAAAGTGGAAGAAAAAGGTTAAGTTCAATTCTAGGTGAGTTTACAAATTTTTTTTAAGTCTAAGAGCAAAACACACTTGTGTTCAAGCCTGTGTTAACCAACGCAGTTTATAACACAGCCGTGTTTGATTTATTAAATTGATTTTTTACAAGGCATTTTGATTTTTGTGCTACAGTAGCCAAACATGGTAATAGCCGAAAGGCTATCGCCCACATGACCTTCTCATTGGCAGACCTAACACCACCCTTAGAAAGATACACGAACCTTGGAAGAATTCCATACACTAACCTCGGAAATATATACGACTGACTCTGGGAAAAAGACTCCTTGCCATCCTCGAGAGTGTACATTACCAACCTCGAAAACATAGGTTTTTCACCCTTGATAGAAGAACTGTCCCCCAAAGATGATCTGCCCATCCGAAGGGCTTTCTCTAGTCGCCCTCGAGTGAAGTCTTTGTCTGAAGGGATCTTAGATCCCCAAAGGGGTCCTAGGGAGAAACGACAAATACAGTTACGGGATTTAAATGACAGAAACCTTGCACACGCCCTTGCCCTTTGGGCATAACCGCCCATGTCCAGCTATAGACACCTATCTCCAAAGGTACGGACCAAATCCGGCCGAACATGTGTCCTGATCTACTAAAGCTAGGCAAAACGGCCTCATCCTCTTGGCCTCCTATAAATACTCAGGGGAGGCTCCCAAGTAAATAAGAGGAAGTACCCTCATTTTCTATTCTCTACTTTTAACTTCTAATGACTTCCACTTCCATATAATAACTTGGGCGTCGGAGATCCCTTCCTCAGAAACATACTCTAGGGAGTTCTTAACCCTTGTTCTTCGCGTGTTGTAGTAACTACTTAGGCGAAGGTCTACTAGAGGTTCAACATGTCCTACATCGAAGATGTGCTAGAGTGTCATTTGGCACCGTTTATGGGAATCCATTCCCAAATCGCCATCGTAGAGACTCGGTGTTCTAAAGATAAGGGCATTTCGAAATCCCAATTCATGCCTGAGCCTTTGCCGGCAGATGATCAGGCAACCCTGGAGCCTTCCCTTCCAGAGGACGAACATCCCCTAACGGTCACTATGGGCTTCTTGTGTGACTTCCAGCACTCCATAGTAGCTGAAGTGAGGCAGCAACTAGACCAAAAGGGGTCACACACAGTTTCTCATGCTAAGATCCCTTCACCAGAGGTCCATTTGGAGAAGGGGCGCTGGTCATCTCAACAGAGTTCCCCAAATAAGAGCTTCCATGGGGAGTCCTCGACAAAGAACCCTCAATCCCATGAATGGTATGTGGCAAGGTCCAGATCAAAAGAGCCTAAGACCTCCCACTGCCAGAGCCCTTTTTCTCTAGAGAAGTCCCTCTTACCACGGTGATGAAGTTACTTGCTGAGAAGAAGGTATTATTCTCCCTTGCCCGTGGCTGCTAAGCAACGAAGAGAGGATTGTACTTCTGTCCTGATGGATAGAATTTTGGAAAGGTTGGATAGGGTGGAGAAACATGTCTCCAGAAAACCGGTTTGGTTGAGGTTATCGGAGACCTTCACCAGAGAAGAGTCCCTCTTTGTTAGGGCAATAGTGGAAGCCCCTATGCCTAGCGACTTTCGAGTACCATGCTTGGAAATGTATGATTGGCGAAGCAACCCTCAGGCCCATTTAACAAAATATAGAATGAGCATGATGTTGCATGAGGCCGATGATGTCATCCTCTACAAGTGCTTCAAGGTTACCTTATCTGAGCTAGCAACTGTGAGGTACAACTCGTTGGTGCCTAGAACCATAATGGGCTTCCAGGAACTATCTACCGCCTTCACCCAACAATTCATAGGGAGCAGGCCGACGATGAAGACGCCCATTTGGGACGATGACGAGAGATTCAACAGAGAGGCACAGAGTGTTCCCAACTTCCACCTCGAGATTCGAATCCTCACAATGGTTAGAGGGCTGAGGCGGGACTCGTAGCTTTTCTATGAGTCCTCAAAAGATCCCCCTCACACCTTCGGTGGATTCTACTGAAGGGCGAAGGAACATATGACAATTAAGGATTTGAGAATGGGAGGGCTGAAGTTTGATCATCACTAGTCCAAAGGCAATAGTCAACAACCTCGGTATCAATTTGAGGGAGGAACCAAACCTCGGAAATCTAGGGTAAGAAAGCCAATGACATTCACCCCCCTCAACACTTCAAGGATGAATATCCTTGCAGCCTTGGAAAGGCAGGGAACTTCAATCAAACGTCTGAAGGCCATGACCTCGGATAACAGAAAGAACATGCAGAAGTACTGCCAATTTCACCGGGACCACAGGCACGATACTGAGGATTACTTCCAATTGAGAAAGTACATTGAGTCCTAAATCAAACAAGGTCAACTTCAGCACTACTTACGGATGCTGTTGGCTAAGGGTTGAGAAAATTAGAAGATGAAAGAAAATGAGAAGATGAGGAGTATGACTCAGACAGGTGTCGAACTAATTGGAGCCCTAGAAAGCACCCATCACTTTCAGCCGGGCTCATCCAAACCATAACCACTGGACTACCCTTAGCTGAAAGAAAAAGGAAGGTGAGGGAGATCGCAATGACAGAGTTCGACAACTCGAGAAACAAGTTGACCCGAAAATATGGGTCGGTTGTAATGCTTTGACATGACGATCCTCTCCTAATCATGGCAAGGATCGAAAACTGGGATGTGAAGAGGGTGCTCATTAATGATTGATCAAATGCCGACATCCTTTTCTCCCACCTACTACCAGGCTTGGGCATTTTCGAGGGTGATCTCAAACCCGTGACCTCGCGAACCTTTGGCGTTGGTCGCTCAGAACTCCCAGTGCTCGAATGGATTAATCTACCATTGATGATAATGGGTACCTCAGTCCAGACCAAGGAAAAACTCTTTGTTTCCACTATGACAAGGTTCATCATCATAGATGTCCTATCTTCATATAATGCCATCCTCGAAAGACAAACGTAGGGCAACCTTCAAATTCGACCAGATGTAAAATACATGATTGTCACGCTCGAGGCAAAGTAGGGTGATGCAAAAATACTCATTGATCAAGCTGAATTACGAAAAGTGTTCATTAGAGCAAGACAAAGTCCGGTGTAAGTTCACATATAGACTTTGGGAGAAAAGAGCATGATTGGCAAAGATGCAATAGAAAGACAAAGGAGTGATCTTGAAAAAATAGAAACAGAGGATGTAGAACTTGTCCCTGGCTGAAGTACTTGAGTGGGGAAAAAACTAGCCAAAGGTGACAAGGAAAAACTTGTATCCCTTCTATTAATGAACAAAGATCTATTTGCTTACTCTACAAAGGATATGCCTGGAGTAGACTCGAGTATAATTTAGCACAGGCTTAAAGTACAATTAGAGGTGAAGCCCGTTCGATAGAAAAAGTGTAGCCTTTCAGCATATAAGAACAATTTTGTTAAAACTGAAGTCCAATGACTAATGGAAGCAAGTATTATAAGGGAGGTTAAGTACCTTGAATGGCTTACCAATGTTGTTGTTGTCATAAAGGAAGGGAGCAATAAACTTCGAATGTGCATCAACTTTCGAAATATTAATGATGCCTATCCAAAGGACTTGTATCCTCTACCATCAATAGAACAATTGGTAGACTCGACTGCCAAATATGGTCTACTTAGCTTCCTCAACGCTTTTAGCGAATACCACCAGATTCAGATGGATCCCGAAGAAGAGTAAAAAACCACCTTTATTACCGAAGTCGGGACCTACTATTACGTTAGAATGCCTTTTGATCTTAAAAACACATAGGCCACATATCAAAGGCTGATGGACAGGGTGTTCGGTTCCCAATTGGGAGAAATTTGGAAGTGTACGTCGATGATATGATAGTTAAGAGTAAAATACCTAGTAGTCATATCATAGACTTGGGGGAAACGTTCCACCAAGTTCAAAAATTTGGAATCTGTCTTAACCCCAAAAAATGTGTGTTTGGGGTGACTGTTGCTAAATTGCTCAGGTTTATGGTATCCGAAAGAGGTATTGATGCCAATCCAGAAAAGTTAAGGCTTCACAGGAATTTTGAACTCCCACAACTACCAAGATGTGTAGGGGCTTACAGGGCAAATTATGGCCCTTAGCAGATTCATCTCAAGATGTGGAGATTGGTGCCGACAATTCTTTAAAATGCTCACTAAAGTACCAAAGGCAGCTTCAGCCCTGAGGAACATCCTTGGAACGAAGATTGCCATAAAGGCTTGGGATGAACTTAAAAGCTATCCTCTACCTCGTAGTCGTTGAGAAAGTGGTAAAATTGGCATTACTGAGGGAAGGAGGAAAACAGTGGCCGGTATATTATGTTAGCAAATCCCTGCACGATGCCGAAGTCAGGTACCCTCTACTACAAAAAGCCATCTACAACTTAGTCATGGCAAGTAGGAGGCTCCGGCCTTATTTCCAAGGACATTCTATCACGATCCAAAGTAATCTACCTCTTCGGGATGCCATGAAAAAGATGGATCATTCCAGCCAACTGTCAAAATGGTGTATCGAGCTTAGTGAATACGACATCATATATGAAGCGAGAAGGGCCATAAAAGGTCTGCCTTTAGTGGGCTAATTATTTGGGTTATGGTTTCACTTTAATTTCGTATTAATAATGGGCCAAGGAGTTGAGCCATTATTAAGCCCGAAATTAAATCCTAATTGGATTAGGGTTTTGAAACCCATTAGGCCTGGAAGTTGAGTCTCACTATAAATACAACTTTTAAGTGAGAAATTCGCAGTTCTCCTTGCCCTAGCCTCCCAAAAGGACAGCCGCACTCTTCTCTTGCAATTCCTTGGAGGACGCAAGCTAGCACTGCGAGCGCAAGAGAAACGCATCTGCCGGGACGTGGCGGAAGCGTGGTGGTCCCGAGAGGCTCGTGTGGATACCATAGAGAGCCTGAACACGTCAACTGTTCAGGTTTTGTGATTCGACTCTACAGTTGAGTGAGAGATCTCAACCGAAAATTAGGTATGAAATTTTTGAACACCCGGTTTACCCCATTTCACTTGGACCCTGGAGGGTTTCGGTTAAATTCCGCTGCGCTGTTTGGCTACCGGAACCGACAGTCAATACCCCAAACAGCAAAGATGCAAGGATGGTTAACCGAAGTTATTGCTCCCGAGGGTACGTTTTGGATGGGTGTGTGTCGCCAGCACTTATCACATTTTTTAACGAACTGCCTTGCATCCTTCCTTAAAGTAGGCCAAAAATATCCTTGCCAAAGTAGTACCCCAGTAAAGGTATCAGTCTCGATGTAAGATCCACAGGCTCCTTCATGGACTTCTGTGAGGACTGTCCCGATGTCTTATTCATTGATACACTTTTATAGTGGATTTGCATACCCTTGCCAGTACAATTCCTCCCCAATCATGCCCATGCACTCTAATGATCCAAATAGCTCTATGTGTGCGACCCAATAGGCTCTTGCCATGTTGGCAATGATCATAAATCACATTTATGATCATAAGCAATAAGTGGTGTCTAGCAACACATCATTGCTACCCAAGTGACAAGATTGTCGGTGAATCGACTAAACCTTTATGATCATCACCGATATATGCCATTGTCCCTTTGTCCAAGATATCAAGACTAAGCACGAGACATGGAATGTGTCACTCTCGTATAGCCCAATCTTTGGTTTCTTGATTACCGAGTAGACCAACTTAAACTGACGACATTGATATCATATATCAACTCATCGGAGCATGGCCATGCATTTTCTAAGTCTCACTCTATCAAGGGGCCCAAAGATATCACTCCCGTTACATAGGAGGGACAAATCCCATCTTGATCATACAAATCCCTCCGCATGATATGTGACATACCCAATGACCTCCTTCAAGTTCACTCAGTTACGAGCACCAAAGGAAAGTATCAAAGTATGTGACTCACATGTAGGGAACCTTGATGATCTTAGGTCGAAGGACTACATATACCATGATCACTATGAGAATCACTTATGACACTCATATAACGATCCATGAAGTGTTCTCATGGTGGGTCGGTCCAGTACACAAGTTCTCCAACTTGTACCCATATGTAGACTACATATCTCATATTAGTCTCCACATATGCTAGTCATTATGTATTATTGCAACCCGCTCCACAATAATACTAGACTAGGGACGTTTAAGAATATCATTATTCTAGGGTTATAATTATGTTTTTTACGTTACGCAGAAACTAAACAACAAACAAAATTGCTGGATTAATGCCTGAATAAAATATCATGACTCAATGTGCAAAAATACAATCATATCATGATTTGCCTTTTTGGGCACAGCACTAACAATCTCCCACTTGCACTAAAAGCCAATCATCCATGTATCTAATACCGATGGACCTAGAATGGCTATCATGCTTCTGCTGCGTAAGGGGGTTTGTCAGTGGATCAGCAATGTTGCTGTCTGTCGAAGTCCTACATATCCTTACATCACCCCTCTCGATGATCTCCCTGATGAGATGATAGCGTCGGAGTATGTGTTTGGATCGCTGGTGAGATCGAGGTTCGTTAGCCTGTGCGATTGCTCCATTGTTGTCACAATAGAGCTCTATCGGGTCGACAATGCTTGGAACCACTCCAAGTTCAGTGATGAACTTCTTGATCCAAACTGCCTCCTTCGCAGCATCAGAGGCGGCAATGTACTCAGATTCTGTTGTAGAGTCAGCTACTGTCTCTTGCTTTGAACTCTTCCAGCTCACAGCACCACCACCAATACAAAACACATAACCAGATTGCGATCTAAAATCATCCTTATCGGATTGGAAGCTTGCATCGATGTAACCCCTTACAACGAGCTGATGTTCACCTCCAAAGACGAAGAATGCATCCTTAGTCCTTCGTAAGTACTTAAGGATGTTCTTAACAGCTGTCCAGTGACTTTCACCGGGGTTCGATTGGTACCTACTCATCATGCTCAAAGCATATGAGACATCGGGACGAGTACATATCATGGCATACATGATAGATCCAATTGCTGAGGCATATGGAATCTTACTCATGCGCTCTCTCTCCTCGGTTGTACTTGGACACTAAGATCTAGAAAGAGTGATGCGATGTGACATGGGCAAGAATCCTTTCTTGGAATCTTGCATGCTAAACCTCTTTAGCACCTTGTCAATATATGTACTTTGACTTAGGCCAAGAAGCTTTCTAGATCTATCTCTATAAATCCTGATGCCTAACACATAGGCTGCTTCACCCAAATCCTTCATAGAGAAACATTTCCCTAGCCAAGTCTTCACAGACTGTAGCTCAGGAATGTCATTCCCGACGAGTAGTATGTCATCTACATACAACACCAAGAAGACAATAGCGCTCCCACTAACCTTCTTGTAGACACAAGGTTCATCTTCATTTTTGATAAAACCAAACTCTTTGATTGCATCATCAAAACGAAGATTCCAACTTCAAGAAGCTTGCTTCAGTCCATAAATGGACCTTTGCAATTTGCACACTTTATTGGCATTCCCAGGAGTGACAAAACCCTCAGGTTGTGTCATGTACACATCCTCAAGTAGCTTTCCATTTAGGAATGCAGTTTTGACATCCATTTGCCATATCTCATAATCATAGTGTGCAGCAATTGCAAACAAAATTCGGATGGATTTAAGCATAGCAACTGGTGAAAAAGTTTCATCATAGTCAATACCATGAATTTGCTTGAAACCTTTTGCGACCAATCGTCCCTTAAAGGTAATCACATTACCATCCATGTCAGATTTCTTCTTGAAAACCCATTTGCACCCTATGGGTTTTACCCCTTCATGTGGGTCAACCAAAGTCCATACTTGGTTTTCATACATGGATTCCATCTCGGATTTCATGGCCACTAGCCACTTCTCAGAGTCAGGCCCCGACATAGCTTGTTGGTAGATTGTGGGCTCATCTTGATCCATGAGCATCACATCACCGGTGTGAGTCACGAGAAATCCATATCTCTCGGGCTCACGCCGAATCCTACCAGTCCTACGTGGGCTTTGTGCTACAGGAACAGACTCTTGAACCACAACATCTTGTGGTGTCTGTTCAGGTTCCATTTCAGGTTCGATGTCTCCTTGTTGTTCTTGAATTTCTTCAAGTTCTACTTTCCTCCCACTAGTTCCTTTAGAGATAAACTCTTTCTCCAAAAAGACACCAGTTTGAGCAACAAACACTTTTTGCTCAGAGGGATTGTAGAAATAGTAACCCTTTGTTTCTTTGGGATACCCAACAAAAAGACATTTTTGAGATTTGGGCCCTAGTTTGTTAGACGATTGACATTTTACATAAGCGTCACAGCCCCAAATCTTCATAAAAGACAAATTGGGACGCCTCCCACTCCATATCTCATATGGTGTCTTTTGAACCGATTTAGATGGAACTCGGTTTAGTGTAAAAGCGGCCGTCTTTAGAGCATGTCCCCAAAAGGAGTTTGGAAGGTCAGCTTGACTCATCATAGAGCGAACCATGTCTAACAGAGTTTGATTTCTCCTTTCAGAAACACCATTCCATTGAGGTGTACCTGGTGGAGTGAGTTGTGATACTATACCACGCTCCTTCAGATAGTCAAGGAATTCTCGATCCAAGTACTCTCCACCTCGATCTGATCGAAGCACTTTGATACTCTTCCCGAGTTGATTCTCTACTTCATTCTTGAATTCTTTGAACTTTTCAAAGGATTCTGACTTGTGTCTCACAAGATACACATAGCCATATCTGCTGAAGTCATCAGTGAAAGTAATGAAGTATTGGAAACCTCCTCTAGCTTGTGTAGACATAGGGCCACATACATCACTATGTATGAGTCCTAGTAAGTCATTAGCCCTTTCACTTTGCCCTGTGAATGGGGCTTTGGTCATCTTGCCCAACAAACATGACTCACATGTCTCATATGATTCAAAATCACATGAGTCCAAGAGTCCATCCTTATGGAGCTCGGATATGTGGGTCTCATTTATATGGCCCAAGCGACAGTGCCAGAGATAGGTCGAGTTTGAATCATTTAATTTGACCTTCTTGGTATTCACATTATAGAATGGATCTTCAAGGTCTAGAACATACAACCCATTGCTAAGTTGAGCACTACCATAAAAGATTTCATTCAAATAAATAGAACAGCATTTGTCCTTTATTATAAATGAAAAACCTTTCTTGTCCAAACAAGAAACAGAAATCAAATTTCTACTAATAGTAGGCACAAAGTAGCAGTTGTCTAATTCTAAAACTAATCCACTAGGGAAAGTGAGAACATAAGTCCCTACGGCTAAGGCAGCAACCCTTGCTCCATTTCCAACACGTAGGTCCACTTCACCTCGGGCCAATCTTCTACTTCTACTTAGATCCTGCACATTTGCACAAATGTGAGATCCACATCCAGTATCCAATACCCAAGATGAGGAAGTAGAAAAGTTAGCCTCTATAAAAAAAATACCTGAAGTGGAAGTCTTACTTCCCTTTTCCTTAGCAAGTTCTTCAAGATAGAGCTTACAGTTGCGCTTCCAGTGTCCAGGTTGCTTACAATGGAAGCACTCCCCTTCCTTTGCCACACCACCCTTTGGTTTCAGTGCAGCTGAAGAAGAACTAGCATTGGACTTTCCATTAGCTTTATCCTTCTTCTTGTTGGCTTTTCCCTTTCCCTTGCCCTTTTGAACCATCAAAATGGGCTTAGCCTTCTTAAGGTTTTGCTCAGCAGATCTCAACATGTTGAGCAATTCAGGAAGGGACTTGTATGGTCGTTCATGTTATAGTTCATGACAAACTGACTGTAGCTTTCAGGCAACGATTGCAAGACTACATCGATAGCCAACTCTTTCTGAAGAGCAAATCCCAAATTCTCAAGATTCTCAATGTACCCAATCATCTTGAGCACATGAGGACCCACAGGACTTCCCTCAGACATCTTGCACTGAAACAATGCCTTAGAGGTCTCAAACCTCTCATGCCTAGCTTGCTCTTGGAAAAGCATTTTGAGATGTTCGATCATATCGAACGCCCCCATGTTCTCATGTTGCTTCTGAAGCTCAAATTCCATGGTAATAAGCATGAGGCATGCAACATCCAAAGCATCATCAGAATGCCTCTTGTGAGCATCCCTTTCACCTCTCGGAGCAGTGGCAGCAGGCTCATTCGGAATGGGCTGCTCTAGGACATAAGCCTTTCTCTCTTGTTTGAGGACTATCCTCAAGTTTCGGTACCATTTGAGAAAGTTGGTCCCATTCAGTTTTTCCTTCTCAAGGATCGATCGCAATGAAAGTGTCAATGTGTTTTGTGCCATGGTTATCTACAACAGTAAATATGCAGTGTAAGAGTCATGTATTTTAATTCATTTAATAAGGACTTTTATTAAACGATACTCCCACTATTTTCCTCAAAATAATAACCCTTGATATTATTTCGGAACACCTCGGCGCTAAGGTATTCTAGTGGGCCAAGATCCATATTTGACCACAACCTGAGTCAGCTTTGGCTTTTCTCTCAAGTTACAGCTATTTAGGTAGGCAACTCCTTGCCAATTGCATCTTATGCAACTCTTGGATAGTTGGGTGAACAACACTTGTCCAAGCTCATCTCACAAACTTAAGCCCAACTCTATCCCTCTAAGTCCCTAATCCTATTAGGGTGACTTAGTTAAGTCGAACCCAAAGTTAGCAATTTGGATATCACTATTATCCCATCGCGCCTTACCAAGATGAACATAGGTGCTTTGCTTTGGCAAACCCACCTAATGTTGATCAAAGTCTTGACGAGTGCCAACATTTGGAAGACATCACATTTAATGACTTAATATTTGTTTGAGGGATTTTATCTTTTGATCTCACCAATTTGTTATCTCCGGTTGTTTTATACATGCATCACATACAAATATAAAACATGCATCTCATGCTTACAAGAAATAAACATGACATGGTTATAGCCCAAACTATGCAATATTCTCAAGCCAATGAGAATATCATAAAAGCCTAAGAAAAGAAAAGAGTCTTCACAAGCTCCTTCTCTTCCTTTCTTGGCTGCCCTTTTGTTGTCACCTCCTTGGACATACCTCCTTGAATGATCCTTGGACATACCACCTTGGATGAGCCCATAATGCACCATTACATCAATAATAGAAACGTCGAGTTACATTCGAGGGGAGTAAGGTGAGAAGAGAATGTACAATGAGAGTGATAAGAAAAGGCACGACTTGCAGGCCGTATTTACAAGTACAACCAATCAAGGGCTATAACCATGCACCATGCTTCAAACACCAATCAGCATATCATGTCAAATCTCATTCAACAAAGATGCATGCCAATTTTCGCGTGTTGATTAACCAGGTTTTATTTATGTGGCGCTTCACATACGGCGGTCCCGCTGGCCGGTCAGCGGACGGGGTCAAGGGGAGCCGCCCTTGCGGGGGGCGTGGGGGGCAGCGCCCCCCGGTGCAAAAAATTGTCTTACAATTGCTTAGCCCGAAATCTTCTATTTCGAGAAAGTAGGCACCCGAGACTCCTCCATTCGAGCCACCAAAAATACCTTACTTTCGGTGCCCGAACAGGCCAAATCCGAACAAACCTAGGGTTTTTGCAACTATTGCAAGAATCCTAATCCATATAGGTATCTCATACCTATCAATTTTGGGTTAATCTCATTAGCCAATTTGTGTCGTTTCTTCATATATCTCATATGTTCATTACGAATTCCGGTTTCATGCATCATGAATCAATCTAATTAATCATGGCCGAAAACCAATTGAACACATAACATCATGCGATTCAACACTCAATCCCGATTTAGGGTTTCACCAGTAGCTCTGATACCACTGTCGGTTTCGGGAGCCAAACAGCGCAGCGGAATTTAAACGAAACCCTCCAGGGTCCAAGTGAAACGGGGTAAACCGGGTGTTCGAAAATTTCATACCTAATTTTCGGTTGAGATCTCTCACTCAACTGTAGAGTCGAATCACAAAACCTGAACAGTTGACCTGTTCAGGCTCTCTATGGTATCCACATGAGCCTCTCGGGATCACCACGCTTCCGCCACGTCCCGGCAGATGCGTTTCTCTTGCGCTCGTAGTGCTAGCTTGCGTCCTCCAAGGAATTGCAAGAGAAGAGTGCGGCTGTCCTTTTGGGAGGCTAGGGCAAGGAGACCTGCGAATTTCTCACTTAAAAGTTGTATTTATAGTGAGACTCAACTTCCAGGCCTAATGGGTTTCAAAACCCTAATCCAATTAGGATTTAATTTCGGGCTTAATAATGGCTCAACTCCTTGGCCCATTATTAATATGAAATTAAAGTGAAACCATAACCCAAATAATTAGCCCATGCACTCTAATGATCCAAGTAGCTCTATGTGTGCGACCCAATAGGCTTTTGCCATGTTGGCAATGATCATAAATCACATTTATGATCATAAGCAATAAGTGGTGTCTAGCAACACATCATTGCTACCCAAGTGACATGATTGTCGGTGAATCGACTAAACCTTTATGATCATCACCGATATATGCCATTGTCCCTTTGTCCAAGATATCAAGACTAAGCATGAGACATGGAATGTGTCACTCTCGTATAGCCCAATCTTTGGTTTCTTGATTACCGAGTAGACCAACTTAAACTGACGACATTGATATCATATATCAACTCATCGGAGCATGGCCATGCATTTTCTAAGTCTCACTCTATCAAGGGGCCCAAAGATATCACTCCCGTTACATAGGGGGGACAAATCCCATCTTGATCATACAAATCCCTCTGCATGATATGTGACATACCTAATGACCTCCTTCAAGTTCACTCAGTTACGAGCAACAAAGGAAAGTATCAAAGTATGTGACTCACATGTAGGGAACCTTGATGATCTTAGGTCGAAGGACTACATATACCATGATCACTATGAGAATCACTTATGACACTCATATAACGATCCATGAAGTGTTCTCATGGTGGGTCGGTCCAGTACACAAGTTCTCCAACTTGTACCCATATGTAGACTACATATCTCATATTAGTCTCCACATATGCTAGTCATTATGTATTATTGCAACCCGCTCCACAATAATAGTAGACACGGGACGTTTAAGAATATCATTATTCTAGGGTTACAATTATGTTTATTACGTTACGCAGAAACTAAACAACAAACAAAATTGCTGGATTAATGCCTCAATAAAATATCATGACTCAATGTGGAAAAATACAATCATCTCATGATTGGCCTTTTTGGGCACAACACTAACATTGACCTCATTGGTCCTCTCTCAACGGCTCTTGGAGGAGTGAAGTTCTGCGTAGTTGTAGTAGATTATTTCACCAAAATGGATTGAGGTACAGCTTTTGGTAACAATTTTGACAAAGAACATCTAGATGTTTGTCTAGAAGAATATCATATGTAGATTCAGTGTGCCGAGAGTGATAGTGTTACCACCTCACGAAATGGGAGAATTACAAGTGTGTCATAATGGCTCAAAACCATTATATTGCGTAATTCTCACCATAGTGAATGAAGTGTGGGGGGTAAAAGGCATGATCAACACCTCCTCAAAAGTGTTCCAAGTTGGTAACTTTGCCCCCAAGAAAAGCCTAAAGGATTGCTTGTTTGTCAAGCAACCTATGGACTTTTTTTTTAAGGTTTTGGAAATTCGGGTACTCAGTTGCAAAACTCTCAATAAAGAGACTTGGACAGTTATGGGAAGGATACAAATGGTATGAAAGTGCTATTGGAGGACCAAATTACTCATGGAAGATAAGTTTGGACAAAGGAAACACTAAAGGCAATAAGGACCTAAATGTCCTAGTGTAAACCTTAAGATGTTCAAGCTTTTGACTTAAGTCTAAGGGTGGAATTGTGGGGTTATCCCACCATGGGAGAGGCATCCAAGACTTGATAATTAGTCAAAAATATTGGGCACACGTGTACCAATGAGTTTAAGACAAAGAAACCATAATTAGTGAGAAAGAAAATGACATAAAGCAAGATTAAACTTGTTAAGTGTGTTTTGCGCCCTTAAGCTCATTTAAGGCCATTTAAGTGGCAAAATCACTTATCCCTCTTTCATTTTCATCCTCCCCCAGCCCAAGAACATAGCCATACTTCCTCCATAGCCACCACACCTTCAAACATGCAATTGATTAAATTGAAGGCAAAAGGAAGCAATTGGAAGCAAACTAGAGCTATTTCTTGGATACTTCAAGGATTAAGCTTGATTTTCAGCCTACCCACCTTGGTAAGGGTTCTCTTGCTCTCATGGGTTGTTTTCTGTATTTTCAAGTAACCATGGAGCTAGGGCTAAGCTTGGAAGAGAGCCATGAGCTTGATGAACCAAGCTTAGTGAGGGGAGTGCACTTATTGAAGGTTTTGTGACCTAGTGTGAAGTGCACAGTGATGGCAGCGAATTTCTGGGTTTCTAGAGCCAAAAATTTAGTATTAACTACTGTTAAAATCCTCCTAAGACCAAGCATTAGCTTGAGGAGGGCTGCCATAGTGATTTGGTTTTTTTTATTATGTGTTTTATGGACTAACCTATGGTATATGTTGCTGCAACATTTCATGTATTTGTTGTTTGTGTTTGGATGCTGCATTTGGCTACTATATCTTGCATATGTGTATTTTGATTTTTTTGTTTTAGTGCCTTTGGATGCAGGTTTTGATGATGGTTACATTGCCTATTGAATCCAAGTGCTACTCTTACTAAGTTTCTCAATGAAACTTACTCCCCTCAATTCTATCATTTCAGGTTCAGCTGAAAGATCACCTTCAAACTAAACTTTTTGGTTTGATTTTTAATATGATATATTAGGTCCATGAACTTCCATATGTCTAGTTTTGATCTGGAAATTTCAGTGATTTTAGGAGCAAATTTGTTATTTTTAATGGTGGTACTTATTGTGTTGTGCATCAGCTGTCCAGCATCCTATTTTTGGAGTCCATTGTGTCTCAGCATCTCCTGTAACCAAGGGAGTGTATTTAGCTGAGTTAAGACCATAATGTAGTGCATGTATGCATGTACATGTAGTGTATGTAAAACAAGACAAGTATGTGAACATTTGAGTAATGGTTTGGCTATGTAAGTGATGTGGTGCAAAGCTGCCTAAGTGTGAATGATGGGCTGCATACTTGTAAATTCTGTTTTGGCCACATAAAGTTGTTAAAATAAAGGTAATGTAATTCCTATGTGTAATGGACATATATCGGATAGCCTTGGAGGGCTTTCTCCTTGTGAAAGAAGTGTTTGAATGGTTTGGAAAAATTGTATGGGCAAAATGGTCCAAAAGTTACCAGAATTTTGACTTTGGACTGAAAGTTTAATATCTCCATGTGTAGAATGAATCTTGCTATGAACTTATTACCAAACCTAAAGGACATCTAGAGGGTTAACTGGGCTTTGGAATTTATGGATTTAGAGCCCTGTAGTCAAAGATATGACATTGTAAAGTTGGCTGAGTTACTGTTCATTTTGTCAGAATTTTGTAACCAACTTAAAAAATCCATAACTTGGTCCATAGGTGGGCTATTGATGTAAAAAAAAATTCTTTGGTTTTCTCTAAGTCTCTACTTGATAAGGGAGCAATGAAAATAGGGGGATATGTGGCTCGAATGATATAGTTTATTAGTGAAAGTTAAAGGTGCATTAGTTGGTCACTAGAACTTAACAAGATTGCCTAATGTGTGGAAGCCAAAACTAAGACTTATGCTAGTGTTTTCCTTCTTAGCTGCCATAGTATGAATAAATGTAAACATGTGTGTTACGGTTAGACCAATATGCATGTATTTACATAGTGGTCAAGAGGGTCACTTGAGTATGTACACTAGGGGTGTTGTTCTGATGACCTACAGGACACACCAAACCTGGGAGTTTAAATGCACAGTTTTGGCACCATAACTGGACTACCCCGGAGTAGGTAACAGAAGTTGGTATCAGAGCATGGTTTATACATGTACATAGCATATAGTTGCATTGCATGCATTTACATATATGAACTCAGTTTGGTCAATTGCTAGTGTCAAGTACCATTGAAATACTTATGATCTTTATATGTGCTTTATCATGGATCATCAATGCAGGAAGTTGTTGGGTTTTGGGAGCCAAACAGCGCAGCAGAATTTAACCGAAACCCTCCAGGATCCAAGTGAAACGGGATAAACCGGGTGTTCGAAAATTGTAGAGTCGAATCACAAAACCTGAACAGTTGACGTGTTCAGGCTCTCTATGGTATCCACACGAGCCTCTCGGGATCACCACGCTTCCACCATGTCCCGGTAGATGCGTTTCTCTTGTGCTCGCAGTGCTAGCTTGCGTCCTCCAAGGAATTGCAAGAGAAGAGTGCGGTTGTCCTTTTGGGAGGCTAGGGCAAGGAGACCTGCAAATTTCTCGCTAGAAGTTGTATTTATAGTGGAACTCAACTTGCAGGCCTAATGGGTTTCAAAGCCCTAATCCAATTAGGCTTTAATTTCGGGCTTAATAATGGCTCAACTATTGGGCCCATTATTAATACGAAATTATTGTGAAACCAAAACCCAAATTATTAGCCCATGAACTCTAATGATCCAAATAGCTCTATGTGTGCGACCCAATAGGCTCTTCCCACATTGGCAATGATCATAAATCACATTTATGATTATAAGCAATGAGCGGTGTCTAGCAACACATCATTGCTACCCAAGTGACAAGATTGTCGATGATTCGACTAAACATTTATGATCATCACCGATATAAGCCATTGTCCCTTTGTCCAAGATATCAAGACTAAGCACGAGACATGGAATGTGTCACTCTTGTATAGCCCAATCTTTGGTTTCTTGATTACCGAGTAGACCAACTTAAACTGATGACATTGATATCGTATATCAACTCATTCAAGCATGGCCATGCATTTTTCTAAGTCTTACTCTATCAAGGGGCCCGAAGATATCACTCCCGTTACATAGGAGGGACAAATCCCATCTTGATCATACAAATCCCTCCGCATGATATGTGACATACCCAATGACCTCCTTCAAGTTCACTCAGTTATGAGCAACAAAGGAAAGTATCAAAGTATGTGACTCACATGTAGGGAACCTTGATGATCTTAGGTCGAAGGACTACATATACCATGATCACTATGAGAATCACTTATGACACTCATATAACGATCCATGAAGTGTTCTCAAGGTGGGTCGGTCCAGTACACAAGTTCTCCAACTTGTACCCATATGCAGACTACATATCTCATATCACTCTCCACATATGCTAGTCATTATGTATTATTGCAAACCGCTCCACAATAATAATAGACTAGGGACGTTTGAGAATATTATTATTCTAGGGTTACAATTATGTTTGTTAAGTTACGCAGAAACAAAACAACAAACATAATTGCTGGATTAATGCCTTAATAAAATATCATGACTCAATGTGCAAAAATACAATCATCTCATGATTGGCTTTTTGGGCACAACACTAATAGAAGTGAACATGGTTGCGACATGGAGAGGGGAACCACCCCGAAGGCCTCCTACTAATTCTGGGCAACAAAGAAATGAACAGAATAGAGGGAATCAGGGGCAACAGGGGGTACCAAACCCTGAAGTGCCTCAGGTTTGGTTAGAGCTTTAGAGGAACTTCGCTCTAATCAATGAAAATTTAATGAGGCTGATTCAAGGACAACAGTAGGGAGTCCAAGTAGCTATAGCAGAACCAGTTCGGGATGCACAACAACAACCAGAAGAGGATAGTAGGAACACATCTGAATATGTTCCTTCTAGAACCTTAGAAGACACAAATGATGAGACCATTGAGGTGGAAGATGAGGATAGGAGAAATCAAAGAAGTAGAAGAGTAAGATCTGAGATTGGTCAGGTGTCCAGGACCAATCCCTCAGTTACGACCATTCCTCCACTAGGAATGAGATTGAGGAAAGTCATAAGAGAAGATCCAGGTGAAGGCAGAGATATCATAGAGAGTATCACCATACAGAGGGCTCTCACAGATCCAGGACAAACAAATCAGAAGATCTAGAAGGCCTAGATGAAGTTAGACTGTTGGAGAGGTTCCAAGGCCTAAGACCTCCACAGTTTGATGGAAGAGCTGGGCCAGAGAGAGCTGAGGAGTGGTTAATCTTCATAGAAAAGATGTTTGAGAGGATGCCACTCAGCTCCACCAAGAAGGTATCACTGGCCACTTACAACTTGGTAGGTAGTGCAGAGATGTGGTGGAGAAACACCAGAGACAGGTATGCTTTCCAGAAGGGCAGAAGGCCAGGAAGAGATATTGAGATGTGCTGGCTAGAGTTCACATAGCTATTCCAGGAGCAGTACATCAGTGATGCTATCAAGGATATGAAGCAAGTTGAATTTGATGCTCTAAGGCAGGACAACCTCAGTGTCCTAGCATATGAGCACAAATTCGATCAGTTGGTGAGGTATGCTCCTCAGTATCATGGATTGGAGGAATTGAAGGCCAAAAGATTTGTCAGAGGCCTAAAGTTAGACATTAGAAAGGCTGTTAGACCTTTTGGAGTTGTTACATACTATGAAGCAGTGTAGAAAGCTCTATTAGTAGAGCAAGAGTAGTTTGAGACTAAGTACTTTCCTAGTGGACCAGGGGAAAGTAGTCAGGCAGGAGGCAAGCAGAAGAAGCCACCACATGGTAAGGGAATTGCCAAGAGTTCCCATTTTGGTGGTGAGGGCAAGGTTAAGGGGAAGTTCCTTGGCCTAAGGTGCCCTAAATGCAAGAAATTTCATGGAAAGAAACCTTGCTATTTTGACACCCAAGCGTGTCTATGATGTGGATCCATGGATCATTGCATCAAAGACTGCCCACAGGCTTAAAGGAGGCCAAAAGACCAAGGTCCAGTAAGGCCTATTAGGACAGGACCTAGAGGGGGAGCACCTAGGGAGGGATAGTGGAGGCCAGTTCCTCTAGTGCCTCGGCCTCCAGTGCAGAGGGCTGGTAAAGTCTTCCAAGTGGAGAGGCCAGAGACATCAGAGCAAGGAGGAGCACTAAGAGGTAACATTTACCACAATGGTATGCTTGTTAGTGTTTTATTTGATACTGGTGCATCTGTGTTTATAGTGTCTATGAAATTTGTTAATGCCATGAAATTGCCTACTGAAATCATGCTTAGGATATCCTTAGTGAAAACAGCAGGTAGTCAATGTCTTTTCACTAATGACCTAGCTAAGGATTGTGAGCTAGTAGTACGAAAGACTAAGGTTATGACTAATCTGCTAGTGTTGGACATTCCTAAGTATGATTTAGTGCTAGGTATGAATTGGTTTGCTCTGCATAACATAAGAATTGATTGTGCTAAAAGGGAAATCACATTGCCTGATGGTGAAGTGCATGCATTAGTGAATTCTAAGGAATTAGTGTATGAAATGCATGGCATGGAGTTAAAGGTACTAGATGAAATACCTGTGATTTCTGAGCATGATTATTGTTATGTATTGAATCAATTGCACTGTGAAGAAGAAGTGGATAGAATACCTATAGTGAGAGAATTTTGACAAGTCTTTCCTAAAGACCTACTAGGTATTCCTCCACAAAGGGAGATTGAGTTTGAAAGCAAGCTGCAACCAGAAGCTAGTCCAATATCCATACCTCCTTACAGAATGCCAATCACAAAGATGAATGAGCTCAAGAAACAACTTGATGAACTTCTTGAAAAAGGGTTCATAAGGCCAAGTGTTTCACCATGGGGAGCTCCTGTTCTCTTTATGAAAAAGAAGGATGGATCTTTGAGACTATGCATTGACTACAGGAAGCTTAATGCAGTGACTATCAAGAACAAGTATCCATTCCCTAGGATTAAGGATCTATTTGATCAACTCAAGGGAGCTAAGATCTTCTCCAAGATAGATTTGAGATCTGGGTACTTCCAATTAAGAGTAAAGGAAGAAGATATTCCTAAGACTGCATTCAGGACCAGATATGGGCATTATGAGTACACAGTCATGCCATTTGGTTTGACTAATGCCTCAGCTGCTTTCATGGACTTGATGAACAGGGTGTTCAGACCACATCTTGACAAATTTGTGGTTGTGTTCATTGATGACATCCTAGTGTATTCCAAGGATGAAAATGAACATGAACATCATCTGAAGATTGTCTTAAAGACTCTGTTGCAGCATCAGCTTTATGCTAAGTTATCCAAGTGTGAATTTTGGATAAGGGAAGTGTCTTTCCTAGGACACATCATAGATGCACAAGGCCTTAGGGCAGACCCTGAAAAGGTCAAGGCAGTGGAAGAGTGGGGAAGACCAAAAATTGTGAAGGGAATCAGAAGTTTCCTTGGATTAGCTGGATATTACAGGAGATTTGTATTAGGCTTTTCCATGGTGGCCTCAGTTCTTACTCATCTGACCAAGAAGGGTCAAAGATTTGAGTGGACTGAGAAGTGTGAAAATAGTTTCCAGGAGCTCAAGCTGAGGTTGATTGAAGCTCCAGTATTGATTCTTCCTTATCCAAGTAAGCCCTACATCATATATACAGATGCATCTAGATCTAGGTTAGGTTGTGTGCTTATGCAAGACAGAAATGTCATTGCTTATGGGTCAAGGTAGTTAAGACCCCATGAGAAAAATTATCCTACCCATGACCTGTTGGGTTTCGGGAGCCAAACAGCGCAGCGGAATTTAACCGAAACCCTCCAGGATCCAAGTGAAACGGGGTAAACCGGGTGTTCAAAAATTTCATACCTAATTTTCGGTTGAGATCTCTCACTCAACTGTAGAGCCGAATCACAAAACCTGAATAGTTGATGTGTTCAGGCTCTCTATGGTATCCACACGAGCCTCTCGGGATCACCACGCTTCCACCATGTCCCGCCAGATGCGTTTCTCTTGCGCTTGCAGTGCTAGCTTGCGTCCTCCAAGGAATTGCAAGAGAAGAGTGCGGCTGTCCTTTTGGGAGGCTAGGGCAAGGAGACCTGCGAATTTCTCACTAAAAGTTGTATTTATAGTGAGACTCAACTTCCAGGCCTAATAGGTTTCAAAGCCCTAATCCAATTAGGCTTGAATTTCAGGCTTAATAATGGCTCAACTATTAGGCCCATTATTAATACGAAATTATTGTGAAACCATAACCCAAATTATTAGCCCATGCACTCTAATGATCAAAATAGCTCTATGTGTGTGACCCAATAGGTTCTTACCACATTGGCAATGATCATAAATCACATTTATGATCAAAAGCAATGAGCGGTGTCTAGCAACACATCATTGCTACCCAAGTGACAAGATTGTCGATGATTCGACTAAACCTTTAAGATCATCATCGATATATGCCATTGCCCCTTTGTCCAAGATATCAAGACTAAGCACGAGACATGGAATGTGTCACTCTCGTATAGCCCAATCTTTGGTTTCTTGATTACCGAGTAGACTAACTTAAACTGATGACATTGATATCGTATATCAACTCATCCAAGCATGGCCATGCATTTTCTAAGTCTCACTCTATCAAAAGGCCCGAAGATATCACTCTCGTTACATAGGAGGGACAAATCCCATCTTGATCATACAAATACCTCCGCATGATATGTGACATACCCAATGACCTCCTTCAAGTTCACTCAGTTACGAGCAACAAATGAAAGTATCAAAGTATGTGACTCATATGTAGGGAACCTTGATGATCTTAGGTCGAAGGACTACATATACCATGATCACTATGAGAATCACTTATGACACTCATATAACGATCCATGAAGTGTTCTCATGGTGGGTCAGTCCAGTACACAAGTTCTCCAACTTGTACCCATATGTAGACTACATATCTCATATTAGTCTCCACATATGCTAGTCATTATGTATTATTGCAACCCGCTCCACAATAATACTAGACTAGGGACATTTAAGAATATCATTATTCTAGGGTTACAATTATGTTTATTACGTTATGCAGAAACAAAACAACAAACGTAATTGCTGGATTAATGCCTCAATAAAATATCATGACTCAATGTGCAAAAATACAATCATCTCATGATTGGCTTTTTGGGCACAACACTAACATGACCTAGAACTGGCAGCAGTGATTTTTGCTCTGAAGCAATGGAGACATTACTTGATGGGTAGTTCCTTTGTGATCTACCCTGACCATAAGAGCCTAAAGTACTTGTTCACTCAGAAAGAGTTGAACATGAGTCATAGGAGATGGTTAGAGTACATCAAGGACTATGACTACAGTATATAGTACACAGAGGGCAAAGGCAATCTAGTAGCAGATGCATTGAGCAGAAAGTACACAGTACTTTTGCATGGAGGATCCATAGCTGATCCTGATGAGCAGAATAGTCTGCTATGCCTATGGCATAAATGGCATAAATGGGAGGAAGCCCAAATTTACACATTGGCAATTCAGCCTGGATGGATGAAGAAGCCAGAAAGGCACAGGAGACAGATCCTAATCTGAAAAAGATCTCAGGAGAGGAAAAAGGACCGAATATATGTGCCTAAAGGAGCAAAGCTCAGGGATGAAATACTTGAAGAAGCTCACACAAGCAAGTTGAACATCCATCCAGGAAGTGAGAAAATGTATAAAGATTTGAAGAGTCACTTTTGGTGGCCATAAATGAACAGAGACATAGCTACTTATGTCTCCAAATGTGCCACATGCTAGAGGGTAAAGGTAGAGCACCAAAAGCCAGCTCGTACCCTACAGACTCTACTTATACCAGTGAGGAAGTAGGACAACATAACCATGGACTTTTTGATTGGGTTGCCTATGACCAGATTAAGGCATGATACAATCTAGGTCATTGTGGATAGGCTAACCAAATGTTCCCACTTCTTGCCTATGAAACTCACAGACTCCTTGGAGAACTTAGCCCAGATGTATGTCCAGGAGATAGTGAGACTACATGGAGTGCCAGACTCCATTGATCTGATAGAGATCCAAGATTTATAGGTCAGCTTTGGGGTGCTTTCCATAAAGCACTAGGAACCAAAATCCACCTGAGTACTGCTTATCATCCTCAGACAGATGGGCAGTCTGAAAAGGTGATACAGATACTAGAAGACATGCTTAGGAGCTGTGTGTTGGATTTCAAAGGTGAATGGGACCAACACTTGCCATTGGTGGAATTCTCATATAACAATAGTTACCAAAGCACTATCAACATGGCACCTTATGAAGCATTATATGGAAGAAGGTGCATGACACCCTACTGTTGGGTGGAAGCCTCAGACAAGCTAGAGTTGGGTCCTGAAATTATTGAAGAGACTACTACCAAAATCAAGCAAATTCAAAAGAGATTAAAGGCAGCCAATGAAAGGACCACAACCTATGTGAACAAAAGAAGGAAAGACTTGGAATTTGAGGTTGGTGACAATGTTTGGCTGAAAGCTGCACCAACCAAAGGCACTGTCAGATTTGGCAAAAGAACCAAGTTAGCTCCAAGATACATCGGTCCTTATGAGATCTTGGACAGAGTTGGCAAGGTAGCATACAGGTTAGCTCTACCGCCCAGCATGTCAAGTGTTCATAATGTTTTTCACATCAGTATGCTTAAGAAGTGTCTATTCGACACAAAGCATGCTATTGTAGTGGAAGACATACAGTTGGAACCTAACTTGGCATATGAAGAGAAACCTATAGCTATCTTAGCCAAGGATACCAGAAGGTTAAGAAACAAACATATTCCCATGGTTAAAGTTCAGTGGTCATACAACTCTAAAAGAGAAGCAACCTGGGAAACTGAAAAAGACATTATGGAAAGGTATCCTGAAGAATACCCGAACCTAAAGGCTATTTTGGAGGAAAAAAATTTTTAAGGGGGTGAGGATTGTTACCACCTCACAAAAGGGGAGAATTACAAGTATGTCATAATGGCTAAAAACCATTATATTGTATAATTCTCACCGTAGTGATTCAAGTGTGGGGGGTAAAAGGCATGATCAACACCGCCTTAAAAGTGTTCCAAGTTGGTAACTTGGCCCCCAAGAAAATCCTAAAGAATTGGTTGTTTGTCAAGCAACCTATGGACTTTTTTCTAAGGTTTTGGAAATTTCGGTACTCAATTGCAAAACTCTCGAGAAATAGACTTGGAGAGTTTTGGGAAGGATATAAATGGTATTAAAGTGCTATTGGAGGACCAAATTACTCATGGAAGACAAGTTTGGACAAAGGAAACACTAAAGGCAACAAGGACCTAAATGTCCTAGTGTAAACCTTAAGGTGTTCAAGCTTTTGACTTAAGTCTAAGGGTGGAATTGTGGGGTTTTCCCACCATGGGGGAGGCAGCCAAGACTTGATAATTAGTAAAAAATGTTGGGCACATGTGTACCAATGAGTTTAAGACAAATAAACCATAATTAGTGAGAAACAAAATGACATAAAGCAAGGTTAAGCTTGTTAAGTGTGTTTTGTGCCCTTAAGCTCATTTAAGGCCATTTTAGTGGCCAAATAACTTATCCCTCTCTCAGTTTCATCCTCCCCCAGCCCAAGAACACATCCATATTTCCTCCATAGCCACCACACCTTCAAACTTGCAATTGACTGAAATTGAAGGCAAAAGGAAGCAATTGGAAGCAAACTAGAGCTATTTCTTGGATACTTCAAGCATCAAGCTTGATTTTCGGCCTACCCACTTTTGGTAAGGGTTCTCTTGCTCTTGTGGACTGTTTTTTGAAATTTTCAAACATCCATGGAGCTATGGCTAAGCTTGGAAGAGAGCCATGTGCTTGATGAACCAAGCTTAGTGAGGGGAGTGCACTTACTGAAGGTTTTGTGACCTAGTGTGAAGTGCACAGCAATTGCAGCAAATTTCTGGGTTTTTGGAGACCAAAAGTTAATACTAACTACTGTTAAAATCCTCCTACGACCAAGCATTAGTTTGAGGAGGGCTGCCATAGTGATTTGGTTTTGTTTATTATGTGTTTTATGGACTAACCTATGGTATATGCTGCTGCCACATTTCATGTGTTTGTTGTTTGTGTTTGGCTGTTGCATTTGGTTGCTATATCTTGTATATATGCATTGTGGTTTTTGTGTTTTAGTGTCTTTGGATGCATTTTTTAATGATGGTTACATTGCCTATTGAATCCAAGTGCTACCCTTACTAAGTTCCTCAATAAAACTTACTCCCCTCAATTCTGTCATTTCAGGTCCAGCTGAAAGATCACCTTCACACTAACCTTTGTGGTATGATTTTTAATCTAAAATTTCAGGTACATGAACTTCCATATGTCTAGTTATGATCTTGAAATTTTGGTGATTTTAGGAGCACATTTGGTATTTTTAATGGTGGTACTTATTGTGTTGTGCAGCAGCGGTCCAGCATCCTGTTTTTGGAGTCCATTGTTTCTCAGGACCTCTTGTAACCTAGGGAGCATATTTAGCTGAGTTAAGACCATATTGTAGTGCATGTATGCATATACATGTAGTGTATGTAAAATGAGACAAGTATGTGAACATTTGAGTAATTTTTTGGCTATGTATGTGATGTGGTGCAAAGCTGCCTAAGTGTGAATGATGGGCTGCTCACTTGTAAATTGTGGTTTGGCCACATAAAGTTATTAAAATAAAGTTAATGTAATTACTATGTGTAATGGACATATATGGGATAGCCTTGGAGGTATTTCTCCTTGTGAATGAAGTGTTTGAATGGTTTGGAAAAATTGTATGGGCAAAATGGTCCAAAAGTTGCCAGAATTTTGACCCTGTACCTAAAGTTGAATATCTCCCTGTGTAGAATGAATTTTGGTATGAAATTTTGACCACACCTAGAGGACATCTATAGGGTTAACTGGGATTTTGAATTTATGGATTTATAGCACTGTAACCAAAGATATGACGTTTCAAAATTGGCTGATTTACTGTTCATTTGGTCAGAATTTTGTAACCAATTTAAAAAATCCATAACTTGGTCCATAGGTGGGCTAATGATGTAAAAAAAAATTATTTAGTTTGCTCTAAGTCTCTGATTGATAATGGAGCAAATAAAATAGGGGGGTATGTGGCTATAATAATACAGTTTATTAGTGGAAGTTACAGGTGCAGTAGCTGGCCACTAGAACTTAACAAGATTGCCTAATGTGTGGAAGCCAAAACTAAGACTTATGCTAGTGTTTTCCTTCTTAGCTGCCACGGTGTGTATAAATTTAAATAAGTGTGTTATGGTTAGATCAATATGTATGTATTGACATAGTGCTTAAGAGGGTCACTTGAGTGTGTACACTAGGGGTGTTGTTTTGATGACCTACAGGACACACCAAACCTAGGAGTTTAAATGCACAGTTTTGGCATCATAACTGGACTACCCCGAAGTGGGTAACAGCTAGTGTCAAGTACCATTAAAATACCTATGATCTTTATATGTGCTCTATGATGGATCATCAGTGCATTAAGTAAACATGGTTGCCACAAGGAGAGGGGAACCGCCTTGAAGGCCCCCTACTGATTCTAGGCAACAAAGAAATGAACAGAATAGAGGGAATCAGGGGCAACAGGGGGTACCAAACCCTGAAGTGCCTCAGGTTTGGTTAGAGCTTTAGAGGAACTTAGCTCTAATCAACGAAAACTTAATGAGGCTGATTCAAGGACAACAGTAGGGAGTCCAAGTAGCTTGAGCAGAACCAGTTCGGGATGCACAGCAACAACCAGAAAAGGATGCTAGGAACACATCTGAATATGTTCCTTCTGGAAGCTTAGAAGACACAAATGATGAAACTATTGAGGAGGAAGATGAAGATAGGAGGAATCAAAGAGGAAGGAGACTAAGGTCTGAGATTGGTCAGGTGTCTAGGACTAATCCCTTAGTCTATGAGCATTCCTCTACTAGGAATGAGATTGAGGATGGCCATGAGAAAAGATCCAGGAGAAGGCAGAAAGATCATAGAGGTCATAGAGAGCATCACCATACTGAGGGCTCTCACAGATCCAGGAGACGTAGATCAGAGGATCTAGAAGGCCTAGATGAGGTCAGACTGTTGGAGAGGTTCTAAGGCCTAAGACCTCCACAGTTTGATGGAAGAGCTGGGCCAGAGAGAGTTGAGGAATGGTTAATCTTCATTGAAAAAATGTTTGAGAGGATGCCACTCAGCTCCACCAAGAGAGTGTCACTAGCTACCTAAAATCTGGTAGGTAGTGCAGAGATGTGGTGGAGAAACACCAGAGATAGCTATGCTTTCCAGAAGGGGAAAAGGCTAGGAAGAGATATTGAGATGAGCTGGCTAGAGTTCACACAGCTATTCCAGGAGCAGTACATCAGTGATGCTATCAAGGATATGAAGCAAGCTGAATTTCATGCCCTAAGGTAGAACAACCTCAGTGTCCTAGAGTATGAGCACAAATTCAATTAGTTGGTGAGGTATGGTCCTCAGTATCATGAATTGGAGGAATTGAAGGCCAAAAGATTTGTCAGAGGCCTAAAGTTAGACATTAGAAAGGCTGTTAGACCTTTTAGAGCAGTTACATACTATGAAGCAGTGCAGAAAGGTTTATTGGTATGACAGGGGAAAGTATGTGACTAAGTACTTTCCCAGTGGACTAGGGGAAAGTAGTCAGACAGGAGGCAAGCAGAAGAAGCCACCACATGGCAAAGGAGTTGCCAAGAATTCTCATCTTGGTGGTGAGGGCAAGGTTAAGGGGAAGTTCCCTGGCCTAAGGTGCCCTAAATGCAAGAAGTTTCATGGAAAGAAACCTTGCTATTTTGACACCCAAGCGTGGCTAAGATGTTGATCCATGGATCATTGGATCAAAGACTGCCCACAGGCTCAAAGGAGGCTAGAAGACCAAGGTCCAGAGAGGCCAATTGGGGCAAGACCTAGAGGCGGAGCACCAAGGGAGGGACAACAGAGGCCAGTTCTTCTAGTGCCTCGGCCTCCAGTGCAGAGTGCTAGCAGAGTCTTCCAAGTGGAGAGGCCAAAGACATCAAAGCAGGGAGGAGCACTAGGAGGAAACATTTACCTAAATAGTATGCCTGTTAGTGTTCTATTTGATACTGGTGCATCTGTGTCTATAGTGTCTAGGAAATTTGCTAATGCCCTGAAATTGCCTACTGAAATCATGCCTAGGATATCCTTAGTGAAAATAGTAGGTAGTTAATGTCTTTTCACTAATGACCTAGCTAAGGATTGTGAGCTAGTAGTACGAAAGACTAAGGTTATGACTAATCTACTATTGTTGGACATTCCTAAGTATGATTTAGTGCTGGGCATGAATTGGCTTGCTATGCATAACATAAGAATTGATTGTGCTAAGAGAGAAATCACATTGCCTGATGGTGAAGTGCATGCATTAGTGAATTCTAAGTAATTAGTGTATGAAATGCATGGCATGGAGCTAGAGGTACTAGATGAGATACCTGTGATTTCTGAGGATGATTATTATTATGCATTGAATCAATTGCACTGTGAAGAAGAAGTGGATAGAATACCTATAGTGAGAGACTTTCGATAAGTCTTTCCTAAAGACCTGCCAGGTATTGCTCCAGTAAGGCAAATTGAGTTTGAGATCAAGTCGCAACTAGGAGCTAGTACAACATCCATACCTCCTTATAGAATGCTAATCATAGAGATGAATGAGCTCAAGAAACAACTTGATGAACTTCTTGAAAAAGGGTTCATATGGCCAAGTGTTTCACCATGGGGAGCTCCTGTTCTCTTTGTGAAGAAGAAGGATGGATCGTTGAGACTATGCATTGACTACAGAAAGCTTAATGCAGTGATTATCAGGAACAAGTATCCACTCCCTAGGATTGAGGATCTGCTTGATCAACTCAAAGGAGCTAAGATCTTCTCTAAGATTGATTTGAGATTTGGATACTTCTAATTGAGAGAAAAGGGAGAGGACATTCCTAAGACTGCATTCAAGACCAAATATTGGAATTATGAGTACACAGTCATGCCATTTGGTTTAACTAATGCCCCAGCTGCTTTCATGGACCTGATGAATAGGGTGTTCAGACCACATCTAGACAAATTTGTGGTTGTGTTCATTGATGACATCCAGGTGTATTCGAAGGATGAAAATGAACATGAATATCATCTGAAGATTATCTTAAAGACTTTGTTGTAGCATCAACTTTATGCTAAGTTATCCAAGTGTAAATTCTAGATAAAGAAAGTGTCTCTCCTAGGACACATCATAGATGCACAAGGCCTTAAGGCAGACCCTGAAAAGGTCAAGGCAGTGCAAGAGTGTGAAGGACCAAGGACTGTGAAGGAAATCAGAAGTTTCCTAGGATTAGCTAGATACTATAAGAGATTTTATCAGGCTTTTCCATGATTTCCTTAGTTCTTACTCATCTGACCAAGAAGAATCAAAGATTTGGGTGGACTGAGAAGTGTGAAAAGGATTTAAGGAGAGAAAAAAGGTTCCTTATATCAATCTTTTGCCTACAAGCAAGGATTACTATACTTCAAGGACCGAATCTATATTCCTAAAGAACCACAGCCTATGTAAATAAAAGAAGAAGAGACTTGAAATTTGAGGCTAGAGACAATGTTTGGCTGAAAGTTGCACCAACCAAAGGCACTGTCAGATTTGGCAGAATAACCAAGTTATCACCAACATACATAGGTCCTTATGAGATATTGGACAGAGTTGGCAAGATAGCATACAGGTTAGCTCTACCGCCAAGTATGTCAAGTGTTCATAATGTTTTTCACATCAGTATGCTTAATAAGTGTCTATTGGACACAAAGCATGCTATTGTAGTGGAAGACATACAGTTGGAGCCTAACTTGACATATGAAGAGAAACCTATAGCTATCTTAGCCAAGGATACTAGAAGGTTAAGAAACAAACATATTCCCATGGTTAAAGTTCAGTGGTCACACCACTCTGAAACAGAAGCAACCTAGGAAACTGAAAAAGACTTTATGGAAAGTTATCCTGAAGAATACCCGAAGCCAAAGGCTATTTTTTAGGACAAAAATTTTTAAGGGGGGGAGGATCGTTACTACCTCACGAAATGGGAGAATTACAAGTGTGTCATAATGGCTAAAAACCATTATGTTGTGTAATTCTCACCATAGTTAATGACGTGTGGGGGGTAAAAGGCATGATCAACACATCGTTAAAAGTGTTTCAAGTTGGTAACTTGGCCCCCAGGAAGGGCCTTACGGATTGCTTGTTTGTTAGGCAACCTATGCACTTTTTTGTAAGGTTTTGGAAATTTGGGTACTCAGTTGCAAAACTCTCAATAAAGAGGCTTGGAGAGCTATAGGAAGAATATAAATGGTATGAAATTCCTATTGGAGGACCAAATTACTCATGGAAGATAAGTTTGGAAAAAGGAAACACTAAAGGCAATAAGGACCTAAATGTCCTAGTGTAAACCTTTAGGTGTTCAAGCTTTTGACTTAAGTCTAAGGGTGGAATTGTGGGGTTATCCCACCATGGGGGAGGCAGCCAAGAATTTATAATTAGTCAAAAATATTGGGCACATGTGTACCAATGAGTTTAAGACAAAGAAACCATAATTAGTGAGAAGGGAAATGACATAAAGCAAGGTTAAGCTTGTTAAGTGTGTTTTGTGCCCTTAAGCTCATTTAAGGCCATTTAAGTGGCCAAATCACTTACCCCTCTCTCATTTTTGTCCTCCCCCAGCCCAAGAACACAGCCATACTTAATCCATAGCCACCACACCTTCAAACTTGCAATTGATTGAAAGTGCAGGCAAAAGGAAGCAATTGGAAGCAAACTATAGCTATTTCTTGGATACTTCAAGGATCAAGCTTGATTTTCAGCCTACCCACTTTGGTAAGGGTTGTATTGCTCTAATGGGTTGTTTTCTATATTTTAAAGCAACCATGGAGCTAGGGCTAAGCTTGGAAGAGAGCCATGAGCTTGATGAACCAAGCTTAGTGAGGGGAGTGCACTTATTGAAGGTTTTGTGACCTAGTGTGAAGTGCACAATGATGGCAGCGAATTTCTGCGTTTCTAGAGCCCAAACATTAGTACTAACTAGTGTTAAAATCTTCCTAAGGTGAAGCATTAGCTCGAGGAGGGCTGCCATAGTGATTTGGTTTTGTTTATTATGTGTTTTATGGACTAACCTTTGGTATATGCTGCTGCCACATTTCATGTGTTTGTTGTTTGTGTTTGGCTGCTGCATTTGGTTGCTATATCTTGTATATATGCATTGTGATTTTTGTGTTTTAGTGTATTTGGATTCAGGTTTTAATGATGGTTACATTTCCTATTGAATCCAAGTGCTACCCTTACTAAGTTTCTCAATGAAACTTACTCCCCTCAATTCTGTCATTTCAGGTCCAGCTGAAAGATCACCTTCAAACTAACCTTTTGGTTTTGAGTTTTAATCTGAAATTTCAGGTACATGAACTTCCACATGTCTAGTTAAGATCTGGAAATTTTGGTGATTTTTGGAGCACATTGGTATTTTTAATGGTAGTACTTATTGTGTTGTGCAGCAGCTGTCCTGCATCCTGTTTTTGGAGTCCATTGTTTCTCAGGACCTCCTGTAACCTAGGGAGCATATTTAGCTGAGTTAAGACCATATTGTAGTGCATGTATGCATATACATGTATTGTATGTAAAATGAGACAAGTATGTGAACATTTGAGTAATGTTTTGGCTATGTATGTGATGTGGTGCAAAGCTGCCTAAGTGTGAATGATGGGCTGCTTACTTGTAAATTCTGTTTTGGAAACATAAAGTTATTAAAATAAAGTTAATGTAATTCCTATGTGTAATGGACATATATGGGATAGCCTTGGAGGTCTTTCTCCTTGTGAATGAAGTGTTTGAGTGGTTTGGATAAATTGTATGGGCAAAATGGTCCAAAAGTTGCCAGAATTTCGGCCCTGTACCTAAAGTTGAATATCTCCCTGTGTAGAATGAACTTTGGTATGAAATTTTGACCACACCTAAAAGTCATCTGGAGGGTTAACTGGTCTCTATAATTTCTGGATTTATAGACCTATAGCCAAAGATATGATGTTGCAAAATTGGCTGAGTTACTGTTTATTTTGTCAGAATTTTGTAACCAACTTCAAAAATCCATAACTTGGTGCATAGGTGGGCTATTGATGTAAAAAGAAATTCCTCGGTTTTCTCTAAGTCTCTACTTGATAATGGAGCAAGGAAAACAGGGGGGTATGTGGCTATAATGATACAGTTTATTAGTGGAAGTTACAGGTGCAGTAGCTGGTCACTAGAACTTAACAAGATTGCCTAATGTGTGGAAGACAAAACTAAGACTTGTGCTAGTGTTTTCCTTCTTTGCTGCCATCGTGTGCAGGAAATTTGAATATGTGTGTGATGGTTGGACCAATATGCATGTGTTTACATAGTGCCCAATAGGGCCACTTGGGTATGCACACTAAGAGTAGTGTTCTGATGGCCTACAGAACATTACCAATCCTGGGAGTCTAAATGCACAGTTTTGGCACCATAACTGGACTACCCCGGAGTGGGTAACAGATAGTAGCGGATAATGGTTCCCAATTCTTTGATAGAGGATTTCTGGAATTTGCAACCAACCTCGGGGTAAAATTACACTTCACCTTAGTTGCCCATCCTCAAAGCAATGGACAAGTTGAGGTGTCCAATAGGACAATAAAAGATGGTCTCAAGAAGAGGTTGAAAAAAGCCAACGGAAAATGGCCAGGAGAACTCTCGAGTGTACAAAGGAGTTATTGAACAACTCCTAGAAGAGCTACTGCTGAAACACCTTTTTCACTTGTATTCGGCATTGAGGCCATTATCCCTGTTGAAGTCATACAACCATCTATTAGAGTACTGGTGTTTGATGAAGAAGGGAACAACCTCGGTTTAAGAACCAAATTAGATATGATTGATGAACATAGGGAGATGGACAAACTCAGAAGAAAAGTTTTATAGCAAAGGGTAACCATTGCTATGAACTTGCATGTTAGACCTAAAGGAATCAAGAAAGAAGACCTTGTTCTTCAAAAGGTTGAATTGGAATACCGAAGACCATCTCATGGCGTACTTCAGGCAAATTAGGAAAGACCATATTTGGTCCTCGAAACTTGGAAATACTGAGGGAGAAGAGTTGAAAAACACATGGCATATAGACTCTTTGAAAAAATTCCACACTTAGAAATTTCCAAGGAAGGAGCGCTATTATACGAAGCCTCCACAAAGAAATCAGCCGAACATGGTGATCTCCTAAGCTACCTAAAGTGTTAAAAAGGAAGCATATTGAAGAAAGTTAGCCAAATATGGTTGTTTTCGAAAGTACCTAAGTGATCTTGTACAAACTTTACCGAGAGAGGTTAACCGAATATGGTTGATTTCGAAAGAACCTAAGTGTTCGTGTACATAGCAAGTTTCATGAAGATGTTGCTTGAATTCTATTCTAAAAACACATAGGAAAGTACTTACAACTCTCCAAAAAGAAAAGGCTAAGGTTTTGAATCATTGATAGCATTTTCGTCTGTTACCCACTCTGAGGTAGTCCAGTTATGGTGCCAAAACTGTGCATTTAAACTCTCAGGTTTGGTGTGTCCTGTAAGTCATCAAAACAACACACCTAGTGTACATACTCAAATGACCCTGTTGTGCAATATGTAAATACATTCATATTGGTATAACCATAACACACATATTTACATTTATGCACACTATGGTAGCTAAGAAGAAAAACACTAGCACAAGTCTCAGTTTTGGCTTCCACACATTAGGCAATCTTGTTAAGTTCTAGTGACCAGCTACTACACCTGTAACTTCCACTAATAAATTGTATCATTCTAGTCACATACCCCCTATTTTATTTGCTCCATTACCAAGTAGAGACTTAGATCAAACCAAGGAATTTTGTTTTACATCAATAGCCCACCTATGGACCAAGTTATGGATTTTTGAAGTTGGTTACAAAATTATGACCAAATGAATAGTAACTTAACTAAATTTTCAATGTCATATCTTTGGCTACAGGGCTCCAAATTCAAAAATTCCAAATCCTATTTCAACCTCTAGAAGTTCTCTAGGTGTGGTAAAATTTCTTACAAATATTCCTTATACACAGGGAGATATAGAACTTTAAGTGTAGAGTCAAAATTCTGGTCACTTTATGACCATTTTCCCCATACAAAATTTCATAAGTGTGTAAACACTTCATTCACAAAGGGAAAACCCTCCAAAGCTATCCTATATATGTTCATTACACATAGGAATTACATACTCTTGCATCTAGAAAATTTATGCGGCCAAAATAGAATTTACAAGTAAGCAGCCTATCATTCACACTTAGGCAGCTTTGCACCACGTCACTTACATAGCCAAAACATTACTCAAATGTTCACATACTTGTCTCATCTTACATACACTACATGTACATGTATACATCCACTACAATATAGTCTTAACTCAACTAAATACACACCCTAGGTTACAGGAAGTCCTGAGACACAATGGACTCCAAAAATAGGATGCTGGATACCTGCTGCACAACACAGTAAGTACCACCATTAAAAATACTAAATGTGCTCCTAAAATCACCAAAATTTCCAGATAATAACTAGACATATGGAAGTTCATGTACCTGAAATTTCAGGTCAAAAATCAAACCAAAAAGGTTATTTTGAAGGTGATCCTTCTGCTGGACCTGAAATGACAAAATTGAGGGGAGTAAGTTTCATTGAGAAACTTAGTAAAGGTAGCACTTGGATTCAATAGGGAATGTAACCAAAATTAAAACCTACATTCAAAGAAACTAAACCAAAAAAACCACAATGCATATATACAAGATATAGCAACCAAATGCAGCAGCCATTCACAACAAGCAAACACATGAAATGTGGCAGCAACATATACCATAGGTTAGTCCATAAAACACATAATAAACATAACCAAATCACTATGGCAGCCCTCCTCAAGCTAATTCTTGGTCTTATGAGGATTTTAACACTAGTTAGTACTAACTTTTAGGCTCTACAAACCCATAAATTTGCTGCCATTACTATGCACTTCACATTAGATCACAAAACCTTCAATAAATGCACTCCCCTCACTAAGCTTGGTTCATCAAGCTCATGGCTCTCATCCATGCTTAGCCCTAGCTCCATGGTTCCTTAAAAATATAGAAAACAACTCATGAGAGCAAGAGAACCCTTACCAAAGTGGGTAGGCCAAAAATCAAGCTTGATCTTTGACGTATCCAAGGAATAGCTCTAGTTTGCTTCCAATTGCTTTTTTTTTGCCTTCAATTTCAATCAATTGCAAGTTTGAAGCTGTAGTTGCTATGAAGGAAGTGTGGCTATGTTCTTGGGCTGGAGGAGGATGAAAATGGGAGAGGGATAGTGATTTGGCCACTTAAATGACCTTAAATGAGCTTAAGGGCACAAAACACACTTAACAAGCTTAACCTTGCTTTATGTCATTTTCCTTCTCAGTAATTATGGTTTCTTTGTCTAAAAATCATTGGTACACATGTGCCCAACATTTTTGACTAATTATCAAGTCTTGGCTGCCTCCCCCATGGTGAGATAACCCCACAATTCGACCCATAGACTTAAGTCAAAAGCTTGAACACCTTAAGGTTTACACTAGGACATTTAGGTACTTATTGCCTTTAGTGTTTCCTTTTTCCAAACTTGTCTTCCATGAGCAATTTGGTCCTCCAATAGCACTTTCATACCATTCATATCCTTCCCATAACTTTCTAAATCTCTTTCTTGAGAGTTTTGCAATTGAGTACCCGAATTTCCAAAACCTTACAAAAAAGTCCATAGGTTGCTTGACAAACAAGCAATCCTTAAGGCTTTTCTTGGGGGCCAAGTTACTAACTTGGAATACTTTTAATGAGGTGTTGATCATGCCTTTTACCCCCCATGCTTCAATCAATATGGTGAGAATTACACAATATAATGGTTTTTAGCCATTATGACACACTTGTAATTCTTCCATTTTGTGAGGTGGTAACATCGTCAAGGGTAGTATATGACCGAATCTATTGGGTGTTACTGAACCAAAGATTGTAAGTTAACTGAAGGTGGTGAATCAATTGAAAAGCTTTACGGGCAAGCAATACTTACAAAAGATAGCGCTAATCATGGACTTAGCCAAAATTTTGGGAAATAAGGACAATTCCATTAGAAAGGACAAAGTACAACCAACAAAACTACAAAAACAGAGCCCTATGGGTTATTTTCCCCATTTATGGGCTCCCTGGCATCAGCATCCTCGGCATCATCCTCATCATCATCACCAACATCTTTAGCTAAAGAAGGATGCTCTAGAAGGTTAAGGAACTCCCTCTTTGACCACGGTGAGGATGGTCCTTTAGGGATATCGAGAGCTCTTAGGAAGGAAAGGTCGAGGTCAGGAAACTATAAGAGCATCTGTTGATGAGCAAGGTAGAAACCATCTTGAAAAGTGGACTTTGTCACCTCCTCTGCCTTAGCCTTCTCAGTTTTTAGATGCTCCACCTCTTTCTTTAGTGCCTCCATATCCTTCTCCACCTTTTTCTTCTTTTTCTTCTGCTTCTTTAGCTGATCAATCTCAACAAGAAGCTCAACATTGATTTCCAATGCCTTGGTGAAAATTTGCTATGCCTTCATTCTTTTTCTTCCAAATGACCTCCCTCGTCAAACTCAGTTCCACCACCTTTGCACTGAGGTCGGATATTTTGGAGGAGTACTCATCATGGTGCTCCCTCTGGCTCTCCAGTACTTCCTGGAGAAGCTTAGCTAGGTCCTTATTGGCGATCTTGTTGAGCTCACCATATTTCATGCACAAGCTCACGAACATCCCCTTGGCCTTGGCCAAGTTCTCCTCCGATTGACTTTGGATGGAGGACTCCTTGGTCGCCTAGGCTTGAAAGTAGCCCTTGTATGGTAATGGCTGCAAGGAGAAAAGACCTAATGTGAGTTACAGCAACTTACAGACCCAAAATTTTTTGAAGTACTTAAGGATTAAGGATTACTTGAGCAGCATGCTCGGAAATCCGAGCAGCAAGGATCTCTTCATTCAGGCAATCCTCTGTCAAAGTCTGAGAAGTGGCATTCATGATATTGCACCTCGCCATCTGAGGAACCATTTTTTGACAATCCTCCAAAAACAGGTCCATGTCTTTGGTGAAAGTCTAGAAGGGTTCCCTCGTCACTTTATCGTTCAGAATCTTTGAATCCCAAACAACCCTATTCTAAATATGGTCCATCATCCACCTCGCCTGAGCCTATTCCTGTGCAAAATCATGCTGAAGTTCCTTTATCACATTGTCTCTTAGCCATTCATCTACAAAATCTAAAATTCTGAAAAAGCAAAAATTCATAGATGAATGACTAAGAGGCAAGCCTCGTAAAACTTCATTGTCTTTCCCATCAGAGTCACTGACATCAAGCACCTCATCAAGCATCTCTTTACCCTTCCTTCTTCACCTCTCTTCAGCCTCCTCAGCCGAAAACACCCCCAGTGAAGTCCATAGGAGCTTTACGGCAGCATCGGGGCTTAAGAGGATGGATAAGATCGCCGTGTCTCGCAAAGGATCCACACCTTTGGCGGAATAGAGCAGACTTATGGTCTGGTTTTCAGGGGGAGGAGGGCGTGTGTCTATCTTCATTTTCTTCATCTTCGGCGCCCCCAAAGACTGCCTAACTGCTCTCTTCTTTCTTTTGGGGGCCTTTTTCTTTTGCTCCTCTTTTTCAGCCAAGCCAAGAAAGATAAGCAGACTTTTGTAGAAGGCTACTGATTTGTCACCTATCTCTGCAAAAATAAAAATATCAGTGTAAGTAACAAAACATCCAAAAAGACAAGATGGAAAAAGCTTACTCTTTACAAGTGCCGAATAAAAGAGTTCACACTGAAAGAGCATGACTGGCCATGACTTCTTCCCATCCACTGTTGGTTCTGGCATATTCTTTTTAGTAACATGCTCATGAATGATCTTGAGCTCCTGAAGAACCTTTTTGATCATGAAGTTCCATCTGATTGGAAAAGGGTATAGTGGACGTGAAGGAACTTGGTCAGACCAATCAGCTATCGACCAAATACAGTTGTTGAAGTCCTCGAATTGAGACTCCAATTCGAGGGTAAGCAACTTTGATGAATCCATCATGTCGATGTCAAGGTCTTAAAACCCACTTCATAAGCATATCTTTCCATTTCTTGTCCACCTCCATGAAGAAGTACTTTTTATGCCATCCTCACCAACTGTCCTGGGTGCCGAAGGTGAAAGTAAATTTCTTGCTCCCAGATCCCCAAGGGAGTAAGAAGTAATTCCCAGCCTTCGGGACGGGATGAAGATTGTAGTATTGCATGAAAAAGATGAACTAAGGGTATATTTTGAAGACCCTACACATGTATAGAAAGGCATTGAAATAAGAATAGGAGTTTGGGGGTAGCTGGTTAACAGCTATGCCATGAAATTGGCAAAAGTCACTCACCATCTTTAGTGGTGGATACCAAAGACTTGCCTTCAGCTGAGCTCTAAAGATAGTAACCTTGTCATGCTAAGGAAGGTTGCTCTGTTCACAAAGGCTAGGAAGCCTAGTCACGGTATAAGAAGGAAGGAAGAATTTCATGAACCACTTATTCAGCTTTTTTGAAGTGGCATAGCTCGAATGAGAGTTGAGTGGAGCCCAACTCTTGGGAATGGATCTGACTTCAGCTTGTGAAGAAGACATGTTTGGCAAACTAGGACCTTAACCTTGGAAAGCTATCGAATGAGGAATTAAACAGAAAAATCAACTTCAAAAGACACTAACCTACTGAACAATGGGAAACTGCCATAAATGGTGGCTAGAAATCGCTCTGCCGCTAAGTCACTAGCTTAAGAAAAAGAAAGCTGAAAAAAGCATGAGTGAGATAAAGAAAAATGAGTAAGGAGGCTTTGGGTAGGAATGGCTTTATATAGCCCAAAAAAGGCAGGCAAAGTAACACCATAATGACCCTTTGTAAGAAAAAATACATAATCGATGTAACAGACGCAATTGATAGCCAATGACCTAATAACACGTGTCACACAGTGCAAAAAACAAGGGCACGCTTTTTGGTCTAGTAAGCCTACTATACATTACCAAAGGTGACATGATTGATTGATCAAAGGACAGGATGATCCAATTGTAGAAGGAATAAAACTCTAAGGAAAAGGTAACTCCTTACATGCTGAAGATGCACCCTCACTAAAAATAAGAATTTGGTAATAAGTAATGCCCCCACCAGGGATTCAAATTCAAAAAGAAAATTGGAACACAAAGGGCCCAAGAGAATGCCGAAACTACAACATTGGTAAGATAAAGGATCTAAGACCGAAAAGCTAGTTTCCTCAAAGGGACAACCTTGGCAGAAGGAAGTTCTTTTGCCAAAGATAGCTTCAGCTTCCTAAGGGCAGGATTTTCGTAACATGTTCCTGGATTATTAGTACTGGAGACACAACTTTAGTCTTTCGGAGGGGGGCATGTGATAGGTGAAGGGCTATCGCCCGCATGACCTTCTCATTGGCAGACCTGATACCACCCTTGGAAAGATACATGACCAACCTCGGGAAAATTCCCTACACCACCCTCATAAATATATACGACCGACTCCAAGAAAAATACTCCTTGCCATCCTCAAGAATGTACATTACCAACCTCGGGAACATAGGTCTATCACCATCGATAGAAGAAAGGTCTCCCGAAGATAATCCACCCATCCGAAGGGCTTTTTCTAGTCGCCCTCAGGGGGAGTCTTTGCCTAAAGGGATCTTAGATCCTCAAAGGGATCTTAGGGAGAAATGACAAATACAGTTAGGGGACCTCGCACATGCCCATACCCTCTGGGCCTAACCGTATATGTACAACTGTAAACACTTCTCTCCAAAGGTACGGACTGAATCTGGCGAAACACGTGTCCTGATCTATTAAGGCTGGGCATAACGGCCTCCTCTTCCCAGCCATCTATTAATACTCAGGGGAGGCTCCCGGGTAAATAAGAGGAAGTACACTCATTTTTTGTTCTCTACTCTTAACTTCTTACGACTTCCTCTTGCACATACTAACTTGGGTGTCAAAGATCCCTCCCCTAGAAACACACTCTTGGGAGCTTCTAACCCTTGTTATTCACATGCTGCAGCTACTTCTCAAATGAAGGTCTACCAGAGGTTTAACATATCCTACATTAAAGGTGTGTTAGAGCATAACAAGGCTTATGTGACAACTGTGTATCAAAACATGTTTCATAACATGGCCTTATACATTACCATGTTCTTACCTATGTTATTCAAAACCTCAAAAGTCTACAGTTTAAACACATGAATATACATGACTATATTCTAAAACGTTGATAGCCGAAGTGCTATCGCCCTGACCACCTGCCGGCCACGGGAAAGAGGGAGCCAGACACCTGAGGCAAACGACCTCGGAAAGCACTCCAGAGTGAAGGAAGTCATACACTTGAGGCACACGACCTCGGTAGCTCACCAAATTCAAACCTCAGGAGCCAGTGTAGCACCTCCTTCGGGAGGCCGACCAAACCAGCTTCGGGGGAGAAAGACCAACCACCCCCTGCGGGAGAAAGCCCCCTAAAGACATAGACACCGAAGTTCCAGCCCGACTCTGGGAAAGGGCCCATCACCCCGAAGTGAGACATCAACCAAAGGGACCTCGGTTGTATGGCAAGAGCCATCAAGGAGTCTCTGACAATCCGCTCATATACATCTCCAACACGCCACCCCCAGACACGCTTTAACACGGCATCGCAGCATACATCCTGTCGCATAGGGCTACACCTACTACGGCTCACGGCCCGAGGAGCCTGTAGATGGCTAGGGGCCCCCACACCTAAAAATATGAACACCATCCATCCATACACGTGTCACAATCTGAAGGGATCATCTTCTCCCTTATAGACCAGGGAAATGGTCACAGGCAGGGGGTTCTCCGCCCGGAGGACCAAAAGGACAAGAGGATGCTCTCAGAAAGACACACCAGGCAAGAGTACCTTATGCTTATTACTATGTCGCCTTCTCTCTAAAAGCACTTACTTGGGCGTCAAAGGTTCCGCCCCGAAAAACCACCCCGGGGGCCTCCTAACCCCTATTTTCTGAGTGTTTCAGCCAGGTCTCCCTAAAGGATCTCCGCTCTGGGCTCTTTCCCGTGCCGGAAGTCTTTCCCGTCCTCACCAACCACGACACCAGGAAGCTGCCGGCCACCACTTAAGGTGACCCTCTCAGGGTACCTTCTTGCACCTCCAGGACCCCCTGCTGCCCACACCGCTGCACATAGTGGAGATGCTGGCCCCGCCTAACCGGACCGCATTAGATATTAGCTCCGCACCCCTGGACCGCATCATCTGGCGCCGTCTGTGGGAACTCACTCCCAGGTTGCTGAAAGTTGAAGCTCGGCATTCTAAGGAGAGGGGACTCCCGAGGTCCCCATCCGTGGCAGAGATTCAACGGCCAACCAAATAATGGCAGCAGGGGTTTCCCTGCCTGAGGGTAAACGTCCTCTGACTATTACCATAGGCTTCCTGCACGAATTCCCATGCCCTGGCGTGGTCGAAATGATGCAGTAGTCAAGCCAAAAAAGGCCGCAGCAAAAATTCCGGCTGAAGGCCCTCATCATCAGTACCTCGTGGGGTGGAGAGTCCCATGCCAATTCATAGGAATTGGGAAAACGGAGATCAACGGGATGAGTCCTTGGTGGGAACCATGCTCCCCGGAGTATGACCTATGGGAAAAGCAGGGTCAGGATGACCCAGACCTCCCCGCCGAAAGAGTTCTGCACCCGAGGAGAAAATCACCATCTCCTCGGCAACGAAGTCAAAACCCATTACCTCGAGAGGTCGTTTACGACTTGACTTGCGGGCAGAAGGTGCCGACTCTACTTCCCAAGACATGACCGCTGTTCGAAGTGACCCACCTCCGCACAATGCAGCGAAAAAAGAGTAGAGCATTCGGAAAAGACTATCAAAATGGTGCATCGAACTCGGAGAGTACTACATCACGTATAAGCCTAGAAGGGCAATGAACGCCCAGGTACTGGCAGACTGCATTGCCGAATTCCCAGAAGAAGGGAAGGTTGAAACCAATAGAGGAGATAGAGCGAAGGTAGATCCAGAGTGGAAACTCGTTGTCAGTGGAACCCCAAGCGTAGAACATCAGGGCGCTGGGATACCCCATGGGGGCCCGAAGGGAAGGAGGCCGTCAAGACGATCAAATTTGATTACCAAAAGCGTTGGGCCATCCGAGCATGGCAACGCTAGGTATAATAACCTCGCACAAAAGGCGGAAAGATCCTACAAAGAGGAATCTCACGACCAAAGAAGTCTCGAAAATGCTCATGAACAGGCAGGAAGTGCGAAGACATCCCAGACGATATTTCCTGATTAAGGAAAAGCTATACAGGCAAAGGTACGCAATTCTGTTATTAAGATATATCGGTAAAATGGGTGCAGGACAATTCATCCAGGAGGTGTGAAAATGGCCAGAGACACGCCAGCACCCGAAGACTGCCTTCGGAGCGGATAACCTCAAAAAGATTGCACCGAGCCACTCTAGACAGCACCCGAAGATGTGAAGTTCTGCGTGATAGCAGACGACTACTTCACTGAGTGGGGTAAGGCAGAACTCCTAGCAACCATGCTGGCAAAAGGTGCACGAAAAGTTCATCTGGAAGAACATAGTATGCTGATTTGGCATACTGACGGTGACACCGGCCAGTAATGATTTCTAGTCTATGGATAGAGGATTTTAAGAATCCGTCATTGACCTCGGAATAAAAAGGCACTTCAGCCCACCAGCTCAGCCCTCGTGCAAGAGACAAGTAGAGGTAGCCAAAAGAGGGACTATAAGAGATGCAAAGGGAAAGTGGCTAGGAGAACTTCCTACTGTACTAAGGAGTTATCAAATAACTCCCCGAGGGGCCAACGCGGAGTCACCTTTCTCACTTATCTCCAGTGAAGAAGCCATTATCCATTTGAAGTAGTTCGGCCATCATACAGATGTTTGACGAAAGGGGAAATGACCTCGGGTTGAGAACTAACCTAGACTTAGTTGTCAAACACTTAGAAAAGGCTGAGCTTGAAAGCAGGCCTTTCCGGCAAAAGGTGGCCATAATTGCAAACCTGCATGATAGGCCAAAAGGAATAAGGAAAAGGAGACCTCACCCCCAAAAGTTTGAATTAGAACCCCGAAAGCTGTCCTATGGGGTACTTCGGCATTTGGTCCTAAACGAGGTCCGAAATGGAGTATACAAGCTCGGCAACACCGAAGAAGGAAAACTGAAAAATACAAGGCACTCGGGCGCCTTAAAGAAATTCTACACTTAGAATTTTTAGACAAAAAATGGTGAAAGCCAGAAATTTGTCTAAGTACAGAAAGTTTTCCCTTGTCTGAGAATGTTTGCCGAACAAAGCTGAAGTATGGACTCCCGAAAGTCTCCTATTCTTTCTGAAGTTAGTTGGGTTATAGGCCCAAAAGAGGGCAAGTCTACCGAACATGGCCGACAAGGGGTAGGCTAAACTTTGCCTAAGGGAACTTTGCCAACTGCGAAAGTCCTCCTGAAGAATGGCCGACAAAAATGACCAAAGAGAGTACCGAACTCCCTTGACCGAAAGTGGTCGGGACAAGTGGGAAACAAAAATTGCTCAAAAAGACTTAGCCAAAATAATGAAGGAAACTTCATTGAAGAAGGTCTTGATACGAGGAAAAGATCACAAGAAGAAGAGTACAAAGAAAAAGAAGAAGGCAAAGGTCCTAGAATATCTAAGGGACCCTGGCGTCATGGGAAGCGTCGGCTCCTGAATCTTTCACCGCCACCTTCGGTGTAGGAGGAGGAAACGGCAGGTTAAGGAGCTTGACTCTTGACCACATCCATCGAGGCCCCCTGGGAATATCCAGGGCAGCCAGAAAGGAAGGATCGAGGTCCGGATACTTCTTCAGAAATTGATGACGGGCTAGGCAGAAGCCGTCCTGAAAAGCAACCTTGGACGTCTGGACGACTTTGCCTTTTTCAATGTCCAACTCGTCCGCCTCATGTTGAAGATCCGAAACCTCCTGCTGAAGGTCAAAAATCTCCTTCTCCAGCTCCTCGGTTTTCTTCTACTTCTTCGAACCCTTCTTCAGCAAGTCGACCTTGGCCTGGAGTTCAATATTTTCAGCCATCGCCTTCGCCAGGAGGGCAAACTCCCCTTCCTTTTCCTTTTGAAGGGTTTCGTTGGCCGAAGTCAGGCTGATTAATTTGTCGCCATGGTTATACATCTTCTTGGAAAAATCCTTCAAGAGCCCCTCTTGGCCCTTCAAGAACTCATCCCGAAGATTGACAATCTTCTCCTTGCATATTTGGTTCAACTTTGTGTTTTTCAGCACCAAGTTGGCACAAAAAACTTTGGCCTTCTCCAATTTGTCTTCAGCCCAAGCTTGGGCCGAAGACTGCTTTGCTGCCCAAGCTCGGAGGTATCCACTATACCCCAAAAGCTACAAAAAAAGAGAAGGTACTTAGCAAAATTTGCACAAGGAAAGCCAAAAACACTCAGGCAAAAAGTGGGAAGGAAAAGTGAAGAGCCTGAAGAGTTACCTGAGCAGCATACTGGGAAGCTTTTGCAGCAAGGGCATCCTCAGATGCACACTCCTCGGCGACTGCCTTGAAGGATGCCTGAATAAGCATGCCCCTCGCCATTTGGGGAGCCATTTCCCGACAATCCTCGGAGAACAGATTCATGTCCTCCGTGAAAGACCAGAATGGCTCCCTTGGGACTTTGTCCTTCGGGACATGAGAATCCCGAAGATCCCTCCTTCGGGTGTGCTCAATCTTCCAAGCCAGGGGCGCCGGATCCTCTGCAAAAAGAAACATGCATCTTATCAGGTAAAAATTCCTTGATTATAAAAATGTAAGTTGATTGCAGGGAAAAAGAGACAAACCTGGCGCGACCTCGGCACAGTCGTCATCAGAGTCACCGACCTTCTCCACATTGGCAGGAACATGTTTGCCCTTGGCCCTTCGGCACTTTTCTAAATCTTCAGTAGAAAGATTCACCAAAGAGCCCAACAAATCCACCGACGTGGTGTGACTCGGAAGGGCAGGAACGGCCAGCTTGGCAAGAACCCCCCCGACAGTTTCAGGCTTGGACAAAGTTGCAACCTCTGTAGAAGTTGCAATGACATCGCCAACCTTGGTGGAAGTAGCAATAACATCGCCAACTTCCGAAACATCCTCAGGAGGGGGAAGAGGGGTGTCCTTCTTGGCTGAAGATGATCCACTCCCCGAAGCCTTGCGCCTCTTCTTTTGTTCTCCCTTCTCGGCCTGACCAAGGAAGAGACACCTGTAGTAGGCGGCAGACTCGTCGCCCATCTCTGAAAAAGAGGGAAGAAATCAGTGTAAGTCCATAGGCACTTATGCTGAAAAAAACTTTGAAAGAAACTTACTTTCAAAAAAGGCTTCGTAAGTAAGCTCGCTCCGAAGGAGCTTCACCAGCCATGAGTTCTTCCCCTCGGTAGCAGGAGCTGGCATGCTAAGATCCGTATTGTGCTCCGTAACCACCCCCAACTCCTGAAGGACATCCTCGGTCATGAGTTTCCACATGATCGGGAAAGGGTAGAGAGAGCGTGAAGGGACCTCAGCATCCCAGTCGGTGACAGCACGGATTTGCCTATCAAAGTCCCCAAAGCTCGTCGCCAACTCGGGAGTTAGCCGCTTATTGGGATCAATGACATCCGCCTCCAGCTTTCCCCGAGCCCACTTAGTCAAGACGTGCGACCAGGCCTCCGCCACCTTCAGTAAGAAGAACTTCCTTTGCCACCCTCGCCAGCTATCCTTGGTAGCGAAGGTGAACATAAATTTCTTGCTCCCAGATCCCCGAGGCAGCATGAAATAAAAGCCACCCTTTGGAACTGGATAGAGCTTATAATACTGCATGAGCAGGATGAAATGGGGTTCTACCTCGAAGATCCCGCACATGCAGAGAAAGGCGTTGAAATAGCAAAATGAGTTGGGAGGAAGCTGATTCACGGCTATGGCATGAAATTGGCAAAAGTCACAAATCATCTTCACAGGAGGAAACTGAAGTCCGGCTTTCAGTTGGGCTCGGAAAACGTTAACCTCGTCACCCCGATTCATAAAGCTAAACTGGATAAGGCGAGGTAACCTTGTGATGGCATACGAGGGAAGGAAAAATTTCGTCTTCCACTTTTCTAATTGACCAAATTTTTCAGGAGTGGTGCAACAATGGTAGGACGTAAGAGGTTGCCAGCTCTCGGGAATAGGTATGGTTGACCAAAAAATGACTTCGAAAAAAGGGGGAAAAATGATTTTAGAAAGAGGAAAAATGACTTCGGAAAAAGGGGGAAAAATGATTTCGGAAAGAGGAAAAATGACTTCGAGAAGTGAAAAGAAAAGCAGACACCGAAGGAACTCTAGAAATCAGAACCCACCAAAAGTCTTCCGAAGTTTGGGTTTGAGGACGCCGTCGTGAAAGATCACCGGAAATCGCTCCGCCGCTAAAATCACCACAAAAGAGGAGAGAAAGGCACAGAGCAAAATGAGAGCAAAGAAACACAAATAAAGAGTATGATAGGAGGAAGGCTTATATAGATCGAGGAAGGGTAGCCAAAAGGGCGTCATAAATGCTGTGCGAAAGCGAAACGTCGCCATAATGGCCCCTCACACGCAAAAAGGCGTGCCTATCCCAGCTGATGCCTGCCATGTGTCGCCCATCACGAGAAACTAGGATGCATTTTCTGACATTCATAAAAACCCGGGCACGCTACTCGAGACTGGCACAACTAGATTCAAGGCACGACGGTTCACTAGCCTATGGCGGGAAAAATAAAAAAGGTGGGTATCTCAAGAACACCGAAGGATGGATAGATGACATCTGTCCAAACAAGGCTTATCACCTAGGAGGCGAAGTGCCTCCCCAACCGACGTCGTACTCTGAATGTAAATCCATATGGTCCGAGGTTCAAGGCTCCGTGCCGCCTTGTTCGACCGAAATGGACATACTACCACGTGGGCCTCCAGGAGTCCACGGGTCGTCCTGTCAAAATTGCCAATTGGGCGATAGACGGACACCAAAAGGACTACTTGCTGAAGTCTCCACTTCGGCTTTTCCAAGGGGGGCATGTGATAGCCGAAGTGATATCGCCTTGAGCACCTGCCGACCACGGGAAAGATGGAGCCAAACACCTGAGGCATACGACCTCGGAAAGGACTCCAGAGTAAAGGAAGTCATACACCTGAGGAGCACGACCTCGATAGCTCACCAAATTCCAAGTTGCCTCTTTCGGGAGGGCGACCGAACCAGCTTCGGGGGAGAAAGACCAACCACCCTCTGCGGGAGAAAGCCCCCCGAAGACGTAGACAACGAAGTCCCAGCCCGACTCCGGGAAAGGGCCCATCACCCCGAAGTGAGACATCAACCAAAGGGACCTTGGTTGTAAGGCAAGAGCCATCAAGAAGTCTCTGACACTTCGCTCATATACGTCTTCAACACGCCACCCTGAGACACACTCTAACACGGCATCACAGCATACGTCCTGTCACACAGGGCTACACCTATTATGGTTCGCGGCCCGAGGAGCTAGTAGATGGCTAGGGGCCCCCACGCCTAAAAATACGAACACCATCCATCCATACATGTGTCACAATCTGAAAGGATCACCTCCTCCCTTATAGACCAGGGAAATGGTCATAGGCAGGGGGTTCTCTGCCCGGAGGACCAAAAGGACAAGAGGATGCTCTCCTCTCTCTGCCTGAATACTCTCCTTTCAGCCCTCAGAAAGACACGCCAAGCAAGAGTCCATTGTGCTTATTACTATGTCCCATTCTCTCTAAAAGCACTGACTTGGGCGTCCGAGGTTCCCCCCCGGAAAACCACCCCGGGGGCCTCCTAACCCCTGTTTTCTGAGTGTTTCAGCCAGGTCTCCCTGGAGGATCTCCGCTCCGGGCTCTCTCCAGTGCCGGAAGTCTTTCCCGTCCTCACCAACCACAGTACCAGGAAGCTGCCGGCCACCACTTAAGGTGACCCTCTTAGGGTACCTTCTTGCACCTCCAGGACCCCCTGTTGCCCACACTGCTGCACATAGTGGAGATGCTAGCTCCGCCTAACCGGGCCGCATCAGATACTGGCTCCGCACCCCCGAACCGCATGAAACGTGTTTAACTTACACGGTGCTATAAACCACCATGGTGGAACACATGTTTCATCTCTATAGCATATACTTGATTGTATACATGGCCGTGTTGCTAAATGTGTTTGCTAAACATGGTCCAAGTCAATCTTATGTTATTACCCATGTTGTTTTTCTATTTTCAAAATTTGTTGGGCTCCTGAGCACAAACACAGTCGTTTACATGTTCATGTTTAAAACCATCTAACCTATACACAGTCACTTATACACTCATGTTAACCATCATGTTTCATCATTGAGTTTAAAAAAAAATTAGGGTTTAGAAGTAACATGCGGCACGTGTGACACCCATGTTACATAGCATGTTGAAGAAGTTGTAAGTAATATGATCTACTACACAACCGTGTTATAGGTAGTGTTTCGCATATATTTAAGCTCGATTGCAATTTGAATTTCCCACTTATCACAAAACTCACTCAAATTTCTTCCCCGAGCCCTTAAACTTAAACCTTATTTTCCTTGCTTCCCAGGTGAGGTTTCCACCATAGGAGGACTTCGTTCCTTATCCAAATTTTCAATTTGCATCCACGTATCTTTGATTTTCTCTTTCTCAATATAACTCTCTTTCTCTAACTTTATTTGAAGTTTACAGAAGAAAACCTTCATTCCTTGTTATGGGTAGGTTATATTTGAGTAAGTTGATTGATTTTGCATGCTTATTCATGTTTCTTTTAAGTTGAGAGCATATTTTGTGATGATTGAATTTCTTAATTATGTTTAGAATAGGAAAAGTTGGAATTGTATACTTGATAGATTTATTATTTTTCCAAATGATTTTATGAGTTTCATAACTTGAATGGATGATTATATGGTTTATGGATTATTGAGAATGCTTTGGTTGTTTTCTTTGCTTTGAAATTCCATGAATTCTAGGTATTGGTAGGTTTTTTGTGTGCTAGAGGATAGGTTTCTTGTCTGTCAAGAAAGAGCCTAATCATGATTCATATTGATTTGAATTCCCATGTTTGTTATGCTTTTAGCTTAGGTTGTTAAGCCTGATCATCTTAATACCTAAAGTTAAAGTCTAATCATTATTTATGAGGCAATTCTATTGATTTTTTTGGTAGAAGTCTTATTCTTGGACTCACTATTAAATATATTGTGTTTAAGGTTATTGTACACTGGGAAAAGCCTTCCACCTTTTTTAGGATGGCTAAGCATCAAGAAAAGTTGCTGATGGTGGTCCGATTGGCAGAGCTACCATCTCCACTATGTGTAGTGGTGAGGGTAGCAGGGGGTCCTGGAGATGCAGGCTAGTCCAGAAGGAAGGCAGGTGTCCTGGGTGGATCACCTTAAGTGATGGCTGGCAGCTTCTTGGTCCTGTGACAGGGTGATGACGGGAAGGACCTCCGGTATGGGAGAGAGCCCGGAGGGGAGATTCTTCAGGGAGACCTAGCTGAAACACTCAGAAACTAGGGCTTAGGAGGCCCCCGGGGTGGTTTTCCTAGGGGGAACCTCCAACGATCAAGTCAGTGCTTTTAGAGAGAAGGGGACATAGTAATAAGCACCAAAAGCTCTTGCTTGGCGTGTCTTTCTAAGGGCTTAAGGGAGAGTATTCAGGAGGAGGGAGGAGAACATCATCTATTTTTTGGCCTCTCTGTCATCTTTTTCTCTCTAGGGGAGCCCCTTGTCTGTGACCATTTCCCTGGTATATATGGGAGGGGGTGATCCCTTCAGATTGTGGCACGTGTATGGATGGATGGTGTTCGTATTTTTGGGCCGTGAGCCATGGTAGGTGTACCCCGACGTGACAGGACGTTAGTTTGCGATGGCGTGTCAGAGCGTGTCTAGAGGCGTATGCGAGTGGAGTGTCGGAGACTCCTTGATGGCTCTTGCCGTACAACCGAGGTCCCTTTGGTTGGTGTCTCACTTCGGGGTGAGAGGCCTTTTCCTGGAGTCAGAATGAAATTTTGGAGTCCCCGTCTTCGGGGGGCTTTCTCCCACAGAGGGTGGTTGGTCTTTCTCCCCCGAAGTTGGTTCAGACGCCGTCCCGAAGGAGGCACTACGCTGGCTCCCGAAGTAGGAATTGGTGAGCTACTGAGGTTGTGTGCCTCAGGTGTATGACTTCCTCCACTTCGGAGTCCTTTTCGAGGTCTCCCTCCTTCCAGTGGTAGGTAGGTGGTCAGGGCGATAGCACTTCGGCTATCAGTTGCCTATTTGCACTATGAGGATGAAAAAGAAGCTAAAGAAGATGAGTCTTCTACTATACTTTGCAGAGGGTTCTCAATGTGAAAGATTTGAGAAGTTGGTTAAGAAGTCATGCTGGGCCAACAAGTTGATTGGTTGGAGACATTAGCTCAGTTGGACTTAGTAGAGAGGTCCAAGTTCTTGTCGATTTTGATGGTTGGCTGTTGGTGTTCAATTATTGGGAGCCTACATATAATGAGTTTATATTCTTGTTCTTGAGCATTATCTACTTCAATATGACCAACATCAGCTAGAGCCAACTTGATGAAGTAAAGTTCTACCTTAGAGAGTAGAACTTTGAGTTGAGTTTGGAGAATGTAGGGTGGTGCATTGGATTCTACACCTAAGAGTTTATTGATTCTAATGAGCATACAGGCTTGATCTACAAGTTTGGCACCACCATTCCCACCCTGTAGGAGTTCTAAGCGGAGATTACTGAGGATGGAAGCCTCTATTAGCCCATGACATCTAAGGCATCTAGGTTGAGTTTGCAAGCCATTCATTATGTTCATGATTTGATCACTCATTCCATTGGTGGTAGGAGGGAAAGTACGGTTGTTATGGCCTTCCTAGTGAGAGGCTTGACTGAAGGAGGTAAAGTAAATTAAATCCTAGTTTGGAACCTTATTTTTAGCTCACATAGCAAGATTAAGTGTGTTAGGCAAGGTTTACTAAGTTCCGAGGAATTTATGACACCTAATTAGGTTTGGGGGAAAATGGTAATTTTACATCCCAAAGTGTTGGGCAGAGACCCAATAGTCAAAATGTGTTTTAAAAACCTAAACCAAGTTTAAAACACAAAATTAACCTAAGTGTAAGAGTTGTAACCAAGTTTGACTTGGGGTTTCTATTTGGTGAAGGGGAATTTTTTGTCACTTTTTCAAAAGTTGGGTGGCTTATGGGTAAAGGCTTTAAACTTGCAAGAGAAGGAGTGGAGGCTACCATTTTTTCTTCTTTCGACTCCCAAAGCTAAGCTTTATCTTCTCCATTTGATTTCTCCTGCATTTTTTGGCCAAAATCAATTGTTGTTGGTGGAATTTGAAGGCCCAAGGAGTGTACAAACCTTAGGTAGCTTACTTAAAGCTTAGTTTGTGTTCTTGGAGTTATTTTCCACATTTTTCCAGCTAGGTTTGGGTTTGCTCATGAGGTAACAAAGATTTCTTAGTGTTTTCTTGTTTATTTGATGTTTTGAAGCATGGGTTTTCCTTAGCTGTTGTTAATTTGGTGTCATTCACTTTAGTTTTCTTGGAATTGGAGTAGAACCTTGTGAAACCTTATTCTTGGTGAAGTGTTGCTTAATTCTTTGTTATGACTTGAAATCAAGGTAAGGGATTTAGATTTTCAAGCTTAATTGATGCTATTAGAGTGTTGTTGCTCGATGAAATCAAGTAGTTTTGGCAATAGTATTAGTTAGTAGGCAAGTTTGTTCATGGTGGACTAGGTGATGGATTGAGCTTGGCTTGATGACTTAATGCAACATAGTTATGTTTATGGTCATTTATTGCGGCCTTTGCAACATGTTTTGCATGTATGAGGAGTTGGAAGGCCATCCAAGCATGTTTGGCATGCTCAGGAAGCCTTCCAAGGTGCATATGGCAAGAGTTGGGATTTTTTGGGCGCGAAGGGGTTAGCGACTTGTCACAAAGGTTGAAGATGGATTGCCAAATCATCGTGAAACTTCTAGGATGTTGTATACTATTGTGATGCGTTGCCATAGTTATGTTGGCCAAAAAAATCAACCTTTCCTAAAGGGTTCAAGGGGAGGCCCGAGGGGATACTTACGGTACCTAAAGGTCGAGGTGTCATGGTGGCACACTGAGACTTCCAAAACTCCTCTAAGTCCTAGGATTTTTCTTGAGTTTTGTCGTTACTTATACCGTAAGCAAAGGAACTAGATTATAAAAGGCCATAGTGAACTATCACCCACTTGGGTATGAGGTTTAGTACCATCACAGGCCTAGCCATGCCTTCGGGCCATGAGCGATGCGACATTCAATCGAGCAAGGGCAATTGCCCCCACTCACTTTTAGGAAAACTACACATATTATATACAAGTTTATAATAATTGAACATTTTTACGCCATAAATTTTGCAAAATATGTATATTTGCCCCCACTATTTTACTCTATAATTTTCACCCCATTTGAAAAATTTTCTGGCTACTCCTCCACTTCGGCATGAGTTTTTGATGTGGGAACCTTAGTACACCTAGTGGGTCTTCGAGAACTAGTTAACATCAGCCCAACCATAGTTCCCTTGTACAACAAAAGGGAGTTTCAACTAGTGAAGACTTCACTAGTTAGGCCAGTAAGCAAAGCTTGCTAGTAGACAAGGCTTTGCCTTATATTTTAAGGACTAGGTAGAGGGCAAGTCCTAAGGGATTAAAATGTATGCACATAGGTTTAGCCTTATACTGTATGGGCTCACAACAAATTATATATGTTTATATATGTGTTGTCTTTAGTATTTTTTCTTGTAGGTGAAGACCCCTTACTGAGAATTTGCGAATTCTCACTCCCTAGTTTATGTTGTGTAGATTCTAATGTTGTTGAGCTTGATAACCACTGAAGGTTGTTGAGGTATTTTTTCATTGCAGGTATTTTGTTATGAGAATCTTTATGATCCTAGTTTTCATAGTTGTTAGTAAAGTCAATGTATTAACTATAGTCTTCTTAGCAGCAGAGGCTAACAGTGTGTAGAAGCACATTTTGAAATTCACCACCAAGAATCAAGTCTAAGGTATGAGTTAGTTGAAGGATCTCAGTAGGAAGGTGTATGTACATATTATGTCTAGTTGTTGCCCATGTTTATGGATAAAGCATAGGACTCTATGGTTGCTCTTGGTTGAGGAGCATTAGTCTTCTTTTGTTGAATACCCTCACATAGTTATTATGTGTAGTTATGATGATACAAAAGTAGATTTTATATGCTTTGACTATTTGAACCTTGGTTTTTGTGGAAAATGCCTAGGCAATGTAAATGTTTTATAGATTTCCATTTACTTAATTCAAAGAAGAATTTCATGCATGCTGGCATTTTTAGGTTAATTAACTAGTGACATGAAGTTTTAATGAGTGCACATAAATAACAAGCTAATTACAACCACTGTGAGATCCATTCTTACAGGTTTCCCAGGTAGGTCCAGGGGGGGCCATGTCAATTTTTGGTACTAGAGCTCAATTCATAGACATTGGATGCTAAGACTGAGAGCTAGTTTAAAGCCCACATGCTAGGATAGTTAGTACTGGCCAACACTTGTGGAATGTCGTATGGCTTTGGTTACAGGTTGCTATGGTTGACACTAGGTCAAGAGCTTCAAAGGGAGCTAGGGAACCTGGTGAAGGTTCTAGTGATCCAATTGTGGTAAGGTTGGATGAGATATCTGGGGTGCTTCAGCAGATGACTCAGACTATGGTGCAGGTAGCATAAGGCATGACCTTCATTCCTGAGGGAGTTGTTTCCAGACCAAGAAAATGAATGAGCTATTCAGGAACAAAATGACCAAGGCAATGACCTACCCTAAGGTCAAGAGAGGTATGCCAACTATCGGCAAGTGCCTAGGGCTCATGAGAGACAGGGCCTTGTTTATGGGCACAAGGAGGAGTAGGAAGTTATGGAAGCTCCAAGGAGGGGAGAAACTCCACATTAGATAAAGTTGCTTGAGAAATTCATGACAATTAACCCACCAAGTTTTGATGGGTTAGGTGACCCTGATGAGGCGAAAGACTGGCTGACGAGGATGAATAAACTTTTCACATATATAACTTATGAGTTAGAGCAGAGGATGGCCTTAGTACCTTTTTTTTTAGAGGGAGGGCTAGCTTATGGTGGGGTGATGTGCTGGAAATGTTGAAGGAGACCAATGGAATGCAATCAGAGCATAAGAAGAAAGTGTTCAAGTGGTTGAACTTTGAAAGGAAGTTTTGAGAATAGTACATTAGCACTACTGCCTAAGATCAGATGAGGATTCAGTTTTAGAATCTCATTCAAGGAAAGATGTCTGTAAGGGAGTATGGGCAGCACTACAACTCACTCATGTAATATGCTCCATACATGGTCGAGAATGATAAGTTGAAGGCCAAGAATTTGTTTCAAGGTTTTAAGCCTGTGCTTCAAAGGTATATGGCAATGGTGGATATTTAGAGCTATCGGCAAGTGGTTCAGAAGGCATTAGCCTAAAAGAGGAAAATTGAGCACTCAAGGATTTAGACAAAGATGGAGGAGGTTGGACCACCTAATTTATGAAAAATCATCGGGAAGCGTTCGATGGTAGGAATGGTGGCTGAAAGCCAAGTGCCAGTTAAGAGAAAGAAAAAGGGCTTATGCCCAAGATGTAGGACATTTCATGGCTTTAAGCCACACATTTGGGAACCAACATTTGCAGTAGTTGTGGTTAGAGTGGTCATTGGACAACGAAATGCCCATAGGCTCCACCCTTACTGGGTCCACCTAGGAATCCACCCCTTACACCCTTTACGACAAGAAATCAGACCTAGTGTGCCCATGGTAGCCGTTTAACTGAGGGTCTTGACCTTGCCTAGTTAGGTGACTAGAGAGCCAGTCATTGTTTGAGGTAATTTTACAGTTTAGAATGGAAGCATTAGAGTACTATTCTATACCAGTGCTATTTTTTCTATGATATCGTCTGCCGTGGTAGATAGACTAAACTTGGGGCATGAAATCTCTAATAAATTGAAACTCATTAGAACTGCAGTAAGAAGTTTTATTGTGGCCAATGAGTTGGTTACTAGGTATCCTTTGAAGTTATAAAACCATGACGTCTCTTTTGAGTTGTGCGTTATAGAATTGAGGTCTTATGAGCTAGTGTTTGGAATAGATTGGCTAAGTAAGCACAAGGTGCAAATTGATAGTGCTAGTCACTCAGTCAACATTACAGATGCTTAAGGAGAAAAAGTGACTTGCATAGGAGGGTTAGCGAATGCTAAGAGTTTGCACCTTGGACTTATGGATTGCATCCCTATACTGGATAAGGCAGAGTATTATGCTTTAAATAGGGTGGCCATAGAGGGGGAACTCAATGAAATTCTTATAGACAATCAATTTCTTGAGGTGTTCTCAGTGGCCTTGCTTGAGTTACCACCCATGGGGGACACCGAGTTTTCCATTCATCTTCAGTTTAGAGCAAACCCGATTTTCCTCCTTACTGAATATCAGCTCATGAAATGGATGAGCTAAAGAAGCAGCTGGAAGAACTTCTAGGGAAAGCTTTGTAAGGCCCAATGTATCACCATGGGGAGCCCAAGTTTTGTTTATGAAGAAGAAGGATGAAACTTTGAGATTGTACATCGACTATAGAAAGTTGAATGTAGTAACAGTCAAGAGCAAGTATTTTCTTCCTAGGATCGATGACCTAGTTGATAAGCTGAGGGGAGCAAAGGTGTTTTCTAGGATTGACCTCCGGTCTAGATATTTCTAGGTTAGAGTTAAGGAGGAAGATATCCCGAAAATGACCTTCAAGACAAGATATGGGCACTACAAGTATACAACTATGTCATTCAGTCTGACCAACACCCTGACAGTATTCATGGAAGGCATGAATATGATCTTTAAACTATTCATCGATTAGTTTGTTAAGGTCTTCATTAACAATATCTTACTGTACTCATAGTCTACCTACGAGCATGTGAAGCACCTTAGAAGAATTCTACAAGTGCTCAAGGGCAATCAGTATTATGCAAAATTGTCTAAGTATGAGTTTTGGTCTAAAAGGATATAGTTTCTTAGACACATCATTAGTTCTCATGGGTTGTTAGTCAACCCTAAAAAGGTTTAGGCAGTGGTAGAGTGGAAGAGAACGACCATGGTCATAGAAGTCTAGAGGTTCTTGGGCTTGGCAGGCTCCTATATGAGGTTTATAGAGAAATTATTTACGATAGCAACACCATTGATAGCCTTGACCAAGAAAGCTAAAAAATTTGATTGGACTTTGAAGCGTAGGGAGGCTTATTTAGAGTTGAAGAAAAGGTTGACGAGTGTGCCGATACTTATTCTGTGAGACCTGAACAAGGCTTTCATAGTATACACAGATGCATCAGGTACTGGTCAGGGGTATGTACAGATGTACTAATGCAAGAGAATCAGGTGACTGCCTATGGCTCAAGGTAGTTGATGGCCCAGGGCCTCATCGTTGTGAGTCATGATGACTGTTGAGGAGACTTCTAGGAGGAAGAACGCCTGGAAGGTGGATCGCCCCTAGGAGAGTACCTGGAAAACTGGGAAACAGGGTTAGGAGGCCCCCGGAGTGTTTTTCCGGGGGGGGAGCCTCCGACGCCCAAGTCAGTGGTGGCCGGAAGAAGGAGAAAGTCACTAGCTCAAAGAGAAAGGCAGAAAAGTCTCGCCTGGTCTTTTCTCAGAGTATGGGAGCTGTATCTCCGGCCTGCCAACCTCCTGTCAAGTATTTATTTCCTGTATATATAGGAATACCTAGCCCGTTCAGATCATGACACGTGTGCGGTCGGATGCTCCTGAACGTCTGGGCGTAGGGGACAGATAGTTGGTAGCTAGATGGCCTCGAGCCTTGTGCTGAGACGGGCCATGATATGATTCTGATGGCGTCTGCGCGTCAGGGCGACCTTTTACGTCTGTGGTGGGACGTGTCAGAGGCTTCCTTAAATGCTTCCTTAAATGCGCCTGCCGTACTCCCGGGGTCCCTGGGCGAGGTCGTCCTCTAGTTCGGACAGAGCCTCTTCGGGAAGCCTACCCTCAGTTCGGGGGTTCCCAGTTCCAGGGGGTTCCGCCTTCGGGGATATCATGTTCGGGCAGCAATGTCTGGTGCCACTTTTCCGAAGGCGCGTTGTTCACAACCTTGGGGGGCGAATGGAGTCCTCAAGTTTTACTGGCGTGCCGAGGCTCGGAGCTCTCAGGCTATCTCCCGAGGTGCATGATTCCACCTATTCCCGGGAAGCGCCAGTTCTTCCGGCCGTTGTTGTGGCAGGGTATTCGGCCAGATTGAGGCGACAGCCTTTGGCTATCAGTAGTTGAGGCCTAATAAGTTGAACTATCCCGTTCATGACCTTGAGCTAGGGGTGGTAGTCTTTGCAATCAAGCTTTGGAGACATTGTTTGATGGGGAGATCATTCAGGATTTTCACCAACCATAAGAATTTGAAACACTTGACTTAGAAAGAGTTGAACATGATGCAACAATTATGGATGGAATACATAAAACACTGTGATTCTCAATTGAGTACTATTTAGGCAAAAGAAATGTGGTGGCAGATGCTTTTAGTTGGAAATACACGGGAGTGGTCCTGTCAAAGGATTAGGTTACAAGTTCCTCAAGAAAAGCTTTCAGGAATTGTTTCACATCTTTGCATGAGTTTTGGTAAGACTAGGAAAGGTCCCTAATCTACACTTTGTAAATTTAGTTAGCCTGGTTGGCTAAGGTCAATGAGGCTTAAACCAAAGATCCATTGTTAAGAAAGATTTCAGGAAAGGAAACACTTGGGGCCATAAGGAAATGGTTCTGGTACAAGGATGGGATCCTACACCATAGGGATTGAATTTGTGCCAAATGTAGACGGACCTAGGCAACAAGTATTGTAGGAGTCACATAGTAGTAGGCTAAGTATTCATCTTGGTGAGGGTAAAATGTATCATGATCCAAAGCTACACTTTTGGTGGTCCAGATTGAAGAAGGATGTAGTTGGACATGTGGCTAAGTGTTTGACATGCCAAATGGTTAAGGTAGAGCATCATAAACCAGCGGGCACACTTCAGAGTTTAGCTCTCCCTAAGAGGAAGTGGGGATCCATTACGATAGACTTTCTAGCAGGGTTACAAAATACCTAGAGTTAGCATGAAACAAAATAGTAGTGGTCGATAGGCTGACTATGTTGGCACACTTCATACCCATAAGGATTACTTATACATTGAGGGGTTAGCTTAGTTGTATATCAAGGAGATTATGAGGTTGCATGGTATACCAAATTAGATCATATTTGATAGGGGCCCTCAATTTGTATCAAGGTTTTTTGGAACATTTTCCAAGAGGCATTTTGAAGTAAGGTTAGTCTTAGTACTGCCTTTTATCCTCAGGCTGATGAACTATATGAGAAAGTGATACAAACATTGAAGGACATGATATGTATGTATGCCATAGACTTTCATGGTGATTGGGACCAACACTTTCCACTCATCGAGTTTGCTTACAATAACAGTCACCAAGCTGTTATAGGTATGGCACCATATGAGGCATTGTATGGTAGGTGATTCATGACGCCCCATTATTGAGCTAACCCTTCTGATAGGGTCATTGTTAGTCCAAAGATTATAGTTGACACCATAAATAAGATTGAGTTAATCTAGAAATGGATTAGGGCAGCAAATAATTGGCAGACTAAATATGGAAGTTTGAAGAGACTGGGAATTGAGTTTTGATGTTGGAGACAAGGTACTTCTCAAAGTGTCTCCCATGGAGGAGGTAAACCGGTTTGGGCAGAGGGGTATGTTGCCCTTAGGTATGTTGAACCCTACAAGATCTTGGAGAAAGTAGGGAAAGTTGCATATTAGTTGGCATTATTGCCCAACTTGTCCCAACTGCAGAACGTGTTCCACATTAGTCTTTTGAGAAAATGCATAGTTGATCCAGGATAGGTAGTCAACCATTCAACATTTGCCATCTAGGGGGGACAGTAGTGCACAATGTTTATGGATAAAGCATAGGATTCTTGGGTTGCTCTTGGGTGAGGAGGATTAGTCTTCTTTTGTTGAATGCCCTCACACAGTTATTATGTGTGGTTATGATGATACAAATGCTGATTTTATATCCTTTGTGTTATGGCTCTCCGAGCTGGAAGCTTGTTTGAGAAAGGTAAAGTGCTTGAAACTTTGTTTGGAACCTTATTTTAAGTTCACATAGCAAGAATGGGTGAGTTTAGCAACGTTCACTAAGTTCCAAGAAAGTTAAGGAACTAAGTAAAGTTCAGGAATAAAATGGTAATTTTACATCCTGAACAGTCGGGTTGGGTCCCGAGTGTTAAAAAAGGCTGAGTTTTAAAACTTAACGTTTACTTTTAACCCAAGTTTAGTTTAAATAAGCAAGTTTTGACTAAGTTTGACTAAGCTTACCTAAATGAATGGGGCATTTTGTAACTTTTTAAATACTTTAGTGGCTTAGGGTTTAAATGGCTATATAACTTGTTAAATGTGAGGGGTGGCTGCCATTTTTCATGCTAAACCCAAGTTCATCCTTCGCTCTACCATTACTCCTTGATTTGGAGCTCAAAATCATTAGTTTTTGGTGAAACTTGAAGCTACCAAGGGAGTATAAGCCATAGGAAGCTTGTTCCAAGAACAATTTCTTGTTTTTGAAGCTTGGAACTATGTTTCCCACCATCCCCAGTTTTTGATGTGAGGTGATTTGTGAATTCTTGGTAAATTCTTGTTTATTAGTTGTTTGGGAGCTTGGGTTTTGGTGAAAAGTTAGTAATTATGAGTTTTGTGCCTTTGGTTTCTTGGACCTAGGAAGAACCTTGTGGATCTTTGGTTCTTCAGGAAAGGTTGATTGATTTTTGCTTGTAAGTTAAAGTTAAGGTAAGGGAGTTTTGTTTTCAAGCTTGATTAATGCTATTGAAATGTGTTCACTTGATGAACTCAAGTAGTATTGGCAATAGTAATAGTTAGTGGGCTTGTTTGTTCATGGTTGACTACTAGTTTTGTGGAGCTTCGAATGGTAATGCATCATAGGAATGCTTTTGATAGTTGCTTATGGTCTTTGCAACATGTTTTATATATAGATGAAGTTTGAAGGCCATCCAAGAACGTTTAACATGTTTGGTAAGTCTTCAAAGGTTATAGCGGAAAAATTGAAAATTCTGGGTAGTCGCAAGTATTAGTGACACATTGCTAGTGCTATGAAAGTTCACAGCGCGTTGATAACTATGGCGATAACTATGGCGATGCATCGCCACAGTTATGATGTTTTTAATTTTCCAATTTTGCTAGAAGTTTTGGAGGGAAAGCCAAGGGGGTTCTTAGGGTACCTAGGGGTCCAAGTATTCTGGGGGTACTCCGAGGCTTCCAAAACTCCCCCAAGACCTAGGAGTTTTCTTGGGTTTTTATGCTTACTTTCACCATAAGCAAGAAAACTAGTTAACAAGGGCCAAACTAGATATCATTAGCTTGGGTGAAAGGTTTAGTACCATCAATGACCTAGCCATGCTATTGGGCATGAGGTTGCGGTGTAAAATTGTAGTGCACCTAGTGGGTCTATGGCTTAGTGGGTCTTTATGACCTAGTTGACAGTAGTCTCACCATAGAGCCCCTGTACAACATAAGGGAATTTCAACTAGTGAATCATCACTAGTTTGGCAAGTAAGCTTTGCTTGCTAGTAGGCAAGGCTCTACCTTGTAGTTCAAGGACTAGGTTGAGGAGAAGTCCGAAGGGACTGAGACATATGTGCATAAGTGTAGCCTTAGGGCGTTTGAGCTCATAGCAAGTTACATATGTTCACATATGTATGATCTTTCGTAACTTTTCTTACAGATGAATTAAAGATCCTGACTGAGAATTCTTGAATTCTCAGTCCCTAGTTATGTTGTGCGAATTCTAATACTATTGGGCTAGATAATCGTTGAGGGCTGTTGTAGTAGCTTGTTGTTGTAGGTACAGTGCTTGGGAATCTTTATGATTCTAGTCTACTTGGGTTACTTATTTGTTAAGTAACAGTGCTAACTATCATGTTTTTCATGGCCGTACATCGTAGTAGCACGTGAATAAGACTTTTGTGACTTGCCACTAGGACTTTCCTCCAAGGTGGGAGTTAGGTTGAGAAGATCTCAGTTGAGGCTTGTATATGTAATACTCCTAGTTGCCCCCTTTGTCTATGATGGTGTCCTAAACTCTAGGGTTACTCTTGGGTGGAGAGCATTAGTCTACTTTATGTTGAATGCTCTTACACAATAGTTATGTGTAGTATTAACCATATAAATGTTGATTTTATATGCTTTGACTATTTGAACTAGTTTTCTATGAAAAGTATCATGGCCAAGTGAATTTTTTTATAATTTCAATTTACTCCAGCCAAAGCATAAATAGCAGGCATTCTGCATATTCTAGGTGAATCAACTAGTTTAACGTATTTTAGATCCATGTACATATATAGCTAGCCAATTGCAACCATTGTGAGACCAATTCTCATAGGCATTCCTGGGCAGCGGCTAAGGATGGCCATGTCAGTTTTTGTTATAAGAGCTTAGAGCTTAATTCATAGATATTGGAGGCTAAGACATAGATATAGTTTTGGAAGCCCATGTGCTAGGATCGTTAGTACAGACCAATATCTGAGGAATGTTGTCTGGCTTTGGTTGCAGGTTGCTATGGTTGATAGTTGGTCAGGAGCTTCAAGAGGAGCTAAAGAACCTGGTGAAGGTTTTAGTGACCCCAGTTATGGCGAGGTTGGGTGGGATATCTAGGGTGCTTCAAGGGTTGGCTCAAACTGTGACAAATGTGGCACATGACATGACAACTATCATGACTGAGTTGTTTCAGGATCAATAGGGCAAAGAAGTTGTCCAAGAAGAAAATGACCAAGGGAATGAACCATCCTAAGGTCAGGATAGGCATGTCGAGCACCAGGAAGTGCCTAGGGCCCATGAAAGAAGAGATCATGCCACGAGGTCAAGTAGGAGGATATGAAGGCTCCGAGGAGGGGAGAAACCCTACTTCAGATGAGGTTGCTTGAGAAGTATAAGACTATAGACCCACCAAGTTTTGATTGGACAGGTGACCTTGATCGAGTTGAGGATTGGTTGTCCAAGATGAATCGACACTTCACATGTGAAGGATATGAATTAGAGTAAAGAAAGGCCTTAGAAGCTTTCTTTTTTAGAGGAAGGGCTAGTCTCTAGTGGGATGATGTGATGGAAATGTTGAAGAAGAGTAATGGTACCTGACCAGAGCACAAGGAAAAGGTGCTCATATGGTCAGACTTTGAGAAGAAGTTCCGACAGGAATACATCAGTGAAGCTGCACAGGATCAGAGAAGGATCTAGTTTGAAAATCCAATTCAAGGATAAATGTCTGTAAGAGAGTATTTGTAGTGCTACAATTTGCTCATTCGATATGCTCCTTATATGGCCAACAATATTGAGTTGGAGGCCAATAAGTTTTTTTAAGGCCTTAAGCCTATTCTTTGAAGATATATGGCAACATTGGACATCTGGGGTTATTTCCAAGTAGTTTAAAAGATGTTGGCCTTATAAAGAGAAATTAAGAACTTGAAGGCACCAGGCAAGAAAGTGGAGGTTGGACCAACCAACCTAGGTAAAAATGTTGGGAAGTGACCAATGGTAGGAATTAAAGTGTCTTATATTCCCCTACTAATTCACACATTTGATTTTAAAATTGAGAAATTTCATTTTTTAAGAAAGTCAATTGTATGTTAATGGATCAAATTTGGGTTAGATGAGAGTATTCTTATATCTTACTCGCTAAGTTGGATGCTCTAGATGCATTCTACTGATCATTCGTCGGATGAACAATTATCACATTTATAACCTACCCATTTTTAGATAGGTTGGGTCAAGTAAAACCCATCAGCTTACCACACTTTTCCAATCATGATTTTATCAAGTCATATTATATCCAATCATGTATTTGTTAATGTTAGAAACATTTGATATACATTACCTGTTAAACCAGCTCCAGATTGTTCTTAATTTCATATAACTTATCTATTATACTTTTATTTTCAACACATAACTAATATTAATATGTTAAAAACACAAAAACATATGGTTGGATGTGAGGTGGGTGAATCCCAAACCCACATCCTACCCAAAGCGGTTGGCTTGTGAAAAACGAAAAATCACAACTGACTGAAACCTAATAAATTGTTAGAAAAAAAACCAACCTACAAAATTCGATGCAACTGCATATTCGCTGAAATGGACATCAATTATCATCGCTAATCATATGAAAAAAAATTTTATTACTATAAACATTGCAGTTTTTTTGGATATATATTTGGAATTTATAGTTTTGTGCTAACATTTTGGCATGAATTTGGATTTGGAGTAGTGGTGGACATGTGCGTTGTTCGCCATGGCTCGAATCAAATTACCTATTTCAAGAAATATTATTAAACCTACATTATTTAATTAGGAATAAAGTTTCTTAAGTACTCAGCTTAGTTTGAGGAAAAGCTCAAATTATTCATGAACATGTTCAGTCATTATACATGTGTGCCCTAAATGTAGACAGTTCCGTGGCACAAAGCCATGTACTCTAGGAACTGATATATGCAACATCTGTGGTAAAAGTGGCCATTAAGAGAGGGAATGCCCATAGACTCGACCTTTGCCAAGTCTGCCTAGGAATCCACCCCCTACACCTCTTACCATGGGAGATCAACTAGGTCTAGCCATGGCAGCAGCTGAGCCGAGGGTTTTACCCTAGCTAGTTGCGCGACCAAAGAGCTAACCACAGTTCAAGGTAATTTTCAGAATGGTAGTGTTAGAGTATTGATAGTCGAAGTGCTACCGCCCTGGTCACCTAAGGACCTTGGAAAGAAGGGAGTCAGACACCTGAGGTACACGACCTCGGTAGCCAGCCAATACCAACCTTGGGAAGCTAGCAATTCGCCTTCCTCGGGAGGACGACTGAACTAACTTCGGACCCAGGGAATACCCCAAAGTACCAGTCTGACTCAGGGAAAAGGCCCTTCACTCCGGAAGGAGACATCAACCAAGGGGACCTCGGAGGTACAGCAGGAGCCATTAAGGAGTCTCTGACATTCTGCCTGCACACCCTGCACGCCGCCCTCATATGCACTCTAACACGCCGCCACTGCCCATGTCCTGTCATGTAGGGCTACGCTTGTCACAGCTCGTGGCCCAAGGAGCCTGCAGGCAGTAGGGGCCCCCACACCCATAAGTATGGATGACATCCATCCATACACGTGTCACAATCCGAAGGGCCCACCCTGTCTATATATCAGGGCGCCCTGAATCCTCTCCAAAGGAGGCCCCCAGGAAAACACGGCAGGCAAGTGTCTCTTGTGCTTACTATTCCCTTTCCACCTCTCAAAGCACTGACTTGGGCGTCGGAGGCTACTCCCCGAAAAAAGACTCCGGGGACCTCCTAACCCTTGTTTTCTGAGTGTTTCAGGCAGGTCCTCCTGAGGAATCCCTGTTTCAGGCTATCTCCCATACCGAAAGTCCTTCTCGGCCTCACCGTGCCCGCCACACGAAGATGCTGCCAGCCATCACAGGTGATACCCACAGAGCACCTTCTGTCGGGACTCACCCGCACCTCCTGAAGTCCCTGCTGCATTCACCACGACACACAATGGAGATGATGCTGATGGGCATCATTTGGCGCTGTCTGTGGGAAACACCCCAGGTCATCATTGTTGAAACTCAGCGTTCTAAGGACAAGGGACTTCCGAGGTCCTCGTCCGCGCCAGAGGTTCAACCGGCAACCGAACAACTGCAGCAGGGACTTCCCTGCCCAAGGACGAATGTCCTCTGACTATTATCATGGCCTTCCTGCCTGAGTTCCCATGATCTGTCGTGGTCGAAATGACGTAGCAGTTGGACCGAAGATGGCTGCATCCAAATTCGAGCCGAAGGCCCTCCTCATCAGTACCTCGTCGGCAGAAGAGTCCCATGTCAACTCACATGAGTTTGGGGAAGCGGAGATTAACGAGATGAGTCCTCGACGGGAAGCATATCCCTTAGAATGTGACCTACGGGAAAAACAGGGTCAAGATGACCCAGACCTCCCCGTCGAAGGAGTTTTACACCCAAAGAAAAGTCGTCGTCTCCTCGGCAACAAAGTCAGATACCCACTGCCCCAAAAGGCCGTCTACGCCTTGGTACTTGCAGGTAGAAGGCTGGGACTCTACTTCCAAGGACACGCTATCACTGTCCGGAGTGACCCACCTCTATGCAACGTCATGAAAAAGAGTAGAGCATTCGGGAAGACTATCAAAATGGTGCATCGAACTCGGAGAGTACTACATCACGTATGAGCCTAGAAGGGCAATAAATGGCCAGGCACTGGCAGACTTCATTGCCGAAACCCCAGGAATGGAAAATGCTGAAACCAACGAGGAAGACTGAGCAAAGGTAGATCCAGAGTAGGAACTCCTTGTTGAAGAAATCCCAAGCGCAGAACAGCAGGGCGCTGGAGTAGCCCCTCAGGGGCCGGAGGGCAGGGAGGCCACCAAAGCCATCAAATTTGGTTACCAAAGTGTTGGGCCATCCGAGCATGGCAACGCTAGGTACAGCAACCTCTGACAAAGGGAGGAAAGATCCTACAAAGAGGTATCTCGCAACTGAAGAGTCCCAAAAATCCTCATGAAGTGGGGAAAAGTGCGAAGATGTTCCGGATGATATTCCCTAATTAAAGAGGAAATATACCGGCAAGGGTACGCAAGACTGTTACAGAGATGTATCAGTAAAAAGGGTGCAAGATAATTCATCCAGGAAGTGTGAAAAGGGCCAAAGACACGCCAGCACCCAAAAGACTGCCTTCGGAGTGGGTAACCCCGGAAGATTACCTTGGCCCCTGTTAGGCACCTCCTAAGTGCTTGGCTTAGGCCAAGGAGAACCAAGGAAATAAGAGAAAACAGAAAGGGAGAGTAAGAAGAACTATGGAGTCTAGTGCAGTGGTCTATAAGTAAAGCTGGAGACTTTCAGGGCCAAAATGCACATGGGAAAGGAACTATGGAAAAACATGCAGAAATCTAAAAAAAAAAGGATCAAATTGGACACTTGTGTAAGTGATACAATTAAAACTACAAACTTGGAATTGGAAGTTTCGGCCATGCAAAAGTTATGTGGACTAGTAATGTACTAAGCCAAATTGTGGGAGACAACAATGATTACTAGTCAAATTCTTGTCTACCACTAGTGTACTATTCACTAGTTACTAGTTAAGCTAACTAGTCTTTATTTAGTTACATGGCCGATTTTACAAGGGAGATTTTGCAGCCTTGGTACTTGTGTTGTCTTGTGCTTGGCATAATGGGCCAAAAAATGACTTGAATGACATTTTGAACACAAGTTTTAAGGGCGGCATTGAGCACATGGGGAATGGGAAGCCACATTGCACCATGCAAACTTTTGGAAGGCCAAAGTTAGCATTTTAGCTAACTAGACTTTAAGACTTTCGGCCGAAACTAGCCAAGACCATTTCCTTAGTTCATTTTTGGGTTTCCTTGTTCTTGTTGGCCGAGAGTTCTTCCTTGAGTGCTCATCCAAATTTCTCATTGAAGTCAAGCTAATCTTGGAAGCTTTTGAAGAATTCAAGCTTGGGAGACTTGTTTCGACCCTAGTTCACTTGGAAATCAAGCTTGTTCTTGAAGATTGAAGGAAGGCTGAGCCAAATTAAACTAGGTTTGAGGTAACTTTGGAATCTCCTTGAATTCATGGTAGTTTTTCCATGTACAAGGGACCTTAGTGCTCAATTGAAGATATATTGAGTGAATTGAGCATTGGTTATGCTATTGTGGAAAACCTAGTCTCGGCCGAAAGTAATGGCTAAGTAATCTTGGTGTTCTTCAATGGAAATTAGTCCATGATTGAAGTTAATTGTTGCCTATTGATCTTGTGCTAGGCAAATTGGAGAAAAGAACATCAAGTTGAGCAAGTTTGTGCTTGGCCAAAAGGTATACCTTGAGGTAATTCATCTTCAACTCTTGATTACATGGCATTGATGCCATGAACTTTGATTAATGATATGTTGGTAAGTGTATGTTGGCTTAGAATTATGAAAAACATTGGTGTATGAAGTTGAGCTATATGGCTGAGAGTGAACATTACTTGAATATATGGTGATGGTACTATAAAACCATAGTCATTGGTGATTTGATGTTTATGTGTGGAGTTAGTTGATAAAGAACATGGTTATGTGAAAAAGGGGCATGTGGCCGAGAGCCTGAACTATTGAAGTTAAATGTTCTTTACTTAATGCATGGTAATTGTACCATGAGCAAGCCTTATAGATGATTGGAAGGTAATATAGTGAATAAAATGATGGGTAACCCATATGTATGTGAAAGTGAGCATCATGGCCGAAAGCTTGGTTTAGTGTGACATGGTGCATTTCACTTGGTTACTTGGTAATAATGCCATGGATGATGTTCATTGATGATTAGAATATCATGTGGTATGTTAGAATGATGGGCAGCACATGTATATAAACTTGGGCCTTTTTGGCCGAGAGCTTAAGTGTATGTTGTAGTGTCCTTCATAGAAATCATGGTAGTTAGTCTATGGGTTTGTATTGTTAATGCCTATGTATTGTTATGATAGGCATTGCGGTTGAAGGACACTTGGACATTTGAAGTTGGCTTAAGACCGAGAGCTATTGAGGTAGGGTTCACTGGCACTTGACTTTGCTTGGTAATTTACACCATGATTCAAGTGTCTAGAGTGGCTAAGTGATGGTTAAATGTGCCATATGACCTTAGTTACTTGATGGGCTTAAGGGTTATACTTGGTTGTTCTGTTGATTAGCTAATTAACTATGGTACATGTACTAGGAATGCAAGTGAATGTGGCCTATTTGCTTGGCATTTTGGGAGCTCCAAATGGAAATGGTGTATTGGTAAGTTTGTGTGCGAGAAATGCACATGGGTACATGTATGGCTTATATGGCCGAAAGCAACATTGTGTAGTGTGTGTGTGTACTTGTGTGCTTTGGTGTTTCGTTGTGCATGCTAACCCCACTTATGAAATATTTGACTTATTTATCTGTCTTGTATATGTATATGCCTGTTTTTCTTGTCTTGGTGTTTGTTTTGCAAGTTGAGCTAACTAATGGGAGGTTAAGCTTTGAGTGATTACTCAGCTTAACTAAATAGACTCAATATGAGTTGTATATGTTTTAAGTGAATCCTACTGAGTTATATGCTCACTGCCCATCCTTTATTTTTCAGGCAAGGATATTCGGCCTGAGTAGTGCTAAGCTGCCTTGTGTGTGTGCTTAGTGTTTATTTGCTTAGTTACCAAGGTATGTGCCAATGTGTGCTTGGTGTAGCATTTTGGTTTCATTACAAGTCTTATTGTTTGTTGGCCGAGACTTATGTTTTAAGTTTGCAGGCTGTAGAGTGGGAACTGTCTAGGAGAGCATGGATACTTGGACTTTAGCTCTGATTGTGGTATTCACCTCTATGACCATGAATATGGCCATAGGTTTGGTGTTGCAGTGTGTACTTCTGTATGGGATTCTCAAGGTTTTGTTTGACCATTAGGAGTATGGTCTCGGGTTGTATGTAACTTGGCATGAACAACTTATGGATGCTTGGCATTTATAGCCATGGTAGATACTAGGTAGACTACCATTTTGATTTGTATATATGTGTAGTCTTGGATACCTAGTTTGTGGATGTTTTATGGATTTTGGATGCCAAGTTATGTATGGACTTATGGATGGCATTATGCTTGTCTATTTATGCTGGATATTATGGGCCAAATTTGCCACTTTTATGTGAATGGTTATGGACCTAGTTATGTGGAACTGTGGTGCATAATGGTATGTACATTAGTAGGCCGAGAGCATCATGCATTTTTTTACTTGTTGTTTTCAGAAATCTAAACCAACCTTGTGGGCTTCTTGGTTGCCATATAGTTAGTGCACTTGATGCACACCATGTATGCACTTAAATTGCATTTAAGTGTTGCCTTGCTTGTTATGCAAGTTATTATTTGAAACCTTGCTTGTTGTGCAAGTTAGGGGTTTTGGGTAATGGGTCTTGTTAAAGCCACCTGGGCCACCTCCCAGGCCTCTTAACTTAAGAAAACAAGACTTAAAAGTTGCCATTACTTGCTTGGCCGAACCAAACATTTGAGATTAAATATTGGGTTTGGGAGTTAAATTAGTAAATGATAGGCCAGGGCCTGAGTGAGGTGTGACAGCCCCTTTGCAGTATGGGGCATAGACCTCACCGGGCCACTCCCGACAACACTCGAAGGAGTGAAGTTCTGCGTAGTAGCAGTGGACTACTTCACTAAGTGAAATGAGGAAGGACCCCTAGCGACCATTCCGGCAAAAGATATACAAAAGTTCATTTGGAGAAACCTGATATGCAGATTTGGCAAATCGACGGTGATAATGGCCGATAATGGTTCCCAGTCTATGGACAATGGAGTCCAAGAATTTGCCACCGTCTTCAGAATAAAATTGCACTTCGGCCCACTAGCTCAGCCCCGGAGCAACAGACAAGTGGAGGTAGCCAACAGAACTATAAACGAGGGACTATAAAAGAGGTTGGGGGAAGCAAAGGGAAAATGGCCAGGAAAACGTCCTACTGTACCTAGAAGTTATCAGAAAACTCCCCGAGGGGCCACGGGGGAGACACCTTTCTCACTTATCTCCAGTAGAGAGGCCATTATCCATTTGAAGTAGTACGGCCACCAGTTAGAATACGAGTGTTCGGCGAAAGAGGAAATGACCTCGGGTTGAGAACTAAGCTCGACCTAGTTGGCGAACACAGAGGAATGGTCGAGCTTAAGAGAAGGGCCTTTCAGCAAAAGGTGGGCATGAGTGCAAACCTGCATGATAGGCCAAAAGGAATAACGAAAGGAGACCTCATCCTCCGAAAGGCCGAGTTTGAACCCTAAAAACTGTCCCATGGGGTACTTCGGCCAAACGGGAAAGGGGCCTTATTTGGTCCTAGACGAGGTCTGAAAGGGAGTATACAAGCTTGGCAACACCGAAGGAGGAAAACTGAAAAATGCATGGCACTCGGATGTCTTAAAGAAATTCTATACTTAGAATTTTAGATGAGAAAGTGTACAAGTGAGAAATTTCTCTAAGTACAGAAGTTTTCCCCTATCTGAAAGTACTCACCAAACAAAGCTAAAGCACACACTCCCAAAGGTCACGTTTTCCTTCCAAAGTTGGTTGGGTTATATGCCCAAAAAAGGTGAAGTCTAACGAATACGGCCGTTGAGGGCAGGCTAAAATTTGCCTAAGGGAACTTTGCCAACAACGAACGTTTACCCGAAGGTTGGCCGATGAAACGAGCAAAGTGTACCTCTCCAAAGTCCCCTGACCGAAAGTGGTCGGGGCAACTAGATAACAAAAAATTGCTCAAAAGACTTAACAAAATTATGAAGAAAAATTCATTGAAGAAGGTCTTGGTACAAGGAGAAGGTTACAAGAAGAAAAACACAAAGAAAAAAGAAGAAGGCAAAGGCCTTAGAATATCTAAGGGACCCCGGCGTCATGGGAAGCTCTAGCTCCTATGTCTTTGGCCGCCGCCTTCGGTGCAGGAGGAGGGGCAAATGGCAGGTGGAGGAGCTTGACTTTCGACCAAGTCCATTGAGGACCCTCGGGAATATCCAAGGTAGCCAAGAAGGAAAGGTCGAGGTCCGGATATTTCTTCAGAAATTGGTAACGAGCTAGGCAGAAGCGGTCCTGAAAGGCAACCTTGGTTGCCTGAACGGCTTTGTCTTTTTCTACGTCCAGGCCATCCGCTTCATTCTGAAGATCCAAAACCTCCTTTCGAAGATCTACAACTTCCTTCTCTAGCTCCTTTATCTTCTTCTTCTTCTTCGAACCATTCTTCAACGAGTCGACCTTGGCTTGAAGTTCGGCGTTGTCAGCAAGAGCCTTCGTCAGAAGAGCAACTTCTCTTTCTTTCTCCTTCTGAATGGCCTCATTGGCTGAGGTTAAGCTCACAACCTTCTCACCAAGGTCGGACATCCTTTTGCAGAAATCCTTCAAGAGCTCCTCTTGGCCCTTCAAGAATTCCTCCTGAAGCTTGGCAACCTTCTCCTTGGCTATTCGGCTCAACTCGGTGTTCGTCACAACCGAGTTAGCGCAGAAGACCTTGGCCTTCGCTAATTTATCTTCGGCCCAAGTGCGGACCGAAGACTGCTTTGCTGCCCAAGCTCGAAGGTATCCACTATACCCCAGGAGCTACAAAAAAGAAGGTACTTAGTGAAATTTACACAAGGAAAGGCAAAACACTTAGACAAAAAAGTGGGAGGAAAAATGAAGAGGCCTGAAGAACTACCTGGGCAGCATGCTCGAAAACCTTAGCGGCAAGGGTATCCTCGGAGGCACACTCCTCGGTAACTGCCTTGAAGGAAGCCTGAGTGAGCACGCCCCTCGCCATCTGGGGAGCCATTTCTCGGCAATCCTCGGAGAACAAGTTCATGTCCTTTGTGAAAGACCAAAACGGCTCCCTTGGGACTTTGTCGTTCAGGATGTGGGAATCCCGAAGAGGCCGCCTTCGAGCATGCTCAACCATCCAAGCTGAGGGCGCCAGATCCTCTGAAAAGTTGAAAGCGTAAGTCAGACAAAGCTGCTTAACTATACAAGTTATGAGGATACGAGTATTAAAAAGGGGTAAGAGACAAACCGGGCGCAACCTCAGCAACATCATCATCGGAGTCCCGGACCTCCTCCACGTCGGCAGGAATATTTTTTCCTTTACCCCTTCAGCATTTTTCCAACTCCTCAGTAGAGGGACTCTCTGCCAAAGAGCCCAAACGATCCACCAACGTGGTGGGACTCAACGAAGCAGGAGCAGTGACCACCCTGGCAGGAACCTCAGTTGCAGTTTCAGGCTCGGCGGAAGTTTTAGGCTTGGTGGAAGTTGCAATGTCGTCGCTGACCTCTGACACATCCTCCGGGGGTGGAAGAAGGGTGTCTTTCTTTGCCTTCTTGGCCAAAGACGGTCTGGTCCCAGTAGTCTTGCGCCTCTTGGAGACGCCTTTCTTCGTTTGTTCTCCCATCTCATCCTGACCAAGGAAGAGAGACTTATAGTAGGCAGCAGACTCGTCACCCATCTCTAAAAAAGAGGGAAAACATCAGTGTGAGTCCAGATAGGCACCTATGCTAAAAACTTTGAAAGGAAACTTACTTTCGAAAAAGGCTTCGTAAGTGAGCCCGCTCCGAAGGAGCTTCACTAGCCAGGACTCCTTCCCCTCGATGGCAGAAGCTGGCATGCCGAGATTCGTCTTATTTTCCTTAACCACCCCTAACTCCTGAAGGACCTCCTCAGTCATAAGCCTCCAATTGATGGGGAAGGGGTACAGGGAGCGTGGAGGGACCTCGGCATCCCAGTCGGCGACAGCACGGATACGTCTGTCGAAGTCCACAAACCTCGCTGCCAACTCGGGAGTTAGCAACTTCTTGGGATCCATGACATCCGTCTCCAGGTTTCCCCGAGCCCACTTAGTCAGAACATGCGACCAGGCCTCCGCCACCTTTAGGAAGAAGAACTCCATTTGCCACCCTTGCCAGCTATCCTTGGTAGCGAAGGTGAACATGAATTTTTTGCTCCCAGATCCCCGAGGTAGCATGAAATAAAAACCAACCTTCGGGACCGGATAGAGCTTGTAATACTACATGAATAGGATAAAATGGGTTCTACCCCGAAGACCCTGCACATGCAGAGAAAAGCATTAAAATAGCAGTATGAGTTGGGAGGAAGTTGATTCATGGCTATGCCATGAAATTGGAAAAAGTCACAAATCATCTTCGTAGGGGGAAATCGAAGTCCGGCCTTCAGTTGGGCTTGAAAAATGGTAACCTCGTCGTCCCGGTTCATAAAAGTAAAGTGACTGAGGTGGGGCAACCTTGTGGTGGCATAGGAGGGAAGGAAAATTTTGGTTGACCACTTCTCTAATTTCTCAGAAGTGGAGCAACAAGTGTGAGACGTAAGAGGTTGCTAGCTCTCGGGAATAGGCGAAGATATGGTTGGCCAAAAAAGAGACTTCGGAAAGAAGAAAAATGACTTCAGGAAACCAAAAGAAAAGCAAAAACTGAAGGATCTCTAGAGTCAAGTTAGACATGGTTCACTCTATGATGAGTCAAGTTGACCTTCCAAACTCCTTTTGGGGACATGCTCTAGAGACAGCCGCTTTTACACTAAACCGAGTTCCATCTAAATCGGTTCAAAAGACACCATATGAGATATGGAGTGGGAGGCATCCCAATTTGTCTTTTATGAAGATTTGGGGCTGTGACGCTTATGTGAAATGTCAATCCTCTGACAAACTAGGGCCCAAATCTCAAAAATGCCTTTTTGTTGGGTATCCCAAAGAAACAAAGGGTTACTATTTCTACAATCCTTCTGAGCAAAAAGTGTTTATTGCTTGAACTGGTGTCTTTTTGGAGAAAGAGTTTATGTCTAAAGGAACTAGTGGGAGGTAAGTAGAACCTGAAGAAATTCAAGAACAACAAAGAGACATCGAACCTGAAATGGAACCTGAACAGACACCGCAAGATGTTGTGGTTCAAGCTGACCGGCCAGCGGGACCGCCGTATGCGAAGCGCCACATAAATAAAACCTGGTTAATCAATACGTGAAAATTGGCATGCATCTTTGTTGAATGAGATTTGACATGATATGCTGATTGCTGTTTGAAGCATGGTGCATGGTTATAGCCCTTGATTGGTTGTACTTGTAAATACGGCCTGCAAGTCGTGCCTTTTCTTATCACTCTCATTGTACATTCTCTTCTCACCTTACTCCCCTCGAATGTAACTCGAGGTTTCTATTATTGATGTAATGGTGCATTATGGGCTCATCCAAGGTGGTATGTCCAAGGATCATGCAAGGAGGTATGTCCAAGGAGGTGACAACAAAAGGGCAGCCAAGAAAGGAAGAGAAGGAGCTTGTGAAGACTCTTTTCTTTTCTTAGGCTTTTATGATATTCTCATTGGCTTAAGAATATCGCATAGTTTGGGCTATAACCATGTCACGTTTATTTCTTGTAAGCATGAGATGCATGTTTTATATTTGTATGTGATGCATGTATAAAACAACCAGAGATAACAAATTGGTGAGATCAAAAGATAAAATCCCTCAAACAAATATTAAGTCATTAAATGTGATGCCTTCCAAATGTTGGCACTCGTCAAGACTTTGATCAACATTAGGTGGGTTTGCCAAAGCAAAGCACCTATGTTCATCTTGGTAAGGCACGATGGGATAATAGTGATATCCAAACTGCTAACTTTGGGTTCGACTTAACTAAGTCACCCTAATAGGATTAGGGACTTAGAGGCATAGAGTTGGGCTTAAGTTCATGAGATGAGCTTGGACAAGTGTTGTTCACCCAACTATCCAAGAGTTGCGTAAGATGCAATTGGCAAGGAGTTGCCTACCTAAATAGCTGTAACTTGAGAGAAAAGCCAAAGCTGACTCAGGTTGTGGTCAAATATGGATCTTGGCCCACTAGAATACCTTAGCGCCGAGGTGTTCCAAAATAATATCGAGGGTTATTATTTTGAGGAAAATAGTGGGAGTATCGTTTAATAAAAGTCCTTATTAAATGAATTAAAATACATGACTCTTACACTGCATATTTACTGTTGTAGATAACCATGGCAAAAAACACATCGACACTTTGGTTGCGATCGATCCTTGAGAAGGAAAAACTGAATGGGACCAACTTTCTCAAATGGTACCGAAACTTGAGGATAGTCCTCAAACAAGATAGAAAGGCATATGTCCTAGAGCAGCCCATTCCAAATGAGCCTGCTGCCACTGCTCCAAGAGCTGAAAGGGATGCTCACAAGAGGCATTCTGATGATGCTTTGGATGTTGCATGCCTCATGCTTATTACCATGGAATCTGAGCTTCAGAAGCAACATGAGAACATGGGGGCGTTCGATATGATCGAACATCTCAAAATGCTTTTCCAAGAGCAAGCTAGGCATGAGAGGTTTGAGACCTCTAAGGCATTGTTTCAGTGCAAGATGTCTGAGGGAAGTCCCGTGGTTCCTCATGTGCTCAAGATGATTGGGTACATTGAGAATCTTGAGAATTTGGGATTTGCTCTTCAGAAAGAGTTGGCTATTGATGTAGTTTTGCAATCGTTGCCTGAAAGCTACAGTCAGTTCGTCATGAACTATAACATGAACGACCTTGACAAGTCCCTCCCTAAATTGCTCAACATGTTGAGAACTGCTGAGCAAAACCTTAAGAAGGCTAAGCCCATTTTGATGGTTCAAAAGGGCAAGGGAAAAGGAAAAGCCAACAAGAAGAAGGATAAAGCTAATGGAAAGTCCAAGGCTAGTTCTTCTTCAGCTGCACTAAAACCAAAGGGTGGTGTGGCAAAGGAAGGGGAGTGCTTCCATTGTAAGCAACCTGGACACTGGAAGTGCAACTGTAAGCTCTATCTTGAAGAACTTGCTAAGGAAAAGGGAAGTAAGACTTCCACTTCAGGTATTTTTGTTATAGAGGCTAACTTTTCTACTTCCTCATCTTGGGTATTGGATACTGGATGTGGATCTCACATTTGTGCAAATGTGCAGGATCTAAGTAGAAGTAGAAGATTGGCCCAAGGTGAAGTGGACCTACGTGTTGGAAATGGATCAAGGGTTGCTGCCTTAGCCGTAGGGACTTATGTTCTCACTTTACCTAGTGGATTAGTTTTAGAATTAGACAACTGCTACTTTGTGCCTACTATTAGTAGAAATTTGATTTCTGTTTCTTGTTTGGACAAGAAAGGTTTTTCATTTATAATAAAGGACAAATGTTGTTCTATTTATTTTAATGAAATCTTTTATGGTAGTGCTCAACTTAGCAATGGGTTGTATGTTCTAGACCTTGAAGATCCAATCTATAATGTGAATACCAAGAAGGTCAGATTAAATGATTCAAACTCGATCTATCTCTGGCACTGTCGCTTGGGCCATATAAATGAGACCCGCATATCCAAGCTCCATAAGGATGGACTCTTGGACTCATGTGATTTTGAATCATATGAGACATGTGAGTCATGTTTGTTGGGCAAGATGACCAAAGCCCCATTCACAGGGCAAAGTGAAAGGGCTAATGACTTACTAGGACTCATACATAGTGATGTATGTGGCCCTATGTCTACACAAGCTAGAGGAGGTTTCCAATACTTCATTACTTTCACTGATGACTTCAGCAGATATGGCTATCTGTATCTTATGAGACACAAGTCAGAATCCTTTGAAAAGTTCAAAGAATTCAAGAATGAAGTAGAGAATCAACTCAGGAAGAGTATCAAAGTGCTTCGATCAGATTGACGTGGAGAGTACTTGGATCGAGAATTCCTTGACTATCTGAAGGAGTGTGGTATAATATCACAACTCACTCCACCAGGTACACCTCAATGGAATGGTGTTTCTGAAAGGAGAAATCGAACTCTGTTAGACATGGTTCGCTCCATGATGAGTCAAGTTGACCTTCCAAACTCCTTTTGGGGACATGCTCTAGAGACAGCCGCTTTTACACTAAACTGAGTTCCATCTAAATCGGTTCAAAAGACACCATATGAGATATGGAGTGGGAGGCGTCCCAATTTGTCTTTTATGAAGATTTGGGACTGTGACGCTTATGTAAAACGTCAATCCTCTAACAAACTAGGGCCCAAATCTCAAAAATGTCTTTTTGTTGGGTATCCCAAAGAAACAAAGGGTTACTATTTCTACAATCCTTCTGAGCAAAAAGTGTTTGTTGCTCAAACTGGTGTCTTTTTGGAGAAAGAGTTTATCTCTAAAGGAACTAGTGGGAGGAAAGTAGAACTTGAAGAAATTCAAGAACAACAAGGAGACATCGAACCTGAAATGGAACCTGAACAGACACCACAAGATGTTGTGGTTCAAGAGTCTGTTCCTGTAGCACAAAGCCCACGTAGGACTGGTAGGATTCGGCGTGAGCCCGAGAGATATGGATTTCTCATGACTCACACCGGTGATGTGATGCTCATGGATCAAGATGAGCCCATAACCTACCAACAAGCTATGTCGGGGCCTGACTCTGAGAAGTGGCTAGTGGCCATGAAATCCGAGATGGAATCCATGTATGAAAACCAAGTATGGACTTTGGTTGACCCACCTGAAGGGGTAAAACCCATAGGGTGCAAATGGGTTTTCAAGAAGAAAACTGACATGGATGGTAATGTGATTACCTTTAAGGGACGATTGGTCGCAAAAGGTTTCAAGCAAATTCATGGTATTGACTATGATGAAACTTTTTCACCAGTTGCTATGCTTAAATCCATCCGAATTTTGTTTGCTGTTGCTGCACACTATGATTATGAGATATGGCAAATGGATGTCAAAACTGCATTCCTAAATGGAAAGCTACTTGAGGATGTGTACATGACACAACCTGAGGGTTTTGTCACTCCTGGGAATGCCAATAAAGTGTGCAAATTGCAAAGGTCCATTTATGGACTGAAGCACGCTTCTCAAAGTTGGAATCTTCATTTTGATGATGCAATCAAAGAGTTTGGTTTTATCAAAAATGAAGATGAACCTTGTGTCTACAAGAAGGTTAGTGGGAGCGCTATTGTCTTCTTGGTGTTGTATGTAGATTACATACTACTCATCGGGAATGAAATTCCTGAGCTACAGTCTGTGAAGACTTGGCTAGGGAAATGTTTCTATATGAAGGACTTAGGTGAAGCAGCCTATGTGTTAGGCATCAGGATCTATAGAGATAGTTCTAGAAAGCTTCTTGGCCTAAGTCAAAGTACATATATTGACAAGGTGCTAAAGAGGTTTAGCATGCAAGATTCCAAGAAAGGATTCTTGCCCATGTCACATGGTATCACTCTTTCTAGATCTCAGTGTCCGAGTACAACCGAGGAGAGAGAGCGCATGAGTAAGATTCCATATGCCTCAGCAATTGGATCTATCATGTATGCCATGATATGTACTCGTCCCGATGTCTCATATGCTTTGAGCATGACGAGTAGGTACCAATCGAACCCCGATGAAAGTCACTGGAAAGCTATTAAGAACATCCTTAAGTACTTACGAAGGACTAAGGATGCATTCTTGGTCTTTGGAGGTGAAGATGAGCTCATTGTAAGGGGTTACACCGATGCAAGCTTCCAATCCGATAAGGATGATTTTAGATCGCAATTTGGTTATGTGTTTTGTATTGGTGGTGGTGCTGTGAGCTGGAAGAGTTCAAAGCAAGAGACAGTAGCTGACTCTACAATAGAATCTGAGTACATTGCCGCCCCTGATGCTACGAAGGAGGCAGTTTGGATCAAGAAGTTCATCACTGAACTTGGAGTGGTTCCAAGCATTGTCGACCCAATAGAGCTCTATTGTGACAACAATGGAGCAATCGCACAGGCTAAGGAACCTCGATCTCACCAGCGATCCAAACACATACTCCGACGCTATCATCTCATCAGGGAGATCATCGAGAGGGGTGATGTAAGGACATGCAGGACTTCGACAGACAGCAACATTGCTGATCCACTGACAAAGCCCCTTACGCAGCAGAAGCATGATAGCCATTCTAGGTCCATCGGTATTAGATACATGGATGATTGGCTTTTAGTGCAAGTGGGAGATTGTTAGTATTGTGCCCAAAAAGCCAATCATGAGATGATTGTATTTTTGCACATTGAGTCATGATATTTTATTGAGGCATTAATCCAGCAATTATGTTTGTTGTTTTGTTTCTGTGTAACGTAATAAACATAATTGTAACCCTAGAATAATGATATTCTTAAACGTCCCTAGTCTAGTATTATTGTGGAGCGGGTTGCAATAATACATAATGACTAGCATATGTGGAGACTAATATGAGATATGTAGTCTACATATGGGTACAAGTTGGAGAACTTGTGTACTGGACCGACCCACCATGAGAACACTTCATGGATCGTTATATGAGTGTCATAAATGATTCTCATAGTGATCATGGTATATGTAGTCCTTCGACCAAAGATCATCAAGGTTCCCTACATGTGAGTCACATACTTTGATACTTTCCTTTGTTGCTCGTAACTGAGTGAACTTGAAGGAGGTCATTGGGTATGTCACATATCATGCGGAAGGATTTGTATGATCAAGATGGGATTTGTCCCTCCTATGTAACGGGAGTGATATCTTTGGGCCCCTTGATAGAGTGAGACTTAGAAAATGCATGGCCATGCTCCGATGAGTTGATAAATGATATCAATGTCGTCAGTTTAAGTTGGTCTACTCGGTAATCAAGAAACCAAAGATTGGGCTATACGAGAGTGACACATTCCATGTCTTGTGCTTAGTCTTGATATCTTGGACAAAGGGACAATGGCATATATCGGTGATGATCATAAAGGTTTAGTCGATTCACCGACAATCTTGTCACTTGGGTAGCAATGATGTGTTGCTAGACACCGCTCATTGCTTGTGATCATAAATGTGATTTATGATCATTGCCAACATGGCAAGAGCCTACTGGGTCGCACACATAGAGCTATTTGGATCATTAGAGTGCATGGGCTAATTATTTTGGTTATGGTTTCACTTTAATTTTGTATTAATAATGGGCCAAGGAGTTGAGCCATTATTAAGCCCGAAATTAAATCCTAATTGGATTAGGGCTTTGAAACCCATTAGGCCTGGAAGTTGAGTCTCACTATAAATACAACTTTTAAGTGAGAAATTCGCAGGTCTGCTTGCGCTAGCCTCCCAAAAGGACAGCCGCACTCTTCTCTTGCAATTCCTTGGAGGACGCAAGCTAGCACTGCGAGCGCAAGAGAAATGCATCTGCCGGGACGTGGTGGAAGCGTGGTGATCCCGAGAGGCTCGTGTGGATACCATAGAGAGCCTGAACACGTCAACTATTCAGGTTTTGTGATTCGACTCTACAGTTGAGTGAGAGATCTCAACCAAAAATTAGGTATGAAATTTTTGAACACCCGGTTTACCTCGTTTCACTTGGATCCTGGAGGGTTTCGGTTAAATTCCGCTGCGCTGTTTGGCTCCCGAAACCCAACACTAAAGAGGTTTAACATGCAAGATTCCAAGAAAGGATTCTTGCCTATGTCACATGGTATCACTCTTTCTAGATCTCAGTGTCGGAGTACACCCGAGGAGAAAGAGCGCATGAGTAAGATTCCATATGCCTCAGCAATTGGATTTATCATGTATGCCATGATATGTACTCGTCCCGATGTCTCATATGCTTTGAGCATGACGAGTAGGTACCAATCGAACCCCGGTGAGAGTCACTGGACAACTCTTAAGAACATCCTTATGTACTTACGAAGGACTAAGGATGCATTCTTGGTCTTTGGAGGTGCAGATGAGCTCGTTGTAAGGGGTTACACCAATGCAAGCTTCCAATCTGATAAGGATGATTTTAGATCGCAATCTAGTTATGTGTTTTGTATTGGTGGCGGTGCTGTGAGCTGGAAGAGTTCAAAGCAAGAGACAGTAGCTGACTCTACAACAGAATCTGAGTACATTGCCACCTTTGATGCCATGAAGGAGGCAGTTTGGATCAAGAAGTTCATCACTGAACTTGGAGTGGTTGCAAGCATTGCCGACCCGATAGAGCTCTATTATCACAATAATGGAGCAATCGCACAGGCTAAGGAACCTCGATCTCACTAGCGATCCAAACACATACTCCAACGCTATCATCTCATTAGGGAGATCACCGAGAAGGGTGATGTAAGCATATGCAGGACTCCGACAGACAGCAACATTACTGATCCACTGACAAAGCCCCTTACGCAGCAGAAGCATGCTAGCCATTCTAGGTCCATCGGTATTAGATACATGGATGATTGGCTTTTAGTGCAAGTGGGAGATTGTTAGTGTTGTGCCCAAAAAGCCAATCATCAGATGATTGTATTTTTTTTGGCACATTGAGTCATGATATTTTATTGAGGCATTAATCTAGCAATTATGTTTGTTGTTTTTTTTCTGCGTAACATAATAAACATAATTGTAACCCTAGAATAATGATATTCTTAAATGTCCCAGGTCTAGTATTATTGTGGAGTGGGTTGCAATAATACATAATGACTAGCATATGTGGAGACTAATATGAGATATGTAGTCTACATATGGGTACAAGTTGGAGAACTTGTGTACTGGACCGACCCACCATGAGAACACTTCATGGATCGTTATATGAGTGTCATAAGTGATTCTCATAGTGATCATGGTATATGTAGTCCTTCGACCTAAGATCATCAAGGTTCCCTACATGTGAGTCACATACTTTGATACTTTCCTTTGTTGCTTGTAACTGAGTGAACTTGAAGGAGGTCATTGGGTATGGCACATATCATGCGGAGGGATTTGTATGATCAAGGTGGGATTTGTCCCTCCTATGTAACGGGAGTGACATCTTCGGGCCCCTTGATAGAGTGAGACTTAGAAAATGCATGGCCATGCTCGGATGAGTTGATATACGATATCAATGTCATCAGCTTAACTCGGTATTCAAGAAACCAAAGATTGGGCTATACAAGAGTGACACATTCCATGTCTCATGCTTAGTCTTGATATCTTGGACAAAGGGACAATGGCATATATTGGTGATGATCATAAAGGTTTAGTCGAATCACCGACAATCTTGTCACTTGGGTAGCAATGATGTGTTGCTAGACACCGCTCATTGCTTATGATCATAAATGTGATTTATGATCATTACCAACATGGAATGAGCCTATTGGGTCGCACACATAGAGCTAATTGGATCATTAGAGTGCATGGGCTAATTATTTGGGTTATGGTTTCACTTTAATTTCATATTAATAATGGGCCCAAGAGTTGAGCCATTATTAAGCCCAAAATTAAAGCGTAATTGGATTAGGGCCTTGAAACCCATTAGGTCTAGAAGTTGAGTCTCATTATAAATACAACTTTTAGTGAGAAATTCACAGGTCTCCTTGCCCTAGCTTCCCAAAAGGACAGCCGCACTCTTCTCTTACAATTCATTGGAGGACGCAAGCTAGCACTGCGAGCGCAAGAGAAACGCATCTGCCGGGACGTGGTGGAAGCCTGGTGATCCCGAGAGGCTCGTGTGGATACCATAGAGAGCCTGAACACGTCAACTGTTCAAGTTTTGCGATTCGACTCTACAGTTGAGTGAGAGATCTCAACCGAAAATTAGGTATGAAAATTTTTGAACACCCGATTTACCCCGTTTTTCATGGATCCTGGATGGTTTCGGTTAAATTCTGCTGCACTGTTTGGCTCCTAACACCCAACACTATTGACTTCAGAGGTGATTGGGATTAGCACTTACGACTCATTGAGTTTGCTTATAACAACAATCACCAAACTGTTATAGGTATGACACCATACGAGGCTTTGTATGGTAGGCGGTGCATGACACCCCATTGTTGGGCAGACCCTCCGAAAAAGGTTGTTGTTGGCCTATGATTATAGCAGGCACTACAACTAAGATTAAGTTAATCCAAAAATAGATTAAGGCAACTAATGACCGGCAAACTAAGTATGCAAATTTAAGGAGATGAGATTTGAATTTTGAAGTTGGGGACAAAGCGCTTCTTAAAGTGTCTCCCATGAAATGAGTTACCTGGTTTAGGGAGAGGGGTAAGTTAGCCCCTAGGTATATGGAACCCTATGAAGTTTTGGAGAGAATAGGGAAGGTTGCTTATCGATTGACATTACTGGCTTACTTGTCTCAAGTGCAAAGTGTGTTCCACATTAGTCTTTGAAGGAACTGCATAGTGGATCCAGGACAAGTAGTTAACCCTTTAGTGATACCCTTCTTGGAGGACTTGACCCACGAGGAAGGGCTCATTAGAATCCTTGATCAGCAAGTTAGGAAACTTGGAACCAAGAGGATTTTGACGGTGTAGATCCTTTGGTCAAACCATAGTGAAGAGGAAGCTACTTGGGAGACAAAGCAGGATATGTTGAAATGATATCCTAGTGTTTTTCATCAATTGCAATGAAATTTAGGGGACCAAATTATAGAATGTGGAGAGAATTTTATGGCTCTCCAAGCTGGAAGTTTGTTTGAGGAAGTTAAAGTGTTTGAAACTTTATACGGAACCTTATTTCAAGTTCACATAGCAAGAATGGGTGAGTTTAGTAAAGTTCACTAAGTTTCGAGAAACTTAAGGCACTAAATAATGTGTGGGGGAAGAATGGAAATTTTATGTTCTGAAGAGTCAAGCGGGGTCCCAAGTGTTTAAAAAAAAATAAGTTTTAAAACTTAAATTTTACTTTTAACCTAATTTTGGTTTAAATAAGCAAGATTTGACCAAGTTTGACTAAGCTTGCCTAAAGGAGGGGCTTCTGTAACTTTTTAAATACTTTGGTAGCTTGGGGTTCAAAGGGCCATATAACTTGGTAAAGGTGAGGGATGGCTGCCATGTTTCATACTAAACCCGAGTTCATCCTTCACTCTACCATTATTCCTTGATTTGGAGCTCAAAATCATTAGTTTTTAGTGAAACTTGAAGCTAACAAGGGAGTATAAGCCATAGGAAGCTTGTTCCAAGAAGAATTTCATGTTTTAAAAGCTTTGAACTATGTTTTCCACCATCCCTAGTTTTTGATGCAAGGTAACTTGTGAATTCTTGGTGAATTCTTATTTATTAGTTGTTTGGGAGCTTGGGTTTTGGTGAAAAGTTACTAATTAAGAGTTTTGTGCATTTGGTTTCTTGGAACTAGGAAGAACTTTGGTTCTTGAGGAAAAGTTGATTGATTCTTGCTTCTGAGTTAAAGTTAAGGTAAGGGAGTTATGTTTTCATGCTTGATTAATGCTATTGGAATGTGTTTGCTTGATGAACTGAAGTAGTTTTGGAAATAGCATTAGTTAGTGGGCTAGTTTGTTCATAGTGGACTACTAGTTTTTGTTGGGTTTCGGGAGCCAAACAGCACAGCGGAATTTAACCGAAACCCTCCAAGATCCAAGTGAAATGGGGTAAACCTGGTGTTCAAAAATTTCATACCTAATTTTCGGTTGAGATCTCTCACTCAACTGTAGAGTCGAATCACAAAACCTGAACAGTTGACGTGTTCAGGCTCTCTATGGTATCCACATGAGCCTCTCGGGATCACCACGCTTCCACCACGTCCCGGCAGATGCGTTTCTCTTGCGTTCGCAGTGCTAGCTTGCGTCCTCCAAGGAATTGCAAGAGAAGAGTGCGGCTGTCCTTTTGGGAGGCTAGGGCAAGGAGACCTCCGAATTTCTCACTTAAAAGTTGTATTTATAGTGAGACTCAACTTCCAGGCCTAATGGGTTTCAAAGCCTTAATCCAATTAGGATTTAATTTCGGGCTTAATAATGGCTCAACTCCTTGGCACATTATTAATACGAAATTAAAGTGAAACCATAACCCAAATAATTAGCCCATGCACTCTAATGATCCAAATAGCTCTATGTGTGCGACCCAATAGGCTCTTGCCATGTTGGCAATGATCATAAATCACATTTATGATCATAAGCAATGAGCGGTGTCTAGCAACACATTATTGCTACCCAAGTGACAAGATTGTGGGTGAATCGACTAAACCTTTATGATCATCACCGATATATGCCATTGTCCCTTTGTCCAAGATATCAAGACTAAGCACAAGACATGGAATGTGTCACTCTCGTATAGCCCAATCTTTGGTTTCTTGATTACCGAGTAGACTAACTTAAACTGATGACATTGATATCATATATCAACTCATCGGAGCATGGCCATGCATTTTCTAAGTCTGACTCTATCAAGGGGCCCAAAGATATCACTCCCGTTACATAGGAGGGACAAATCCCATCTTGATCATACAAATCCTTCCGCATGATATGTGACATACCCAATGACCTCCTTCAAGTTCACTCAGTTACGAGCAACAAAGGAAAGTATCAAAGTATGTGACTCACATGTAGGGAACCTTGATGATCTTTGGTCGAAGGACTACATGTACCATGATCACTATGAGAATCACTTATGACACTCATATAACGATCCATGAAGTGTTCTCATGGTGGGTCGGTCCAGTACACAAGTTCTCCAACTTGTACCCATATGTAGACTACATATCTCATATTAGTCTCCACATATGCTAGTCATTATGTATTATTGCAACCCGCTCCACAATAATACTAGACTAGGGATGTTTAAGAATATCATTATTCTAGGGTTACAATTATGTTTATTACGTTACGCAGAAACAAAACAACAACATAATTGCTGGATTAATGCCTCAATAAAATATCATGACTCAATGTGCAAAAATACAATCATCTCATGATTGGCTTTTTTTGGGCACAACACTAACAGTTTTGTGGAGCTTAGAATGATGTTATAATGATTCACAGGAATGCTTGTGATAGTTGGTTGTGGTCTTTCCAAATGTTTTACGATTATGTGAAGTTTGAAGGCCATCCAAACATGTTTAACATGTTTGGTAAGCCTTCAAGGGTTATATAGCAAAATTAAAAAATTTTGGGCAGTCACAAGTATTGGTGGCATGTCGCTCGCATCACAAAAGGTTCACAGTGCATTGACAATTGTGGCGATGTGTCACCATAGTTATGATGTCAAAAATTTTCCAATTTTCTAGAAGGTTCGAAGGGAGAGCTAAAGGGATTCTTCAGGTACCTAGAGGTCCAAGTATTCCAGGGGTACTTCGAGGCTTCCAAACTCTTCTGAGACCTAGGAGCTTTCATTGGTTTTTATGGTTACTTTCACCATAAGAAAGAAAACTAGTTAACATAGGACAAAACTAGGTATCATTAGCTTGGGTGAAAAGTTTAGCACCATCGGTGGCCTAGTCGTGCCATCGGGCATAAGGTTGCGGTTTGAAAGCTTAGCGCACCTAGTGGGTCTTATCGCCTAGTTGACAATAGTCCCACCATAGAGCCCCTATACAGTATAAGGGAATTTTAACTAGTGAATCATCACTAGTTATGCTAGTAAGATCTCTTGCTACTAAGCAAGCCTCTGCCTTGTCGTTCAAGGACTAAGTTAAGTTGAAGTCCCAAAGGATTGAGACATATGCGCATAAGTCTAGCCTCAAGTTGTATGAGCTCGTAGCAGGTTACGTAAGTTCACATGTGTGTGGTCCTTAGTAACTTTTCTTGGAGGTGAAGTGAAGACCCTTATTGAGAATTGTTGAATTCTCACTCCCTAGTTATGTTGTGTAGATTTTGACACTATTGGCCCAGATAACCATTGAGGGTTGTCGCGGTAGCTTGTTGTTGTAGGTATTGTGCTTGAGAATCTTTATCATTCTAGTATACTTGGGTTACTTTTTGGTTAAGTAACAGTGTTAACTATAGTGTTTTTCTTGGTTGGAGAGCATAGTAGCACGTGAATAGGACTTTTGTGACTCGCAACTAGGACTTACCTCCAAGGTGGGATTTAGTTTGTGAAGATCTCGATCAAGGCTTGTATATGTAATACTCCTAGTTATGTCCCTTATCTATGATGGAGTCCTACACTCTAGGGTTGCTCTTGGGTGAAGAGCATTGTCTAGTTTATGTTGAATGGTCTCACATGATTGTTATGTGTAGTACTAACCACATAAATGTTGATTTTGTATGCTTTGGCTATTTGAACTTGTTTTCTATGAAAAGTATCTTGGCCAAGTGAATGTTTTTATAATTTCCATTTACTTCGGCCAAAGCATAAAGGGCATCCATTCTGCATATTATATGTTAATGAACTAGTTTCATGGAGTTTTAATCCGTGCACATAGATAGCTAGCCAATTACAACCACCGTAAGACTAGTTGTCAAGGCATTCTTGGGCAGGGGCCAAGGATGACCATGTCACTTTAACTATTTGAACCTCAATTTCTATGGAAAATGCCTAGGCAATGTAAATGTTTTATGGTTTTTCATTTACTCAAGTCAAAGCAAAATTTCATGCATGCTTGCATCTTTACATTAATTAGCCAATGACATGAAGTTTTAAGGAGTGCACAAAAATAACTAGACAATTGCAAACACCGTGAAATCCATTCTCACAGGTTTCCCGGGCAGGGCTAGGAGGGGCCGTGTCAATAGGCATGGTGAGAAAGATAGTCCTTTTCTACCTTTTCTGTATTTTCTGATGAGTGCATTACCACTTGGGCATTTCATTTGGTTGGTGGGCACAAGATATTGCTTCCCATGCAAGAACCAAGCCATTGGTGTGGGACTGTTTGTGATAAGGTTGGCTTGGAACCTCGAGGTGTTCTAGTGTAGAAGGGTTGATTATGGAGGTGGCTATGAAGGTGGCGAGGCTTGGTTTGGGCAACATGGATTCATTTAAGGCAATGTGACTACTGAAGATGATTACACACCTAGATAGATCAACGAAGGTATATACTGATAACTCAAGCAGAGACTTAAAAGGAGGAGACTACTACTCTTGATGCACCAGCTACCTCTACATCTTCTAGTGCTAGACCAATCACTTTGTTAAACATTTATGAAGGGTAGAAGTTGATCCTAGATTGCCTTAAGTTCATGTTATGTTAGATGGTGAATATGAGCTCCTGCCTATCTATTGTTAAGGTGAGGGCCTTAAGCTTCGAGGAGACAATTCATCTATATTTCCTAGAAGGCAATGATGTTGGTACATTAGGTCATCCTTGCCAGTCTTCCTAGCATAGTGATGATTCTACTAACTATTTTATGTTTTCGATGAATATGGAGGGCTAGGGTGGTATTGATGAGACTCAGTGAGCCATTGATGTGAGAGATGATGCAACTACGGTCATGATATTGGTTAATGGAGCTATTCAAGATGGAGCCATTAGAGGAAAGATGTTTAAGGGAGATGCTGTTGCTAAGGCTGATATTGAGGAGAGTTATCGAGACTATTGCGATCGAGGAGGTTAGGGAGTAGGAGCTGATACAATCACTGAGGAGCATGGTACTAAGGTCGGGGTAACTGAAGAACCCATTGTGCCTATGCTGATGATAATTGCTCTAAGCACTTCTGTCGATAGTTCACCACCTAGGGATGCATGATCAAATATGACCTAGTGCATACATTTACTTATATTTTATCTTTACGTTATTATGGATATTGCTGCTATTATTATCATTTTATGTTTCATTTGTTACTTTTATGTTTGATATTTGAGTATTGGTCGCTCATGTTCTATTTTGTACTATTTTATTTTAGTTCCTATATCTGCTTATGGTTCTTTTAATATTTTTTGTGGTTGATCATCTTTTCTATTTTCTTTGGAGGTGTTCAAGATTTTCAATTGGAAGCCTGATTCAACACTCATTGTGGAACTACTTTTTGGGGTGCCAACTTACTACACAAAAAACTGAATTTTTCTTTTCGAGGGCAATATTAGTTTCTATCACCCATTCTTCTCACTTTGTTTTCCATGCTAGTACATTAAGGGAATCTATAAATCATGTATGGGGGAGTGGGTTTGTGGCAACCCAAGGTCGCCTATGGCTGCCCCCTGCCCAAAACACTAGGAATTCAAGGAATCCATGGGTTTTGGTTCATAACTATTGGTTTTTTCTTGTGAAAAAAAATAATGCACGTGACCTAAGATTACTAACCTAGATTCTAGCATTAAATAATGCATGAGTAGCTTCAGCATGGAAATTTAAATATAAATTAAAACATTCAAAATAGTGGCAATACCATACTTAAAAAAAAGTGTAAAACTAGCCGAAGGCATAACATGTTTTCTACAAGCAACAACCCTATGTACATTATTCAACTATGTACATGAATCACAAACCAAAACATAAAACTAACCATTGTTGCTAGAGGCATCTAGTACAACTAAGCACACGAGCATAACCTACTGAGATGACTATACTAGGCTGACCACCTGAGCTTTACCTCTTAAGCACCCGAAGCCTCAACCTCCCCTTGTGCTTTTAGATAAACCACTAGCCAAGGTTGATCCATCATAATTTGTACACAACCAACCACCAAACCTAAAGATATAAACTACCAAGTATAACTCATACCTGCCAAACTAGCTCAAAAACCAAGCCCGGGTTGTTGGCCGAACCAGCTAAACATGCACACATAAACTAATGGGTAAGAATCATAGATTCCCAGTAAAGGGTCTTCGGGGGGTACCTGCAAAACAAAACACTAGAGGACATTGGACAATAAATGTCACAAATCTACCGTGACCTCATTACAGTTTGAGGCGTAATATATGTGCATATACTCAAGTCCCCTGGGACCCTTCCTTATCCTAGTCCTCTCCCAATGAGTTCTGGCCCCGAACTCGCTCTAGCAAGCCTTGACATGCCAACTATGCCAAGTCATCGCCTAAGCACTCAACAACCTCCCCTTGAATACTATGTGCAGGAGTAATCCAAGTGCACTTGGCAAAGCCAAGTTGGGTGCACTAATGGCCCACACTAGTACCTTAGGTCTAGGACCTTATTGGGGCACTAGATGTTACTAACCTTTCACCTTTTCTATGGTGAACCTTGACTAGCACATGGCCAATGCAGTTTCGGCAAACTAGGTTCTTACTCTAGCTCCTTGGATTAGAGACCCGGCTAGGTGGCTAGGCATACTAAACCTCCGCCACTGCGTGTACTAGGCTTCCACTTGAGTCCCTCAAGTCCAGGACCTGGCTAGGTGACCAAGTATTACTAAGCCACCACTTCCTTGGTGAACCTTAAATGATACTAGGCTTAGCACTTGCTACACCTTCATGAGTTGGGCATTACTAGGAATCATGCTTGCTCTAAGTGCACCTTATGTTTCCTAGCACATATTAAGGTCCCAAATGCACTAAGGTAGCTTAACTACCATGGACCTTAAAGACACCTCAATGTGCCCAAGTAACTTAGCTAGAGTTCTAAGTCATCTACCTACTTAGAGCTCTTAGTGTTCCTCTTGATTCCTTAGGGTAGCTTGTACTTACTTGGGTGTTAACCAACCTCCCAAGCCATTCCAAGCTCCCACATTACCCAATCTAGGCTTCCCATGGGCCCTAGAGCTCACATTGTGCCCAAATGCACTTATGTGCCCCTATTAGCCTCATAATGCCTACTTTGGCCCTTAGGTTGATGCCGAGCTCCGAGATGTGCGAAGCAAGCATCTAATACGGTCCGGTTAGGCAGAGCCAGCATCTCCACTGTGTGCAGCGGTGCGGGCAGCAGGGGGTCCTGAAGGTGCAAGAAGGCACCCTGAGAGGGTCATCTTAAGTGGTGGCCGGCAGCTTCCTGGTACCGTGGTTGGTGAGGATGGGAAAGACTTCTGGCGTGGGAGAGAGTCCAGAGCGGAGATCCTTCAGGGAGACCTGGCTGAAACACTCAGGAGACAGGGGGCCCCCGGGGTGGTTTTTCGGGGGGGAACCTCCGACGCCCAAGTCAGTGCTCCGAGAAAGAGAGATGCTCAGTAATAAGCACAAGGAACCCTTTCTTGGCGTGTCTTTCTGAGGGCTGAAGGGAGAGCCTTCAGGCAAAGAGAGGAGAGCATCCTCTTGTCCTTCTGGTCCTCCGGGCGGAGAACCTCCTGCCTGTGACCATTTCCCTGGTCTATAAGGGAGGAGCTGATCCCTTCAGATTGTGACGCGTGTATGGACAGATGGTGTTCATACTTTTGGGCGTGGAGGCCCCTAGTCATCTACAGGCTTCTCGGGGTGCGAGCCGTAGTTGGTGTAGCCCTGCATGACAGGACGCATGCTGCAATGGCGTGTTAGAGTGTGTTTGGGGGTGGCGTGTCGGACACGTATATGAGCAGAGTGTCAGAGACTCTTTGATGGCTCTTGCCGTACAACCGACGTCCCTTTGGTTGATGTCTAACTTTGGGGTGATGGGTCTTTTTCCAGAGTCGGGCTGGAACTTCGGTGCCTATACCTTCGGGGAGCTTTCTCGCATAGGGGTGGTTGGTCTTTCTCCCCCGAAGCTGGTTCGATCACCCTCCCGAAGGAGGTGCTACACTGGCTTCCGAAGTTGGCATTTGGTGATGTACCGAGGTCGTGCGCCTTGGGTGTATGACTTCCTTCACTCCGGAGTCCTTTCCAGGGTCATATGCCTCAGGTGTCTAGTACCCTCTTTCCCGTGATCGGCAGGTGGTCAGGGTGATAGCACTTTGGCTATCACATGCCCCCCTTGGAAAGGCCAAAGTGGAGACTTCAGCAAGTAGCCCTTTTGGTGTCCGTCAATCGCTCAATTGGCAGTTTTGACAGGACGACCTCTGGACTCCCGGAGGTCCACATGGTAGTATGTCCATTTCGGTCGAACAGGGCGGCATGGAGCCTTGAACCCCGGACCTCATGGATTTACACTTGGAGTATGACATCGGATGGGGAGGCGCTTCACCTCCTAGGTGATAAGCCTTGTTCGGACAGATGTCATCTATCCCTCCTTTGGTGCTCCTCGAGATACCCAACTTGTTTATTTTTCCCGCCATGGGCTAGTGAACCGTCGTGTCTTGAAACTAGTAGTGCCAGTCTCGAGCAATGTGCCCAGGTTTTTCTGAATGTCAGAAAATGTTTCCTAGTTTCTTGTGACAGACGACACGTGGCAGGCATCAGCTGGGATGGGCACGCCTTTTCACGCGAGGGGTCATTATGGCGACGCTTCGCTTTTCATGCAGCATTTATGACGCCCTTTTCGCTGTCCTTCCTCGATCTATGTAAGCCTTCATTCTTTCATACTCTTTATCTGTGTTTCTTTGCTCTCATTTTGTTCTATGCCTTTTTCTCCTTTTTGTGGCGGTTTTAGCGGCGGAGCGATTTCCGGCGATTTTTTACGACAACTTCCTCAAACCCAAATTTCGGCAAGACTTTTGGTGGGTTGTGATTTCTAGAATTCCTTTGGTTTCTGCTTTTCTTTTCATCTCCCGAAGTCATTTTTGGTCGACCATGCCTGTTCCCAAGAGCTGGTAACCTCTTATGTCTCACCCTTGTTGCACCACTCCTGAAAAATTAGAAAATTGGAAGACCAAATTTTTCCTTCCCTCATATGCCATCACAAGGTTACCTCGCCTTGGCCAGTTTAGCTTTATGAATCAGGGTGACGAGGTTACCATTTTCCGAGCCCAACTGAAGGTTGGACTTCGGTTTCCTCCTGCGAAGATGATTTGTGACTTTTGCCAATTTCATGGCGTAGCCGTGAATCAACATCCTCCCAACTCATTTTCCTATTTTAACACCTTTCTCTGCATGTGGGGGATGTTCGGGGTAGAACCCCATTTCATCTTGTTCATGCAGTACTATGAGCTCTATTCTGTTCCGAAGGGTGGTTTTTATTTCATGCTGCCTTGGGGATCTTGGAGCAAGAAATTTTTGTTCATCTTCACTACCAATGATAGCTGGCGAGGGTGGCAAAAAAAGTTCTTCTTCCTGAAGGTGGCGGAGGCCTGGTTGCACGTCCCGACTAAATGGGCTCGGGGAAAGCTGGAGGCGGATGTCATGGATCCCAGGAAGCTGCTAACTCCCGAGTTGGCGGCGAGGTTTGGGGACTTTGACAGACGAATCCGTGCTGTCACTTACTGGGATGCTGAGGTCCCTTCACGCTCTCTCTACCCTTTCCCGATCATGTGGAAACTTATGACCGAGGATATCCTTCGGGAGTTGGGGGTAGTTACAGAGCACAAGACGGATCTCGGCACGCCAGCTCCTGCTACCGAGGGGAAGAACTCTTGGCTGGTGAAGCTCCTTCGGAGCGAGCTTACCTACGAAGCCTTTTTTGAAAGTAAGTTTCTTTCAAAGTTTTTTCAGCCTAAGTGCCTGTGGATTTACACTGATTTCTTCCCTTTTTTTCAGAGATGGGCGACGAGTTTGCCGCCTACTACAGGTCTCTCTTCCTTGGTCCGTCCGAGAAGGGAGAACAAAAGAAGAGGCGCAAGGCTTCTGGGAGCGGATCATCTTCGGCCAAGAAGGCCAAGAAGGACATCCCTCTTCCCCCTCCGGAGGACGTTTCGGAAGTTGGCGATGTCATTGCTACCTCCACCAAGGTTGGCGATGTCATTGCAACTTCCACCAAGGTTGGCGATGTCATTGCAACTTCTACAGAGGTTGCAACTTTGCCTCAGCCTGAAACTGCCGGGGGGGTTCTTGCCGAGGTGGCCGTTCCTGCCCTTCCGAGTCCCGCCACGTCGGCGGATTTGTTGGGCTCATCTTTCTGCAGAAGACTTAGAAAAGCGCCGAAGGGCCAAGGGTAAACATGTTCCTGCCGACATGGAGGAGGTCGGTGACTCTGATGACGACTGTACCGAGGTCGTGGCAGGTTTGTCTCTTTTTCCCTGCAATCAAACTTACATTTTTTATAATCAAGGAATTTTTACCTGATTAGATGCATGTTTCTTTTTGCAGAGGATGTGGCGCCCCTGGATTGGAAGATTGAGCACGCCCGAAGGAGGGATCTTCGGGATTCTCGTGTCCCGAAGGACAAAGTCCCAAGGGAGCCATTCTGGTCTTTCACGGAGGACATGAATCTGTTCTTCGAGGATTGTCGGGAAATGGCTCCCCAAATGGCGAGGGGCATGCTTACTCAGACATCCTTCAAGGCAGTCGCCGAGGAGTGTGCCTCCGAGGATGCCTTTGCTGCAAAAGTTTCCCAGCATACTGCTCAGGTAACTCTTCAGGTTCTTCACTTTTCCTTCCCACTTTTTGCCTAAGTGTTTTTGGCTTTCCTTGTGCAAATTTTGCTAAGTACCTTCTCTCTTTTTTTTTTGCAGCTTTTGGGGTATAGTGGATACCTCCAAGCTTGGGCGGCAAAGCAGTCTTCGGCCTGACCTTGGGCTGAAGTCAACTAGGAGAAGGCCAAAGTTTTTGGTGCCAACTCGGTGCTGACAAACACCAAGTTGAACCAAATATGCAAGTAGAAGATAGCCGGTCTTCGGGAGGAGTTCTTAAAGGGCCAAGAGGAGCTCTTGAAGGATTTTTCCAAGAAGATGTCCGACCTTGGCAACAAATTAATCAGCCTGACTTCGGCCAAGGAGACCCTTGAAAAGGAAAAGGAAAGGGAGTCTGCCCTCCTGGCGAAGGCAATGGCTGAAAATGCCGAACTCCAGGCCAAGGTCGACTTGCTGAAGGAGGGTTTGAAGAAGAATAAGAAAACTGAGGAGCTGGAGAAGGAGATTTCTGACATTCAGCAGGAGGTTTCCAATCTTCAACATGAGGCAGACGAGTTGGACGTTGAAAGAGGCAAAACCGTCTAGACGTCCAAGGTTGCTTTTCAGGACGGCTTCTGCCTAGCTCATCATCAGTTTCTGAAGAAGTATCAGGACCTCGATCCTTCCTTTCTGGCTGCCCTGGATATTCCAAGGGGGCCTCGGTGGATGTGGTCAAGAGTCGAGTTCCTCAACCTGCCGTTTCCTCATCCTAATTCAGGAGCCGAAGCTTCCCATAATGCCGGGGTCCCTTAGATATTCTAGGACCTTCGCCTTCTTCTTTTTCTTTGTACTCTTCTTCTTGTAATCTTCTCCTTGTATCAAGACCTTCTTCAATGAATTTTCCTTCATCATTTTTTTTTCTCGGCTAAGTCTTTTTGAGCAATTTTTGTTTCCCATTGGTCCCGACCACTTTTGATCAAGGGACTTCGGTACTCTCTTTGGTCGTTTTCATCGGCCATTCTTCAGGAGATCTTTCGCAGTTGGCGAAGTTCCCTTTCGCAAAGTTTAGCCTACTTCTTGTTGGCCTTGTTTGGTAGACTTGCCCTATTTTGGGTCTATAACCCAACTAACTTCGGAAGGAATAGGAGACTTTCGGGAGTCCATACTTCAGCTTTGTTCGGCGAACATTCTCAGACAGGGGAAAACTTTCTGTACTTAGACAAATTTCTGGCTTTCACCATTTCTTGTCTAGAAATTCTAAGTGTAGAATTTCTTTAAGGCGCCTGAGTGCCTTATATTTTTTGGTTTTCTTTCTTCTTTGTTGCCGAGCTTGCATACTCCCTTTCGGACCTCGTTTAGGATCAAATACTGAAGTACCCCATAGGACGGCTTTCATGGGTTCTAATTCGGCCTTTCGGGGGCGAGGTCTTCTTTTCCTTATCCCTTTTGGCCTATCGTGCAGGTTTGCACTTATGGCCATCTTTTGCCGGAAAGGCCTGCTTTCGGGCTTGGTTCGTCGGCCATCCTTCGTCAAACATCTGTATGATGGCCGAACTATTTCAAATGGATAGTGGCTTCTCTACTGGAGATAAGTGACAACTCCTTAGCACAATAGGGAATTCTCTTGGCCACTTTCCCTTTGCATCTCTTGTAGTTCCTCTTTTGTAGCTCTTTCGGCAACTCTACTTGTCTGTTGCTCGGGGGCTGAGGTAATGGGCTGAAGTGCCTTTTTATTCCAAGGTCGGTGACGAATTCTTGAAACCCTCTGTCCATAGAGTGGAAATCATTACTAGCCGGGGTCACCGTCGATATGCCAAATCAGCATACTATGTTCTTCCGGATGAACTTTTTGTGCACCTTTTGCTGGCATGGTTGCTAGGAGTTCTGCCTTACCCCACTCAGTGAAGTAGTCGTCTGCTATCACGCAGAACTTCACATCTTCGGGTGCTGTCTGGAGTGGCTCGGTGCAATCTTTTCGAGGTTATCAGCTCCGAAGGCAGCTTTCGGGTGCTGGCGTGTCTCTGGCCATTTTCACAACTCTTGGACAAATTGTCCTGCACCCATTTTACCGATATATCTTAATAATGGAATTTCATACCTTTGCCTGTATAGCTTTTCCTTAATCAGGAAATATCGTCCGGGAAGTCTTCGCAATTCCTGCCTCTTCACGAGGATTTTCGGGACTTCTTTGGTCGCGCGATTCCTCTTTGTAGGATCTTTCCGCCATTTGTGCGAGCTTATTACACCTAGGGTTGCCATGCTCAGATGGCCCAATGCTTTTGGTAATCAAATTTGATCGTCTTGGTGGCATCCTTGCCTTTGGATTTGCGATGGGGTATCGTAGCACCCTGACGTTCTATGATTGGGGTTCCACTGACAAGGAGTTTCCACTCTAGATCTATCTTTGCTCTATCTCCCTTGTTGGTTTCAGCCTTCCCTACTTCTGGGATTTCGGCGATCTAGTCTGCCAGTACCTGGGCGCTTACTGCCCTTCTAGGCTCATGCGCGGTGTAGTACTCTTTGAGTCCAATGCACCATTTTGATAGTCTTTTCCGAATGCTTTACTCTTTCTCACGGCGTTGCGCGGAGGCGGGTCACTTCGGACAGCGGTCGTATCCTGCGAGGTAGAGTCAGTGCTTTCTGCCTACAAGTCAAGTCGTAAACAACCTTTCGGGGCAATGGGTTTTGACTTCGTTGCCGAGGAGACGGTGATTTTTTCCTCGCGTGTAGAACTCTTTTGGCGGGGACGTTTGGGTCGTCATGACCCTGCTTTTCCCGCAGGTCCTACTCCGGGTAGCATGGTTGCCGCTGAGGACTCATCCCGTTGATCTCCGTTTTCCCAATTCCTGTGAATTGGCATGGGACTCTCCACCTCACAAGGTACTGATGAGGAGGGCCTTCGGCCCGAATTTTTTCTACGGCCTTCTTTGGCTTGGCTACTGCGTCATTTCGACCACGCTAGGGCGTAGGAATTCACGTAGGAAGCCTATGGTAACAGTCAGAGGACGTTCACCTTCCGGCGGGGAAGTACCTGCTACCATTATTTGGTTGCCCGTTGAATCTCTGGCGCAGACGGGGACCTCGGGAGTCCCCTCTCCTTAGAACGTCAGGCTTGATCTTTCGGCAACCTGGGAGTGAGTTCCCACAGACAGTGCCAAATGATGCCGGGCTCCGGGATGTGCAGAGCCAGCATCTGATGCGGTCCGGTTAGGTGGAGCCAGTGTCTCCACTGTGTGCAGCGGTGTGGGCAGAAGGGGGTCCTAGAGGTGCAAGAAGGCACCCTGAGAGGGTCACCTTAAGTGGTGGCCGGCAGCTTCCTGGTACCATGGTTGGTCAGGACGGGAAAGACTTCTGGCATGGGAGAGTGTCCGGAGCGGAGATCCTTCAGGGAGACCTGGCTGAAACACTCAGAAGACAGGGGTTAGGAGGCCCCTGGGGTGGTTTTTTGGGGGGGAACCTCCAACACCCAAGTCAGTGCTCCAAGAAAGAGAGATACTCAGTAATAAGCACAAGGAACCCTTGCCTGGCGTGTCTTTCTGAGGGCTGAAGGGAGAGTCTTCAAGCAGAGAGAGGAGAGCGTCCTCTTGTCCTTTTGGTCCTCCGGGCGGAGAACCTCCTGCATGTGGCCATTTCCCTAGTCTATAAGGGAGGAGCTGATCCCTTCAGATTGTTACACATGTAGGGACGGATGGTGTTCGTACTTTTGGGCGTGGAGTCCCCTAGTCATCTACAGGCTTCTCGGGGTGCGAGCCGTAGTAGGTGTAGCCTTGTATGACAGGACGCATGCTGTGATGGTGTGTTAGAGTGTGTTTGGGGGTGGCATCTCGGAGACGTATATGAGCAGAGTGTTAGAGACTCCTTGATGGCTCTTACCGTACAACCGAGGTCCCTTTGGTTGATGTCTCACTTCGGGGTGATGGGTCCTTTTCCGGAGTCGGGCTGGAACTTCGGTGCCTACGCCTTCGGGGAGCTTTCTCCCGTAGGGGGTTGTTGGTCTTTCTCCCCTGAAGCTGGTTCGGTCGCCCTCCCGAAGGAGGCGCTACACTGGCTTTCGAAGTTGGCATTTGGTGATGTACCAAGGTCATGTGCCTCGGGTGTATGACTTCACTCCGGAGTCCTTTCCGAGGTCGTATGCCTCAGGTGTCTAGCGCCCTCTTTCCCGTGATCGGCAGGTGGTTAGGGCGATAGCACTTTGGCTATCATAGGTGTTCTCATTAATTTTTGTAGTTCTTCTAGCACTTGAACTCATCTTGGGTTAATGAAAGACTAACCCAAATCATCTTACTAAACTACAAGAAATTGTGCCATAAGTTGCCTACACTAACGGTGCCGTAATGCACATGCAGTACTCTTAGTTAACTAGGTTATGGATCTAGTTCACCAATGCTAGTTCACCATGCTCCCTACTTATAGTACTTGGTTATTCACTATTAATGCATTAAAATACCTTAGGAACAAGTACAAGCCTTAACTAGGGCACCCAAGCACCCCCAAAGTCAGCCAAGGTCACATTGTGCACGATTGGCCTTTCTAGCCGTGATGCGAGCGCACCACACATTTGGTGTGCATGCACCTTATTTCTCCTAGCTTAATGGAATTCATGAAAATGCATCATCTCATGGTGTGGTCGCATCTTAGGAATTTTTGCTTCCATCCAGCACAATGCAAATGCACTAGTGCATACGCACTGCCTCGAAATGTGTTCTTCATGTTCTTCATGCACAATGGCATCCTACCTTGGTTCTAACCATCCTAGCCTTGCCAATACTCATTCCTAAGTCCATAATTAACATAAATGCATTAATAAAAATTGTAAAGCACTAAATCCCTTAACCTTAAACACAACCAAAGTAAAATCAAGCAAGTTGAGTGCTAAAGCTTCTAACGGTGTTCTCGAGCTTCCAAGCTTAAATCCTCAACAATGGGCGCAGAAAACAACTAAATCAAGACTTGCCCAACCTATGTAATCAACTTAGAACTAAAATTGAGCTAAAGAAGAGATCATTACCCTAGTTTTGAGCTTAATATTCTTGAAACACCACAAAAATACCACAATCTTAGCAAAACTAGCTTGAGCTCAATGATCTTACTTGAGTGACTCAATTTTCATAAGGAAATGGAAAAAATGAGAGCTTGGGTGCTCCATCCATGGAGGTGCAAGGTGGGCTACGAGTTTGGGAGGTAAGAGATGGTGAATAGTGCGACTCACTTATCTCCTAACCCCTTGTAAGTACACTAACCCACTTACATTCCTTTAGCTTTGCTTTCTTGTTCACTAAGCTCCCAAACATCAGCGTAGCTACACTTTAGGTCTCTTGAACTTTCCATGGCACTATGAATAGGTCCACTTAAAAGTTTACTTGGCTTTTTACTTAGCCCAAGCTCAGTTATGGTGTCTGTTTTACCAAACTAATGCAAAACCTTCAACCGTCCACAGTTACATCCTTCTATGCTAACACATGGTTCAAATGGGTTACAAAGCTTATGGTCTTGATTAACTAGGTCTATTTAACCTTCTAGACCTAAGTCTACCATAATCATAGTTTTACCCGTCAGCTAGGGAAGAAAATTACCAAAATGCCCCTAGTGACACTTATGTACCATAAGTGCTCTAGGAACCTTTTAAAACTTCGCTACTTGCTTGAAATGCGTGTTAAATGCTTAATAAAGGATTTATTACCTTGTAACCAAGTCTTACCCTTGGAGGGCCATAACAGGGTTTTATTTGCAGCCTTTATTTATTATGATTAGTTTTGGATTTATCTTTTTGGTGATTTTTTTGTAAATTTTTAAAATTTTAGGGCTTATTTGTCCTTTAATCATTTTATATAGGATGTGCTTATTAGAGAGTAGTTGGTAATTTAATGTATTGAGTTCTTAACTAGAAGGCAAAGTAAGTGACTCCAAATCTTTCACTTTTGGTGCTTAATTTTCTTTTAAAACATTTTTGTGATTTGTTATGAAGCTAGTGGAAGATGGTCTCAAGAAGCTCTTTTTGAATCAAGTTTTTGTGTTTAGTACACTGTTCAAAGCACGTTATGTTTTGAGTTTCTATGTTGGTTTGTGGAAAGTTTAGTTGATGAATTTTTGTTTGATTGCTAATAAAGTAAAATAAAGTAATGCAAGAATATATGCTACTCTGCTATTTTTAGTGTTGAAGTTGGTTGAGGTCCTTTTATAAGGCAAGAGTCGGTCATAGCTTGAAAAGATGCTAAGATGATTAGTATGACAAAAAAATCATCAATGATTGTGTTGAGGATTAGCTTGGGTATTGACAAAGCTCCTGTAGTGAACACTTGCTACAAAATTTTTGCCACATGAGAAGAATTGGTTAGAAAGAAAGAAAAAGAAATTGAAAAAAAAATCAATTAACCACTCAATCCATACTTTGTGATATGAAAGGTTGTGCATAGTTAGCTCTGGCTTAGTGTGGTTTGTGCTTTTTACTTCGCATGAAAATTTGATGTTATCTTTTCATTTTTGAGAGATATGTGATGCTTGATGGCATTTTCGTTGAATGACATGTTGGCCTACATGGAGAACTTTTGGTGTGAAGATGTCTAAAACATTTAGAAGAACAAGGGTTAGGAGCTCCCCAGAGTGTGTTTCCGGGGGAGGGACCTCTGATGCCCAAGTCAGTATTTGTGAGAGTAGTAGTAGTAAGGAATAGAGAGTAGGAAAATAACGAGGGTTCTGTGTCCTGTTCTTACCAAGTTCCTTCCTAAATATTTATAGGAGGGTAGAGGGAGGAGCCTATTTGACATAGCCTGTTCAGATCATGACATGTGTTCGGTCAGATTCAATTTGTACCTTCGGATATAGTTATCTCCAGCTGGCCATAGGCCGTTCTGGCTAGAGGGCAGTGGTGTGTGCGAGGTCTCTCTATTAAAGGCTCCTTAACCATTTTTGTCGTATCTCTATGAGACCCCTTCGGGCAGAATTTTCCCCTAGGGCTATTGGGGAAGGCCCTTCGGCAGAGTAGGTCACCTTCAGGAGACGTTTTCCTCCATTGAGGATGGTGGATCAACTTTCCTGGGTTGGTAGGTTTATAGATCTGAGGGTGGTGAAAGACACCATTTTCTGAAGTTGGTCATGTTACCTTGCTGAGGGTGGTGTATGAGTGTTTCCCGAGCTCAGGGCTAGCCTAAGGGGTAAAAAGGGAAAAATTTTTAATTTTCGCCCAAGTCAGCGGCATGATCATATTTGTAGCAGAATCAAGTTCATGTAAGTGTTTTGACTTAAATAAGTTAAGACCACAAGTATTTCTAGCCATTTGGCCCAAATGTTAAAGTTAAGGGATAAAAGTGCACTAAGTCAAAAATTGAGCTATTGTGCCTTATAATGGCTTAAGTGGCTCAAGGGCAAAGGGTGTCAGCAAAAAAAACCTTTCTATAGGACCAAGGAGCGATGGTGTAGGAAAATTTTAAGTGTCCTAATTGAATTAAAACTAAGTTTGATGGCCAAAGTGACAAGTAGATGAGGAATGGGCTAAGTGGAGTATTTGAGATAGTTTAAAGAGGGAGGATGATACTATTCATCATCTCCTTCACTTGGAAATTTTGTGGCTTATTCTCCTAAATATCTCTCCATCTCCAAACCTCTCAATCTACCCAAAATTTCATGAAATTTGAAGGTCCCAAAGCCATCACAACAAGCCACAAGCTCATCTTTGGTGTATTTGGTGCATTTGAAGTTATTCTTACAAGTTTTTGGTTCAAGCCCTAAGGTAAGCCTCTATGATCCTTGTGGGTTTGTTCTAAGCTAGTTAAATGGTTAGAAATGGTCTTAATTTTGTGCCCTTGGTGTCCAATTTGGTTGAATTCAAGCTTGGAACTTGAAGGAATATTAATGAGCTCATGTCTGCTTATTGCTTTCTTCTTGCTTGGAGGATGATTTGAGGAAAGATATTCATGTTAATTCAGCTCAAATAATGCATATAATTGTATTATTATATGTGGGAATGAAGTAGAAATAAGGCCCACTTGAATTGGCCATGAGGATTGAAAGATCGAACAAGTTTGGTGCAAGATCACATAAGAGCATAAAATGTTATCAGCCTATTTGTGACTCATCACCAATGTTGAATACACGTTGCTAGCTGTGCTTTAGGAAATCCATTTATTGTTGTCCATGGCGACATGTTGCCAAGGCCCAAGCCCCTTAGGCTTATTACACCTTAAGAATGACTCAACCTTTTGGTTGTCATCCTTAGGCCATTCAAAGATGTTCCATGTCTTTGGTTGGGTCTAGAACACATTCCTAAGTCAAAATTATGCATTATTTAGGTGTCAGCTATATGGTGTGGTTAAGGTAGGGTAAAGAAGGTGGCTGAGGGGGTTAAAGTGCTTAAGTTGTTAAGGGAGTACTAAGGGCATTAAGCTGGGTTTCAGTTTCTTCATTGGCCCAAGTGGGAGGTTTTAGACCTTTGAGCAATGAAAAAGAAACCTAAAAGGAAATCTTGTGGTTCGTTAAGTAAGCCGCTAAGGAGCCCTAAGCTAAGCTCCAAGAGCTTGACAAGTTGGACCACATAAGATGGCTACCTTGAAACAATAAGTAAAGGGGAAGAGATGGGTAACAAGGGAGTAAGTGATGACTTACTATAAGTAGCCCATTAGAGGCAGGCAAGGGTTGACTAGGCAATGACTTACTCTAAGGCACCCACAAAAAGACTTATTGCGGTTGGTCAAGTGCTAGCATAGGATACGAGGGCCATTGTCGAAGTACAGCAGCCATATGAGCTCACAATAGTTTGGAGCACCTTTGGTTGCAAGGATGTCTTATGTGCATTTGCATGTGCATATTCCATCCATCCATCCATCCATTATTTGTATTATTTGTTGTTCATTTTCTTGTCATCAGTTGTGTTGTTGGTTGCTTGATTGTTCTGAATGTTATATGTATACTTGTTGGGCTTTGCATGCTGACATATGTTTCCCCTTGCAGATGCCGAATCCATTACTGAGTTCTTTCAAGTACTTACCCTTTAAGTGTTGTGTAGGTATTAAGCATGTTAATCAGACTTAACTGTTGGTAAGGGGCTGCTGTTAATGGTAAGTTTTATTGATTTAAAGGTACTCTCTAAGTCAGAAACTTTATGTTTCTAAGCTACTTGTAACATAAGCTAATACTAACCAAAGTGTTTGCATTTCAGTTTGAGGCTAAGCAAGCACAAAGAAAGTGTGGCTTATTGCTTGAGCTAGCTTGCATGAGTGAAGAGTTAAGAATGGATCTTAGTAGATATATGATCTTGCATTTATATGTATGGTATTTTTATACTAAGGGATTGCATCTATTAGTCTCCATTGGTGTGCATAACACCAGGGTTACATCCAGGTGCATAATAAGTTTGAGATGTATGAACATAGTTGTTACTTGAAGTTAAAGCAATGTTTTTACATCTTGGCTCGTTTTAATTTGTTTTCTTAAGTATGAAGGACATGGCACAATTTTATTATCATTTACATATTTAATTGTTATTTCATAGCTAGGATGATGCATGCATATTGTTTTAGGTTTAGGTAAGTATTACCCACTTTGGGGTAGTCCAGTTATGCTGCCAAAATTGTGCATTTAAAATCCCAGGATTGGTATGTCCTGTAGGCCATCAGAACAATACCCTTAATGTGCATACCTAAGTGGCCCTCTTGGGCACTATGTGAATACATGCATATTGGTCCAACTGTTAAACACATATTCACATTTTATGCACATCATGGCAGCAAGAAAGAAAAACACTAGCACAAGTCTTAATCTTGGCTATCATACATTAAGCAATCTTGTTAAGTTTATGTTTCCAGCCACTGCACCTGAACTTCTCTCAAAAAACTGTATTAATCTAGCCATGTAACCCCTATTTCATTTGCTCCATTATCAAGTAGAAAATTAGACCAAACCAAGGAATTTGGTTTTACGTCAATACCCAACCTATGGACCAAGTTAAGGATTTTTTAAGTTGGTTACAAAATTCTGACCAAATGAATAGTAAATTGGCCAAATTTTTTACATTATAACTTTTGCTACAGGGCTCCAAATGTAGGAATTCAAAATCCCAATTAAACCTCTTGATATAATCTAGCCGTGCTCAAAATTTCGTACCAAAATTCACTCTACATAGGGATATACAGAACTTTGCATGCGGGGTCAAATTTCTGTCCACTTTATGACCATTATGCCCAAACAAAATTTCATAAATGTGCAAGCACTTTATTCACAAGGGGTAAGCCCTCCAAGGCTATCCCATACATGTCCAATACACATAGTAATTTTATGCTCTTGCGTATAGCAACTTTATGTCGTCAAAACAGAATTTACAAACAAGCAGCCCATCATTCACACGTACACAGCTTGTGCACCACGTTCACATACATAGCAAAACCATCCTCAAATGTTCACATGCTTGTTTCAAATTTACATGCCTTACATGCAAATGTATCCATGCACTACATCATGGCATTTACTCAGCTAAATGCAAGCACCCAAGTCACAAGATATGCTTGACACACATTGCATTCCAAAATAGGATGCTGGACAGTTGCTGCGTAACACAATAAGCACCATCACTAAAAATAACAAATGTACTCATAAAATCACCAATCTTTTCAGATCATAACTAGACACATGTAATTTCATGTACCTAAAATTTCAGATCAAAACTCAAACAAAAAAGGTCAGTTTGAATTTGATCTTTCTGCTAGACCTAAAATGGGAAGATTTGAGGGGAGGTAAGTTTCATGGACAAACTTAGTAAGGAGAACACTTTAACACTTTGGTAATGTAACCATTAGAAATCACCTACATACAAAGGTACTAAAACACAGGAAAACACAATGCAAATATCCAATATAGAGCATCCAATTGCAGCAATCAAACACAAACAACAAACACATGTATGTAGTAGCAACAACATTCATTGGTTAGTCCATAAAACATGTAATTAACATAAGTAGATCACTGTGGCAGGTCTCCTCAAGCATAAAATTGATGTTTGGAGAGTTTTAACACCATTTAGTACTAACTTTGAGCTCTAGAAACCCTTAAATTTGTTGCCATCATTGTGCACTTCACACTAGGTTTCAAAACCTTAACTAACTGTACTCACCTCACTAAGCTTGGTTCATCAAGCTTATGACTGTCTTCCAAGTTTAGCCCTAGATCCATGAATGCTTGGAAATACAGCAAACATACCATAAGAGTAAGATAATTCCTTACCTTTTGCTGGAAATCCAATAAACCTTAGATAAACCCAAAAACTAGGGTTTATGGTCTTCCTTGATGCTTTGGTTGTCTTCTCTTGCTTTCTCTTGATTGTTTGCAATAAGGTGGCTATGGAGGGATGTGGAGGAGTTCAAGAAAGAACCCTAGTAGGTGGAGGTCAAATGTTTGGAAGAAAATGGGGAGAAAATGATTTTTTTCTAGCTTCATTTTTTTCTTGGTCTTTAGTAGTGGCATGTTTACAAATTTTGTGAACTTTAGGCCACACTTAGGCAACGTTTTTAATAGCCATTTGGGATAGGAAAATTTTAGTTTTTGACCTATTTTAACCTTGGTCAAGGTTCATTTTCACCTTTAGAAAAGTTTGGGACACTTAAGCCCTAAAGTGTCCTTAAGCATTAAATGACTAACTTTGCCTCCTTGAGCACTTTGGTCCCCAACAATATCCTTAATTCAAGCCATGTCCCTTCTTCATAATTCCATCCATGTCCTTTCCATAGCCATGTTTAGAAATTTGTGCAATTGAGTACCCAACTTTTGTAACCTTACAATTTAGTCCATAGGTTACTTAAAAATTAGGTAATATGCCAATGCTTTCTTAAGGACCAAATTATCATTGTTTGTGCCACTTATGGGAGTGTATATCGAATCCTTTACACTTCATAATTCATACACTATGGTGAAAATTAAAGCATACAAAATTAGGTTCTTATGCTATAATTTTCCCATTTTGTGAATGTGGTAACAGTAAAAAATTTGTTGCACATAAAAGTTTTAGGATACTTTACAAGTGTTAACTAGCCAATTATAACCTAAGTGGGGTAGTAGTTCCCAAAGAGTCAACTAGTGTCAGCAAATTAGGGCATTGAGACCCTGCTCCACCATAGTTGGTATCAGAGTAAGTCAATGGTCCTAGTAGAGGTGATAAGTGACTAAGATCCAAGTATGTTAATGCCCCACAGCATCTTCGTTGTATGACATGCTAGGCCTGAGAGAGACTTCCGGTGAGAAGGTATCTACAAGATCTTGAAGAAAGCGGGTTAGGAGCTCTCTAAAGTGTGTTTTCAGGGGAGGAGCCTCCGACGCCTAAGTTAGTATACGGGAGAGAAGTTGTTTAAGAGGAGAGAGTATGAAGGACAGAGTCCTGTGTCCTTTACCTGGGAGCCCTCCCGAGTATTTATCAGAGCATGGGGGGAGAATGCCATTTTACACAACTTGTGTAGATTAGGATATGTGTTTGGCTAGATTTGATCTGTGCCTTTGGAGGCAGGCATCTCCAGCTAGTCGTAGGGAGTTCCGACCAGAGGGTAAGGGCATGTTTGAGGCTTCTGTGTCAGAGATCCCTAAACCATATTTGTTATTTTTCCTTGAGACCCCTTCAGAGGTGTGAGACCTGTTCGAGTACGGATTTTCACGGAGTGCTCCTGGGGAAGGCCCTTCAGAAGGGCAGGCCATCTTTTGGAGACATTTTCCTCTATCGAGGATGGTGGACCTATACTCCCGAGGTTGTAATGTGTGCCAATCCAAGGGTGGCGAGGAGTATTTTTCCCAAAGTTAGTTAATAGTATTGCCAAGGTGAAGGAGAGGTTCCTCCCAAGGTTGGTGTTATAAAGTTCCGAGGGTAGTGTTAGGTTCCTCCGAGGGAGAAGGATTTTCCAAGTGATATCCCTTCGGCTATCACATGCCCCCGTTCGAAGTACCTAAGTTGTGTCTTTGGTAATAATCAGCTAGGAGCATGCTTACTAAAATCCAACCTTTGGGAAGCTATAATTGTCCTTGGTAGAAGATGTTATGGACCTTCTAGTAGTCAGCACTCCCGAGAGAGGTAAAATGTTCTAAATTAAGTTTAGAACTTTAATTTCAAGTTTTCAAATTTAGAATAAAGGAGTTACAAAAATTCACTAAGTTCCAAGGAGGTTTAAGCACTAGATGAGGAGTAGGGGAAAAATGGTAATTTTGCATCCTGAGTAACCGGGTGGGGTCCCGAGTGTTTTAAGTTAAGTTTTGTAACTTAACCTTTAACCTTAACTCAAACTTGAAACAATAACAAGAATTAATCAAGAAATGAGCATGTGTTAAAAGATGGGGGTTTATGTGTTTAAGGGTTGTAACTTGGATGGCTTAAGGGGGGTTGAGTGAGGGTTTAAGAAGGGAAAGGTTGCTAATGGCTGCCATAACCACGTTTTCCCCTCTGAAGCACTCATTTCTCTCTCAATTCAATCTAGAAATCAAGTCATCTTGATTCCTAGAGTTGCCATCCAAGGATACCAACCAAGAGGAACTTGTTTCAAGCTAGAAAACAAGGTTTGGAGTCTTGGAAGCATGATTTCTCTACTCCCCTATTTTTGATACATGGTAAGCGTGGTGTTCTTGGTTAATTCTATGTTATTTGAGTGATTTGAGGCTTCGGTTTTAGTTAGAGAGGAAGATTGTGATGTTTGGTGCTTTGGTTTTGATTGGAACTTAGGTGAGGATTTCTTGCACTTGGTTGCTTGAAAAATGGAGTGATTCTAGCTTGTATCTTGGAGTTGAGGTAAGGAAGTAGTGTTTTTAAGCTTGAACAATGCTTGTGGCTTGAGTTTGTTGTAAGAAATTGATTGAAATTAGCCATAGCATTGAGTATGAGTTTTGATTGAATTGTGGTGAACTATGAGGTTTGAGGAGGATTTGATGATGTTATAGAGCATCATTAATGGCATTGTGATAGTTGGTTATGTTCCTTGCAACATGAACTAAGTGTGTGTGAAGTTTGGTGGCCTTTTATGCATGTTTGATATGTGTACTAAGTAGCCAAAGGTCATAGCAGCAAAATGCGTGCCAATTCTGCAGTTTTGCAGATTGGCGACATGTTGCCAAGAGGTACCCATAATTGGTGACGCGTCGCCAATTGGAAAAAGGTTCACAGAACGTCGACAATTGTGGCGACGCGTCGCCAAGACAGCATTGGAGACCTAATTTTGTTTTTAACATAACTTTTCGCTCGGGTGTCCGATTGAGGTGATTCAAAGTTCCACGTGAAGCTAAGAAGGAGTACTATCACTTACAGGTTTTAGAAACATCTAAAATACCCCATATTTAAAGGTTGTTTGAATCAAAGTGAGGATAATTTTTTAAAGGCAGAATTTTGCACATTTTGCTAGGATGATTGAGGTGAGTCCCAAGGAGGTCCTTTGGGTACCTTGGCCCTCAAGTATGCTGGGGGTACTTCAAGACTTCCTGAAGTCCCTCGAGAAGTGGGAGTTTCCTTGAGTTTTGAAAAGTTTTGAGGTTACTTGTTGAGTAAGCCGGGAAACTAAGTTGCAAGAGAATATAACCAAGTGTCATGAGCTTGAGGTGTAAGTTTTAGAACCCTTGGCAACCTGGCAGTGTTGGAAATCATGGGGTTGTAAGGAGAGGCTTCAAATGCACCGAGGTTATGAGGTTTAATAACCTAGTTACATAGTTCTCACCATAATTCCCCTGCACAACAAAGTTAAGGAGAGGTTATATAATAAGTCAGGCGTAAGCTAAGTCTTACGAGGCACAAGTCGAGAGCTAGACTTGTGAGCCATGGAGTGACACTTGTGAGAAAGTAAGAAAATTATGTGAGGAGTGGTCTTTGGGATCTAAGCATTCATATCCATATATTTACATATATGAGAGGTCCCTCACACTGCGAGAGCTAGCAGAGAGTATGCATGAGTTATTTCATATCTTGTTAGTGTTGTGCCCAAAAGCCAATCATGAGGTGATTGTATTTTTGCACATTGAGTCATGATATTTTATTAAGGCATTAATCCAGCAATTACGTTTGTTGTTTTGTTTCTGCATAACTTAACAAACATCATTGTAACCCTAGAATAATGATATTCTTAAATGTCCCTGGTCTAGTACTATTGTGGAGCGGGTTGCAATAATACATAACGACTAGCATATGTGGAGACTAATATGAGATATGTAGTCTACATATGGGTACAAGTTGGAGAACTTGTGTACTGGACTGACCCACCATGAGAACACTACATGGATTGTTATATGAGTGTCATAAGTGATCCTCATAGTGATCATGGTATATGTAGTCCATTGACCTAAGATCATCAAGGTTCCCTACATGTGAGTCACATACTTTGATACTTTCCTTTGTTGCTCGTAACTGAGTGAACTTGAAGGAGGTCATTGGGTATGTCACATATCATGCGGAGGGATTTGTATGATCAAGATGGGATTTGACCCTCCTATGTAACGGGAGTGATATCTTCGGGCCCCTTGATAGAGTAAGACTTAGAAAAATGCATGGCCATGCTCGGATGAGTTGATATATGATATCAATTTCATCAGTTTAAGTTGGTCTACTCGGTAATCAAGAAACCAAAGATTGGGCTATACGAGAGTGACACATTCCATGTCTCGTGCTTAGTCTTGATATCTTGGACAAAGGGACAATGGCATATATCGGTGATGATCATAAATGTTTAGTCGAATCATCGACAATCTTGTCACTTGGGTAGCGATGATGTGTTGCTAGACACCGCTCATTGCTTATGATCATAAATGTGATTTATGATCATTGCCAACATGGTAAGAGCCTATTGGGTCGTACACATAGAGCTATTTGGATCATTAGTGTTACCACTCTGAGAGTTTAAATGCGGTGACAATATCAATGTGTCAACCTCCCAGGAGCTATGCATGTTCTGTAGGCCATCAAAACAATGCTCACTATATTACCCAAGTGGCCCTCTTGGTCTTTATGCAAATATATGTATATTGGTCAAACCATAATACACATATTTACATTTATGCACACTATGGCAGCTAAGAAGAAAAACACTAACACAATTCTTAGTCTTGGCTTCCACACATTAAGCAATCTTGTAAAGTTTTTAGTGACCAGCCACCACACCTGTAACTTCCACTAATAAATTGTATCATTCTAGCCACATAACCCCCTGTTTTCTTTGCTCCATTATCAAGTAGAGACTTAGAGCAAACCAAGGAATTTTGTTTTACATCAATAGCCCACCTATGGACCAAGTTATGGATTTTTGAAGTTGGTTACAAAATTCTGACCAAATGAACAGTAAATCAGCCAACTTTACAACGTCATATCTTTAGCTACAGGGCTCTAAATCCAGAAATTCCAAATTTCAATTCAACCTCTGGATGTTTTCTAGATGTGGTCACAATTTCATATCAAGATTGATTCTACACAGAGAGATATTAAATTGTATGTGCAGAGTCGAAATTCTGGTCACCTTATGACCATTTTGCCCATACAAAATTTCTTAAAATGTATTCACTTCATTTCCTGATACAAAACCAATATAGGCAGTTCCATATATGCCTTATCCACATGGGAAACCATTTCCCTGAATTTAGAATCTTTCCAACCCTTATTCATAAAAATTCCATCAAAACAGCCCATAAACACCATGTGGACAGCATTGTGCATACACTCCAAACTACACTCCAATGATTCATATATCCTTCTCACACTACATACACACCATACCCAGTTCATTTACATGCATTCATGCACTACATACATGCCAATAACTTAGTTAATATGTACACTAAGCTTCTTGGAGAGCTCCACAAAGCACTAAGCACTCCAGAAACTTGAAGGGACCAGCTGCTGCGTAGGGCAGAAAGTACCATTACTAAAAATAGCTACTGTGCTCCAAAAATCATGAAACTTTCCAGTTTATCACTACACGTATGGAAGTTAATATACCTGAAATTTCACAGAGAAATTCAAACGAAAACTAATGATCTGAATGTTCTCTTTCAGGTACTCCTGAAATGGACAGAAAGGGGGTAAGTTTCTTGAATGAAACTTAGTAAGGGCTTATCAATAAAATCTTCAAACTCCAGCCATATACCTGAAATCCAAAGATACTAAAACAAAAAAATACAGTACAAACACACAAATATACACATCCAAATGCACAAACAAACACAGCAACAAACATATGAAATGCTGGCAGCAATAACACATTAGGATTAGTCCATAATCATTCAATTAAACATTAAGAACTCACTATGGCAACCCTCCTCAAGCTATTGCCTGGTCTTAGGAGGTCATTAGGTCTTAGTTAGTACTAACTTGGGCTCTAGAAACCCTGAATTTCACTGCCATAACAGAGCACCAAAGCTGTAGGGTTAAAACCCTTGGTGCAATTTCCCCCTTAACCTAAACTTGGTTCATCAAGCTCTTGGCTCTCTTCCAAGCTTAGGGTCTTAGGTTCATGGATGTTTGGGAATCTGTATTGAACAATAAACAACCATGAAACCCAGATAAAACCCTTACCTTTTGCTGGAAATCCAATAAATCCTTTGTAAACCCAAAAACTAGGGGTTATTGCCTTCCTTGATGCTTCGGTTGTTTTCTCTCTCTTTCTCTTGATTATTTGCAGTAAGATGGCTATGGTGGATGGTGGAAGAGGTTAAGGAAGAGTTCTTAGCTGCTGGAAACCGAAATTTAGGAAAGATGCCAATGAAATGAAGATTTTTCTAGCTTTATTTCCTTATTTATCTTTAGTAATGGCATATTTGCAAATTTTGCAAACTTTAAGCCACACTTGGTCAATGTTTTTGCCAGCCATTTGGGATAAGAAAATGACATATTTTGGCATCTTCTAACCTTGGTCAAAAGTCATTTTCACCTTTAGAAAAATCTAGGACACCTAAGCACCTTAGTTGTCATCATGTCATAAATGGCAAACTTTACCTCTTTGAGCACTTTGGTCCCCAACAATATATTTAATTCCTTCCATGTTCTTTCTTCATAATTCCATCCATATCCTTTCTTCATAATTCCATCCATGTCCTTTCCATAGCCATATTTACAAATTTGTGCAATTGAGTACCCAATCTTTGTAACCTTACAATTTAGTCCATAGGTTACTTGAAAATCAGGCAATATAATAATGCTTTCTTAAGGACCAAGCTATCATTGTTTTTGTCACTTAAGGGAGTATATATTGAATACTTTACACTTCACAATTCATACACTATGGTGAAAATTAAAGCATATAAGTTTAAGTCCTTATGCTATAATTTTCCCATTTTGTGAAGGTGGTAACATTCTCCCCCCCTTAAAATTTTTGGTCCTCCAAAATTGCCTTTAGCTTGGGGTACTCTTCTGAGTATCTCTCTTGCATTTGTTTCTCAGTTTCCCAAGTCGCTTCTCTTTCAGAATGGTGTGACCATTGAACTTTGACCATGGGAATAAGCTTGTTTCTTAGCCTTCTGGTATCCTTAGCGAAGATAGCTATAGGTTTCTCTTCGTATATCAAATTAGGCTCTAACTGTAAGTCCTCCACTGCTATAGTATGCTTTGTGTCCAGTATACACTTCTTAAGCATACTGATGTGGAAAACATTATGGACACTTGACATACTTGGCGGTAGAGCCAACCTATAAGCTACCTTGCCAACCCTTTCTAGTATTTCATAAGGACCAATGTATCTTGGAGATAGCTTACTTCTCTTGCCAAATCTGATGGTACTTTTGGTTGGTGCTACTTTGAGCCACACTTTATCACCAACCTCAAACTCCAAGTCTCTTCTTCTTTTGTTCACATAAGCAGTGGTCCTTTCATTGGCTATCTTTAATCTTTCCTGTATGTTTCTGATTTTGCTTGTTGTTTCTTCAATGATTTCAGGACCTAACTCTAGCCTATCTGAGGCCTCTACCCAACAATGGGGCGTCATGCACCTTCTCCCATAAAGGGCTTCATAAGGTGCCATACCAATGGTGCTTTGATAACTGTTGTTATAAGAGAATTCCACCAAAGGTAAATGTTCATCCCATTCTCCTTTGAAATCCAAAATACAGCTCCTGACCATGTCTTCAAGTATCTGAATCACCCTTTCAGTCTGTCCATCAGTTTGAGGATGATAAGCAGTGCTCAGGTGGATTTTGGTTCCTAGTGCTTTGTGAAAAACACTCCAAAATCTAGCTATAAACCTTGGATCTCTATCTGATACTATCGAGTCTGGTACTCCATGCAATCTTACTATCTCTTTAATGTACATTTGTGCCAACTTTTCTAGTGAGTCTGTGATCTTCATTGGCAAGAAGTGGGCACACTTGGTTAGCCTATCAACAATGACCCAGATTGTGTCATGTCTTAATCTGGTCATAGGCAACCCAGTTAAGAAGTCCATTGTTATGTTACCCCACTTTCTAACTGGAATGGGTAGAGTTTGAAGTGTTCCTGCTGGCTTCTGATGTTCTACCTTCACTCTTTGGCATATAGCACATTTAGAAACATATGTTGCTATGTCCTTCTTCATGTTTGGCCACCAGAAATGTGTTTTCAAGTCTTTATACATCTTTTCACTTCCAGGATGGATATTCAATTTACTAGTATGAGCCTCATCAAGTATCTCATTTCTGAGTTCTTCCTTACTAGGCACATATATTCTGTCCTTGAAATACAGTAATCCTTGCTTATAGGCGAAGGATTCATACAAAGACCCTTTCTCTTCCCCTGAAATTTTCTTTAGGTTTGGATTTGTTTCTTGTGCCTTCCTTATTTCCTCAATCCACCCAGACTGAATAGTTAATGTGTAGACTTGTGCTTCTTCCCACTGTTGCCACTTATGCCAAAGACATATCAAACTATTCTCCTCACTAGTATCTGCCAATGATCCACCCTTTAACAAACCAGTGTACTTTCTACTTGAGGCATCCGCCACTAGATTGCCTTTACCTTCCGTGTACTCAATGCTACAGTCATAGTCTTTGATATATTCCAACCATCTTCTTTGCCTCATGTTTAACTCTTTCTGAGTAAACAGGTACTTTAGGCTTTTATGGTCGGTGTATATCACAAATGAGCTTCCCAATAAGTAATGCCTCCATTGTTTTAGAGAAAAGACCACCGCAGCAAGTTCTAGGTCATGGGTAGGATAGTTTTGCTCATGTGGTCTTAATTGCCTTGACCCATAAGCAATCACATTTCTATCTTGCATCAGAACACATCCTAACCCAGATCTAGATGCATTTGTATAAATGATATAAGGCTTACTTGGATCAGGTAGAATCAGTATTGGAGCTTGGATCAATCTACTTTTCAGCTCCTGAAAGCTCTTTTCACATTTTTCAGTCCACTCAAACTTTTGACCCTTCTTGGTCAGTTGAGTAAGAACTGAAGCAATCATGGAAAATTTTGGCACAAATCTTCTATAATAGCCTGCCAGTCCTAGGAAGCTTCTGACTTCCTTTACAGTCTTAGGTCTTTCCCACTCTTGCACAGCCTTGACCTTTTCCGGGTCTGCTCTAAGGCCCTGTGCATCAATGATGTGCCCAAGGAAAGATACCTCTGTAATCCAGAATTGGCACTTGGAAAATTTTGCATACAGTTGATTGTTCAACAGTGTGTTCAAGACAGTTCTTAAGTGATGCTCATGTTCACTTTCATCCTTGGAATACACTAGGATGTCATTAATAAACACCACAACAAATTTATCCAAATATGGTCTGAACACACGGTTCATCAGGTCCATAAATGCAGCAGGGGCATTGGTCAGGCCGAAGGGCATGACTGTATACTCATAATGTCCATATCTTGTTCTGAATGCTATCTAAGGTATATCTTCCTCTTTTACTCTTAGCTGAAAGTACCCAGATCTCAAATCAATCTTAGAGAAGATCTTTGCTCCTTTGAGTTGATCAAATAGATCATCAATCCTAGGGAGTGGATACTTGTTTTTGATGGTCACAGCATTCAGCTTTCTATAGTCAATGCACAGTCTCAATGATCCATCCTTCTTTTTTACAAAGAGAACTGGAGCTCCCCACGGTGAAACACTTGGTCTTATGAACCCCTTTTGAAGAAGTTCATCAAGTTGTTTCTTGAGTTCAGTCATTTCTGTAATTGGCATTCTGTAAGGAGGTATGGATATTTGTGTAGCTCCAGGCTGTAGTTTTATCTCAAATTCAATCTCTCTTAGAGGAGGAATACCTGGCAGGTCTTTAGGAAAGACTTGTGGAAAATCTTTCACTATAGGTATCCTACTAACCTCTTCTTCAATCTCAACATCATTTAATGCATAGTATCTATCTTCAAAAATCACAGGAATTTCATCCAACATTTCTAGTTCCATGCCATGCATTTCATACACTAATTCCTTAGAATTCACTAATGCATGCACTTCATTACTAGGCAATGTGATTTCTCTTTTAGCACAGTCAATTTTTATACCATGCGTAGTCAACCAATTCATACCCAACACAATATCATATTTTGGAATATTTAACACTAGCAGATCAGTCACAATCATAGTCTTTCCTACTACTAGCTCACAATTCTTAGCTAGTTCATTAGTGAAAAGACATTGACTACCTGCTGTTCTTATTAATGATATGTTAGGCATGAATTCAATAGGCAATTCCATAGATTCAGCTAACTTCTTAGCCACAATGGATACGGAAGCACCAGTATCAAATAATGCATTAACAGGCATATCATTTAAGTAAATGTTACCTCTCAATGCACCCTGATTGGATGTTTCTCCTCTATCAATCTGGAACACTCTTCCAGCTCTCTGCATTTGTGGCCTTTGAGTTCCTGGAGGACCCCTTGGTTGATTTTCCCTGACGGCCGATACATTAGGCCTATTTTGGCCTTGGTCCTCCTGCCCTCTCCTTTGGACTAAAGGGCAGTCCTTGATCCAGTGATCCAAAGAACCACATTTGAGACATGCTTGTGTCTCAAAATAACACGGCTTCTTGCCATGGAACTTCTTGCATCGAGGACACTTTGGGCCAATAAATTTACTTTTGGCCTTTTCATCCACACTAGGTTTTCCAACCTTAGTAGTGTCCTTACTTTTCATTGGCTTTTGTAGTCTTCCAGCTTGGCTGGTCTCTCCTGGTCCACTAGGAAACCATTTACTTTCAAATTCTTCTTGTTCTACTAGTAAAGCCTTTTGAACAGCATCATGATAAGTAATGGCATTAAAAGGCCTAACAGCTCTCCTGATATCTGGTCTCAGGCCTCTAACAAACCTCTTTGCTTTAAGTTCTTCCAACCCGTGGTACTGTGGTGCATACCTTACAAGTTGGTTGAACTTGTGTTCATATTCCAGAACACTGAGGTTGTTTTGTTTCAATGCATCGAATTCTGCCTGCTTCAAATCTTTAATGGCATCACTAATATACTGATCCTGGAAAAGTCTGGTGAACTCTGACCAGGTCATCTCAAGTTCATAACTTGCTCTCCTGCCCCTCTGAGCAGCATACCTGTCTCTAACACTCCTCCACCACATTTCTGCATTACCTACAAGATTGTAAGTAGCCAAAGACACTTTCTTGGTGGAGCTCAAGTGTATCCTCTCAAACATCTTCTCAATGAATCTTAGCCATTCTTCAGCTTTCTCTGGTCCAGCTCTGCCATCAAATTGTGGAGGTCTTAGGCCTTGAAACCTCTCCAACAATCTGACATCATCAGAGCTGTCAAGATCTTCAGCTCTATGCCTTCTGGACCTGTGTGATTCTTCTGAGTCCATAAGGTCTCTGTGTCTCCTTTGTCTTCTCCTTTCACTAGGTCTCTCAGCTTCATTCCTCATGGAATGGTCATAAGCTGAGTTGTTGGCCTTAGATACTTGGCCAATCTCAGACCTGATTCTCCTGGCTCTGGGGTGTCTTCTATCCTCATCCTCAGCCTCTTCATGTTCTTCATTTTCATCAGAATAAATATTCACTGGGTTATTCCCAGCATCTTCCTGATTCTGCTGTTGTGGTAACGCTTGTGCTACTTGGACTCCTTGTTGTTGAGCTTGCAATAACCTTACTAAGTTTTCATTTATCAGGGCCAGATTTCTTTGTACTTCAACCCATACCTGTGGTACATTTGCTTCAGGTGCTGGGTTTTCTACATTCTGAACCCTTGGTTGTTCTTGTTCACCCCTTTCATTTCTGTTGACTTGCCCTTGCTCAGTGGGAAATCTTAAGGGTCCCTGATCCCCTCTCCTTGTAGATACCATTTTCCTGAAATTTCATGATTAACAAAAGAGCACAATAGTACAGTATATCAAGTACTTGACACTAGCAGCTGACCCAACTAAGTTCTATGTATGTAACTATATGCATGTATGATGGTACTATATGGAACTTCAATTTAAGCCATGCTCTGATACCAACTTCTGTTACCACTCTGAGAGTTTAAATGCGGTGACAATATCAATGTGTCAACCTCCCAGGAGCTATGCATGTTCTGTAGGCCATCAAAACAATGCTCACTATATTACCCAAGTGGCCCTCTTGGTCTTTATGCAAATATATGTATATTGGTCAAACCATAATACACATATTTACATTTATGCACACTATGGCAGCTAAGAAGAAAAACACTAACACAATTCTTAGTCTTGGCTTCCACACATTAAGCAATCTTGTAAAGTTTTTAGTGACCAGCCACCACACCTGTAACTTCCACTAATAAATTGTATCATTCTAGCCACATAACCCCCTGTTTTCTTTGCTCCATTATCAAGTAGAGACTTAGAGCAAACCAAGGAATTTTGTTTTACATCAATAGCCCACCTATGGACCAAGTTATGGATTTTTGAAGTTGGTTACAAAATTCTGACCAAATGAACAGTAAATCAGCCAACTTTACAACGTCATATCTTTAGCTACAGGGCTCTAAATCCAGAAATTCCAAATTTCAATTCAACCTCTGGATGTTTTCTAGATGTGGTCACAATTTCATATCAAGATTGATTCTACACAGAGAGATATTAAATTGTATGTGCAGAGTCGAAATTCTGGTCACCTTATGACCATTTTGCCCATACAAAATTTCTTAAAATGTATTCACTTCATTTCCTGATACAAAACCAATATAGGCAGTTCCATATATGCCTTATCCACATGGGAAACCATTTCCCTGAATTTAGAATCTTTCCAACCCTTATTCATAAAAATTCCATCAAAACAGCCCATAAACACCATGTGGACAGCATTGTGCATACACTCCAAACTACACTCCAATGATTCATATATCCTTCTCACACTACATACACACCATACCCAGTTCATTTACATGCATTCATGCACTACATACATGCCAATAACTTAGTTAATATGTACACTAAGCTTCTTGGAGAGCTCCACAAAGCACTAAGCACTCCAGAAACTTGAAGGGACCAGCTGCTGCGTAGGGCAGAAAGTACCATTACTAAAAATAGCTACTGTGCTCCAAAAATCATGAAAATTTCCAGTTTATCACTACACATATGGAAGTTAATATACCTGAAATTTCACAGAGAAATTCAAACTAAAACTAATGATCTGAATGTTCTCTTTCAGGTACTCCTGAAATGGACAGAAAGGGGGTAAGTTTCTTGAATGAAACTTAGTAAGGGCTTATCAATAAAATCTTCAAACTCCAGCCATATACCTGAAATCCAAAGACACTAAAACACAAAAATACAGTACAAACACACAAATATACACATCCAAATGCACAAACAAACACAGCAACAAACATATGAAATGCTGGCAGCAATAACACATTAGGATTAGTCCATAATCATTCAATTAAACATTAAGAACTCACTATGGCAACCCTCCTCAAGCTATTGCCTGGTCTTAGGAGGTCATTAGGTCTTAGTTAGTACTAACTTGGGCTCTAGAAACCCTGAATTTCACTGCCATAACAGAGCACCAAAGCTGTAGGGTTAAAACCCTTGGTGCAATTTCCCCCTTAACCTAAACTTGGTTCATCAAGCTCTTGGCTCTCTTCCAAGCTTAGGGTCTTAGGTTCATGGATGTTTGGGAATCTGTATTGAACAATAAACAACCATGAAACCCAGATAAAACCCTTACCTTTTGCTGGAAATCCAATAAATCCTTTGTAAACCCAAAAACTAGGGGTTATTGCCTTCCTTGATGCTTCGGTTGTTTTCTCTCTCTTTCTCTTGATTATTTGCAGTAAGATGGCTATGGTGGATGGTGGAAGAGGTTAAGGAAGAGTTCTTAGCTGCTGGAAACCGAAATTTAGGAAAGATGCCAATGAAATGAAGATTTTTCTAGCTTTATTTCCTTATTTATCTTTAGTAATGGCATATTTGCAAATTTTGCAAACTTTAAGCCACACTTGGTCAATGTTTTTGCCAGCCATTTGGGATAAGAAAATGACATATTTTGGCATCTTCTAACCTTGGTCAAAAGTCATTTTCACCTTTAGAAAAATCTAGGACACCTAAGCACCTTAGTTGTCATCATGTCATAAATGGCAAACTTTACCTCTTTGAGCACTTTGGTCCCCAACAATATATTTAATTCCTTCCATGTTCTTTCTTCATAATTCCATCCATATCCTTTCTTCATAATTCCATCCATGTCCTTTCCATAGCCATATTTACAAATTTGTGCAATTGAGTACCCAATCTTTGTAACCTTACAATTTAGTCCATAGGTTACTTGAAAATCAGGCAATATAATAATGCTTTCTTAAGGACCAAGCTATCATTGTTTTTGTCACTTAAGGGAGTATATATTGAATACTTTACACTTCACAATTCATACACTATGGTGAAAATTAAAGCATATAAGTTTAAGTCCTTATGCTATAATTTTCCCATTTTGTGAAGGTGGTAACAATTAGAGTGCATGGGCTAAAAATTTGGGTTTTGGTTTCACAATAATTTTGTATTAATAATGGGCCCAATAGTTGAGCCATTATTAAGCCCGAAATTAAAGCCTAATTGGATTAGGGCTTTGAAACCTATTTGGCCTAGAAGTTGAGTCTCACTATAAATACAACTTCTAGTGAGAAATTCGTAGGTCTCCTTGCCCTAGCCTCCCAAAAGGACAGTCGTACTCTTCTCTTGCAATTCCTCGGAGGACGCAAGCTAGCACTGCAAGAGCAAGAGAAACATATCTGCCGGGACATGGTGGAAGCGTGGTGATCCCGAGAGGCTTGTGTGGATACCATAAAGAGCCTGAACACGTCAACTATTCAGGTTTTGTGATTCGACTTTATAGTTGAGTGAGAGATCTCAACCAAAAATTAGGTATGAAAATTTTTGACCACCCGGTTTACCCCATTTCACTTAGATCCTGTAGTGTTTCGGTTAAATTCCGCTGCGCTGTTTGTCTCCTGAAACCCAACATATCTGTCCACAGTTTTACTATTGGTACATGAGGTTACCCCTTACTAAGAATCTTGGATTCTCACCATTACTGTTTTGTTGTGCAGATACAGAAGGAGTTGGGCCGAGTGACCGTTAAGGGTTACTCTAGTAGTAGTTTTTGGTGCATAGGTAGAATACCTGAGTTTTGATGATTCTAGTACTTATTGTTTGGATCCTTGTTGGTCTTGCACAGTACTAATTAAATTGCTCATTGGTTACAGAGGTGGTGGCCTGCGGCGGCTTCATCATGTGTCAATCTACCTGAAATACTCCAGAAAACACAGGTCAGGAGGTCCTCGGTGTGTATTCTCGGGGAGGAGCCTCCGACGCTCAAGTCAGTATTTTCAGATAATTGGATTATGTGCCCTTTTTTGTATTCAAAGAGGACTCTTTTCCTTTTCCTCCTTACCCCGCTAGGACGCTTTCTGGGTATTTTATAAAGGAGGCGTACAAAAGCCATTTTCCTCTTGTGGTCGCTCCAGATCACGACACGTGTCCGGTGAGATGCGATCCCTGCTTTTTCGGGAGCGAAGGGACATTTATCTCAGCAAAGGTTGCCTGGTTGACAGCCTAGGCATTTAGAGAGTGTCATATCGAGACATCCCTCTGATGGCGTGCTCCAATGATAGCGTGTCAGAATGTACTTGGGGGACGACTTTTATGGGGAGGTGTCAGAGGCTCCTTAAATGCTTTGTTCGTACTTTCTGAGGTTACTCTGACGTCTCGAGGAATGTATTCCCCGAGGATGGGTCCTCCGAGGGATACCCCCGTTTCCGAAGGGGCTCTGTTCTTTCTACCGAGGTTGGTCTTACCATTTCCCAAGGAAGCAAATTCTCTACATTAGGCCAGGGGGATCGTTCGTCCTACCGACCTCGGCTGGCTGTTTCCCTCTAGCGAAGTCGGTACTCCGTCAGGTCTGGGAGCTCAGCTAGTGATGGGCACCTCGGCTATCAAGAGGCTAGTGCACATTGGACATAATCAGGCATAGATAGACCTAGTTGGATCTAGAGGAGTCTCTAAAGTTTGCCACTGGGATTCAGATCCAAGGTGGGAGTTAGTATAAGAAGATCTCAGTAGAGGATTTGTATGTGTACATAGTACTCTAATTGCCTCCTTAGTTATGAAATGAAGAGTCATGGACTCGAGGATTGCTTTCTGGGCGGGGGCATTAGCTACTATATGTATGAATGCTCACGCATGTTGCTATGTGTAGTTAACTCATATAAAGGTTGATTTGTATGCTTTGACTGCACTACTTATTTTATATGAAAAATTGTGGCCACATTAACATTTTATGGTTTTAAATAACCCGTCAAAGCATAAAGAGCATGCATATTGCATATTCTAGGATAATCAATTAGTGACATGGATTTAATCCGCGCACATATCAATGAGTACCAACTGCAATCTGCCGTGAGACCAAGTTCTCATAGGTGTCCTGCGCAGGGGCCAGGGACGGCCGTGTCAGAAGAACTTCTTTGAACCGAGGTCATCTCCTTGGCGCAATTGGTGCTCTTGGCCCAAGACACTTCCTTTTGCCGATGTAGTATCTTCGGCATTCTCCGGGGCTCCTTACTTTTGGCGAGGCCACATCTTCAGAATATGAGGAGCTATTCCATCCTCAAGCTGAATTCTTGATTTAATTGAGGTTGTATTTTCAGAGGCAAAGAGCTATTTTACCCTCAGGGTTTTTTGTTCCTTGGCTTGTGCAAGTGAATCCTCCTATCTTTTGGCTGCATAGTTGCATCACTTTTAGTTAGGCAATATAGGCCTGCTAATGTTAGAAGGCATGCCCTTGTTTCCCATGTCATGTGACATGTGTGATCAGATTTTTGGTGATCAATCACATCCTTTACATCGGTTACGTCCCTTTACTTGCAAAGGGTCATTATGGCGATGCTTCACCTTCCTCCCTCGGTCTATATAAAGCCTTTTCCCTTCAGATTTTCATCATTCTTCTACTTTCATTCCTTTTGCTCTCGGACTTCTTCTCACTTTTCACATTTTTATTGTGGTAGCGTTAGTGGAGGAGTGATTTTTGGCAAGTTTTGTGGTGATTTCCGAAGCTTCCTTTGTTTTTTGAATAGGTGGGTTTCCTTCTGAAGTTGCTCTTCCTCTTCTTTTTTCTTTTTTTCCCCTCCATTTGTCTGAAGTTAGGGTCTTAATCACCATGAATGTAAGTTGAACAAGCTAAGGTTAAGGCTTTTCCCAAGAGTTCGATCCCTTCCAACTCCCATATGAGCTGTGCGACTTCGGAGAAGTTGAAGAAGTGGAGACTGAAGTTCTTTCTCCCTTCTTATGCAGAAATTAGGCTGCCCAGTCATGATGAACCGTGCTAACTTCCTCAGCCAAAGGAGGTTACGATCTTGAGAGTGCAACTGAGGGCTCCGTATCCTCCTCTGAGGGTGGTCTCTTACTTCTACTATTTCCATGGGATAGCTATCAATCAAATGCCCCCGAACTCCTACGCCTACTTTAGTGCCTTCCTATATATGTGTGGAGTTATCAAAATTGTCCCACACTTTTTCTTCTTTCTCCAATATTATAATCTTCATCTCATCCCAAAGGGGGGATTTTATTTCTTGCTCATTCGGGGATCTGGGAGCAATCCAGGAGCAAGAAATTTACTTTCACCTTCGGTACTAAAGAAGTATTTCTTCATGGAAATTGATGAGAAGTGGAAAGATCATCCAACTCAATGGGCTTTGGGTACCTTGGCCATTGATGTAGTAGATCTGGGGAAGTTGTTAACACTAAAACTAGAGTCTTAATTTTAGGAGTTTGATTACTATATTTGGGCTGTCGTGAACCCAGATGCATAGGCACCTTTGCACTCCCTCTACCCATTTCCCATTAGATGGAGCTTTATGACTGAGAAGGTTCTTCAAGAGGTTGGGGTTATCAGTAAACACGTTACCAGCAAAGATATGCCAAAGCCCTAGATGGACAGAAGGAAGGCGTGACTCATTCTACTCCTTCAAGGTGAACTCTCTTACTCTGGCCTTGTAGAAAGTAAGCTGATCATTTAACCGTAGTGTTAGAATTTTTTATACTTACATTGATATTTTCTCCATTGTAGAGATGGGCAATAAGTCTATAGCTTTATACAAGAGTGTGTTTCTTGGCCCAGCTGAGAAAATCGAGCACAAGAATAAGGCTCCGAAGAGAAATAAGGGGCCAACTGGTCTCTCTTTCGCACCAAAGTTGAAGAAAACTAAGGAAGACTCCTTGCCCCCTCCCCTCGAAGGCTAGGCTAAGGCACTGTACCAAACATCCACGGGTGCTGACCTACCATCGGGTGCGGCCATCTTCTTAACCCTTCTAAGTCCTAATGGCACTGCCGAAACTTTAGGGGCCTCATTGGGAGAGATTTAAGTAGAGGAGGCCAAGGAGCAGTGAAGATGCAAAAGGAAAGAGATCCCTACCAAAGTTCTCAATGTCAGTGATTCTCATTGAGAAGGCATCGAACTTGCACCAGATTTGTCTCTTTGCCATTCATCTATGAGTTTTAGATTTTTTGGAATTTTAGACTTTGTAGATGAATGGCTAAGAGATAATGTAACAAAGGAACTTCAGCATGATTTTACAGAGGAAAGGGCTCAACTAGAGTGGATGATGGACCACCTTCAGGAGAGGGCCATTCGTGACTCAAAGATTCCGAAGGACAAGGTCCCGAAAGGAACCCTTTTGAACCTTCATTGAGGACATGGACTGATTTGTTGAAGATTGCCAAAATATGGTCCCTCAGATGGCGAGGGGCATGATGACCAACATGAGCTTTGAAACATTGATCGAGGACTGCCCGAATGAGGAGATCGTCGCAGCTCGGATGACCGAGCATGTTGCTCAGGTAATCCTTAATGCTTGGAAAAATTTTGATTTCTCAAAGTGTTCAACGTTGTTGTAGCTCACATCAAGTATTTTCCACTTTGCAACTACTGGCATACGAAGGCTACTTTCATGCTTGGGCAACCAAACAGTCTGCCATCTGAAGTCAGTCGAAGGAGAACTTTGCTAAAGCCAAGGAATTACTTTTGAGCTCATGCGTGAAATATGATGAGCTCAACAAGATTACGAAGGAGGACTTGGTAAAGCTTTACTAGGAAATACTGGAGAGCTAGAGGATGCTCTTTGGCGAGTGCTCCATGAAAATATCTGACCTTGGGGTGAAAGCGGTCGAGTTGAGCGCAGAGAGGGATTCTCTTTGGTAGGAGAAAAAGGACACCACAGCTGACCTTACCAAGTCGCTAGGGATCAACACTAAATTCCTCAATAAGATTGAGCGATTGAAGAAGTAGAAGAAGAAGAAAAAGAAGGTGGAGAAGGAGGTCGTGGCACTGAAGAAGGAGCTGGAGGGCCTTAAGGCTGAGAAAGCTAAGGCAGATGAGCTAACCATGTCCTTATTCCAAGATGTCTTATGCCTCACCGGCCATCAAGTCCTTTTGCAATATCCCAACCTCAACGTCTCCTTTTTAAGAGCCCTTGACATCCCTGAAGGACCATCCTTGCTGTTACCACCTCATCAAATGGGAAAATTACAGTATAACGGCATAATGGTTATAAACCATTATGTAGCATAATTTTCACCATAGTAAATGAAATGTGAGGGGTAAAGTGAATTATCTACACCTCCCTAAAAGATTACAATGGTTACTTTGTTCTAAAGGAAGCCCTAAAGGATTGCTTGTTTTACAAGTGATCTATGGGTCTTATTGCAAGATTTCAAGACTTGGGTACTCAATTGTACAACTCTAAAAGAGATATTTGGAAGGATTTGAATCGTATGTAAGCAATTTTTGGAGGCTGAATTGCATAAAGGAAAGAAAAGCCATTATTCAAGAACCTAGGACAATTAGGTGTACAATTCTTCACAAAAATAACTTAAGGATGGGATGATTTTTGACAAGAGTCAAAGGTGGCCATTTCCAACATTATTCCAACCTTTTATTTCCAGTTTATAAGGTCAAAAAGGTGGGCTAAAGATTAGCCAAAAATTCTTTGCTTAAGATATACTTATAGTGACCTAAGTGAGGGTTAAGGTTAAACTAATCAAGTCAAGTAAAATATCTTGATTTCTTGCCATTTCCTACCCTTTTTCATCCCCCACCAGGCAAAAACTATTCCTTAGCTTCTCCATAAGCTTTGATAGCCACCATAGCTCAATCTCCCAAGAAATCACAAGGGAAGGCAATCGGATGCAACAAGAAAGAGAAAAACCCTAGTTTTCGGGTTTATTGTGTATCTGTTGAAGGTTTCAGCCTTTACAGCTTAGGTAAGGGTTTTATCTTCATGTTTTATGGTTTTCAACTATCTTAAGATGATGATCAAGCATCCATGGAGTTATGACCATGCTTGGAAGAGAGCAAAAAGCTCAAGGAACCAAGTATGGGTTAAGGGGGAGTGCACGAACAAGGTTCCAGCCTACTGTTTTTCATGCACGAAGATGGTAGTGTTTATAGGGGTTTCTAGAGCCTAATTTAGTACTAAATAAGACCAATTAACCTCCTAAGACCAAGCATTGGCTTGAGGAGGGCTGCCATGGTGATTACATATTGTTTATTTGATTGTTTATGGACTAACCCTAATGATGTATTGCTGCCAGCATTGCATTTGATTGTGTTATGTTTGTTTGTGCATTTGGATAGCTATAGTTTTTTGTTTTAGTTTCTTTAAGTCTTTGGATTACAGGTATGTTGCTGGGAATTCAAGTTTCTAATGATAAGCCCTTACTAAGTTTCTTCAAAGAGATTTACCCCCTTTTTATCCATTTCAGGAGCACCTGAAAGAGAGCATTGAAAATAATAGCTGTTGTGTGCATTTCTCTGTGAAATTTCCGGTATATTAACTCCCATATGTTTAGTTGTAAACTGGAAATTTTCATGATTTTTGGAGCACATTAGCTATTTTTAGTAATGGTACTTTCTGCCTTACGCAGCAGCTGGTCCCTACAAGTTTCTGGAGTGCTTAGTGCTTTTGAAGTTCTTGAAGAAGCTTAGTGTACATATTAACTAAGTCATTTTCATGTATGTGGTGCATAAATGCATGTAAATGATCTGGGTATGTTGTATGTGTAGTGTGAGAAGGATATATGGATCAATGGAGTGTGGTTTGAAGTGTGTATACAATGCTGTCCATATGGTATTTATGGGCTGTTTTGACGGCATTTTATGAATGATGGTTAGAAGGACTCTAAATTTAGGGGAATGGTTTCCTCATGTGTGTAAAACATATATGGACACTACCAAGTGGGTTTTGCGCCTAGAAATGAAGTGTATGAATATTATGAAATTTTTTGTGGGCATAATGGTCAATAGTGGCTAAAATTTGGTACCATGTACTCCAGCTGCCAGAACTTTCTGTACATAAAGAATTTGGCTATGAAATTTTGACCATAGTTAAAAAACTTCAAGAGGAATAACTTGGATTTTGAATCACTTTATTTGGTGTCCTGTACCCAGAGTTATGGGCTGTCAAAATTGGCTGATTTTGCTGAGCACTGTTCATATGGTCATTTTTACCCGGTTAAGTGTAAGATCCATAATTGTAAACTTAGATGGATTTAATGTCTCAAACCTATTTCCGTATGAAGGTTTAATGGTGTTAAAGGGTTTAAAACCTTTAGGGCATAGGAGAACATGGGTAGAATTTGAGTTAGGCACGGTGTGAAAGTTTGGAAAAAAAAAGATGCGCACCAATGGCATTCATGTGTGCATATGATTGTACATGCACTTGGGGATTTTACTCAAATTTCATATTGGCCAGGAATAAAGAATTTCATTGTCATCATCACTTCTCGATGAAATTGTATGTGAATATGTGTGTGATGGTTGGACCAATATACACATATTTGCATAATGACCAAGAGAGGCACTTGGGTAAACATAGTGCACATGTTCTACTTGGCCTACAGGACATGGATTGCCTGGGGCTTGAGCTTGCTAAAATTGATCACTATATTTAAATACTCAGAGTGGTAACAAAGTTGGTATCAGAGCATGGTTTGGATAAGAGTTGGATATCATTCCATCATGCATGCACATAGTTACATAGGTAGAACTTAGTTGGGTCAGCTGCTAGTATTAAGTACCTAATGTGCTGTATATATTGTGCTCTTTTTTTTATCATGAAACAAGAAAATGGTAGCCACAAGGAGAGGGGATCAGGGACCCTTAAGACCTCATACTGAGCAAATATAGGCCAACAGAAATAGAAGGGGTGTACAAGAGCAGCCATCTGTTCAGGGAGTGGAAAACCCAGCACTTGAAATGAATGGACCACAAGTGTGGGTCGAACTACAAAGAAATCTGGCCCAAGTAAATGAAAACTTAGTAAGGCTATTGCAAGCTCAACAACAAGCAGTCCAAGTAGCACAACCATTACCACAGGAGCAGAACCAAGAAGTTGTTAGGAACAACCCAGTGAATGTTCCTCCTCAAAGAAATGAAGATGAAGAGTTTGAGGAATATGAGGATAGAAGACATCCCAGAGGCAAAAGAATCAGATCTAAGGTTGGCCAAGTGTCAAGGGCCAATCACTCAGAAGCTAGGAACCTTAGTGAAAGGAAAGAAGGAAGAAGGCCTAGAGAGCATCAATAGTCTGAGGGATCACACAGGTCTAGGAGGCACAGAGCTGAAGATCTTGAAGGTTGTGATGATGTCAGATTGTTGGAGAGGTTTCAAGGCCTAAGATCTCCACAATTTGATGGCAGAGCTGGACCAAAGAAAGCTGAAGAGTGGCTAAGATTCATTGAGAAGATGTTTGAGAGGATGCATTTGAGCTCCACAAAGAAAGTATATTTGGCTACCTGCAATCTTGTAGGTAGTGCAGAAATGTGGTGGAGAAGTGTTAGAGATAGGTATGCTGCCCAGAGAGGTAGAAGAGCAGATCATGAGCTAAAGATGACATGGTCTGAATTTACAAGGATATTCCAAGACCAGTTTGTAAGTGATGGCATCAAAGACCTAAAACAGGCTGAGTTTGATGCACTGAAACAGGACAATCATAGTGCTTTGGAATACAAACACAAGTTCAACCAACTTGTGAGGTATGCACCACAATACCACGAGTTGGAAGAACTTAAAGTAAAGAGGTTTGTTAAAGGTCTGAAACCTGATATCAGGAGAGTTGTTAGGCCTTTCAATGCCATTACCTATCATGATGTTGTTCAGAAGGCTTTACTGGTGGAACAGGAAGAGTATGAAAGTAAATGGTTTCCTAGTGGACTAGGAGAGACCAACCAGGCTGGAAGACTGTAGAAGCCAATGAAAGGTAAGGACACTGCCAAGTTTGGAAAACCTAATATGGATGTCAAGGCCAAGAGTAAGTTTGTTGGCCCAAGGTGTCCTCGATGCAAGAAATTCCATGGCAAGAAGCCATGTTACTTGAAGACACAAGCATGTCTTAGATGTGGTGCTTTGGATCACTGGATCAAAGATTGCCCTTTGGTCCAAAGAATAGGGCAAGACGAGCAAGGCTAGAATAAGCCTAATATGCCAGCTGTTAGAGATGTTCAGCCAAGAGGTGCTCCAACAGTACCAAGGCCACAAGTGTAGAGAGCTGGAAGAGTATTCCATATTGACAAAGGGGAGACATCCCAACAAGGGGCACTTAGAGGTAACATTTATTAAATAGTATGTCTGTTAATGCATTGTTTGATACTGGTGCCTTAGTGTCCATTGTGGCTAGGAAGTCAGCCAAATCTATAAAATTGCCTATTGAATTCATGCCTAACATATCATTAATAAGAACAGTAGGTAGTCAATCTCTTTTCACGAATGAACTAGCTAAGGACTATGAGCTAGAAGTAGGAAAGACTAAGATTATGATTGATCTGCTAGTGTTGAATATTCCACAATATGATATTGTTTTGGGTATGAACTGTTTGGCTATGTATGGTTTAAAGATTGATTGTGCTAAAAGAGAAATCACATTACCTAGTAATGAAGTGCATGCCCTAGTGAATTCTAAGGAATTAGTGTATGAAATGCAAGCCATAGAACCAGAAGTGTTAGATGAGATTCCTGTGATTTCTGAAGATGAATATTATGCATTGAATGATGTTGAAATTGAAGAAGAAGTTAGCAGGATACCTATAGTGAAAGACTATCCACAAGTCTTTCCTAAAGATTTGCCAGGTATTCCTCCTCCAAGAGAGAATGAATTTGAGATTAAATTACAGTCTGGAGCTACACCAGTATCCATACCACCTTATAGAATGCCAATCACAGAGATGACTAAGCTCAAGAAACAACTTGATGAACTACTTGAAAAAGGGTTCATCAGACCAAGTGTTTCACCATGGGGGCCTCCAGTTCTCTTTGTGAAAAAGAAGGATGGATCTTTAAGACTGTGCATTGACTATAGAAAGCTAAATGCTATGACCATCAAGAACAAGTATCTACTCCCTAAGATTGAGGATCTATTTGATCAACTCAAGGGAGCAAAGATATTCTCTAACATTGATTTGAGATTTGGGTACTTTCAGTTAAGGGTAAAAGAGGAGGATATACCTAAGACAGCATTCAGAACAAGATATGGACACTATGAGTACACAATTATGCCCTTCGACTTGACTAACGTCCCTGTTGCATTCAAGAACTTAATGAACCATGTGTTCAGACCATACTTGGACAAGTTTGTAGTGGTGTTCAATGATGACATGCTAGTGTATTCAAAGGATGAAAGAAAACATGAGCATCACTTAAGAATTATCTTGAACACACTGTTAGACAATCAGCTATATACTAAATTTTCCAAGTGCCAATTTTGGTTAAAGGAAGTTTCTTTCCTAGGACACATCATTGATGCACAAGGCCTTAGAGTAGACCCTGAAAAGGTTAAGGCTGTGCAAAAGTGGGAAAGACCTAGGACTGTAAAAGAAATCAGAAGCTTCCTAGGATTAGCAAGCTATTATAATAAATTTGTATCAAAATTCTCCATGATTGCCTCAGTTCTTACTCAACTGACCAAGAAGGGTCAAAAGTTTGAGTGGACTGAAAAATGTGAAAAAAGCTTTCAGGAGTTAAAGAGCAAGCTGATTCAAGCTCCAGTGTTAATCCTACTAGATCCAACTAAGCCTTATATTATTTATACAGATGCATCTAGATCTGGTTTAGGATGTGTGTTAAGGCAAGAAAGGAATGTGATTGCTTATGGGTCAAGGCAATTGAGACCCCATGAGCAAAATTACCCTACCCATGACCTAGAGCTTGTTGCAGTGATCTTTGCCTTAAATAAATGGAGGCATTACCTAATGGGAAGCTCATTTGTGATATACACTAACCATAAAAGCCTAAAGTACTTGTTCACTCAGAAAGGGTTGAACATGAGGCAAAGAAGATGGTTGGAGTATATTAAAGACTATGACTGTAGCATTGAGTATACGGAAGGCAAAGGCAATCTAGTGGTAGATGCCTTAAGTAGGAAATACACTAGGGTGCTAAAAGGTGGATCTTCGGCAAATGCCAATGAGGAGAATAGTTTTCTATGCCATTGGCATAGGTGGCAACAGTGGGAAGGAGCACAAGTGAATATGTTAACTATTCAATCTGGGTGGATTGAGGAGATAAGGAAGACACCAAAAGCAAACACAAATTTCAAGAAGATTTCTGGAGAAGACCAAAGGGTCATTATATGAATCCTTTACCTACAAGCAAGGATTATTGCACTTCAAGGATAGAATATATGTGCCTAGTGAGCAAGAACTCATAAATGATATACTTGAGGAAGCTCACACTAGTAAACTAAATATCCATCCCGAAAGTGAGAAGGTGTACAAAGACTTGAAAACACATTTTTTGGTGGCCAAACATGGAGAAGGACATAGCCACATATGTCTCTAAATGTGTCACATGCCAAAGGATAAAAGTAGAGCATTAGGAGCTAGCAGGAACACTACAGACTCTACCCATTCCAATGAGAAAGTGGGGTAACATCACTATGGATTTCTTAACCGAGCTGCCTATGACCAGATTAAGGCATGACACAATCTGGGTCATTGTGGATAGGCTAACTAAATGTGCCGACTTCTTACCAATGAAGATCATAGACTCACTGGAAAGGTTAGCACAAATGTACATCAAGGAGATAGTAAGGTTGCATGGAGTGCTAGACTCCATAGTTTCAAACAGAGATCCAAGGTTTACAGCTAGATTTTGGGGCACATTTCACAAAGCACTAGGAACCAAAATCCACCTAAGCACTACATACCACCCTCAGACAGATGGACAGACTGAGAAGGTGATTTAGATACTTGAAGACATGCTTAGAAGTTGTATCTTGGATTTCAAAGGAGAATGGGACCAACATTTACCTTTGGTGGAATTTTCTTACAACAATAGTTATCAAAGCACCATTGGTATGGCACCTTATGAAGCTCTTTACGGGAGAAGGTGCTTGACACCCCATTGTTGGGTGGAAGCTGAAGATAGGCTAGAGTTGGGTCTTGAGATCATTGAAGAAATAACAAATAAAATCAAGAAGATACAAGAAAGGTTAAGGGTAGCCAATGAAAGGACCACTGCTTATGTGAACAAAAGAAGACGAGACTTGGAGTTTGAGGTTGGTGATTGATGGCCTAAGGCCTCATCGTTGTGAGTCATGATGACTGTTGAGGAGACTTCTAGGAGGAAGAACGCCTGGAAGGTGGATCGCCCCAAGGAGAGTACCTGAAAAGCTGGTAAACAGGGTTAGGAGGCCCCCGGAGTGTTTTTCCGGGGGGGAAGCCTCCGACGCCCAAGTCAGTGGTGGCCGGAAGAAGGAGAAAGTCACTAGCTCAAAGAGAAAGGCAGAAAAGTCTCGCCTGGTATTTTCTCAGGGTGTGGGAGCTGTATATCCGGCCTGCCAACCTCCTGTCAAGTATTTATTTCCTGTATATATAGGAATACCTAGCCCGTTCAGATCATGACACGTGTGCGGTCGGATGCTCCTGAACGTCTGGGCGTAGGGGACAGATAGTTGGTAACTAGATGGCCTCGAGCCTTGTGCTGAGACGGGCCATGATATGATTCTGATGGCGTCTGCGCGTAAGGGCGACTTTTTACGTCTGTGGTGGGACGTGTCAGAGGCTTCCTTAAATGCTTCCTTAAATGCGCCTGCCGTACTCCCGAGGTCCCTGGGCGAGGTCGTCCTCTAGTTCGGACAGAGCCTCTTCGGGAAGCCTACCCTCAGTTCGGGGGTTCCCAGTTCCAGGGGGTTCCGCCTTCGGGGATATCATATTCGGGCAGCAATGTCTGGTGCCACTTTTCCGAAGGCGCGCTGTTCACAACCTTGGGGGGCGAATGGAGTCCTCAAGTTTTACTGGCGTGCCGAGGCTCGGAGCTCTCAGGCTATCTCCCCGAGGTGCATGATTCCACCTATTCCCGGGAAGCGCCAGTTCTTCTGGCCATTGTTGTGGCAGGGTATTCGGCCAGATTGAGGCGATAGCCTTTGGCTATCACATGCCCCCCTCTGGAAAGCCGAAGTGAAGACTTCGGTTTGCATCTCTTTCCGAGGTTGCCGTTGGGAGTCTTGTTGGGAAGCATAACCTGTTCCGAGGTCGCACCTTTTGCCCGAGGGTCTGGGCTGTCCGGCCTTGGCCTATTCTTTGGTGTCTCCGAGGCAAAGCCTGTACCGAAGATACACCTCTTGCCCAAAAGTCATGGGCTGTTCAGCCATAGCCTGTCTCTTGGTGTCCTCGAAGTGGCCTGCTTTTTATTTCTGCAGGTCTGATGGCCAAGCGTGTCAGACTGAGCGGGGCGTCTCCATTTCTCAGGGATGTCAAACGACGTGTCCCAATCAGGAGGCGTGTCCCGGTTTTCCAGGCACGTTTGGGGAGGCACGTCCCCCATTTCTGCGCAGCGGTTGACACGTGGCTTCTTGCCATTGGAGGAGAGGCGCGTCATTTACAGAGGGCGCGCCTTTTCGGGTGCAGCGGGCAGTTACGGCGACGGTTCGCCTCCAATGGGTACTTATGATGTTCTTTCGGTTACCCACCTTTGGCCTATAAATAGCCCATTCCATCATAAGTCCCACTTACTGCTTTTCTGCTCTTTTTCTGCTCTCTCTCTGCTTTGCCCTCTGTTCTTGCGTTTTATCTTGCTTTCTGTGGTGGAGCTTCTTTAATCAGAGCTTTTCCTACCAACTTTCACGACGGCGTCCTCAGGCAAATCTTTTGGTGGGTTTTGATTTTCAGAGTACTCTGATTCCTCTATTTTTCTGAGTTTTTCTGGAAAACTGTTGTTTTTTCCAAACTCGTCTTCTGAGTCTTTTCTGGAAACTATTTTCTTTTCCATCTCAAACTCTTTTTCATGTCTGCGATGCCTGTTCCCGAGAGCTGGAAACCTCTTCTGGCCCATCCTTGCTGTACCACCCCCGAAAAACTGGAGAGGTGGAAGAAAAAATTCTTTCTTCCGTCTTACGCTGTGACCAGACTGCCTCGTTCTAGCCATTTTGCTTTTTCAAACCATGGCGACGAGGTTACCGTCTTCCGAGCCCAACTGAAGGCCGGACTTCGGTATCCTCCCCCGAAGGTGGTTTGCGAGTTCTGCCAATTCCATGGCATTGCTGTGAACCAGCTTCCCCCGAACGCGTACTGCTATTTTAACGCCTACCTCTGCATGTGTGGCGTGTTCGGGATAGAGCCCCACTTCATCATTTTCATGCAGTACTACAAGCTCTATGTGGTCCCGAAGGGTGGCTTCTATTTCCTGCTGCCTCGGGAATCCGGGAGCAAAAAATTCACCTTCACCTTCGACACGAAGGATAGCTGGCGGGGGTGGCAGCCTAAGTTCTTTTTCCTCAAGGTGGATAAGAACTGGTCTGATGTCCCAACCAGGTGGGCTCAGGGAGTGCTGAACGCAGACGTCGTTGATCCGAGGATGCTGCTGACCCCACCGTTGGCTTCCGTGTTCGCGGATTTCGACGCCCGCATTCGGGCAGTCGCTGACTGGGCTCCCGAGGTCTCTCCTCCTGCTCTTTACCCCTTTCCTATCAACTGGAGGTTGATGACCGAAGAAGTCCTTCGGGAGCTGAAAGTGGTTAAGGAGCACGTGACTGACCTCAATATGCCCGCTCCCGCCATCGCCGGGAAAGACTCCTGGCTGGTCAAGCTCCTTAAGGGGGAGACTTCTTTCGAAACTTTTGCCGAAAGTGAGTAATCTTCCATCCCTTTATACTTTTTCCTCGGACTTACTCTGATATTTCTTCTCTTTTTCAGAGATGGGCGATGGGGCTGCCGCTTATTACAAGGCCCTCTTTTCTGGCCAAGTGGAGAAGGGGGAGCAGACAAAGAAGGCGGCTTCCCGAAGAAGGAAGACGACAGGGGCGGGACCCTCGGCGAAGCGAGCTAGGAAGGCTCTCCAGCCTTCTCAGCCAGAGCTTTTGGAAGAAGAAGCTGGCGAAGACGCTGGTCTTGTTGAAATTCCACCGGCCGAGGTCCCCGCTACTTCCGCCGAGGTGCCTCCTCTCGACCTCGAGGCCCCCAGAAACACTGTAGTGGTAGAAGTACCCACCGCCGAGGAGCGGTACCGGCAGAAGGGTAAGGGTCTTTCTTCCGAGGGGCCCGAGGATCCCGAGGACACTGTCTCCGAGGTTCCTCCAGGTATGCCTTTAGGCGAAGTTCAGCTCCTTTTCCTTTCACGAATTTTTCTTCTGCTCCTAACTTCCTTCCTACTTTCAGAGGAGCCCCTTGCTACTGGCTAGAGGGCCATTCATGAGAGGAAACGAGCCCTCCGCGATGCCATAATCCCTGAGGGGAAGATCCCCTTGGAGCCCTTCTGGACAATCACGGAGGATATGAATTTGCTCTCCGACGATTGTCCAAAAATGACAAAGGAGATTTGGAAGGGGATCACCACTGACGCCTCCTTCCGGGCCATTGCGGTGGCTCACCCGGGGGATAACACCCTCGCCGCAAAAGTCACCGAGCACGCTGCTCAGGTATAGTCTTTACACTCTTTTTCCTCAATTTTCTAAGTGTTTAGACTTGTACTAACCTGGACTTTTGCCTTGCCGTAGCTGCTGGAGTACGCTGGTTATCTCCGAGTTCGGGTGGCCAGACAGGCTGCCTCCAAGGATGTGACTTCGCGGGAACTCAGTCAAGCGAAGGCTTCGCTTGCGAAGGTGATCGCCAGCAACCAGCAGCTGACAGTGGATTGTTCTCAGCAACTTGCTGCCGTTCGGGAGGAGTTCTCGAAGAAAAGAGAAGAACTTGAAAAGGACTCCTCCCGGAAGATTGCCGACCTCGGTGACCAAGTAAAGGGGCTGCTCGCCGCCAACGAAGATCTTGTCAAGGACAAGGCTGTTTCTGACAGTCTTGCGTCGAGGTTGACGGACGAGAACAATGCTTTTCAAGCCGAGGTCGAGGCTCTGAAGAAGGAGTCCGGAGAGACGCTGGGGATAAGCGAGCTCGAAGAGGAGGTTGCTGAGCTGAGGGACGAGGTCAATGTCCTTGGCGTTCAAAAACGTACTTCTGATAACATGGCCAAGGTCGCCTTTCAGGACGGCTTCTGCCTCGCTCGGCACCAGGTGCTGCAGAGGTTCCCAGATTTGGACCTCTCTTTTCTGGAGGGCCTAAATATTCCTGAGGGACCTCGGTGGCAGTGGTCCAAGGTCGAGCATCTGAAGCTTCCTGGTCTTCGTCTGCCCGGCTCTCCCTAGTTTGTTTTAGGGCTCCTCTTATTTTTCTCCTTCGTGCTCCTTCTTTGGACACTTCTTTTGTAAGGCAGCGTTTGCTCTAAATGAACAATCTTTTCGGCTAAGTCCTTTCTTGCAAGTTTCTTTATTTCCACTGTCCTGAACACGTTTGCTCAAGAGACTTTCAGAAAACCTGTAACCAAAGAAACTTTTTACCTTCCTTTATCCCGAGTGTGCTCGCTCAAGAGACTTTCTGGAAAGTTTGCAAAAATTTGGCTAAGTCTTTTGCATGCTTTTTGTTTCCTTTTATCCTGAACATGTTTGCTCAAGGGACTTCGGAAAAGTTTCAGCCAAATTTTTCTGTCTTCCTATTGTCCCGAGCATATTTGCTCACGAGATTGCTCATTTCCCTCTTTCCCGAGCATGTACGCTCAAGGGTGTTTGGAAATTATCTCTGCTTTTGTTTTGGCGTGCACTATTACGAGATTCTTGCTTTCCCTTTTTTCCGAGCATAGTGGCTCAAGGGCCTTCGGGAAGTCACATCTGCTTTTTTCGTGGCGAGCACCTTCGCGGAATTCTGTCTTGGACAATTTGGTATACTTAAGAATTTTTCTCAAGACCATTCTGTACTTAGAATATTTCTTGTACAATATATCTCTTCCGCTCAACCTTAGGCGTAGAATTTTTTCAAGGCGTCTGAATGCCAAGTGTTTTTCAATTCTACGCCTTCGGCATCGCCAAGCCTATACACGCCTTTCCGTACTTTGGCGAGAACCAGATAAGGTCCTTCCCAATTTGCGCGAAGTACGCCGTGAGATGGCCTTCGGGGTGCAAAGTCGGCCTTTCGGAGAACGAGGTCTCCTTTTTTGATTTCTTTTGGCCTGGCTTTTAGGTTGATAGCCGCGGCCACTCTTTGCTGGAAAGCTTTTCTTCTCAGCCCGGCTATTTCTCTGTGTTCGGTCACAAGGTCGAGCTTAGTTCTCAGACCGAGGTCGTTTCCGCCTTCATCAAATACTTGCACCCGTATTGAAGGCTGAACTATCTCTATTGGGATAATGGCCTCTGTTCCGAAGACGAGTGAGAAGGGAGTTTCCCCTGTGGCTCTTCGTGGCGTCGTTCGGTAGCTCCACAATACACTTTGGAGTTCTCCTGGCCATTTCCCCTTGGCTTCCCCAAGTCTCTTTTTCAGGCCATCTTTTATGGTCCTGTTTGATACTTCCACCTGCCCATTGCTTTGGGGGTGAGCTACTGGGGCGAAGTGCATCTTTATTCCGAGGTCGCTGATGAATTCCTGGAATCCTTTGTCTATGAACTGGGATCCATTATCAGCTACTAGTACCCTCGGTATGCCAAATCTGCATACGATGTTTTTCCATACGAACTTCTGCACTTCTTTTGCCGAGATAGTTGCTAGTGGTTCTGCCTCTACCCACTTTGAGAAATAGTCCACTGCTACCACGCAGAATTTCACGCCTCCCGGTGCTGTGGGGAGTGGCCCAATGAGGTCTATACCCCAGACTGCGAAGGGCCAAGGATAGTCTGCCGACGTTACCATTTCCGAGGGTATCCTCTGGATTTTTGCATGTCTCTGGCAACTACCGCACTTCTGGACGAACTGCCTTGCGTCCTTTCTCAGGGTAGGCCAGAAGTATCCTTGGCGGAGTATCACTGCTGCAAGGGCATCAGTTCCAATGTGCGAGCCGCACATGCCTTCGTGAACTTCTTCGAGAACCATCTCAGTATCCTCTTCGCCCACACATCTCTGCAGTGGATTTGCATATCCTTGCCGATATAACTCTTCACCAATCAGGAAGAATCTTCCGGCACGTCTTCGCAGTCTTGCAGCATTGCCAGCGTCTTCGGGAAGCTCATTCTCTGCGAGGTATTTCTTTATGGGGTCCTTCCACCCTGTTCCCGAGGACGTTACGCTTAGCACGGAGATGCTTGGATGGTCTAGCACCTCGGTGTATGTTTTGGACTTCGCTAAGCAATCTGCCTCAGTGTTATTCCGCCGGGGTACATTTTCGATCCGCACGGCGTCAAACTCTTGGATGAGTTTTGTTACCAGCTCGTGGTATTTTGCCAAGATTGGGTCCTTCGCCCCATAATCTCCTGCCGTCTGCCGAACTACCAGCTGGGAATCGCTGTGAGCCCTTAAGTTTCTCACGCCAATCTTTCTGGCCAAGCGTAATCCCGCTATGAGGGCTTCATACTCAGCCACATTATTGGTGACGTTGAAGCTGAACTTGATAGCCTTCATCACCTCTAGGCCTTCGGGTCCTCTGATAACTATTCCAGCTCCCTGGTGTACGGACCCCGAGGCTCCGTCAACATGCAAGGTCCATTCTGGCTCACCTTCTTTCGGATCTGAGTGGTTCTCCTCAGTGGTGGGTATTTCGGCGATAAAATCTGCCAATGCTTGGGCTTTTATGGCCTTCCGAGGCTCATAGGTGATTTCGTGTTCGCCAAGCTCTATGCACCACTTGGAGAGCCTTCCCGAATGATCAACTCTCTTCATAACATCCCGTAGTGGTAGACTACTTCGGACGATGATGGGGTGAGCCTGGAAATATGGTCGCAGTCTTCTTCCTGCAAGCACCAAGGCGTATATAGCTTTTTGAAGCAAAGGGTACCTGACTTCGGCGCCATGCAGGGACTTGCTGACGTAGTAGACCGGCCATTGTTTCGGCCCTTCTTCTTTTATCAGGACCGAGCTCACGGCCTTTTCTGTGACGGCGAGGTACAGTACGAGGGGTTCTCCCTCCCGAGGTTGTCGCAGAGTCGGCAGGCTGGCCAGGTAGACTTTGAGTTCTTCCCAGGCCTTTTGGCAATCTTCATCCCAGGGATGATTGTTTCTTCCGAGGTCGCCTTCCATCTTTGCTGCCTTTGTGAGGACTTTGAAGAAAGGTCTACACCTATCTCCGTACTTGGAAATAAACCTGCTCAGAGAGGTTATTCTTCCGGTTAGTCTCTGCACGTCTTTGACTGTGGCAGGAGTTCGGAACTCAAGCAGAGCCTTAATCTTCTCAGGATTGGCGTCGATGCCTCTTTCGGATACCATGTACCCAAGGAATTTTCCCGACGTCACCCCGAAGATACACTTCTCGGGGTTAAGGCCAATCCCGAAGGCTCTGAGCTTTTGGAAGGTTTCCTCCAAATCTGCAACGTGGTAGCCGGGCAGCTTGCTTTTTACTATCATATCATCAACATATACTTCCATGTTTCTCCCCATTTGGTCCTTAAAGACCTTGCTCATCAGTCTCTGGTAGGTGGCTCCTGCATTTTTCAGCCCGAAGGGCATTCTGATATAGCAGTACGTTCCTCCCTCGGTGATGAAGGCAATTTTCTCTTCATCTTCGGGGTCCATCCTTATCTGATGGTAGCCGCTGAAGGCATCTAGGAAGCTTAGGAGCCCGTATTCGGCCGTTGAATCTACCAGTTGATCTATTGGCGGGAGGGGAAATGAGTCTTTCGGGCAAGCATCGTTCAAGTTTCTGAAGTCAATGCACATCCGGAGTTTGCTGCTACCTTCTTTTGTGGCAATGACCACGTTGCTTAACCATTCGGGGTATTTGACCTCCCTGATAACTTCAGCATCCAATAGGCGCTGGACTTCGGTTCTCACGAAGTTGCTTTTGTGGGCTGAGATGCTTCGTTTCTTTTGCCTGATAGGTTTTGCTTCCGGGTTTACTTTGAGGCTGTGCTGTATTATGCCAGGGTTCACTCCTGGCATGTCTTTCGGCGAGTAGGCAAACAGATATTTATTTTTCAGCAGAAAGGATACAAGAATTTCCTTATCACCTTTGGCCAAGCTCTTCCCTATTCGGGTAGATTGTCCTGGGACAAGATCTACTGCTTCCATTTCTGCTTCTGCGGGATCTCTTTCTTTGCCTTTCTCCTGCGCCTTTGCCTCCACTATTTGTGTAGAGTTGTCTGCCGGAGCCTTTCATGCTTTTACAAACACCTTTCTTACCTCGGCTTGGTCGATAAAGACCTCTGCATCTCCATCCTTGGTGGCGAATGTGACAGTCAAGTACTTCACATCGGGGCGAATGTGCAGGTTCCCCTGAGTCTTCCTTCCAAGGATGGCGTTGTACGAAGACGGGACCTCCATGACGATGAATCTTGCCATTGTGGACGCGTACAACTCAGCCGCTCCGTCTACCGAAGTGCCTTTTATCATTAAAGGGAGGTCGATCCATCCGAGGACGGGTAGTTCCGATGGTCCAACGCCGAAGGTGGGCGTGGTGACAGGTTTAAGTTCGTTGCTGGAGATGCCCAAGCTCGGCAGTAAGTGCGAGAACAGGACGTCAATATTTGAGCCATCATCGAGCAACACTCTTTTGACGTCCCAGTTCCCTATTCTCGCCATTATCAGCAGCGGGTCGTCGTGGGGGAAGACGACGGTGGAGCCATCTTTGCGAGCCAATTTCTTTGATGGACTTTGATACTCCATAACCGCAATTTCTCTGGCCTTCCGCTTTCTTTCCGAGGATGGGAGCGCCGTGGTAATGGTTTGGATGACCCCTACTGGAGGTGGAAGGCGCCTTTTTGGACTTCTGTTTCTCCGCCTGTCTGAGTCATAGTCCTCGTTTTCGGCCCTCTCTTCCTCCTCTTTTCTGCCTTTTAGGGAGGGCATCCGCAGGTATTTGCGAAGCTGGCCCTGTTTGATCAGCGACTCTATGTACTTCTTCAGCTGGAAGCAGTCTTCGGTGTCATGACCGTGGTCGCGATGAAACTGGCAGAACTTCTTGGCATTCTTCTTATTACCGGCGGCCATGGCCTTTGGCCGCCGAATCTGCGTCCCTTGCCTTTCCAGCGCCATGAGAATGTTGGTCCGTGTCGTGCTCAAGGGTGTGAAACTTTGAGGTTTCTTTCCTCGCATTCCTTTGAGAACTCGTAGAACAGCTGTGAGTCACGCCGAAGGCCCCGTGTCATAGCGAGGATGCGGATTTCGAGCCGAAAGTCCGGGACGCTGAGTGCTTCCCTGTTGAATCGTTCGACATAGTCTCGGATCGTCTCTCCGTTTCTCTGCTCTATGTCGAACATCTGCACAGGCATTTTGGCCGTCGGCCTGCTCCAATGAACTGCTGGGTAAAGGCTGTGGACAACTCCTGAAACTCAGTGATAGTCCCTGGGGGCAAAGAATTGTACCATGCTGTTGCTGGGCCCGTGAGGGTGACTTCAAAGCATTTGCACATGGTAGCGTCATCAGCTCCGTGCATTATCATGCTCCGCCTGTACTTCGTCAGATGGGCCTGTGGATCAGTCCGGCCATCATAGATCTCCAGCCTAGGCACTCTGAAGTCGCCTGGCATAGCTGCCTCAACGACGGTGCGAATAAACGGGGAGCCATCTTCGCATAATGCCCCCGACAGCCTGTCCCAAACGGGTTTTCTGGTCACTTGCTTCTCCACTCTGTCCAGCCGTGCCAATATCCTTTCCATAAGCGCAGTGGCGCTAGGACCATTTTCGCGGGAGGGAGATCGACGGCGCCTTTTCGGGGAGCAAGTTCTGCGCGGAGGGGTCAGGGACCTCGCCTCGGGCGACGAACTGCTTCGCTGTGAGACTCTCGGTCGCTTGGACCCGGTTTGTCCCACAGGCCGTTTCCCGAGGGCTATATCTTCTGTGGATGATTCTCCGCGAGGCTCTCCACTTCCTGAACTGTGGTGTGTAGACTTGGGGCTTCTCTCCCGAGGGCGTGCTGATGAGGAGGGTTTCTGGGCCCGTGACTGCTGTGGCCATCTTCGGTCGATCTGCTGAGTCATTTCAGCAACGACCGAGCGCTGAAAGTCCCTCAGGAAGCTCATGGTGATTACCAGAGGGCGGTCCTCCTCGGGCGTAGAAGTCTCTGGGAGTGTCTGCTCAGCAGCCGGTTGTATCTCAGGCACGGACGAGGACCTTGGGAGTCCCTTGTCCTTAGAACGCCGAGTGTCAACGACGGCAATCTGCGAGCGGGTTCCCACAGACGGCGCCAAATGATGGCCTAAGGCCTCATCGTTGTGAGTCATGATGACTGTTGAGGAGACTTCTAGGAGGAAGAACGCCTGGAAGGTGGATCGCCCCAAGGAGAGTACCTGAAAAGCTGGTAAACAGGGTTAGGAGGCCCCCGGAGTGTTTTTCCGGGGGCGGAGCCTCCGACGCCCAAGTCAGTGGTGGCCGGAAGAAGGAGAAAGTCACTAGCTCAAAGAGAAAGGCAGAAAAGTCTCGCCTGGTATTTTCTCAAGGTGTGGGAGCTGTATATCCGGCCTGCCAACCTCCTGTCAAGTATTTATTTCCTGTATATATAGGAATACCTAGCCCGTTCAGATCATGACACGTGTGCGGTCGGATGCTCCTGAACGTCTGGGCGTAGGGGACAGATAGTTGGTAACTAGATGGCCTCGAGCCTTGTGCTGAGATGGGCCATGATATGATTCTGATGGCGTCTACGCGTCAGGGCGACTTTTTACGTCTGTGGTGGGACGTGTCAGAGGCTTCCTTAAATGCGCCTGCCGTACTCCCGAGGTCCATGGGCGAGGTCGTCCTCTAGTTCGGACAGAGCCTCTTCGGGAAGCCTACCCTCAGTTCGGGGGTTCCCAGTTCCAGGGGGTTCCGCCTTCGGGGATATCATATTCGGGCAGCAATGTCTGGTGCCACTTTTCCGAAGGCGCGCTGTTCACAACCTTGGGGGGCGAATGGAGTCCTCAAGTTTTACTGGCGTGCCGAGGCTCGGAGCTCTCAGGCTATCTCCCCGAGGTGCATTATTCCACCTATTCCCGGGAAGCGCCAGTTCTTCTGGCCATTGTTGTGGCAGGGTATTCGGCCAGATTGAGGCGATAGCCTTTGGCTATCAGTGATAAAGTGTGGCTCAAAGTAGCACCAACCAAAGGCACTATCAGATTTGAGAAAAGAAGTAAGTTGGCTCCAAGGTATATTGGTCCTTATGAGATATTGGACAGAATTGGCAAGGTGGCTTATAGGTTAGCACTACTGTCAAGTATGTCAAGTGTTCATAATGTTTTCCATATCAATATGCTTAAGAAATATGTAATAGATGCAAAGCATGTTATAGCAGTGGAAGACATACAGTTAGAACCAAATTTAACATATGAAGAGAAACCTATAACTATCTTAGCTAGGGATACCAAAAGGCGAAGGAACAAACTGATTCCCATGGTTAAAGTACAATGGTCAAACCAATCTGAAAAGAGAGGCAACCCTGGAAACTAAGCAAGAAATTTGAGAAAGGTATCCAGATGAGTATCCTAAGATAAGGGCAATTTTGGAGGACCAAAATTCTTAAGGGGGAGAGAAATGTTACTACCTCAACAAATGGGAAAATTACAGTATAAAGGCATAATGGTTATAAACAATTATATAGAATAATTTTCACCATAGTGAATGAAAATTGAGGGGTAATGTGAATAATGTACACCTCCCTAAAAAATTACAATGGTTACTTGGTTCTAAAGGAAGCCCTAAAGGATTGCTTGTTTTATAAGTGATCTATGGGTCTTATTGCAAGATTTCAAGAGTTGGGTACTCAATTGTACAACTCTAAAAGAGATATTTGGAAGGATTTGAATCGCATGGAAGCAATTTTTGGAGGCTGAATTGCATAAAGGGAAGAAAAGCCATTATTCAAGAACCTAGGACAACTAGGTGTACAATTGTTCACAAAAATAACTTAAGGATGGGATGATTTTTTACAAGAGTCAAAGGTGGCCATTTCTAGCATTATTCCAGCCTTTTATTTCCAAGTTATAAGGCCAAAAATGTGGGCTAAATATTAGCCAAAAATTCTTTGCTTAAGATATACTTATAGTGACCTAAGTGAGGGTTAAGGTTAAACTAATCAAGTCAAGTAAAATATCTTGATTTCTTACCTTTTCCTGCCCATTTTTGTCTCCCACTAGGCACAACGTGTTCCTTAGCTCCTCCATAAGCTTCCATAGCCACCATAGCTCAATCTCCCAAGAAATCACAAGGGAAGGAAATCGGATGCAACAAGAAAGAGAAAAACCCTACTTTTTGGGTTTATTGTGTATCTGTTGAAGGTTTCAGCCTTCACAGCTTAGGTAAGGGTTTTATCTTCATGTTTCATGGTTGTTTACTATCTTGAGATGATGATCAAGCATCCATGAAGCTATGACCATGCTTGGAAGAGAGCAAAAGGCTCAAGGAACCAAGTATGCGTGAAGGGGGAGTGCATGAACAAGGTTCTAGCTTGACTGTTTTTCATGCACTAAGATGGTAGTGTTTACAGGCGTTTCTAGAGCCTAAGTTAGTACTAAATAAGACTAATTAGCCTCTTAATACCAAGCATTATCTTGAGGAGGGCTGCCATAGTGATTACATATTGTTTATTTGATTGTTTATGGACTAACCCTAATGATGTATTGCTTCCAGCATTGCATTTGATTGTGTTCTATTTGTTTGTGCATTTGGTTGGCTATATTTTTGTATATGTTCTTTGTTTTAGTGTCTTTAAGTCTTAGGATTTTAGGTATGTTTCTGGGAATTCAAGTTTCTAATGATAAGCCCTTACTAAGTTTCTTCAAAAAGACTTACCCCTTTCTGTCCATTTCAGGAGCACCTGAAAGAGAGCATTTAAAATAATAGCTGTCCTGTGAATTTCTCTATAAAATTTCAGGTATATTAACTCCCATATGATTAGTTGTTAACTGGAAATTTTCATGATTTTTGGAGCACATTAGCTATTTTTTAGTAATGGTACTTCCTGCCTTATGCAGCAGCTGGTCCCTACAAGTTTCTGGAGTGCTTAGTGCTTTTGAACATCTTTAAGAAGCTTAGTGTACGCATTAACTAAGTTATTTTCATGTATGTAGTGCATCAATGCATGTAAATGATCTGGGTATGTTGTATGTGTAGTGTTAGAAGGATATATGGATCAATGGAGTGTGGTTTGAAGTGTGTATACAATGCTGTCCATATGGTGTTTATGGGCTGTTTTGACGGCATTTTATGAATGATGGTTAGAAGGACTCTAAATTCATGGGAATGGTTTTCCCATGTGTGTAAAACATATATTGACACTACCAAGTGGGTTTTGCGCCTGGAAATGAAGTGTATGAATATTATGAAATTTTGTATGGGCATAATGGTCAATAGTGGCTAAAATTTGGTACCCTGTACTCCAGCTGCCATAACTTTCTGTACATAAAGAATGTGGCTATGAAATTTTGACCACACATAAAAAACTTCAAGAGTAATAACTTGGATTTTGAATCACTAGATTTGGTGCCCTGTATCCAGAGTTATGGGCTGTCAAAATTGGCTGATTTTGCTAAGCACTGTTCATATGGTCATTTTTACTCGGTTAGGTGTAAGATCCATAATTGTAAACATAGATGGATTTAATGTCTCGAACCTATTTCCCTATGAAGGTTTAAGGGTATTAAAGGGTTTAAAACCTTTAGGGAATAGGAGAACATGGTATGAAAGTTTGGAAAAAAAAAGATGCGCACCATTGGCATTCATGTGTGCATATGATTGTACATGCACTTGGGGATTTTACACAAATTTCATATTGGCCAGGAATAAAGAATTTCATTGTCATCATCACTTCCCGATGAAATTGTATGTGAATATGTGTGTGATGTTTGGACCAATATACACGTCTTTGCATAATGACCAAGAGGGCCACTTGGGTAAACATGGTGCACATGTTCTGCTTGGCCTACAGGACATAGACTGCCTAGGGCTTGAGCTTGCTAAAATTGATCACTGTATTTAAATACTCAGAGTGGTAACACTCGCCATGGTTAAAGATTGAATACCTCAACCTTCCTGCCCCTACTTCTTCGATGAAGGATGTAAGTGATGAACATGATGATGTCGGAAGTGCAAACACCAAGGATATAGATGTCGAGGATGCTGAAGATGGGCCAAAGAACCCATAAGATGCGGGTTCTTCTTTCTTTTTTTGTGTACTACCTTTCTTAATGGAACTTTATTTCCAAAAATTTGGCTAAGTCCATGATGGGTATGACCTCTGGTACGACATTTGGCATTTACCATATTCGGTAATGTAGAATTCAGCATCTTCAATTGCATACTACCTTAAAAAAAATTTGCCAAGGATTCACAACCTTAGTCTTTTCCAAAGTTATTGTCTAGTTATCTTCGGTGAGTTATGGATATCATTCTAAGTGTTTAAGAATAGAATCAACAATATTTGGTTATCCATATTGAGAATCAACCATACTTGGACAACTTGCTTCGTACGAAAACACTTAAGTACTTTTGGGATTAACCACATTCGGTCATCCACCTTCAACAATACTTGTACAATATCACTCATGTACTTTCAGAAGCAACCATATTCAGTTAAACTTTTTTGGAAAATTCTAAGTGTAGAATTTTTTCACAGGGTCAGAGTGCCATGTGTTCTTCAACTCTTCTCCTTTGGCATGTCTGAGCTTATAGATGCTTGGCTGAACTTCCTCAATCACCAAATAAGGTCCCTCCCAATTTGCTCGAAGTATGCCATGAGATGGTCTTCAGGGTCCTAGTTCAACCTTTCGGAGAATAAGGGCTCCTTTCTTAATCCCTTTACATTTGACATGCAAGTTCATAGCAATGGCTACCCTCTGCTCAAAGGCTTTTCTTCTGAGTTTGGCCATCTCTCTATGTTCGTCAATCATATCTAACTTGGCTCTTCAACCGAGATTGTTCCTTTCTGTTGGGTTTCGGGAGCCAAACAGCGCAGCGGAATTTAACCGAAACCCTCCAGGATCCAAGTGAAACGGGGTAAACCGGGTGTTCGAAAATTTCATACCTAATTTTCGGTTGAGATCTCTCACTCAACTGTAGAGTCGAATCACAAAACCTGAACAGTTGATGTGTTCAGGCTCTCTATGGTATCCACACGAGCCTCTCGGGATCACCACGCTTCCACCACATCCCGGTAGATGCGTTTCTCTTGCGCTCGCAGTGCTAGCTTGCGTCCTCCAAGGAATTGCAAGAGAAGAGTGCGGCTGTCCTTTTGGGAGGCTAGGGCAAGGAGACCTGTGAATTTCTCACTTAAAAGTTGTATTTATAGTGAGAATCAACTTCCAGGCCTAATGGGTTTCAAAGCCCTAATCCAATTAGGATTTAATTTCGGGCTTAATAATGCCTAAACTCCTTGGCCCATTATTAATACGAAATTAAAGTGAAGCCATAACCCAAATAATTAGCCCATGCACTCTAATGATCCAAATTGCACTATGTGTGTGACCCAATAGGCTTTTATCACGTTGGCAATGATCATAAATCACATTTATGATCATAAGAAATGAGCGGTGTCTAGCAACACATCATTGCTACCCAAGTGACAAGATTGTCGATGATTCGACTATACCTTTATGATCATCACCGATATATGCCATTGTCCCTTTGTCCAAGATATCAAGACTAAGCACGAGACATGGAATGTGTCACTCTCGTATAGCCCAATCTTTGGTTTCTTGATTACCGAGTAGACTAACTTAAACTGATGACATTGATATCGCATATCAACTCATCCGAGCATGGCCATGCATTTTCTAAGTCTCACTCTATCAAGGGGCCCAAAGATATCACTCCCGTTACATAGGAGGGACAAATCACATCTTGATCATACAAATCCCTCCGCATGATATGTGACATACCCAATGACCTCCTTCAAGTTCACTCAGTTACAAGCAACAAAGGAAAGTATCAAAGTATGTGACTCACATGTAGGGAACCTTGATGATCTTAGGTCGAAGGACTACATATACCCTGATCATTATGGGAATCACTTATGACACTCATATAACGATCCATGTAGTGTTCTCATGGTGGGTCGGTCCAGTACACAAGTTCTCCAACTTGTACCCATATGTAGACTACATATCTCATATTAGTCTCCACATATGCTAGTCATTATGTATTATTGCAACCCGCTCCACAATAATACTAGACTAGGGACTTTTAAGAATATCATTATTCTAGGGTTACAATTATGTTTGTTAAGTTACGCAGGAACAATACAACAAACATAATTGCTGGATTAATGCCTTAATAAAATATCATGACTCAATGTGCAAAAATACAATCATCTCATGATTGGCTTTTGGGCACAACACTAACACTTTCTTCATTGAACACTTGTATTCTGATAAACGGTTGTATGACTTCAATGGGGATATTGGCCTCAGTGCCGAGGATAAGTGAGAAAGGTGTTTCTCCAATAGCTCTTATAGGGTTGTTCCGCAACTCCATAGCATACTCGGGACTTCCCCTCGCCATTTTCCCTTTGTCTCTTTGAATCTATTTTTCATACCATCTTTTATTGTCCTATTAAACACTTCAACTTGTCCACTGCTCTAAGGATGGGCAACTAGGGCAAAGTGCAATTTTACCCAAGGGTTGGTTACAAATTCCTGAAATCCTTTATTTGTGAACCAGGAACCAGTAGTCACCACTATCACCCTCGACACACTGAATTTGCATATTGATGGCCATGGGCCTCATCGTTTAGAGTCATGGTGACTGTTGGAGAGACTTCTAGGAGGAAGAACGCCTGGAGGATGGAGAGCGGGTTCCCACAGACGGCGCCGAATGATGGCCGTGGGCCTCATCGTTTAGAGTCATGGTGACTGTTGGAGAGACTTCTAGGAGGAAGAACGCCTGGAGGATGGTGCGCCCAAGGGAGAGTACCTGAGATGCTCAGAAAAAGTGGGTTAGGAGGCCCCCGGAATGTGTTTCCGGGGGGGGAGCCTCCGACGCCCAAGTCAGTGGTGGCTGAGAAAAAGGCAGAGGAAATAGCACAAAGGGGCTGAAGAGTCTTGCCTGGTGATTTTCTCAGAGTCTGGGAGTCAGACCTTTTGCCAACCAACCTCCTGCCAAGTATTTATTTCCTGGTATTTATAGGAGTGCCTAGCCCGTTCAGATCGCGACACGTGTTCGGTCGGATGTTTCCTGAATTTCTGGGCGTAGGGGACAGATAGCTGGTAGCAGGTTGCCTTGAGCCTTGTGCTGAGATGGGCCATGATGTGATTCTGATGGCGTCAGCGTGTCAGAGCGCCTTTTGAGGCGGCTTATGACGTCTGTGAAAGGATGTGTCAGAGGCTTCCTTAAATGCTTCCTTAAATGCTCCTGCGGTACTCCCGAGGTCCCTGGGCGAGGTCGTCCTTTGGTACGGACAATGCCTCTTCGGGAAACACGCACCCAGTTAGGGGGTTCCCAGCTTCAGGGAGTTTCACCTTCGGGGAGATCATGTTCAGCCCGCAGTAGCTGGTGCCTCTTTTTTGAAGGCGATCTGTTTGCAACCTCGGGGGGCTAGTAGTATCCTCAAGTTTCCTGGCGTGCCGGGCTCGGAGCTCTTCGGCTATCTCCCGAGGTGTATGATCTCACCTCTTCTCGGGTAGCGCCAGTTTCTTCTGGCCATTCTTGTGGCAGGGAGTTCGGCCAGATAGAGGCGATAGTCTTTGGCTATCACATGCCCCCCTTTGGAAAGCCGAAGTGAAGACTTCAGTTTTGCATCTCTTTCCGAGGTTGCTCTTGGGAGTTTCTTAGGAAGCTTAGCCTGTTCCGAGGATGCACCTCTTGCCCGAAGGTATGGGCTGTTCGGCCTTGGCCTGTTCTTTGGTGTCTTCGAGGTAGAGCTTGTGCCGAAGATACACCTCTTGCCCGAAAGTCATGGGCTGTTTGGCCATAGCCTATCTCTTGGTGTCCTCGAGCTGGCCTGGTCTTTGTTTCTGCAGGTCTGATGGCCAAGCGTGTCAGTCTGAACGATGCGTCCCAGCTGTTTAGGGATGTCAGAAGACGTGCTCCCTTTTTCTTACGCATGTCAGGAGACGTGTCCCCGTTTGGCGCGGCGGCTGACACGTGGTGCTTTGCCATTGGAGGAGAGTTGCGTCGGTTATAGAGGGCGTGCCTTTTCAGGTGCAGAGGGCAGTTATGGTGACTGTTCCCCTCCAAAGGGTACTTATGATGACATTTCGGTTACCCACCCCTGGCCTATAAATGGCTCGTTCCATCATAAGTTCCTTTTGCTTTTTCTTCTGCTCTTCTCTATGCTTTGCCCCTGTTCTTGCACTTTTTTGCTTTCTGTGGCAGAGCTACCTTAATCAGAGCTTTTTCCAGCCAACTTTCACGACGGCGTCCTCAGACTTTGGCAAATCTTTTCGTGGGTTTTTGTTTTCCAGAGTGTTTTGATTCCTCTGTTCCTTTGAGTTTTTCCGGAAACTGTTTTCTGGCCTTTTCCGAACTCATTTTCATGTCAAAAATGCCAATCCCTGAGAGCTGGCAGCCTCTTTTAGCCCATCCTTGTTGTACCACCCCTGCAAAACTAGAGAGGTGGAAGAAAAAGTTCTTTCTTCCCTCTTACGCCGTTACTAGGCTGCCTCGCTCTAGCCATTATGCTTTTTCAAACCATAGCAACGAGATTACCGTTTTTCGAGCCCAGCTGAAGGCCGGACTTCGGTATCCTCCCCCGAAGATGGTTTGCGAGTTCTGCCAATTTCATGGCATTGCTGTGAACCAGCTTCCCCCGAACTCATTCTGCTATTTTAACGCCTACCTCTGCATGTGTGGCGTGTTTGGGATAGAACCCCATTTTATAATCTTCATGCAGTACTACAAGCTCTCTGTGGTCCCGAAGGGTGGCTTCTATTTCATGCTACCTCGGGGATCCGGGAGCAAAAAATTCATGTTCACCTTCGCCACTAAGGACAGCTGGCGGGGGTGGCAACAGAAGTTCTTCTTCCTGAAGATGGATGAGGCCTGGTCGTACGTCCCGACCAAATGGGCTCAGGGAACACTGGATGTGGACGTCGTTGATCCGAGGATGCTGTTGACTCCAGAGTTGGCTTCCGTGTTCGCGGATTTCGACGCCCGCATTCGGGCTATCTCTGATTGGACTCCCAAGGTCGCTCCGCGTGCCCTTTACCCTTTTCCTATCAACTGGAAGTTGATGACCGAAGAGGTCCTTCGGGAGCTAAAGGTAGTGAAGGAGCACAAGACTGACCTCAAGATGCCAGCTCCTGCCATCGCCGGGAAGGATTCCTGGTTGGTCAAGCTTCTTAAGGAGGAAATTTCTTTCGAAACGCTTGTCGAAAGTGAGTTGTCTTCTACTCCCTTGCTGTTTTTTTCCTCGGACTTACGCTGATATTTCTCTTCTTTTTCAGAGATGGGCGACGGGACTGCCGCCTATTACAAGTCCCTTTTCTCCGGCCAAGTGGAGAAGGGGGAGCAGACAAAGAAGGCAACTTCCCGAAGGCGGAAGTCTGTCGGTGCTGGTCCTTCGGCTAAACGGGCGAAGAAGACTGTTCTTTCCTCCCCTTTGGAAAGTATTGGGGAGGAAAGCGAGGACGCTGAGGCCGCTGAGGCCGCTGTCACTTCGTTGCCCGATCCTTCGGCTGAGGTTCCTGCCGCCACCGACGTCCCTCATACCAACACCCCTCCCCAAAGTCCTACCCCGTCGTAAGTCCTTCTGGACGTCGTGGTAGAGGCACCTTCTGCCGAGGAGCGGCTCAGGCAGAAGGGTAAGGGCATTTCGACCGAGGAGGCTGAGGACTCCGAGGACGTCGTTGTCGAGGTCCCTCCAGGTTAGTTGCTTTCAGGACAAGTATGCTTCTTTTTGTTTTTCTAAATTTTCCTTTGTCTCTGACCCACTTCTCGTTTTCACCGTGCAGGGAAGTTACTTACCCCGAACTAGGCGGCCGAACACACGAAGGCGCGGGCCCTTCGCGACGCCAAGGTCCCGTAAGGGAAGGTTCCCAAAGAGCCTTTCTAGACATTCACGGAGGACATGAACTTGTACTCCGAGGACTGTCCAGAAATGGCGAAGCAAATTTCGAAGGGGGTGCTTATAGAGGCCTCCTTCAAGGCTATTACGGCGGCCCATCCGGATGATGACACCCTTGCCGCCAAAGTCACCGAGCATGCTACTCAGGTATGTTCTTCACACCTTTTTCCCTTCAATTTTTCCTAAGTGCCTGGCTCTTACTGACCTTGCGTTCATCTTTTTGCAGCTGCTGGGATACGCCAGCTTTCTCCGAGTTCGGGTGGCCAGGCAGGCGAAGTTCCGAGCTTCGGCCTTAGAGACCTTAGAGAAGGCGAAGGCCACTAGCTTGGCATTGATCACCAAGAACCAGCAGCTGTCAGATGCTGCGAAGGAAGAAGTTGCCGCCCTTCGGGAGGAGTTCTGGAAGGAGAAAGAAGGACTTGAGAAGGATTCCTCCCGGAAGATTGCTGACCTTGGCGAGCAGATAAATGGAATGCTGGCCGCCAACGAGGAGCTCCTAAAGGATAAGTCAAATTCTGACAAGCTCATACTGGCGCTGACAGCTGAGAAAAACATCCTTGCAGCCGAGGTCAAGTCCTTGAAGAAGGATCCAAAGGGGAAGGAGCAGATAAAGGCACTGAAGGAGGAGGTCGTGGATCTGAAGGACGAGCTTGACGACCTTGAGCTTGACAAGAGCAAGTTTGATCAAATGGCCAAGGTCGGTTTTCAGGACGGCTTCTGCCTTGCTCGGCACCAAGTCCTCCAGAGGTTCCCAGATCTGGACCTCTCTTTTCTAGAGGCTCTAAACATTCCTGAGGCACCTCGGTGGGAATGGTCCAAGGTCAAACAATTGAACCTTCCTTCTTCAATTCCAACGCCGAAGGTGGTGGAAAAGGGTGGGCAAGCAAGTGGCTCTCGGGACGCTGCGAACCCTTAGGCTATTTTAGGGCCCCTTTTCCTTCCCTTCAATTTTGTGTTCCTTCTTCGGGCACTTCTTCATTGTAAAGCAGCTTACTCTTTAATGAAGACTTTTTTTGGCTAAGTCTTTTCGCAAGTTTCTTTATTTCCATTGCCCCGAATGCATTTGCTCAAGAGACTTCGGAAAACCTGTGATCAAAGAAACTTTATTACCTTCTCTTGGCCGAGCTTATTCACTCTAGAGGCTTTTTTGGAAGGTCTGTAAAATTTGACTAAGTCTTTTTGCAGGTTTTGCATTTCCATTTTGTCCCGAACACGTTTGCTCGAGGGACTTCGGAAAACACTTAGTCAAAATTTTCCTTTTTTTCCTCCTATCCCGAGCATGTTTGCTCAAGAGACTTAGGATATCTTTCGAGAGTTTTTTCTATTTTCCGTTTTTCCCGAGCATGATGGCTCAAGGGACTTCGGTAAACTGTCTCTGCGCTTATTTCGGCGAGTACTTCTGCTATATTCTTGTTTCCCATCTTTCCCGAGCGTGATGGCTCAAGGGATTTCGGAAAGGCATATCTGTGCTGTATCGTGGCGAGCACCTTCGCGGAATTCTGTCTTGTACAATTTTCTCAAGACTATTCTGTACTTAGAATATTTTTCGTACAACGCGATTCCTCCGCTCAACCTTAGGCGTAGAATTTTTTCAAGGCGTCTGAGTGCCATGTGTTTTTCAATTCTACGCCTTCGGCGTTGCCAAGCTTGTACACGCCTTTTCGTACTTTGGCAAGAACCACATATGGTCCTTCCCAGTTCGCGCGAAGTACTCCGTGGGACGGCCTTCGGGGTGCAAAGTCAGCCTTTCTGAGAACGAGGTCTCCTTTCTTGATTTCTTTCGGCCTGGCCCGTAAGTTTATAGCCGCGGCCGCTCTTTGCTGAAAAGCTTTTCTCCTCAGCTCGGCTATTTCTCTGTGTTCGCCAACGAGGTCGAGCTTCGTTCTTAGGCCAAGGTCGTTTCCACCTTCATCAAATACTTACACCCGTACTGATGGTCTAACTATCTTGGTAGGGATGATGGCCTCTGTTCCGAAGATGAGTGAGAAGGGAGTCTCTCCTATGGCTCTTCGGGGCGTCGTTCGGTAACTCCATAATACGCTTTGGAGTTCTCCTGGCCATTTGCCTTTTGCTTCCCCCAGTCTCTTTTTCAGGCCATCTTTTATGGTCCTGTTAGATACTTCCACCTGCCCGTTGCTTTGGGGGTGAGCTACTGGGGTGAAGTGCACCTTTATTCCGAGGTCGCTAATAAATTCCTGGAATCCTTTGTCTATGAATTGGGATCCATTATCAGCAACTAGTACCCTCAGTATGCCGAATCTGCATACTATGTTCTTCCATACGAACTTTTGCACTTCTTTTGCCGAGATAGTTGCTAGGGGTTCTGCCTCGACCCATTTGGAGAAATAGTCTACTGCTACCACGCAGAATTTCACGCCTCCGGGCGCTGAGGGGAGTGGCCCAATAAGGTCTATACCCCAGACTGCGAAGGGCCAGGGGTAGTCAGCCGAAGTTATCATTTCCGAGGGTGCCCTCTGGATGTTCCCGTGTTTCTGGAAACTACCGCATTTTCGGACGAACTGCCTTGCATCGTTTCTCAGGGTAGGCCAGAAATATCCTTGGCGAAGTATCACCGCCGCAAGGGCATCAGTTCCAATATGTGAACCACACATGCCTTCGTGGACCTCTTCAAGGACCATTTCAGTATCCTTTTCATCCACGCATCTTTGCAGCGGGTTTGCATATCCCTGTCGGTATAACTCTTCGCCAATCAGGAAGAATCGGCCGGAGCGTCTTCGCAGTCTTGCAGCGTCGTCGGGGTCTTCGGGGAGCACATTTTCTGTGAGGTATCTTTTTATGAGATCTTTCCATCCTTTTACCGAGGTCGCTATGCTTAGCACTGAGATGCTCGGGTGATCTAGCACCTTGGTGTATGTTTTTGACTTCGCCAAGCAATCTGCCTCAGTGTTATTCTGCCGAGGTACACTTTCGATCCGTACGGCGTCAAACTCTTGGATGAGTTTCGCTACCAGCTCGTGGTATTTTGCCAAGATTGGGTCCTTCACCCCATAATCTCCTGCCGTCTGCCGAACTACCAGCTGGGAATCGCTGTGAGCCTTTAAGTTTCTCACGCCAATCCTTCTGGCCAAGCGTAATCCCGCTATGAGGGCTTCATACTCTGCCACATTGTTAGTGATGCGGAAGCTGAACTTGATAGCCTTCTTTACCTCTAGGCCTTCGGGTCCTTTGATAATTACCCCAGCTCCCTGGTGTTCGGATCCCGAGGCTCCGTCAACATGCAAGGTTCACTCTGGCTCACCTTCATTCGGATCCAAATGGCTTTCATTAGTGGTGGGTATTTCGGCGATAAAATTTGCCAGTGCTTGAGCTTTTATGGCCTTCCGAGGCTCATATATGATTTCGTGTTCGCCAAGCTCTATGCACCACTTGGAGAGCCTTCCCGAATGATCAACTTTCTTCATAACATCCCGTAGTGGTAGACTACTTCGGACGATGATGGGGTGAGCCTGAAAGTATGGTCGCAGCCTTCTCCCTGCAAGCACCAAGGCGTATATAGCTTTTTGAAGCAGAGGGTACCTGATTTCGGCGCCATGCAGGGATTTGCTGACGTAATAGACTGGCCATTGGTTTGGCCCTTCTTCTTTCACGAGGACCGAGCTTACAGCTTTATCCGTGACGGCGAGGTACAAAACGAAGGGCTTTCCCTCCCGAGGTTGTCACAGAGTCGGCAGGCCAGCCAGGTAGACTTTGAGTTCTTCCCAGGCCTTTTGGCAATCTTCACCCCAAGGGTGATCATTCTTTCCGAGGTCACCTTCCGTTTTTGCTGCCTTTGTGAGGACTTTGAAGAAAGGTCGACACCTATCTCCGTACCTGGAAATAAATCTGCTCAGAGAGGTTATTCTTCCGGTGAGCCTCTGCACGTCTTTGACTGTGGCAGGAGTTCGGAACTCAAGCAGCGCCTTAATCTTCTTGGGGTTAGCATCAATGCCTCTTTCGGATACCATGTACCCAAGGAATTTTCCCGAGGTTACCTCGAAGATGCACTTTTCAGGATTGAGCCGAATCCCGAAGGCTCTGAGCTTTTGGAAGGTTTCCTCTAGATCTGCGACGTGATAGCTAGGCAGCTTGCACTTGACTATCATATCGTCAACATACACCTCCATGTTTCTCCCCATTTGGTCTTTAAAGACCTTGTTCATCAACCTTTGGTAGGTGGCTCCTGCATTTTTGAGCCCGAAGGGCATCCTGACATAACAGTATGTTCCTCCCTCGGTGATGAAGGCGGTTTTTTCTTCATCTTCGGGGTCCATCCTTATTTGATGGTAGCTGCTGAAGGCGTCTAGGAAACTTAGGAGCCCGTACTCGGCAGTTGAGTCTACCAGTTGGTCTATTGGCGGAAGAGGGTATGAGTCTTCCGGGCAAGCATCGTTCAAGTTTCTAAAGTCGATGCACATCTGAAGTTTGCTGCTGCCTTCTTTTGTGGCAATCACCACATTGCTTAACCATTCGGGCTATTTCACTTCCCTGATGACTTTGGCGTCTAACAGACGCTGGACCTCGGTTTTGACAAAGTTGCTCTTCTGGGCTGAGATGCTTCGTTTCTTTTGCCGGACAGGTTTTGCTTTCAGGCTTACTTTGAGGCTATGCTGTATTATGCCAGAATTTACCCCTGGCATATCTTTCGGCGAGTAGGCAAATAGATCTTTATTTTTCAGCAGAAAGGATACAAGGTTTTCCTTCTCACCTGCGGCCAAGCTCTTCCCTATTCGGGTAGATTGTACTGGGATAAGTTTTACTGTTTCCATTTCCGCTTTTGCGAGATCTTCTTCTTTGCCTTTTTCTGGCGCCTTTGCCTCCATCGTTTGTGCGAAGTTGCTCGCCGGAGCCTTTCGTGCTTTCACAAACACCTTTCTTACCTCGGCCTGGTCTACAAAGATCTCTGCATCTCCATCCTTGGTGGCGAATGTGACAGTCAAGTACTTCACATCAAGGCGAATGTGCAGGTTTCCCTGTGTCTGCCTTCCAAGGATGGTGTTGTACGAGGACGGGACGTCCATGACGATGAACCTTGCCATTGTGGAGGCGTACAACTCAGCTGCTCCGTCTACCGAAGTCCCTTTCATCATCAGTGGGAGGTCGATCCGTCCGAGAACGGGCAGTTCGGATGGTCCGACCCCGAAGGTGTGCGAGTTGACTGGCTTAAGGTCGCTGCTGGAGATGCCCAAGCTCAGCAGTAAGTGCGAGAATAGGATGTCCACATTTGATCCGTCATCAAGTAGCACCCTTTTAACGTCCCAGTTCCCTATCCTCGCCATGATCAACAGCGGATCGTCGTGGGGGAAGACGATGGTGGATCCATCTTTGCGGGCCAGCTTTTTTGCTGGATTTTGATATTCCATGACTGCAATTTCTCTCACCTTCCGCTTTCTTTCCGAGGATGGGAGCCCCGTTGTGATTGTTTAGATAACCCCTGTCGGAGGTGGAGGGCGCCTTTTGGGACTTCGGTTTCTCCGCCTGTCGGAGTCATAGTCCTCATCTTCGGCCCTTTCTTCCTCCACTTTTCTGCCTTTCGGGGATGGCATCCGCAGGTATTTCCGAAGTTGGCCCTGCTTTATCAGCGACTCTATGTACTTCTTCAGCTGGAAGCAGTCTTCGGTGTCATGACCGTGGTCGCGATGAAACTGGCAGAACTTCTTTGCATTCTTCTTATTGTCGGCGGTCATGGCCCTTGGCCACCGAATCTGCGTCCCTTGCCTTTCTAACGCCATGAGGATGTTGGTCCGTGTAGTGCTCAGTGCTGTGAAACTTTGGGGTTTCCTTCCCCGCATCCTCCGAGGTCGTCCTGCCTGTTCGGTCGGATGTCGAGCTTGTTGATTGGACCCATCGGCGCAGTGGTGATCGGACTTCGGCCCCGCCATTCTTAGTTCCTCGGCGGTCATGTGCTGTTCCGCCCTTCGGTAAAATTCTCCGAGGGTCTCCGGGGGGTCTTTTGAGAACTCGTAGAACAGCTATGAGTCTCGCTGAAGGCCCCGTATCATGGCAAGAATGCGGATTTCGGGCCAAAAGTCTGGGACGCTCAGAGCTTCCCTGTTCAATCTTTCGACATAGTCTCAGATGGTTTCTCCGTTCCTCTGCTCTATGTCGAACATCTGGACAGGCATCTTCGCAGTAGGGTGACTCCCGATGAATTGCCGCGTGAAGGCCGTGGACAACTCCTGGAACTCAGTGATGGTCCCTGAAGGCAATGAATTGTACCATGCAGTTGCTGGCCCTGTGAGGGTGACTTCGAAGCACTTGCATATGGTAGCGTCATCAGCACCGTGCATTATCATGCTGCATCTGTACTTCGTCAGATGGGCCTGTGGATCAGTACGGCCATCATAAATCTCCAACCGAGGTACTCTGAAGTCACCTGGCATTGCTGCCTCAACAACGGCCTGATTGAATGAGGAGTCATCTTCGCAGAATGTTCCCGAAAGTCTGGCCCAAACGGGTTTTCTGGCCATTTGTTTCTCCACCCTTTCCAGCTGTGCTAATATCCTCTCCATAAGCATTGTGGCACTAGGCCCTTCTTCAGGAAGGGAGACTCCCGGCGCCTCCTCGGGGTCCAAGTTCGGCGTTGAGGGGACATCGACCTCGCCTCAGGCAGCGAACTTCTTTGCTGCAAGACCCTCGGTCGCTCTGACCTCTTCTGCCCCACAGGCCGTTTCCCGAGGGGCGTATTCTCTGTGGACAATTCTTCGCGCGGTTCTCCGCTTCCCGAACTGCGATGAGTGGACCTCTGACTTTTCTCCCGAGGGCGTGCAGGTGAGGGAGGTCTTTGGGCCTGTGTCTGCTGTGACCACCTTTGGTCGATCTGCTGTGTCATTTCAGCCACGACCGAACGCTGAAACTCCCTCATAAAGCTCATAGTGATTACTAGAGGGCGGTCTTCCTCGGACGCAGAAGTCCCTGGGAATGTTTGCTCAGTAGCCGGTTGTGTCTCAGGCGCGGACGGGGACGTCGGAAGTCCCTTGTCCTTAGAACACTGAGTTTCAACGACGGTGATCTCAGAGCGGGTTCCCACAGACGGCGCCAAATGATGGCCATGGGCCTCATCATTTAGAGTCATGGTGACTGTTGGAGAGACTTATAGGAGGAAGAACGCGTGGAGGATGGAGAGCGGGTTCCTACAGACGGCGCCAAATGATGGCCATGGGCCTCATCGTTTAGAGTCATGGTGAATGTTCGAGAGACTTCTAGGAGGAAGAACGCCTGAAGGATGGTGCGCCCAAGGGAGAGTACCTGAGATGCTCAGAAAAAGTGGGTTAGGAGGCCCCCGGAATATGTTTCCGGGGGGGGGGGGGAGCCTCCGACGCCCAAGTGAGTGGTGGCTGAGAAAAAGGCAGAGGAAATAGCACAAAGGGGCTGAAGAGTCTTGCCTGGTGATTTTCTCAGAGTCTGGGAGTCAGACCTTTTGCCAACCAACCTCTTGCCAAGTATTTATTTCCTGGTATTTATAGGAGTGCCTAGCCCGTTCAGATCGCGACACGTGTTCGGTCGGATGTTTCCTGAATTTCTGGGCGTAGGGGACAGATAGCTGGTAGCAGGTTGCCTTGAGCCTTGTGCTGAGATGGGCCATGATGTGATTCTGATGGCGTCAGCGTGTCAGAGCACCTTTTGAGGCGGCTTATGACGTCTGTGAAAGGACGTGTCAGAGGCTTCCTTAAATGCTTCCTTAAATGCTCCTGCCGTACTCCCGAGGTCCCTGGGCGAGGTCATCCTTTGGTACGGACAATGCCTCTTCGGGAAACACGCACCCAGTTAGGGGGTTCCCAGCTTCATGGAGTTCCGCCTTCGCGGAGATCATGTTCGGCCCGCAGTAGCTGGTGCCTCTTTTCCGAAGGCGATCTGTTTGCAACCTCGGGGGGCTAGTAGTATCCTCAAGTTTCCTGGCGTGCCGGGCTCGGAGCTCTTCGGCTATCTCCCGAGGTGTATGATCTCACCTCTTCTCGGGTAGCGCCAGTTTCTTCTGGCCATTCTTGTGGCAGGGAGTTCGGCCAGATAGAGGCGATAGTCTTTGGCTATCACATATGATGTTCTTCCAGACGAATCTCTGTAAGTCCTTCACCAAAATTGTTGCCAAAGGCTCTGCCTTGATCCACCTAATGAAATAATTAACTATAATTACACAAAACTTCACTCCTCTTGGAGCCGATTAGAGAAGTCTAATGAGGTCAATACAGCACAGAATGAAGGGGCAGGGGTAGTTGGCTGAAGTTATTACCTCAGAGTGTACTCTCTAGATGGGTGCGTGTTGTTGGCACTTATCGCATTTCTTCACGTACTGCCTTGCTTGAAAGTAGGCTAGAAATATCCTTGCCAGAGTAGTACCCCAGCAAGGGCGTCAGTCTCAATGTTAGACCCACAGGCTTCTTCATGGACTTCTGTGAGAACTGTTTCAATGTCAAGTTCATTGATACATTTTTGTAGTGGATTGGCTCACCCTTGTCGGTACAATTCTTCCCTGATCAGGAAGTATCTACCTGAGCACTTTCGCACCTTCATAGCTTCTAGAGGGTCTTCAGGCAGTTCTAAAGTTGTGAGATATTTCTTGATAGGATTCTTCCATCCTTTAGCCAAGGTTGCAATGGATGTTATTGGTATGCTTGGTGATTGAGTACTTCAGTTGACTATTTTGATTTGGCCAAAGTATCTGCTTCCATATTATCTCATCGGGGTACATTTTCTATTTGTACCTTATCAAACTCTTGGATAAGCCTTTTTATGAGATTATGGTACTTTGCCAAGTTTAGGTATTTTGCCCTGTAGTCCCCTATCATCTGTCAAACCACTAGTTGAGAATCGTTGTGCACCTTCAGATTTCTCACACCGACTCTTTTTGCAAATCACAAGCTTGCTATGAGGGCTTCATATTCGGCAACATTGTTGGTGACATTGGCACCGAATTTAAAGGCCTTCGTAGCTTCCATACCTTCGTGCCCACAGAGAATTATTTTGGCTCCCTCGTGTTCGGATCCTAAGGCACCATCGATGAATAATGCCCACTTAGGTTCATCATCTCTAAGGTCTTTTGGAGTATGTTCAGTTTGAGGCACCTCAGCAATAAAATCTGCCAATGCTTGGGCCTTTTTTTTTCCTTCCTTCTCTCATAAGTGATATCGAACTCACCAAGTTTGATGCACCACTTTGATAGTTGTCATGAGTGATCTACTTTCCTCATGCCATCTTGTAGAGCTAAGTTACTTAAGATTGTGATGGGATGTCCCTGGAAATAAGGCCAAAGTCTCCTACTTGCCAGTACTAGAGCATAGATGGCCTTTCACGGTAGAGGGTATCTAACTTTGGCACCATGCAGGGAGTTGCTTGCATAGTACAGCGGCCATTACTTTCCTCCCTCTTCCCTCACCAGTAACAAACTTACTACTTTCTCCATGACGATGAGGTAGAGGATGAGAGGTTCGCCCTCCTATGGTTGCCAAGTGTAGGCAGACGAGTTAACTAGCTTTTTTAAGTTTGTCCCAAGCCTTTTGGCAATCTTCGTTCCAAGGATGTTCCTCCGGGCTAAGGTTGCCTTCATTTTTTACCACTTTGGTGAGCACTCTGAAGAATGGTCAACATCAATCTCCAAATTTGGATATGAATCAGCTAAGGGCCATAATTCATCCCGTGACCCTCTGCACATCCTTGGTAGTCATAGGAGTTCAGAATCCTAACAGAGCATTAACCTTTTCTGGGTTGGCATCTATACCTCTTTCAGATACCATAAACCCGAGGAACTTCCCAGCAGTGACCCCGAACACACACTTTTCGAGGTTAAGATGAATTCCAAAATTTTGAAGTTGGTGGAATGTTTCCCCCAAGTCTATGATATGACTACTACGTTGTTCACTTTTAACTATCATATCATCGACGAACACTTCCATATTTCTCCCAAATTGGGAGTTGAATACCCTATTCATCAGCCTTTGGTATGTGGCTCCTTCATTTTTACGGCCAAAGGGCATTTTCATTTAATAGTAGGTCCCGACCTCGGTAATGAAGGCAGGTTTTTCCTCATCTTCAGGATCCATCTAAATTTGGTGGTATACACTAAAGGCGTTGAGGAAGCTAAGTAAACCGTATTTGGCAATGGAGTCTACCAAATGGTCTATTGGTGGCAAAGGATATGAGTCTTTTGGGCAGGCAACATTTATATTTTAGAATTTGATGCACATTCTAAGTTTATTGCTCCCTTCCTTGGCGGCAACAACAATGCTATTGTGCCACTCAGGATACTTGACCTCCCTTATTATGCCTGCCTCTGCTAGTCGTTGGACTTCAATTTTAATGAAATTGTTATCGTGCACGGAGTGGCTACGCTTTTTCTGCTGGACAGGCTTTACCTCTGGGCATACTTTAAGGTTGTGTTGAATTATGGACAGGTTTACTCCGGGCATATCCTTCAGAGAGTAAGCAAATAGATCTTTGTTCATTAGTAGAAGGGATACAAGCTTTTCCTTGTCACCTTTGGCTAGTTTTTACGCCACTCGGGTACCTCGGCCAGGGACAAGTTCTACATTCTCTATTTCTATTTTTTCAAGATCACTCATTTCTCCTTCTATGGCATCTTCCTCGGCCACACTCTTCTCTCCTGAAGTCTGTGTGTGAACATTCATTGGACTCTATCTTGCTTTCACAAAATATTTTCTTACTTAGGCTTGGTCAATGAATATTTCTGCATCACCTTCCTTCGTGCCGAATGTGACCATTAGGTATTTCACATCTAGACAAATGTCACGATTGCCTTGCATCTGCCTTTTGACGATGGCATTATATGAAGAAGGGACATCTATGACGATGGACCTTGTCATGGTGAAACCAAAAAGCTCTTCCTTGGTCTGGACCGAGCTTCCCCTTAGCATCAAGGGTAGATCAATCCACCGTAGTACCGAGAGTTTTGAGGTACCCATGTCGAAGGTAGGCGACATAGCAGGTATAAGATCTCCTTTGGGAATATGCAAGTTTGGCAATAGGTGGGAGAATAAGACGTCAGCATTTGATCCATCATCAGTGAGCACTCTCTTGATAACCCAGCTTCCTTTCATTTCCATAATTAGGAGAGGGTCATCATGTGGAAACTTCATTGTATACCCATCTTGCCGAACAAGCTTGTTCATTGGGTTGTCGAATTCCGTCATCATGATTTCCCAAGCTTTCCTTTTCCTCTTAGCCGAGTGTATTCCAGTTATGATCATCTGGATTATACCAGCTAGAGGTGGTGGGTGTTTCCTAGGACTTCGATTCTGACGTTGGTCAGAATCATAATCCTCATCCTTTTCTTTTCTATCTTCTTCCTTGCTTTCTTAGGGTTTAAGCGACAGGATCCAAAAGTAGCATCAAAGTTGCCCTTGCTTGATCAAAGATTCAATATACTTTCTTAGCTAGAAGCAATCCTCGGTATCATGCCCATGGTCCCAATAAAATTGACAGAACTTCTTCATGTTCTTGTTGTTGTCCGAGGTCACGACCTTTGGATGTTGCATTGACGATGATGGGGTGAGCCTGGAAATATGGTCGCAGTCTTCTTCCTGCAAGCACCAAGGCGTATATAGCTTTTTGAAGCAAAGGGTACCTGACTTCGGCGCCATGCAGGGACTTGCTAACGTAGTAGACCGGCCATTGTTTCGGCCCTTCTTCTTTTATCAGGACCGAGCTCACGGCCTTTTCTGTGACGGCGAGGTACAGTACGAGGGGTTCTCCCACCCGAGGTTGCCGCAGAGTCGGCAGGCTGGCCAGGTAGACTTTGAGTTCTTCCCAGGCTTTTTGGCAATCTTCATCCCAGGGATGATTGTTTCTTCCGAGGTCGCCTTCCATCTTTGCTGCCTTTGTGAGGACTTTGAAGAAAGGTAGACACCTATCTCCGTACCTGGAAATAAACCTGCTCAGAGAGGTTATTCTTCCGGTTAGTCTCTGCACGTCTTTCACTGTGGCAGGAGTTCGGAACTCAAGCAGAGCCTTAATCTTCTCAGGATTGGCGTCGATGCCTCTTTCGGATACCATGTACCCAAGGAATTTTCCCGACGTCACCCCGAAGATACACTTCTCGGGGTTAAGGCGAATCCCGAAGGCTCTGAGCTTTTGGAAGGTTTCCTCCAAATCTGCAACGTGGTAGCCGGGCAGCTTGCTTTTTACTATCATATCATCAACATATACTTCCATGTTTCTCCCCATTTGGTCTTTAAAGACCTTGTTCATCAGTCTCTGGTAGGTGGCTCCTGCATTTTTCAGCCCGAAGGGCATTCTGATATAGCAGTACGTTCCTCCCTCGGTGATGAAGGCAGTTTTCTCTTCATCTTCCGGGTCCATCCTTATCTGATGGTAGCCGCTGAAGGCATCTAGGAAGCTCAGGAGCCCGTATTCGGCCGTTGAATCTACCAGTTGATCTATTGGCGGGAGGGGAAATGAGTCTTTCGGGCAAGCATCGTTCAAGTTTCTGAAATCAATGCACATCCGGAGTTTGCTGCTACCTTCTTTTGTGGCAATGACCACGTTGCTTAACCATTCGGGGTATTTTACCTCCCTGATAACTTCAGCGTCCAATAGGCGCTGGACTTCGGTTTTCACGAAGTTGCTTTTGTGGGCTGAGATGCTTCGTTTCTTTTGCCTGATAGGTTTTGCTTCCGGGCTTACTTTGAGGCTGTGCTGTATTATGCCAGGGTTCACTCCTGGCATGTCTTTCGGCGAGTAGGCAAACAGATCTTTATTTTTTAGCAGAAAGGATACAAGATTTTCCTTATCACCTTTGGCCAAGCTCTTCCCTATTCGGGTAGATTGTCCTGGGACAAGATCTACTGCTTCCGTTTCTGCTTCTGCGGGATCTCCTTTTTTGCCTTTCTCCTGCGCCTTTGCCTCCACCGTTTGTGTAGAGCTGTTTGCCGGAGCCTTTCGTGTTTTTACAAACACCTTTCTTACCTCGGCTTGGTCGATGAAGACCTCTGCATCTCCATCCTTGGTGGCGAATGTGACAGTCAAGTACTTCACATCGGGGCGAATGTGCAGGTTTCCCTGAGTCTGCCTTCCAAGGATGGCGTTGTACGAAGACGGGACATCCATGACGATGAATCTTGCCATTGTGGACGCGTACAACTCAGCTGCTTCGTCTACCGAAGTGCCTTTCATCATCAAAGGGAGGTCGATCCATCCGAGGACGGGTAGTTCGGATGGCCCAACACCGAAGGTGGGCGTGGTGACAGGTTTCAGCTCGCTGCTGGAGATGCCCAAGCTCGGCAGTAAGTGCGAGAATAGGACGTCAGCATTTGAGCCATCATCAAGCAACACTCTCTTGACGTCCCAGTTCCCTATTCTCGCCATTATCAGCAACGGGTCGTCGTGGGGGAAGACGACAGTGGAGCCATCTTTGCGAGCCAATTTCTTTGATGGACTTTGATACTCCATAACCGCAATTTCTCTGGCCTTCCGCTTTCTTTCCGAGGATGGGAGCCCCGTGGTGATGGTTTGGATGACCCCTACTGGAGGTGGAAGGCGCCTTTTTGGACTTCTGTTTCTCCGCCTGTCGGAGTCATAGTCCTCGTTTTCGGCCCTCTCTTCCTCCTCTTTTCTGCCTTTTGGGGAGGGCATCCGCAGGTACTTGCGAAGTTGGCCCTGTTTGATCAGCGACTCTATGTACTTCTTCAGCTGGAAGCAGTCTTCGGTGTCATGACCGTGGTCGCGATGAAACTGGCAGAACTTCTTGGCATTCTTCTTATTATCGGCGGCCATGGCCTTTGGCTGCCGAATCTGCGTCCCTTGCCTTTCCAGCGCCATGAGAATGTTGGTCTGTGTCGTGCTCAAGGGTGTGAAACTTTGAGGTTTCTTTCCTCGCATTCGCCGTGGTCAACCTGTGTGTTCAGAAAGATACCGAGCTTGCTGGCTGGACCCTTCGGCGCGGTGATGATCAGACTTCGGCCCCGCCATCCTCAATTCCTCGGCTGTCATGTGCTGCTCTGCCCTTCGGTAAAATTCTCCGAGGGTTTCCGGGGGGTCCTTTGAGAACTCGTAGAACAGCTGTGAGTCACGCCGAAGGCCCCGTGTCATAGCGAGGATGCGGATTTCGGGCCGGAAGTCCGGGACGCTGAGTGCTTCCCTGTTGAATCGTTCGACATAGTCTCGGATCGTCTCTCCGTTTCTCTGCTCTATGTCGAACATCTGTACAGGCATTTTGGCCGTCGGCCTGCTCCCAATGAACTGCTGGGTAAAGGCTGTGGACAACTCCTGAAACTCAGTGATAGTCCCTGGGGGCAACGAATTGTACCATGCTGTTGCTGGGCCCGTGAGGGTGACTTCAAAGCATTTGCACATGGTAGCGTCATCAGCTCCATGCATTATCATGCTCCGCCTGTACTTCGTCAGATGGGCCTGTGGATCAGTCCGGCCATCATAGATCTCCAGCCTAGGCACTCTGAAGTCGCCTGGCATAGCTGCCTCAACGACGGTGCGAATAAACGGGGAGCCATCTTCGCATAACGCCCCCAACAGCCTGTCCCAAACGGGTTTTCTGGTCACTTGTTTCTCCACTCTGTCCAGCCGTGCCAATATCCTTTCCATAAGCGCAGTGGCGCTAGGACCATTTTCGCGGGAGGGAGATCGCCGGCGCCTTTTCGGGGAGCGAGTTCGGCGCGGAGGGGTCAGGGCCCTCGCCTCGGGCGACGAACTGCTTCGCTGTGAGACTCTCGGTCGCTTGGACCCGGTTTGTCCCACAGGCCGTTTCCCGAGGGCTACATCTTCTGTGGATGATTCTCCGCGAGGATCTCCACTTTCTGAACTGCGGTGTGTAGACTTGGGGCTTCTCTCCCGAGGGCGTGTTGATGAGGAGGGTTTCTGGGCCTGTGACTGCTGTGGCCATCTTTGGTCGATCTGCTGAGTCATTTCAGCAACGACCGAGCGCTGAAAGTCCCTCAAGAAGCTCATGGTGATTACCAGAGGGCGGTCCTCCTCGGGCGTAGAAGTCTCTGGGAGTGTCTGCTCAGCAGCCGGTTGTATCTCAGGCGCGGACGAGGACCTTGGGAGTCCCTTGTCCTTAGAACGCCGAGTCTCAACGACGGCAATCTGCGAGCGGGTTCCCACAGACGACGCCAAATGATGGCCCAAGGCCTCATCGTTGTGAGTCATGATGACTATTGAGGAGACTTCTAGGAGGAAGAACGCCTGGAAGGTGGATCGCCCCAAGGAGAGTACCTGAAAAGCTGGTAAACAGGGTTAGGAGGCCCCCGGAGTGTTTTTCCGGGGGGGGAGCCTCCGACGCCCAAGTCAGTGGTGGCCGGAAGAAGGAGAAAGTCACTAGCTCAAAGAGAAAGGCAGAAAAGTCTCGCCTGGTATTTTCTCAGGGTGTGGGAGTTGTGTATCCGGCCTGCCAACCTCCTGTCAAGTATTTATTTCCTGTATATATAGGAATACCTAGCCCGTTCAGATCATGACACGTGTGCGGTCGGATGCTCCTGAACGTCTGGGCGTAGGGGACAGATAGTTGGTAACTAGATGGCCTCGAGCCTTGTGCTGAGACGGGCCATGATATGATTCTGATGGCGTCTGCGCGTCAGGGCGACTTTTTACGTCTGTGGTGGGACGTGTTAGAGGCTTCCTTAAATGCTTCCTTAAATGCGCCTGCCGTACTCCCGAGGTCCCTGGGCGAGGTCGTCCTCTAGTTCGGACAGAGCCTCTTCGGGAAGCCTACCCTCAGTTCGGGGGTTCCCAGTTCCAGGGGGTTCCGCCTTCGGGGATATCATATTCGGGCAGCAATGTCTGGTGCCACTTTTCCGAAGGCGCGTTGTTCACAACCTTGGGGGGCGAATGGAGTCCTCAAGTTTTACTGGCGTGCCGAGGCTCGGAGCTCTCAGGCTATCTCCCGAGGTGCATGATTCCACCTATTCCCGGGAAGCACCAGTTCTTCTGGCCGTTGTTGTGGCAGGGTATTCGGCCAGATTGAGGCGACAGCCTTTGGCTATCAACATGTGAGTCACATACTTTGATATTTTCCTTTGTTGCTCGTAATTGAGTGAACTTGAAGGAGGTCATTGGGTATGTCACATATCATGCGGAGGGATTTGTATGATCAAGACGAGATTTGTCCCTCCTATGTAACGGGAGTGATATCTTCGGGCCCTTTGATAGAGTGAGACTTAGAAAATGCATGGCCATGCTCAGATGAGTTGATATACGATATCAATGTCATCAGTTTAAGTTGGTATACTCAATAATCAAGAAACCAAAGATTGGGCTATACGAGAGTGGCACATTCCATGTCTCGTGCTTAATCTTGATATCTTGGACAAAGGGACAATAGCATATATCGGTGATGATCATAAAGGTTTAGTCGAATCATCGACAATCTTGTCACTTGGGTAGCAATGATGTGTTGCTAGACACCGCTCATTGCTTATGATCATAAATGTGATTTATGATCATTGCCAATGTGGTAAGAGCCTATTAGGTCACACACATAGAGCTATTTGTATCATTAGAGTGCATGGGTTAATAATTTGGGTTTTGGTTTCACAATAATTTCGTATTAATAATGGGCCCAATAGCTGAGCCATTATTAAGCCCGAAATGAAAGCCTAATTGGATTAGGGCTTTGAAACCCATTAGGCTTGGAAGTTGAGTGTCACAATAAATACAACTTTTAGTGAGAAATTCACAAGTCTCCTTACCCTAGCCTCCCAAAAGGACAGCCGCACTCTTCTCTTGCAATTCCCTGGAGGACGCAAGCTAGCACTGCGAACGTAAGTGAAACGCATCTGCTAGGACGCGGTGGAAGCGTGGTGATCCTGAGAAGCTCATGTGGATACCATAGAGAGCTTGAACACGTCAACTGATCAGGTTTTGTGATTTGACTCTACAGTTCAGTGAGAGATCTCAACCGAAAATTAGGTATGAAAATTTTTACGGCGACTACTTTCGCAGGATTTTTTTTGTTTTCCATTTTTCCGAGCGTGATGGCTCAAGGGACTTCGAAAAATCACATCTGCGCTTTTTTACGGCGGGTACTTTCGCAAGATTTTTGTTTTCCATTTTTCCGAGCGTGATGGCTCAAGGGACTTCGGAAAATCACATCTGCGCTTTTTTTTTGCGGCGAGTACTTTCGCATGATTTTTGTTTTCCATTTGTCCGAGCGTGATGGCTCAAGGGACTTCGGAAAATCACATCTGCGCTTTTTTGTGGCGAACACCTTCGCGGACTTCTGTCTTGCACCATTTTGTACACTTAAGAATTTTTCTCAAGGACATTCTGTACTTAGGATATTTTTTGTACAACACAATCCTTCCGTTCCATCTTAAGCGTAGAATTTCTTCAGGGCGTTTGAGTGCCAAGTGTTTTTCAATTGTATGCCTTCGGTGTCACCAAGTTTGTACACGCCTTTTCATACTTCGGCAAGAACCAGATAAGGTCCTTCCCAGTTCATGCGAAGTACCCCGTGGGATGGCTTTCGGGGTGCAAAGTCAGCCTTTCGGAGAACGAGGTCCGCTTTCTTGATTTCTTTTGGCCTGGCTCGCAAATTTATAGCCGCGGCCACTCTTTGCTGGAAAGCCTTTCTTCTCAGCTCGGCTATTTCTCTGTGTTCGCCGACGAGGTCGAGCTTCATTCTTAGGCCGAGGTCGTTTCCACCTTCATCAAATACTTGCACCCATACTGATGGTCTAACTATCTCGATAGGGATGATGGCCTCTGCTCCGAAGACGAGTGAGAAGGGAGTCTCCCCTGTGCCTTTTCGGGGCGTCGTTCGGTAACTCCATAATATGCTTTCGAGTTCTCCTGGCCATTTCCCTTTTGCTTCCCCCAGTCTCTTTTTCAGGCCATCTTTTATGGTCCTGTTAGATACCTCCACCTGCCCGTTGCTTTGGGGGTGAGCTACTGGGGCGAAGTGCATCTTTATTCCGAGGTCGTTGATAAATTCCTGGAATCCTTTGTCTATGAATTGGGATCCATTATCAGCCACTAGTACCCTCGGTATGCCGAATCTGCATACGATGTTCTTCGATACAAACTTCTGCACTTCTTTTGCCGAGATAGTCGCTAGCGGTTCTGCCTCAACCCATTTGGAGAAATAGTCTACTGCTACCACGCAGAATTTCACGCCTCCGGGCGCTGAGGGGAGTGGCCCAATAAGGTCTATACCCCAGACTGCGAAGGGCCAAGGATAGTCAGCCGAAGTTACCTTTTCCGAGGGTGCCCTCTGGATGTTCGCGTCTCTCTGGCAACTACCGCATTTCCGGACGAACTACTTTGCGTCCTTTCTTAGGGTATGCCAGAAGTATCCCTGGCGAAGTATCACTGCCTCTAGGGCATCGGTTCCTAAGTGTGAACCACACATGCCTTCGTGGACTTCTTCAAGGATCATTTCAGTATCCTCTTCGTTCACACATCTTTGCAGCGGATTCGTGTATCCCTGTCGGTATAGTTCTTCACCGATCAGGAAGAAACGGCCGGAGCTCCTTCGCAGCTTTGCAGCATCACCGGGGTCTTCGGGGAGCATATTTTCCGCGAGGTACCTTTTTATTGGATCCCTCCATCCTTTTCTCGAGGTTGCTATGCTCAGTACTGAGATGCTCGGACGGTCTAGCACCTCGGTGTAGGTCTTTGGCTTCGCCAAGCAATCTGCCTCGGTGTTTTTCCGCTGAGGTACGTTTTTGATCCGTACGGCGTCAAACTCTTGAATGAGTTTTGCTACCAGCTCGTGGTATTTTGCCAAGGTTGGGTCCTTCGCCCCATAGTCTCCTACCGTCTGCCGAACTACTAGCTGGGAGTCGCTGTGAGCCTTTAAGTTTTTCATGCCAATTTTTCTGGCCAGTCGTAATCCCGCTATGAGGGCCTCATACTCAGCCACATTGTTAGTGACGTTGAAGCTGAACTTGATAGCCTTCATTACTTCTAGGCCTTCGGGGCCTCTGATAATTACCCCAGCTCCCTGGTGTTCGGGCCCCGAGGCTCCGTCAACATGTAAGGTCCATTCTGGCTCACCTTCGTTCAGATCCGGATGACTCTCCTCAGTGGTGGGTATTTTGGCAATGAATTCTGCCAGTGCTTGAGCTTTTATGGCCTTCCGAGGTTCATAGGTGATAACGTGTTCGCCAAGCTCTATACACCACTTGGAGAGCCTTCCCGAATGATCCACTTTCCTCATAACGTCCCGTAGTGGTATGCTACTTCGGACGATGATGGGGTGAGCCTGAAAGTATGGTCGCAGCCTTCTCCCTGCAAGCACCAAGGTGTATATAGCTTTTTGTAGCAAAGGGTACCTGACTTCGGCGCCATGCAGGGATTTGCTTACATAGTAGACCGGCCATTGTTTTGGCCCTTCTTCTTTCACGAGGACCGAGCTCATAGCTTTTTCCGTGACGGCGAGGTATAATACGAGGGCTCTCCCTCGCGAGGTTGTCGCAGAGTCGGCAGGCTGGCTAGGTATATTTTGAGTTCTTCCCAGGCTTTTTGACAGTCTTGATCCCAAGGATGATCATCCCTTCCGAGGTTGCCTTCCTTTTTTGCTGCCTTAGTAGGGACTTTGAAGAAAGGCCGACACCTATCTCCGTACCTGGAAATGAACCTGCTAAGAGAGGTTATTCTTCCGGTGAGTCTCTGCACATCTTTTACTGTGGCAGGAGTTCGGAACTCGAGCAGAGCCTTAATTTTTTCGGGGTTAGCATCGATGCCTCTTTCGGATACCATGTACCCAAGGAACTTTCCCGAGGTCACCCCGAACATGCATTTTTCAGGATTGAGACGAATCCTGAAGGTTCTGAGCTTTTGGAAGGTTTCCTCTAGATCTGCAATGTGGTTGCGAGGGAGCTTGCTTTTGACTATCATATCGTCAACATATACCTCCATGTTTCTCCCCATTTGGTCCTTAAAGACCTTGTTCATCAACCTTTGGTAGGTGGCTCCTGCATTTTTAAGCCCGAAGGGCATCCTGACGTAGCAGTATGTTCTTCCCTCGGTGATGAAGGCGGTTTTTTCTTCATCTTCGGGGTCCATCCTTATTTGATGATAGCTGCTGAAGGCGTCTAGGAAACTTAGGAGCCCGTATTCGGCAGTTGAGTCTACCAGTTGGTCTATTGGCGGAAGAGGGTATGAGTCTTTCGGGCAAGCATCGTTCAAGTTTCTGAAATCAATGCACATCCGGAGTTTGCTGCTGCCTTCTTTTGTGGCAATGACCACGTTGCTTAACCATTCGGGGTATTTGACTTCCCTGATGACTTCAGCATCTAACAGGCGCTGGACTTTGGTTTTCACAAAGTTGCTCTTATGGGCTGAGGTGCTTCGCTTCTTTTGCCGGACAGGCTTTGCTTCCGGGCTTACTTTGAGGCTATGTTGTATTATGCCAGGGTGCACACCTGGCATGTCTTTCAGCGAGTAGGCAAAGAGATCTTTATTTCCCAGTAGAAAATATACAAGGTTTTTCTTGTCACCTTCGGGCAAGCTCTTCCCTATTCGGGTAGATTGTCCTGGGACAAGTTCCACTGTTTCTGTTTCCGCTCTCGGGGGTTCTCCTTCTTTGCCTTTCTCTGGTGCCTTTGCCTCCATTGTTTGTGCGAAGTTACTTGCCGGAGCTTTTCGCGCTTTCACAAACACCTTCCTTACCTCGGCTTGATCTATGAAGACCTCTGCATCCCCATCCTTGGTGGCGAATGTGATAGTCAAGTACTTCACATCAGGGCGAATGTGCAGGTTTCCCTGTGTCTGCCTTCCAAGGATGGCGTTGTACGAAGAAGGAACGTCCATGACGATAAATCTCGCCATTGTGGAGGCATACAACTTAGCTGTTACGTCGACCGAAGTTCCTTTCATCATCAGGGGAAGATCAATCCATCCGAGGACAGGTAGTTCGGACGGCCCAACCCCGAAGGTGGGCGAGGTGACAGGCTTGAGCTCGCTGCTGGAGATGTCCAAATTCGGCAGTAAATGCGAGAATAGGACGTCAGTATTTGATCCATCGTCAAGCAACACTCTTTTGACGTCCCAGTTCCCTATCCTTCCCATGATTAGCAGCTGATCGTCATGGGGGAAGATGACAGTGGATCCATCCTTGCGAGCCAGTTTCTTGGCCGGACTTTGATATTCCATGACCGCAATTTCTCTAGCCTTCCGCTTTCTTGCCGAGGATGGGAGCCCCATAGTGATGGTTTGTATCACCCCTGCAGGAGGAGGAGGGCACTTTTTCGGACTTCTGTTTCTCCATTTGTCGGAGTTGTAGTCCTCGTCTTTGGCCCTTTCTTCCTCATCTTTTCTTCCTTTTGGGGAAGGCATCCGCAGATATTTCCGAAGTTGGCCGAGTTTTATCAATGACTCAATGTACTTCTTCAATTGGAAGCAGTCTTCGGTGTCGTGGCCGTGGTCGCGGTGAAACTGGCAAAACTTCTTGATGTTTTTCTTGTTATCAGCGGTCATGGCCCTTGGCCACTGAATCTGCATCCCCTGCCTTTCCAGCACCATGAGGATGTTTGGCCGTGTAGTGCTCAGGGGTGTGAAGCTTTGAAGTTTATTTCCCCGCATCCTCCGAGGTCGGCCTCCCTGTTCAGTTGGATGCCGGGCTTGCTGATTGGACCCTTCGGCGCGGTTGTGATCGAACTTCGGGCCAGCCATTCTCAGCTCCTCGGCTGTCATGTGGTGTTCGGCCCTTCGGTAAAATTCTCCGAGGGTGTCCGGGGGGTCCTTTGAGAACTCATAGAATAGCTGTAAGTCTCGCCGAAGGCCCCGTGTCATGGCGAGGATGGGTATTTCGGGCCGAAAGTCCGGGACGCTCAGAGCTTCCCTGTTGAATCTCTCGACATAGTCTCGAATGGTTTCTCCGTTTCTCTGCTCTATGTCGAACATTTGAACAGGCATCTTCGCCATTGGCCGGCTTCCAATGAATTGTTGCGCGAAGGCTGTAGACAACTCCTGGAACTCAGTGATGGCTCCTGGGGGCAATGAGTTGTACCACGCAGTTGCTGGTCCCGTTAGGGTGACCTCGAAGCATTTACACATGGTAGCGTCGTCAACACCATGCATTATCATGCTGCGTCTGTACTTGGTCAGATGGGCCTACGGGTCAGTGCGTCCATCATAAATCTCCAGCCGAGGTACCCTGAAGTCGCCTGGCATGGCTGCCTCGGCCACGACCCGGGTGAATGGGGACCCATCTTCGCAGAAGGCTCCCGTCAGCCTGTCCCAGACGGGTTTGCGAGCTACCTACTTTTCCACCCTGTCTAGCCGTGCTAGTATCCTTTCCATGAGAACTGTGGCGTTAGGTTCTCCCTCTGGGAAAGGAGATCATCGGCGCCTCTTCGGGGAGCGAGTTCGGTGTTGAGGGGACAGGGACCTCGCCTCTGGCGACGAACTCTTTCGCTGTGGGACTTTCGGTCGCTTGGACCCAATTTGTCCCACAGGCCGTTTCCCGAGGGGTATATTCTCCGTAGACGACTCTTCGCGCGGGTCTCCGCTTCCCGAACTGTGATGAGTCGACCTCGGTCGTTTCTCTCGGGGGCGTGCAGGTGAGGGAGGTCTTTGGGCCTGTGTCTGCTGTGACCATCTTCGGTCGATCTACTATGCCATTTCGGCCACGACCGAACGCTGAAACTCCCTCATAAAGCTCATAGTGATTGTTAGAGGGCGGTCTTCCTCAGGCGTAGAAGTCCCTGGGAGTGTTTGCTCAGCAGCCGGTTGTGTCTCAGGCGCGGACGGAGACCTCGGGAGTCCCTTGTCCTTAGAATGCCGAGTTTCAACGACGGCGATCTCAGAGCGGGTTCCCACAGACGGAGCCAAATGATGCCCAAGGGCTTCATCGTTGGTAGTCATGATGACTGATGGAGGGACTCCAGGAGAGGAAGAACGCCTGGTGGCCGGTTTGCCCAATGGAGAGTGCCTGAGATGTTCAAAAAAAGTGGGTTAGGAGGTCCCCGGGGTGTTTTTCCGGGGAGGAGCCTCCAATGCCCAAGTCAGTGGTGCTGAGAGAAGACAGAGGAAATAGCACTGAGGGATTCAGTGAACTCGCCTGGTCGTGTTTTCTCAGAGTGAGGGGTCAGGATATTTGCCAGCCATTTGCCAGGGTGTTTTCCCCTGATATTTATAGAGGTGTCCAGCCCGTTCAGATTGTGACATGTGTTCGGTAGGATGTTCTCTGAATGTCTGGGTGTAGAGGACAAGTAGCTGGTGGCAGGCTTCCTTGAGCCTTGAGCCGAGACGAGCCATGATGTGATTTTGATGGCGTCGGCGTGTCAGAGTGCCGTTTGAGGCGGCTTGTGACGTCTGTGGGCGACATGTCAAAGGCTTCCTTAAATGCTCCTGCCGTACTCCCGAGGTCCCTAGGTGAGGTCGTCCTGTAGTACGGACTGTGCCACTTCGGGAAACCTGCCCCTAGTTCAAGGGTTCCCATATCCAGGGAGTTCTGCCTTCGGGAAGATCATGTTCGGCCCGCCCTAGCTGGTGCCACTTTTCCGAAGGCGGTCCGTTTACTACCCTCGGGGGGGCTGATAGTATCCTCAGGTTTCCTGGCGTGCCGAGCTCGGGCTCTTTGGCTTTTCTCCGAGGTGTGTGATCCCACCTTTTTGCTGGTAACGCCAGATCTCCTGGCCATTCTGGTGGCAGGGAGTTCGGCCAGGCGGAGGCGATAGTCCTTCGGCTATCACATGTTTTGATTACATGGACTATCAATTGGCACTGTTTGTGGGAAAGACCCCTTTTTTTTTTTTCTATTTTCCAGAAGTAGTTTATGGTTTACCCAACCGAGTCCAACCTTGGTTGCAGTGGTGATCTTGCCAATATGCGCAATGGCCAATGTGGTCAATGACGTAACAGACTATCATGAAAAGCAAAAATTTGTTGGTTTGTTCTTGCATTAAGGAGGCACAGGTTTGGACTCATTTCCCTTAACCTTACAACATATAGACCAATCCACAAAAACTGTTTAGACAAGTTTGTTCATGACCCAGCGAAAATCAAAACTCATGCTCATTTTATGGATAACCAATTAGGGAAAATTCAACAAATGTTTATGTGGGCCATTCAAAATACTATCAGTGACAAAAGACAACCACCTAAAGTGGGGTCCTAGTTGAAAGCCATAAAGAATATGTAATTCTCCAACCCAATGAGACACTGAAAGGCTAAATATCTAAAGTACCATGGCTTGCCAACAAATTGACCCATATGGATATCAAAGAGAGCATGCCTATGTAATAGTCAGATAACATTCCTATATATTTCATCCACCTTTGAGCTATTGGGTTGTTAAATTTGCTAGATCATAGTAGCATTTTGTTATTTTATTGACTTATAGGTTACATTGCATAACTTGAGGGCTTGAGTCGACAATTTGCATGGAATTGAGGCATAATTGCTGATTGAAATGAAATTGGAGTCCTTGCTAAGTTTAGATTAGAAATAGTAATAAGTTTACTTTTGAGAGTAAAGGTAGAATTTGGTAACTTCACCAATAACTATGAAAACCAAATACTAGCTTTAATTCACCCACTTATCAAGTCAAGTAGTAAAAGCATAGGAAGTGTGTTTTATCTATTTGACGAAAACCTAAATTTTCATTTGATCGGTTTCATTTTAGTGTTGTGAAAATTCAAGTAGTTTAGCTTAGTTTAGTTAGTAACTTGTCTAGCAGTTTACTAGATCTTGATCATTTAGATAAAATTGTCACGAAGTAGTGGACCAATTATTAATTTCAATACAAAAATTTATAATTAATAAAAACAAATCAATAAAAAAACTAATTGGTAGCCTTATCGACAGCTTAAATTGGTCATTATTCACAAACTGCTGAAATTGGTTCTCAAGTTTGACCACTTTTTGTCCATTTTTTTGGTCTGTATATTACGTTGCCATTTTTTTCACTACTTCATGCTGACTAAATTTTAAGTGACTGTCTACTGACCACATATTTTGGGCACCGAGAATTGCTTTGCTGACTGATTATTGACCAATAAGCTGGTCATTTTCCCCATTCCTGTTATGCCCCTCATCAACATTGTATATAGGCCATGGGCCAGGAGAAATAAGGTGAAAGAAGTTAGGAACACTAGGAAGTGGCTCATTGTACTTAGAAAATGAAGTTTTGAATGAAGCTTGACTATGGCTTAAGTGCTTGAACCGTTCAGGTTCATGTGTTACTTGGCCGGGAAGAAAAGATGGAAATGATGATTTAGAAATATGTGGTGATTAATTGCAAGTATATCGCATGATTAAATTGGATGAATCTTTTATGTGGGAGTTTAAATGCATCATGCAAGATTAATGCCTGGTTAAGCTAGTGTTAAGCCAAAATTAGTGCCGCTTGTCTCCACCCATATGAACATTTGTTTCCATTCACCATTGCGTCTTTCATCTGATTTTATCACCATTGTTGAAGGCTTGATTAAGCTCTTGAAAGTGTTATTCAAGTGTTCTTAGAGATTCTTGGTGCAACCAAGGCAAAAATCATGAGCAAATTAGGCCAAGAAGGTGATTTCCAGCTACAAAGCACTAAGAAAGTGCATAGGTTAAGCTCTTGGAGCTTTGGGCAACAAGTGCTGCTAAGTAAGGTAAGGATTCTATGTATTCACTAAGTTTCATAGTTGGATTATGTTGATTTAGTGAGTACTAGGCACTTAGGTGGTGGTTATTATTGCCAAATGATCTAAGATGCTGTTGGGGCTATGGTTGTTTCAACAACTATCTTGTTCTGCTAATTAGCTAAGTTATGGCAAGTGTTAGGATCTAGAATTGAGCAGGCCAACTCAATTCTAAGGTTTGTTGAGCTCCTAGATTAGTGTAGGATCAATTAAGAGATTAACTAAATTAAAATTTGAACTATGAACAAGCTTGCTAGGCCCTATTGGCTATGAATCAAAGCTGGTGTTTATCGTGTATGAGTTGTGTGCTTTTATGATTGTTTGTGCATGCTAACCCATTATATTATGTATATTTGTTCTAGCCCTTTTAGTTGAAATCTCGTTAAGGTGTATAAATTAATAAATACCTAGTTTAATACCTCATTTTAAGTTCATTTAGCAAGGTCAAACAAGTTAGTTAAGGTTTACTAGGTTCCGACGAGAGTATGGCATCAAAAGAGGTTTGGGGAAAAATGGTAATTTTGCATCCTGAGGTGTCGAGTCATGTCCTGTGAGTCAAAAACATGTTTTGAAACCTAACCGCTGCTTAGCACCCAAATTTTCATTAAGTATTGATGTTTTCACCAAGATTTGACTTAAGTTACTATTTAGGGAATAGGGCCTTTTGTAAAACTAAAGAAAAGTTTAGGGGCTAAATGGGAGGAAGCTTGGTTTAAATTTGGTAAAGTGGTCAAGGTAGCCATTGGGGGTCTTTTTCTATCCATTCCCGAGTTCAACCTTTCTCTTTTCATTTCTACTTCAATTCTTGCTGAAATTCAAGAGTTATTGGTGAAAATTGAAAGTTCCATGGGCGTATATGTTAGTGTTCTGCCCAAAAGCCAATCATAAGATGATTGTCTTTTTGTACATTGAGTCATGATAATTTATTAAGACATTAATCCAGCAATTATGTTTGTTGTTTTGTTTTTGCGTAACATAATAAACATAATTGTAACCCTAGAATGATGATATTCTCAAATGTCCTTGCTCTAGTATTATTGTGGAGCGGGTTACAATAATACATAATTACTAGCCTATGTGGAGACTAATATGAGATATGTAGTCTACATATGGGTACAAGTTGGAGAACTTATTACTGGACTGACCCACCATGAGAACACCACATGGATCATTATATAAGTGTTATAAGTGATTCTCATAGTGATGATGGTATATGTAGTCCTTTAACCTAAGATCATCAAGGTTCCCTACATGTGAGTTGCATACTTTGACACTTCACTTTGTTGCTCATAACTGAGTGAACTTGAAGGAGGTCATTGGGTATATTACATATCATGTAGAGGGTTTTGTATGATCAAGCTGGGATTTGTCCCTCCTATGTAACGGGAATGATATCTCTGGGCCCCTTGATAAAGTAAGACTTAGAAAATGTATGGCCATACTCGGATGAGTTGATATACGATATCAATGTCATCAGTTTAAGTTAGTCTACTTGATAATCAAGAAACCAAAGATTGGGCTATACGAGAGTGACACATTCCATGCGTCGTGCTCAGTCTTTATATCTTGGACAAAGGGACAATAGCATATATCGGTAATGATCATAAAGGTTTAGTTGAATCATCGACAATCTTGTCACTTGGGTAGCAATGTTCTGTTGCTAGACACTGCTCATTACTTATGATCATAAATGTGATTTATGATCATTGCCAACATGGTAAGAGCCTATTGGGTGACACACATAGAGCTATTTGGATTATTAGAGTGCATGGGCTAATTATTTGTGTTACCACCTCACAAAAATGTGAGAATTACAAGTGTGTCATAATGGCCAAACAACATTGTATTGTGATTGAAGTGTGGGGGGTAAAAGACATGAAAACACCTCCTTAAAAGTGTTCCAAGTTCGTAACTTGGCCCCCAAGAAAAGCCTTAAGGATTGCTTGTTTGTCAAGTAACCTATGGACTTTTTTGTAAGGTTTTGGAAATTCGGATACTCAATTGCAAAACTCTTAAGAAAGAGACTTGGAGAGTTATTGGAAGGATATGAATGGTATGAAAGTGCTATTGGAGGACCAAATTGCTCATGGAAGACAAGTTTGGGCAAAGGAAACACAAAAGGCATTAAGGACCTAAATGTCTTAATGTAATTCTTAAGGAGTTAAAGCTTTTGACTTAAGCCAAAGGGTGGAATTGTGGGGTTATCCCATCATGGGGGGGGGGGCAGCAAAGACTTGATAAATAGTTAAAAATTTTGGGCACATGTGTATCACTGAGTTTAAGACAAAGAAAGCATAATTGGTGAGAAGGAAAATGACATAAAGCAAGGTTATGCTTGTTTAAGTGTGTTTTATGCCCTTAAGCTCATTTAAGGCCATTTAGGTGGCCAAATCACTTATCCCTCTCTCATTTTCATCCTCTTCCAGCCCAAGAACACAGGCACACTTTCTCCATATCCACCACACCTTCAAACTTGCAATTGATTGAAATTGAAGGCAAAAGGAAGCAATTGGAGGCAAACTAGAGCTATTGCTTCGATGCTTCAAGGATCAAGGTTGATTTTTGGACTACCCACTTTGGTAAGGGTTCTCTTTCTCTCATGGGTTTTTTTCTATATTTTTAAGCAACCATGGAGCAAGGGCTAAGCTTGGAAGAGAGCCTTGAGCTTGATGAACCAAGCTTAGTGAGGGGAGTGCACTTATTGAACGTTTTGTGACCTAGTGTGAAGTGCACAAAGATGGCAGTGAAATGAGGGTCTCTAGAACCCAAAGTTAGTACTAACTAGTGTTAAAATCCTACTAAGACCAAGTATTAGCTTGGGAACGGCTGCCATAGTGATTTATTTATGTTTATTACATCTTTCATGGACTAACCTATGGTTATTGTTGCTGCTGCATTTCATGTGTTTGTTGGTTGTGAATGGCTGCTGCATTTGGTTTATAAATCTTGTATATATGCATTGTGGTTTTTTTGTTTCAGTGTCTTTGGATTCAGTTTTTAATGATGGTTACATTGCCTACTGAATCCAAGTGCTACCCTTACTAAGTTTCTCAATGAAACTTACTCCCCTCAATTCTGTCATTTCAGGTCCAGCAGAAAGATCTCATTCAAACTGTCATTTTTAGTTTGATTTTTGCTCTGAAATTTTAGATACATGAACTTCCATATGTCTAGTTATGATCTGGAAATTTTGGTGACTTTAGGAGTACATTTGGTATTTTTAATGGTGGTACTTATTGTGTTGAGCAGCAGCTGTCCAGCATCCTGTTCTGGAGTCCAGTGTGTCTCAGGCACTCCTGGAAACTAGGGTGCATATTTAGCTGATTTAAGATCATTTTGTAGTGAATGTATGCATGTACATGTAGTGTATTTAAAATGAGACAAGTATGTGAACATTTGAGTAATGTTTTAGCTATGTAAGTGATGTGGTGCAAAGCTGCCTAAGTGTGAATGATGGGCTACTTACTTGTAAATTCTATTTTGGCCACATAAAGTTGTTAAAAGCAAGGGAATGTAATTACTATGTGTAATGGACATATATTAGGTAGCCTTGGAGGGTTTTCCCCTTGTGAATGAAGTGTTTGCACACTTATGAAATTTTGTATGGGCAAAATGGTCATAAAGTGACCAGAATTTCGACTCTGAACTTTAAGTTCTATATCTCCCTGTGTAGAAGTAATCTTGGTATGAAATTTTGACCACACCTAGAGAAAATCTATAGGTTGAATTGGAATTTGGAATTTCTGAATTTGGAACCCTGTAGCCAAAGATATGACATTGAAAATTTGGCTAAGTTACTAGTCATTTGGTCAGAATTTTGTAACCGACTTAAAAAATCCATAAGTTGGTCCATAGGTGGGCTATTGATGTAAAAAAAAATTATTTGGTTTGGTCTAAGTATCTACTTGATAATGGAGCAAGGAAAGCATGGAGTTACATGGCTAGAATCATACAGTTTATTAGTGTAAGGTACAGGTGCAGTGGCTGGTCACTAGAACTTAACAAGATTGCCTAATGTGTGGTAGCCAAGATTAAGACTTGTGCAAGTGTTTTCCTTCTTTGCTGCCATGGTGTGCATGAAATGTGAATATGTGTGTAATGGTTGGACCAGTATGCATGTGTTTACATAGTACCCAAGAGGGTTACTTGGGTATGCACACTAAGGGTTGTGTTCTGATGGCCTATAGAACATTACCAATGCTGGGAGTCTAAATGCACAATTTTGGCACCATAATTGGACTACCCCAAAGTGGGTAACAGAAGTTGGTATCAGAGCATGGTTTGTACATGTAAATAGCATATAGTTGCATGGCATGCATCTACATACATGAACTCAGTTTGGTCAGTTGTTAGTGTCAAGTACCATTGAAATACCTATGATTTTTATGTGCTCTATGGTGAATCATTAATTCAGGAAGTAAACATGGTTGCCACAAGGAGAAGGGAACCACCCCGAAGGCCTCCTACTAATGCTAGGCAACAAAGAAATGGACAGAATAGAGAGAATCAGGGGAAACAAGGGTTACCAAACCCTGAAGTGCCTTAGGTTTGCTTAGAGCTTCAGAGGAACTTAGATCTAATCAATGAAAGCTTAATGAGGCTGATTCAAGCACAATAGCAAAGAGTCGAATTAGCTCCAGTGAAATCAGTTTAGGATGCACAGGAACAACCAGAAGAGGATACTAGGAACACATCTGAATATGTTCCTTCTAGAAGCTTAAAAGATACAAATGATGAGACCATTGAGGAGGAAGATGAAGATAAAAGAAATCCAAGAGGAAGAAGACTAAGGTCTGAGATTGTTCAGGTATCCAGGACCAATCCTTCATTCTATGGCCATTCATCCACTAGGAATAAGAATGAGGAATGCCGTGAGAGAAGATCCAGGAGAAGGTAGAGGGATCATAGAAAGCATCACCATACAGAGGGCTCTGACTGATCAAGGAGACATAGATCAGAGGATCTAGAAAGCCTAGATGAAGTGAGACTATTGGAGAGGTTCCAAGGACTAAGACCTCCACAGTTTGATGGGAGAGCTGGGCCAGAGAGGGAAAAGGAGTGGTTAATCTTTGTTGAAAAAATGTTTGAGAGGATGCCACTCAGATCCACCAAGAGAGTGTCATTGGCTACCTACAATCTGATAGGCAGTGTAGAGATATGGTGGATGAGCACCAGAGATAGATATGCTCTATGCTGTCCAGAGGGGCAAAAGGCTAGGGGAAGACATGGAAATGATTTGGCTAGAGTTCACATAGCTGTTTTAAGGGCAGTACATTAGTGATACTATCAAGGATATGAAGCAAGTTGAATTTGATGCTCTAAGGTAGGACAACCTTGGTGTCCTAGAGTATGAGCACAAATTTAATCAGTTGGTGAGGTATGCTCGTCAGTATTATGGACTAGAGGAGTTGAAGGCGAAAAGATTTGTCAGAGGCCTAAAGTTAGACATTAGAAAGGCTATTAGACCTTTTAGAATAGTCACATACTATGAAGCAGTGCAGAAAGCTCTAGTAGTAGAGTAAAAGGAGTATAAGACTAAGTACATTCCTAGTAGACTAGGGGAAAGTAGTCAGGCAGGAGGCAAGTAGAAGAAACCACACATGGTAAGGGAATTGCCAAGATTTCTCATTTTGGTGGTAAGGGCAAGGTTAAGGGGAAGTTCCCTAGCCCAAGGTGCCCTAAACGCAAGAATTTTCATGGAAAGAAACCTTGCTATTTTGACACCCAAGTATGTCTAAGATGTGGATCCGTGGATCATTCGATCAAAGACTGCCCATAGGCTAAAAGTAGGCAAGAAGACCAAGGTCCAGTAAGGCCTATTCGGGTAGGACCTAGAGGAAGAGCACCTAGGAAGGGATAGTAGAGGCTAGTTCCTCCAATACCTTGGCCTCTATTGCAAAGAGCTAGTAGAGTCTTCTAAGTAGAGATGCCAGAGACATCAGAGCAGGGAGGAGCACTAAAAGGTAACATTTACGTTAATGGTATGCCTATTAGTGTTGTGTTTGATATTAGTGCATCTGTGTCTATAGAGGCTAGGAAATTTTTTGATGCCATGAAATTGCCTACTGAAATCATGCCTAGGATATCCTTAGTGAAAATAGCAGGTAGTCAATGTTTTTTCACTAATGACCTAGCTAAGGATTATGAGCTAGTAGTAGGAAAGACTAAGGCTATGAGTAGTCTGCTAGTGTTGGACATTCCTAAGTATGATTTAGTGCTGGGTATGAATTGGCTTGGTATACATAATGGATGAATTGATTGTACTAAGAGGGAAATCACATTGCCTGATGGTGAAGTGCGTGCATTAGTGAACATCTAAGGAATTAGTGTTCGAAATGCATGGCATGGAACTAATGGTTCTAGATGAGATACCTGTTATGTCTGAGCATGATTACTGTTATGCATTAAATGAATTGCACTGTGAAGAAGATGTGGACAGAATACCTATAGTGATAGACTCTCCAGAAGTCTTTCCTAAAGACCTGCCAGGTATTCCTCAACAAAGGGAGATTGAGTTTAAAATCAAGTTGCAACCAGAAGCTAGTCCAATATCCATACCTCTTTATAGAATGCCAACAAAAAAGATGAATGAGCTCAAGAAATAACTTGATGAACTTCTTGAAAAAAGGTTCATTTGGCCAAGTGTTTCACCATGGGGAGCTCCTATTCTCTTTGTGAAAAAGAAGGATGGATCTTTAAGACTATGCATTGACTATAGGAAGCTTCATGCAGTGACAATCAAGAACAAGTATCCACTCCCTAGGATTGAGGATCTTTTTGATCAACTCAAGGGAGCTAAGGTCTTCTCCAAGATAGATCTGAGATCTGGATACTTCCAGTTGAAAGTAAAGGAAGAGGGCATTCTTAAGACTACATTCAGGGCCAGGTATGGGTGTTAGGCTCACCTCCTAAGTGCTTGGCTTAGGCCAAGGAATATAAAGGAATGATGAAGGACTATAAGAACTAGTACAGTGATGTATGCGCAAAGCTGGAAACTTTCAGGTCCTAACTGCACACAGAAACTGGACTATGGAAAAAACTGACAGAAATCAGAGAAAGGGGATCAAATTGCACACTTAACTTGGTGGTGCAATTGGAACTACAAAGTATAAGATGATGATTTCGGCCATGCAAGTTTATATGGTGACTAGTGCAATACTAGACCAAGTATGGTGGACAACAATGATAACTAGTCATATCATGTCTTCCACTAAGGCAATAATCATTATTTAACTAGTTAGACTAACTAGTGTTCACACTAGTTACTTGGCCAATTTTATTTGGGAAAAATGGCACTTTGGAACTTGTGTTGACATGTGCATGGCATTATAGGCCATGAGGTGACTTAAGTGCCAAGTGAAACAAGTGTTTTAATGGTGCATGTGTGACCGTGAGTAAGTGAAGGCCTCATTGCACCATGCAAGTAAATTGAATCCAAAAGCTAGCATAATTGCCAACTTATGTACATGTGTCTTATGGCTGGTTTTAGTCAAAGCCACTTAAGCCATTCTTGTTGCCATTTTCGGGCTTCTTCCTTCCTTTCTTGGCCGAGAGCTTGTTCTTGAGTACTTCCAAAATTGCTCTTGAATTCAAGCTTCATTGGAGACAATTGAAGGAGGCAAGCTAGGACATCCTTGTTTCGGCACTAGACCACTTGAATTCAAGCTTGGTTCTTGAAGAACAAAGAAGGGCCGAGCCAACCAAGCTAGGGTTTTGAGGCCAATTTGGTGAAGAACACTTTGGCTTGGAAGTTTGGTGCTTGGCCGAAAGCTTAACTTGAGGCAAAATTGAGTGAAGAACACTTGGGCTTTGAAAGTTGGATTGTGGCCGAAAGCAATATTGAGGTAGGGTTCACTTAACACTTGACTTGCTTGGTGAATTACCATGATTCAAGTGTTTAGAGTAGCTAAGTGATGGAAAAAATTGCCAAATGACCTTAGTTGTTTGATGGGTTATTGAGAATATATTCGGTTTTAGTGTTGATTAGCTAATTAACTATTGGACATGTGCTAGAAATGCTAGTAAATGTGGCCTATTTGCTAGACATTTTGGAGCTCTAGTGGAATTGAAGTGTTTGGTGAAGTTTTGTGTGCAAATGCACATGGGCACATGTTATGGAGATTTTGGCCAAAAGCACTTTGTGGTGTGTGTGTGTGTTATTGTGTGCTTTGGTGAATTCTATGTGCTTGCTAAACCAATTTATGTTATTGTTGCTTATATGCCTCGGTTATTATAGCATGTATAGGTATATGTTTGGTTTTCCTTTTCTTTGTGTTTGTTTTGCAGGTTAAGGTGAGCTATTGGGAGGTTAAGCTTGAGTTGAATACTCAGCTTAACTAAATAAACTCTTAATTGAGTTGTACTGAAAGTGAGCTCTACTAAGTTTTATACTCACTGCCGATCCTACTTGTTTTTCAGGAAAAAATATTCGGCCTGAATAGTGTTTGCTTGCATTGTGCTTGTGTTTTGTGCTAGCTTGCTTACTTGTCAAGGTATGTGCCAATGTGTGCTTGGCTTATTGATTTTGGTTCATTACAAGTCTTATATCATGTTGGCCGAGACTTATGGCCTAAGTTTGCAGGCTTGTAGTGTTGGGACCTGTCTAGGAGTGCAGTATGGACACATGGACTTTGGCTCTGATCATAGTGTTCACCTTTATGACTATGAATATGGCTATTGGGTTGGTGTTGCAGTGTGTGCTTTTGTATGGGATTCTTAAGGTACTATTTGACCATTAGTGGTCTCGGGTTGTACTATAACTTGGCATGGAAGACTTTTGGGTTCATGGCATGTAGCCATGTTGGATACTAGGTAGACTACCCTTTTTGAGTGTACATGTATGTAGTCTTGGATACCTAGCTTTGGTGTTGGTTTTGTTGGGCTTATGTGCCAAGTTATGTGTATGATCTTATGGTTGGTTTTGGACATGTATATATATATATATATATATGTTGAATGCTTTGGGCCAAGGTTTGGCATATCAATGTGAATAGTTATGGGCTTATGCTTGATTATGTGAGTATGGAGCAGGAAATGTTGTGAACCACTTTGTGTACCTTTGTTGGCCGAGAAGATCATGTGCATATTAACATGTGTTTTCCAAACTAAAGAAAATGCTGCACACTTGATTGCACACCATATAAGCACTTAACTTTCATTAAGTGTTGCCTTGCTTGTCATGCAAGAAAACTAGTAAAGCCTTGCTTGTTTTGCAAGTTAGTGGTGTTGGGCCTTGCATATGCTGCAAGTAAACAATGGATTTGTTTTAAAGCCTCCTGGGCCACCTCCCAGGCTTTTTACCTTAAGAAAATAAGACTTAAGGGTAACTTTGGTTGCTTAGCCGAGTTGTTGAACTGGGGTTTTGGTTACAGTTTTGAGAGTTAACCTTAGAACTTATGGGCCAGGGCCTGTGTGAGGTGTGACAATGGGCATTATGAGTACACAGTCATGCCATTTGGTTTGACTAACACCCTAGTTGCTTTCATGGACCTGATGAACAGGGTGTTCGGGCCACATCTGGACAAATTTGTGGTTTTGTTCATTGATGACATCCTAGTGCATTCCAAGGATACAAGTGAACATGAACATCATCTGAAGATTGTCCTAAAGACTTTATTTGCACATCAACTTTATACCAAGTTATCTAAGTGTGAATTCTAGATAAGAGAAGTGTCTTTCCTAGGGCACATCATAGATGCACAAGGCATTAAGGCAGACCATGAAAAGGTCAAGGCAGTGCAAGAGTGGGAAAAACCAAAGACCGTGGAGGAAATCAGAAGTTTCCTAGGATTAGTTGGATACTATAGGAGATTTGTATCAAGCTTTTCCATGATTGCCTTAGTTCTTACTCATCTGACCAAGAAGGGTCAAAGATTTCAGTGGACTAAAAAGTGTGAAAAGAGTTTCCAGGAGCTCAAGTAGAGGTTGATTGAAGCTCCAGTATTAATTCTACCTGATCCAAGTAAGCCCTACATCATATATACATATGTGTCTAGATCTAGGTTAGGTTGTGTGCTTATGCAAGACAGAAATGTCATTGCTTATGGGTCAAGGCAGCTGAGACCCCATGAGCAAAATTATCCTACCCATGACCTAGAATTGGCAGCAGTGCTTTTTGTTCTTAAGCAACGGAGGCATTACTTGATGGCTAATTCCTTGTGATCTACATTGACCATAAGAGCGTAAAGTAGTTGTTCACTCAAAAAGAGTTGAACATGAGGCAAAGGAGATGGTTAGAGTACAGTAAGGACTACGACTGTAGTCTAGAGTACACAGAGGACAAAGGTAATCTAGTAGCAGATGCCTTGAGCAGGAAGTACATGCGTCTTCTAAAAGGAGGATCCATAACTAATTATGATGAGTAGAATAGTCTGCTCTGCCTATGGCATAAATGGCATAAGTGGGAAGAAGCCCAAATTTACACATTTATAATTCAGTCTGGATGGATTGAAGAAGCCGGAAAGGCATAGGAGACAGATCTTTATTTGAAAAAGATTTCAGGAGAGGAAAAAGGTTCCTTGTATCAATCTTTTGCCTACAAGCAAGGATTACTGTACTTCAAGGATTGAATCTATGTGCCTAAAGGACCAAAGCTTAGGGATGAGATACTTGAAGAAGCTTACACAAGCAAGTTGAACATACATCCAAGAAGTGAGAAAATGTATAAAGACTTGAAGACTCACTTCTGGTGGCCAAACATGAAAAGAGACATAACTACTTATGTCTCCAAATGTGCCACATGCCAGAGGGTAAAGGTAGAGCACCAGAAGCCAGCTGTTACCCAACAGACTCTACCTATACTAGTGAGGAAGTGGGGCAACATAACCGTGGACTTTTTGACTGGGTTGCCTATGACCAGATTAAGGCATGATACAATCTAGGTCATTTTGGATAGGCTAACCAAGTGTGCCCACTTCTTACCTATGAAACTCACAGACTCCTTGGAAAATTTAGCTCAGATGTATGTCCAGAAGATAGTGAGACTACATGGAGTGCTAGACTCCATTGCATCTTATAGAGATCCAAGATTTACAGCTCAATTTTGGAGTTCTTTTCATAAAGCACTAGGAACCAAAATAAGTATTGCTTATCATCCTCAAACAGATAGGCAATCCGAAAGGGTGATACAGATGCTAGAAGACTTGCTCAGGAGTTGCGTGTTGGATTTCAAAGGTGAATGGGATCAACACTTGACATTGGTGGAATTTTCATATAATAATAGTTACCAAAGCACCATTGGCATGGCACCTTATGAAGCATTATATGGAAGAAGGTGCATGACACCCCACTGTTGGGTGGAAGCCTCAGACAGGCTAGAGTTGGCTCCCAAAACTATTGAAAAGACAACTACCAAAATCAAGAAAATTCAAGAGAGAGTAAAGGTAGCCAATGATAGGCCCACAACCTATGTGAACAAAAGAATGGGAGACTTGCAATTTGAGGCTGGTGCCAATGTTTGGCTAAAAGTTGCAGTAACCAAAGGCACTATTAAATTTGGCAGAAGAACCAAGTAAGCTCCAAGATACATCGATCCTTATGAGATCTTGGACATAGTTGGCAAGCTAGCATACAGGTCAGCTCTGCTGCCAAACATCTCAAGTGTTAATAATTTTTTTCACATCAATGTGTTTAAGAAGTGTCTATTGGACACAAAGCATGCTATTGTAGTGGAAGACATACAATTGGAACCTAACTTGACATATGAAGAGAAACCTAGAGCTATCTTAGCCAAGGATACCAGAAGGTTAAGAAACAAACTTATTCCCATGGTTAAAGTTCAGTGGTCACACCACCTCACAAAAATGTGAGAATTACAAGTGTGTCATAATGGCCAAAAACCATTATATTGTGTAATTCTCTCCATAGTGATTGAAGTATGGGGGGTAAAAGGCATGATCAACACCTCCTTAAAAGTGTTCCAAGTCAATAACTTGGCCCCAAACAAAAGCCTTAAGGATTGCCTGTTTGTCAAGCAACCTATGGACTTTTTTGTAAGGTTTTGGAAAATTCAGGTATTCAGTTGCAAAACTCTCAAAAAAGAGACTTAGAGAGTTATGGGAAGGATATGAATGGTATATAGGTGCTATTGGAGAATCAAATTCCTCATGGAAGACAAGTTTGGACAAAGGAAACACAAAAGGCATTAAGGACCTAAATGTCTTAGTGTAAACCTTGAGGTGTTTAAACTTTTGACTTAAGTCAAAGGGTGGAATTGTTGGGTTATCCCATCATGGGGGGAGGAAGAAAAGACTTGATAAATAGTAAAAAATGTTGGGCACATGTGTACCAATGAGTTTAAGACAAAGAAACCATAATTAGTGAGCAAGAAAATGACATAAAGCAAGGTTAAGCTTGTTTAAGTGTGTTTTGTGCCCTCAAGCTCATTTACGGCCATTTAAGTGGCCAAATCACTTATCCCTCTCTCATTTTCATCCTCCTCCAGCCCAAGAACTTAGCCAAACTTCCTCCATAGCCACCACACCTTCAAAGTGCAGTTTATTGAAATTGAAGGCAAAAGGAAGCAATTGAAGGCAAACTAGAGCTATTGCTTGGATGCTTTAAGGATCAAGGTTGATTTTTGGACTACCCACTTTGGTAAGGGTTCTCTTGCTCTCATGGGTTGTTTTCTGTATTTTCAAGTAACCATGGAGCTTGGTCTTTGGAATAGAGCCATGAGCTTGACGAACCAAGCTTAGTGAGGGGAGTGCACTTATTGAAGGTTTTGTGACCTAGTGCGAAGTGCACAAAGATGCAAGTGAAATGAGGCTTTCTAGAACCCAAAGCTAGTACTAACTAGGGTTAAAATCCTCCTAAGACCAACCATTAGCTTGAGGATGACTGCTATAGTGATTTATTTATGTTCATTACATCTTTTATGGACTAACCTATGGTTATTGTTGCTGCTGCATTTCATGTGTTTGTTGGTTGTGAATGGCTGTTGCATTTGGTTGCTATATCTTGTATATATGTATTCTATTTTTTGTGTTTTAGTGTCTTTGTATGTAGGTTTTAATGATGGTTACATTGCCGACTGTATCCTAGTGCTACCCTCACTAAGTTTCTCAATAAAACATACTCCCCTCAATTCTGTCGTTCCAGGACCAGCAAAAAGATCTCATTCAAACTGATATTCTTGGTCTAATTTTTAATCTAAAATTCTAGGTACATTAAGTTCAATATGTCTGGTTTTGATATGGAAATTTTGGTGATTTTATGAGCACATTTGGTATTTTTAATGGTGGTACTTATTGTGTTATGCAGCAGCTGTCCAGCATCCTGTTCTAGAGTCCATTGTGTCTGGGGCACTCCTGGAAACTAGTGTGCATATTTACCTGAGTTAAGAGCATTTTTTAGTGAATGTATGCATGTAAATGTAGTGTATGTAAAATGGGACAAGTATGTGAACATTTGAGTAATTTTTTGGCTATGTAAGTGATGTGGTGCAAAGCTACCTAAGTGTGAATGATGGGCTGCATACTTGTAAATTCTATTTTGGCCACATAAACTTGTTAAAAGCAAGGAAATATAATTCCTATGTCTAACAGATATATATGGGGTAGCCTTGGACAGTTTTCTCCTTCTGAATGAAGTGTTTGCACTCTTATGAAATTTTGTATGTGCAAAATGGTCATAAAGTGACCAGAATTTTGACTCTAAACTTTAAGTTCTATATCTCCCTGTGTTGAAGGAATCTTGGTATGAAATTTTGACCACGCCTAGAGAACGTCTAGTAGTTTGACTTGGATTTGGAATTTATGAATTTGGAACCCTGTAGCCAAAGATATGACATTGCAAATTTGCCTAAGTTACTGATCATTTGGTCAGAATTTTGTAACCAAATTCAAAAATCCATAACTTGGTCCATAGCTGGGCTATTGATGTAAAACAAAATTTCTTGGTTTTATATAAGTCTCTAACTTATAGTGGAGCACATAAAATATGGAGGTACATGGCTAGAATGATACAATTTATTAGTGCAAGTTACAGGTGTAGTGGCCGGTCACTAGAACTTATCAAGATTGCCTAATATGTGGTAGCCAAGATTAAGACTAGAGCTAGTATTTTACTCCTTTGCTTCCATGGTGTACATGAAATGTGAATATGTGTGTCATGGTTGGACCAATATGCATGTGTTTACATAGTGCCCAAGAGGGCCACTTGGGTATACACAATAAGGGTAGTGTTCTGATGGCCTACAGAACATTAACAATATTGGGAGTCTAAATGCACAATTTTGGCACCATAATTGGACTACCCTGGAGCAGGTAAAATTTGTGTCATGGTTTCAAAATAATTTTTTATTAATAATGGGCCTAAAATTTGAGCCATTAATTAGCCCAAAATTAAAGTGTAATTGGATTAGGGCTTTGAAACCCATTAGGCCTAGAAGTTCAGTCTCACTATAAATACAAATTTTAGTGAGAGATTCACAGCCTTGCCATAGCCTACGAAGGGGATAGCCTCACTTTTCTCTTGCTATTCATTGGAGGACACAAGCTAACACTGCGAGCGCAAGAGAAATGTATCTGCCTAGATGTGATGGAAGCGTAGTGATCCCGAAAGGCTCGTGTGGATACCATAGAGAGCTTGAACACATCAACTATTTAGGTTTTGTGATTCGACTCTACAGTTAGGTGAGAGATCTTAACCAGAATTAGGTATGAAAATTTTTGAACATCTGGTTTACCCTGTTTCACTTGGATCCTAAAGGGTTTTGGTCAAATTTTGCTGCGCTTGTTTGGCTCCCAAAACCCTACAGTATAAGCAATGGGTAGCTTATTTTGAGTGAGTTTTGTGCATTTAAAGCTAGAAATCACATTTTTCAGCTAGGGCCCTATTTTACACGAGAGGTAACTTGATTTCCATGATGTTTTCTTGCTTGTTTTCCCCTTACTTGCTTGGGTTTTGCTTGGTTGCCCTTATTTTGATGCCATGAACCTTAAATTGCTTGGAACCTAGGTGGAACTTATCGGAGCCATTTCTTGGTGATGGATTGCTTGATCTTTGATTGTAGCTTGAAGTTAAGGTAAAGGATTAGTTGTTTTTCTTTCTAAATTAATGTGTGGGAATGACATGTTGGCCATGGAAGTTGGTTTGGCAATTTGTTGCGTGAGTTAAGCCAAGGAAACTACCCTTTAAGCATAGGCAACATGAAGAACATGAATAACATTTTTCCAGGTAGTGCGTGCACACCGTCGAACAGTGCTTTGGCATCGCACCAAAAGGAAGTAGAAAACCCTGTGATGCAAACACATATTAGGATGATGTGTTTGCATGAAATCTAGACCTAAGAAGCTGACTGAGATGCAAATGCACCATCTCGCTAGTGCGTACGCATCGTGCCCTATAAGGCTAGATTTTCCAAGCGATGTAAATGCACCAGCCCAAGGTACCTTCACATCAAATCTAGAACTGGGAAGTTGAATGAGATGTGAATGATTGCTAGGGTATTCCTAATGCTTTATGGGACCTCTGGGGAACCTAGTTAAGCGTGCTAATCATCTCTATTATTAGTTAAACATTAATTTAGCATTGAACAAAGTAATGGTGGATAGGTGAACAACATGAGTGAAGGTTTAGAGCACTTGTACCCTAGGCAAATTTACTTGAGGCACAAGTGAAAACCTAGTGCACTCTTGGTAGGGTTTTAAGGTGGAAGCTTAGTACACAAGTGACCTAGGTAAGCTTAATAGCTTGAGGCACTATGTGGAGGCTTAGTACACCTAGTAAGTTGCTTGGAATTGAAGCAAGGTGCATCCACCATGTTCAGCTGCACAAAAATCAAGGGAAGATTAAATTTAATGCATTAGTAACCTAAGGTTTACTTGGAGTGAGTTAGGAACAAAACTCACTAGGTACGGAGTGATGCCTCATAGGTGGACTAGGAAAAGGATAATGCTTGATGCTTTAGCACATCTTCAATGTAGGACATGTTGATTGGACCTCTGGTAGAACTTTGCCTAAGTAGTAGCTGCAACACTTGAAGAACAAGGGTTAGGAGCTCCCCGGACTAGTTTTCTAGGGGAGGGATTTGTGACGCCCAAGCTAGTATGCGAAGGGAGAAGACATTAGGAGTTAAGAGTAGAGAACAGAAAAGCAGGATATCTCTTGGTTTTTACCTAGGAGCCTCCCCTGAGTATTTATAGGAGGCCGAGATGAGGAGCCTATTATGTTTAGCCTGAGTAGAATAGGGCACATATTCGGTCAGATTTGGTCCATACTTTTGTGGAGAGGTGTCTTTAGCTGGCCGTAGGTGGTTATGCCTAGAAGGTAGGGGCATGTGTGAGGTTTCTATTAGAGATCCCCCAACTATATTTGTCATTTCTCCCTGAGATGCCTTGGGGATCTGAGACCTCCTCGGACAAGGATTTCCCCTGAGGGTGACTAGAGAAAGCCTTTCGGATGCATGGACCATTTTTGGTAGGCATTTTTTCTGTTGAGGATGGTAGATCTACATTCCCAAGGTTGGTAATATAAATTCCTGAGGATGGCAAAGAGTATTTTTCCTGGAGTTAGTCGTACACCTTTTCGAGGGTGGTGTAGATCCTTCTCCCAAGGTTGGTCGTGTAAATGCCTGAGGGTGGTGTCAAGTTTGCCAATAAGAAGGTCATTCAGCTGATATCCCTTTGGCTATCATAGGCCCCCCTCTAGGAGACCAAAGTTTTGTCCTTGGTACTAATCATTCAAGGACATGTTACAAAAATCCTGCCTTGGGAAGCTGAGGCTGTCCTTGGTGGAAGAACTTCTTTCTGATGAGGTTGCCTCTTTGACCTAACTAGTTTTTTGGTCTAAGATCCTTTCTTTTGCAAATGTTGTACTCTTGGCATACTTTTGGACTTCCTTGTTTGTGTTTCATTTTTCAAATTTACGCCTTTGGTGAGAACATTACTTCAAGCCAAATTGTTATTTTTTATGAGGTCACATCTTCGACACGTAAGGAGTTACTTTTTCCTTAGGGTTTTTACTCCCACCTTCTGCACTTTTGACTGAGCAATTATGTCACCTCATGTTACGTAACAAGACTTATTAGATCAAAAGGTGTGCCTTTGTTTCTCGTACCGTGTGACATGTGTCATCAAGTCATTGGCTATCCTTTACATTCATTACGTTGGTTACATCTCTTCGCCTGGAAAAGGTCATTATGGCATCATTTTGCCTAGCTTCTTTGGGCTGTATGAATCCATTTCTCCCTAATGCCTCCTCACTCATCTGCCTTTAGCTCTCTTGTGCTCTATAGCTTTCTTATTTTTTTGCGGTAGTTTCTTAGTGGCGGAGCGATTTGTGGCCACAATTTATAGTGAATTTCCTGGGTTTAGTAGGTTGGTATTTTCTGTAGTTAGGTTTTTTTCTTTGATCCCTCTTCCCTTAGTTATGTTGAGGTTAAGGTCCTAGTTTACCGAAGATGTCATCTTCATAAGCCAAAGTCCAATCCATTCCTGAGAGTTGGACTCCACTCAACTCTCATTTGGGCTGTGCCACTTCAGAAAAGTTGAAGAAATGGTCAGCAAAATTTTTCCTTCCTTCTTCTGCTGTGACTAGGCTTCTTGGCCCTGGTGAACTGAGCTACATTCCTAGGCATAATAAGGTTATTGTCTTCAGAGAACAGTTGAAGGTGGGTTTTTGGTATCCATCACCGAAGATGGTGAGCAACTTTTTCCAATGTCATGGCATAGTTATTAACCAGCTACCTCTAAACTCCTATTCTTATTTCATTGCCTTTCTCTGCATGTGTGGGGTCTTCAAGATAGACCCTTACTTCATCTTTTTCATGCAATATTACAAGCTTTATCCTATCTCGAAGGGTGGGTTTTACTTCTTGCTCCCTCGGGAATCTGAGAGCAAGAAATTCACTTTCACTTTTGACACCAGGGATAGTTGGTGAGGATGGCAGAAGAAGTACTTCTTCGTAGATGTGGATAAGAAATGGAATGACATGCCTATGAAGTAGGTTTCTAGGACCCTTGACATCAACATGATGGATTAGTCGAAGTTGTTTACCCTTGAATTAGAGTCTCAATTTCAGGAATTTGACAATTCTATTCCGGTTGATTAGTCGGACCAGGCTCCTTCACGTTGACTGTACCCTTTTCTAATCTGATGGAACTTCACGACTGAAGAGGTACTTCGGGAGCTCGGGGTCATTAAGGAGCATGTTACCGACAATAACTTGCCAAAACCAGCAGTGTACAGGAAGAAGTCATAGTTGGTCATGCTCCTTCGGGGTACACTCTCCTATTCAGCCCTTGTAAAGAGTAAGCTTCTTTCCAACTTGTCTTTTTTGGATTTTTCAATACTTACACTAATATTTTCCTTTTTGCAGAGATGGGTGACAAATCAGCAGTATTCTACAAGAGTCCCTTCCTCGGACAAGCTGAGAAAGGGGAGCAGAAGAAGAAGGCCTCGAAAAGAAAGAAGGGGCCAGTTGAGCAATCTTCGGGGGTGACGAAGACTAATAAATGAAGGAGGACTCTCTCCCTCCTGCCCTGGAAGACCAGACCATTTCACCAAAGGCAAGGATCTGTTGTGAGATGTGACGATCTTATCGATCCCGTTAACCCTCAATGCTGCCGTGGAGACCCTACAGACTTCGCTAGGGGTGGTCTCGACTGAGGAGACAGAAGAAAGGTGAATAAAGAAGTGTAAAGAGGTCCCTACGGAGGTACTTGACATCAGTGATTCTGACGGGGAAGATGCCGAAGTCCTACCAGGTTTGCTTCTTAGCCTTTCATTTATGAATTTCAGCTTTTTTAGCATTTTAGATTTTGTAGATGAATGACTAAGAGACAATGTGATAAAGAAACTTCATCATGATTTTGTAGAGGACCGGGCTCAAGTAGAGTGGATGATGGACCACGCTCGGAAGTGAGCCATTCAAGATGCAAAGATCCCTAGAGATAAAGTGCTGAATGAGCCCTTCTAGATTTTTACTAAAGACATGGACTTATTTTTGGGGGACTGCCAGAAGATGGTCCCCCAAATGGCAAGGGGCATCATCACGAATGACACCTTTCAATCTCTAACAGACGATTGTCTAAATGAGGAGATTCTTACTGCTTAGATTTTTTAGCATGCCGAGGTAATCCCTCATCCCTTTGTACTTAGAATCTTAGGGCTTTAAACTATTGTGATGCCCAGCGGCATCTTCGTAGGGTGACATTGAGACTTGTGGAGGGACCTCTTGAGAGGGAGACCGCCGGGAGGCCAGATTGCCCAGGGGGCGTGCCTGAAAAGCTTAGGAAAATAGGCTTAGGAGGTCCCCAGGGTGTGTTTCCGGGGAGGAGCCTCCGACACCCAAGTCAGTGGTGCAGAGAGAAAATGGAGGAATAGCACTAAGAGGCTTGGTGGACTTGCCTGTTTGTATTTTCTCAGAGAGGGAGAGCTGGATCCCTTGCCAACCGTTTGTTTCCTGGTATTTTAGGGATGTCCAGCCCGTTCAGATCATGACACGTGTTCGGTTGGATGTTCTCTGAATTTTTGGGCGTAAGGGACAAGTAGCCGGTGGCAGGCTCCTTGAGCCTTGAACCGAGACAGGCCGTGACGTCACCTGGATGGCATCGGTGTGTCAGACCACCATTTGAGGTGATCTGTAGCGTCTGTGGGTGACACATCAGAGGCTCCTTAAATGCTCCTTCTGTACTCTCGAGGTCCCTGGCCGAGGTCCTCCTCTGGTACGGACAATGCCCCTTCGGGAAATATGCCCGCAGTTCGGGGGTTCCCTAATTCAGGGGTTCTGCCTTCGGGGGATCTTCTTTGGCTTGCACTAGCAGGTGTTTCTTCTCCAAAGACGATCTGTTTAGTACCTCGGGGGGCTAATAGTATCCTCAAGTCTCCTGACGTCCCGAGCTCGGGATCTTCAGCTTTGTTCCAAGGTGCGTGATTCCACCTTTCCTTGGGTAACGCCAGGTTTCCGGGCCGTTCTCCCGGCAGGGAGTTCGGCCAGATAGAGGCGACAGCCCTTCAGCTATCACATGCCCCCCTCTGGAAAGCCTAAGTGATAACTTCGGTTTTGTGGTCTTTCCGAGGATGTTCTTTGGGAGTTTTTCAGGGAGCACAACTTGTTCCGAAGATGCACCTTTTGCCCGAGGTTATGGGCTGTTCGGCCATAGCCTGTCTTTTGGTGTCTTCGAGGTAACCTGCTCATTCCTTTTTGCAGGTCTGTGTAACGTCGCGTCTTATGACCAAGCGTGTCAATCGAAGCGGCGCGTCCCAGTTTTTTAGGGATGTCAGAGGGCGCGTCCCCTATTTTGGCGCGGCGGCTGACACGTGGTACACTGTCATTTGAGGGGAGTCGTGTCGGTCGCAGAGAGCGCATCTTTTCAGGTGCAGAGAGCAGTTATGGCGACGGTTCGCCTTCAAAGGGTACTTATGATGCTGATTCGACTAGTCACTTCCGGCCTATATATAGCCCATTCCATCATAAGTTCCCTTTTTGCTTCTGCTTCTGCTCTTTTCCCTGCCTGCCACTGCTTCTGCGATTTCTCTTGCTTTTTGCGGCGGAGCTGTTTTAACAGAGTTTTTCAGGCAACCTTTCACGACAGCGACTTCAAACCCAGATTTTGGCAAGTCTTTTTGATGCGAACCCCGATGGTATAACGACCATGAAACTCGCCCAAGATGTTTTTCAAGCTCCACAAGACATCAAAGAGACTGGGTTTGAAGACCCCCACCCCTAATCAACCTATGATTAGAAACGAGAAGTATAGAACTCCAAGAACACAAGCATACTTGTGCACCAAGGCAGTCCGCCAAGAACCAAAGAGAAAACCTCTCCAAAGAGCAATATTATTTCGGCAATAATCTATATATTTACATCCAGAATATGTGCCTTTATATAGGCCTAAACTAGGGTTAAAATCTGGGCAAAATTCGCAGCCCAAGTCACCTAGGAAACCTAGTTACAAAGGACTCAAGAAAACCTAGTCAAACTAGGACTCTAACACACTTTTAACACATGTTTAAGGTGTGCAGCGAATTCCTTTTATCCTAAATGACCTGAATCAATTCCATGGCCTAAATAACATCCTAAATAATGTAAATAAATACAAAAATAAAATAGAATACGTTACAAAACAAGATTGGCCATAAAAACTCAAAAATAGCCTTCTTGGGTGATTCTGGCTTGTGTCTCCAACTTCAAGCTGAAATTAGAACTTGATGCAGCAATGATTTATCAAAATTCAAAGCATAAAAGTTTTAGATCTCTTTCTTAGCTTCTAAACCACACTTGAATCACACAAAATGGACTTATGAATCGAAAGATATTCCCAAAATACTGCAACTGCTTCTGAACCAGCGATAACTCATAAATCGCAACTTTGAAGCTAAATTGGACCTCCTTATCGTGCAAACTGGGTTTGATGGTCTTCATATGATTTGTAGCTCCAGATGTTATATTTCCAATGAATCAAGAATTACTCAATTCTGATCTGTTTAACTCAGGATATGAATTTTCTACCAGAACATCGCCAATCTGTCAAAATCCAAGCTTGAAGTGCACTAGTGAGCTCATTAGCCTTCTTCCTTGTCAATGGTCCACTAGTTTTCTTTAATGGATCCTTACCATTCTTGGTTGTGCCTTCTTTGATCATATCACTTTTGGTGGGTTTTTGTTTTCCAGACTCTTCTGATTTCTAGAGTTTTTTCCGGAACTTGTTTTCTTGCCCTTTTCCGAACCCATTTTTCTGCCAATATGCCTATTCCCGAGAGCTGGCAACCTCTTTTATCTCATCCTTGCTGCACCACCCCCAAAAAATTAGCAAGATGGAAGAAAAAGTTCTTTCTTCCTTCGTATGCCGTTACGAGGTTGCCTCGTTCTGACCAATTTTGCTTTTCAAACCGTAGTAATGAGGTTACCGTTTTTTGAGCCCAACTGAAGGCTGGACTTTGGTACCCTCCTCTGAAGATGATTTGCGATTTCTGCCAATTTCATGGCATTGCCGTAAATCAACTTCCGCCGAACTTGTACTGCTATTTTAACGCCTTCATCTGCATGTGTGGCGTATTCGGGATAGAACCCCACTTTGTTATTTTTATGCAGTACTACAAGCTCTTCGTGGTCCCGAAGGGTGGCTTTTACTTCATGCTACCTCGGGGATCTGGGAGCAAGAAATATATGTTCACCTTCGCCACCAAGGACAGCTGGCGAGGGTGGCAACAAAAATTTTTCTTTCTGAAGATGGAGGAGGCCTGGTCGCATGTTCCAACCAAATGGGCTCAGGGAAAGCTGGAGATGGGCGTCGTGGATCTAAGGATACTGCTAACTCCGGAGTTGGCTCCTATCTTTGTGGACTTCGACGACCGTATCCGTGCTGTCTCAGACTGGGGTCCCGAGGTCCCTTCGCGCTCTCTCTACCCCTTCCCAATCAATTGGAGGTTGATGACCAAAGAGGTTCTTCGGGAGCTAGGGGTAGTGAAGGAGCACAAGACGGACCTCAAGATGCCAGCTCCTTCCATCGCCGGGAAGGATTCCTGGTTGGTGCAGCTCCTTCGGGATGAAGTTTCTTATGAAACTTTTTATGAGAGTAAGTTATCTCTAACTCCCGTTGTTATAGCTTTCATCTCGAACTTACTCTGATGCTTTCTTTCCTTTTCAGAGATAGGCGACAGCACCGCTGCCTTCTACAAGTCCCTCTTCATCGGCCAAGTTGAGAAAGGCGAGCAGACGAAGAAGGCGGCTTCCCGAAGGCGGAAAACCACTGGTGCTGGACCTTTGGCTAAACGGGTGAAGAAGACTATCCTTCCTCCCCCTTTGGAAAGTATTGAGGAGGAAAGCGAGGAGCCTGAGGTCGCTGCCATTCCGCCTCCCGAGGTTGCTGCCGACGTCCCTCCTCAGAGCCCCACTCCGTCGCAGGCTCTTTTGGATGCCGTGGTGGAGGCTCCTTCTGCCGAGGAGCGGCGTAAATGCAAGGGTAAGGAGATCTCTACCGAGGAGGCCCCGACTTCTAACGATGACGTCGTCGAGGTGCCGCCAGGTTTGCTTTTTCCGCCGAAGTGTAATGCCTTTATTTTCCGAAGTTCTTTTTGTTCTCACCAGCTGCTCGTTTTGCCATGCAGAAGAGTCACTTACTCCAAGTTGGGCGGCCGAACACGCCCAGAAGCGAGCTCTCCGTGATGCCAAAGTCCTGAAAGGGAAGATCCCGAAGGAGCCTTTTTGGACGTTTACGGAGGACATGAATTTGTTCTCCGGAGACTGCCCCCAAATGGCTAAGGAAATCTCGAAGGGGGTGCTTACTGAGGCCTCCTTCAGGGCAATTGCGGTGGCTCATCCGGGCGATGACACCCTTGCAGCGAAGGTTACCGAGCACCCTGGCTAGGTATGTTGGTTTGCCCTTGAAGAATTTTTTCTAAGTGTTTGGCTTTTACTGACCTCGCCTTCATCTTTTTGCAGCTGCTGGCGTACGCTAGCTACCTCAGAGTTCGGGTGGCCAGGCAGACGCAGTTCCGAAACTCGGTCTTAGAGACCTTAGAGAAAACAAAGGCCATGTGTTCGGAACCGGCCATCAAGAACCTGCAGCTGGCTGATGCTGCGAAGAAGGAGGTTGCCGCCTTTCGGTAGGAAAAAGAGGAGATTTTGAAGGACTCATCCCAGAAGGTTTCTGACCTCAGTTCCGAGGTAGCGGGACTGCTTTCGGCCAATGAAGCGCTTCTAAAGTTGAAATCAGAGTCTGAAGAGCTCCTGGCGAGGTTGCTGATTGAGAAGAATGCGCTTCATGCCGAGGTTGATTCCTTGAAGATGGAGCCTGAGAAGAAGAAAAGGATAAAGGCGCTGAAGAAGGAGGTCATGGACCTGAAGGATGAGCTCGAGGACCTGGAGGTCGAGAAGGATAAATCTGACCAGATGACTAAGGTCGCTTTCCCGGACGGGTTTTGCCTCGCTCTGCACCAAGTCCTCCAGAGGTTCCCAAATCTGGACCTCTCTCTTTTTTAGTCTTTGAAGATACCCGAGGGGCCTCGGTGGTCCTGGTCAAAGATCGAGCATCTGAACTTGCCTCCTTCTTTCCTGGCGCCCAAGGTGGTGGAGAAGGATGCAGGGGCTGGTGGCTCTCGGGACGCCGAGAATTCTTAGTCTCTTCTAGGGCCCTTCGCCTTTTCCTCGTTCTTTTTTCTCTTCTTCTTCTTTCTGGCAATCCTTCTCCTTTGTAATCTTTAATGAAGATTTTTTGGCTAAGTCTTTTTGCGAGTTTTTTCATTTCCCTTTGCCCCGAACACATTCGCTCAAAAGACTTCGGGAAACGACATCTGCATTTGTTACGGCGAGTATCTTTGCGCGATTCGCTATTTCCAATTTTTCCCGAACATGATTCCTCAAGGGACTTCGGAAAATCATCTGCGCTTTTTTCGGCGAGCACCTTTGTGGAATTCTGGTTTTGTACTTCAAGAATTTCTCTAAGAAACTTTTGTACTTAGAATATTTCTCTAATTTGTACAACACAATTCTTCCATGAAACCTTAAGCATAGAAATTTTTCAAGGCATCTGAATGCCAAGTATTTTTTAATTCTATGCCATCGGCGTCGCCGAGTCTGTACACGCCTTTTCGTACTTCGGCAAGAACCAGATAAGGTCCTTCCCAATTCGTGTGAAGTACTCCGTGGGATGGCCTTCGGGGCACAAAGTCAGTCTTGCGGAGAACGAGGTCTCCCTTCTTGATCCCTTTTGGCCTGGCTCGTAAATTTATGGCCGCGGCCACTATTTGCTAAAAAGCTTTTCTTCTTAGCTCGGCTATTTCTCTGTGTTCGCCGATGAGGTCAAGCTTTGTTCTTAGGCCGAGGTTGTTTCCACTTTCATCGAACACTTGCACCCGCACTGATGGTCGTACTACCTCGATTGGAATGATGGCCTCTGTACCGAAGACTAGCGAAAAAGGCGTTTCCCCTATGGCTCTTCGGGGCGTTGTTCGCTAGCTCCATAATACGCTTTGGAGTTCTCCTGGCCATTTCCCTTTTGCTTCCCCCAGTCTCTTTTTCAGACCATCTTTTATGGTCCTATTAGATACTTCCACCTGCCCATTGCTTTGGGGGTGAGCTACTGGGGTGAAGTGCATCTTTATTCTGAGGTCGCTGATAAATTCCTGGAATCCTTTGTCTATGAACTGGGATCCATTGTCAGCTAGTAGCACCCTCGGTATGCCAAATCTGCATACGATGTTCTTCCATACGAACTTCTGCACTTCTTTTGCCGAGATAGTTGATAGTGGTTCTGCCTCAACCCATTTGGAGAAATAGTCTAGTGCTACCACGCAGAATTTCACGCCTCCAGGCGCTGTGGGGAGCGGCCGAATGAGGTCTATGCCCCAGACTGCGAAGGGCCAGGGATAGTCAGCCGAAGTTACCGTTTCCGAGGGTGTCCTCTGGATATTCGCGTGTCTCTGGCAACTACCACATTTCCGGACGAACTGCCTTGTGTCCTTTCTCAAGGTAGGCCAGAAGTATCCTTGGTGAAGTATTACTGCTGCAAGGGCGTCGGTTCCGATGTGCGAACCACAAATGCCTTCGTGGACTTCTTCGAGGATCATTTCAGTATCCTCCTCGTCCACACACCTTTGCAGCGGATTTGTGTATCCTTGCCGATATAACTCTTCGCCGATTAGGAAGAATCGGCCTGAGCATCTTCGCAATTTTGCAGCGTCACCGGGGTCTTCGGGTAGCACATTTTTTGTGAGATACCTTTTCATTGGGTATTTCCAACCTTTTCCCGAGGTTACTATGCTCAGTACTGCGATGCTCGGATGGTCCAACACCTCGGTGTATGTTTTTGATTTTGCCAAGCAATCTGCCTCGCTGTTATTTCTCTGGGGTATGTTCTCAATCCGTACGGCGTCAAACTCTTGGATGAGTTTTGCTACCAGCTCGTGGTATTTTGCCAAGGTTGGGTCCTTTGCCCCATAGTCTCCTGCCGTTTGGCGTACCACCAGCTAAGAATCGCTGTGAGCTTTCAGGTTCCTTATGCCAATTTTTCTGGCCAGGCGCAATCCTGCTATGAGGGCTTCATATTCCGCCATATTGTTGGTTGCATCAAAGTCGAACTTGATAGCCTTCATCACTTCTAGGCCTTCAGGACCCCTGATTATCACGCCAGCTCCCTAGTGTTCGGACCCCGACGCTCTGTCAACATGCAAAGTCCATTTGGGATCACCTTCGCCAGGATCCGGATGGCTGTCCTCGGTGGTGGGTACTTCGGCGATGAAGTCTGCCAGAACTTGAGCCTTTATGGCTTTCCGAGGTTCATAAGCGATGTCGTGTTCGTCAAGCTCTATACACCACTTGGAGAGCCTTCCGGAATAATCCACCTTCCTCATGACATCCCAAAGTGGTAGACTACTTCGGACGATGATACGGTGAGCCTGAAAGTATGGTCGTAGCCTTCTCCCTGCCAGCACCAAGGCATATATAGCTTTTTGCAACAAAGGATACCTGATTTCGGCGCCGTGCAGGGATTTGCTTACATAATAGACTGGCCACTGCTTCGGCCCCTCTTCTTTCACAAGGACCGAGCTCACAGCCTTTTCTGTGAGGGCGAGGTATAACACAAGTGGCTCTCCTACACGAGGTTGTCGCAGGGTGGGCAGGCAGGCTAAATAGACTTTAAGTTCTTCCCAGGCTGTTTGGCAGTCTTTGTTCCAAGGATGATTATTACCTCCGAGGTTGTTTTCCTCTTTTGTTGCCTTGGTGAGGACCTTGAAGAACGGCCGACACCTGTCTCCATACCTGGAAATAAACCTGCTAAGAGAGGTTATCCTTTCGGTGAGTCTCTGCACATGTTTTATTGTGCGGGAGTTTGAAACTCGAGCAGAGCCTTAATTTTTTCTGGGTTGGCATCAATGCCTCTTTCGGATACCATGTACCCCAGGAATTTTCCCGAGGTCACACCGAAGATGCATTTTTCGGGATTGAGACGGATCCCGAAGGCCCTGAGCTGGTGAAAAGTCTCCTTAAGATCCATGACGTGTTTCTCAGGCACCTTGCTTTTGACTATCATGTCGTCCACATACACTTCCATGTTTCTCCCTATTTGGTCTTTAAAGACCTTGTTCATCAATCTTTGGTAGGTGGCTCCTGCGTTTTTGAGCCCGAAGGGCATCCTGACGTAACAGTATGTTCCCCCCTAGGTGATGAAGGCGGTTTTTTCCTCATCTTCGTGGTCCATCCTTATTTGATGCTAACCACTGAAGGCGTCTAGAAAGCTCAGGAGTCCGTATTCGGCAGTCGAGTCTACCAATTGGTCTATTGGTGGGAGGGGGTATGAGTCTTTCGGGAAAACATCGTTCAAGTTTCTGAAGTCGATGCACATTTGGAGCTTACTGCTACCTTCTTTTGTGGCAATGACCACGTTGCTTAACCATTCGGGGTACTTGACCTCCCTGATAACCTCAGCGTCTAGCAGGCGCTGGACTTCGGTTTTGACGAAGTTATTTTTATGGGCTGAGATGCCCCGTTTCTTTTGCCGGATAGGCTTTGCTTCCGCACTTACTTTAAGGCTATGCTGTATTACGCCAGAGTTCACCCCTGGCATATCTTTCGGCGAGTAGGCAAAGAGATCTTTATTTTCCAGTAGAAAAGATACAAGTTTTTTCTTGTCACCTTCGGCCAAGCTCTTCCCTATTCGGGTAGATTGACCTGGGACAAGTTCTACTGTTTCCATTTCCGCTTTCGCGAGATCTTCTTCCTTGTCCTTCTCTGGTGCCTTTGCCTTCATTGTTTGTGCGAGGTTGTTTGCTGGAGCTTTTCATGCTTTGATGAACACCCCCTTACTTCGCCTTGATCTATGAAGATCTCTACATCTCCATCCTTGGTGGCGAAAGTGATAGTCAAGTACTTCACATCAGGGCGAATGTGCAGATTTCCCTGTGTCTGCCTTCCGAGGATGGCGTTGTAGGATGAAGGGACATCCATGACAATGAACCTCGTCATCGTGGAGGCGTATAATTCAGCAGTCCCATCCACCGAAGTGCCTTTCATCATCAAGGGGAGATCAATCCATCCGAGGACAGGTAGTTCGGACGGTCCGACCCCGAAGGTAGGCGAGGTGACGGGCTTAAGCTCGCTGCTGGATATGCCCAAGTTCGGCAGTAGGTGTGAAAACAGGATGTCAGCGTTCGATCCATCATCAAGCAGTACTCTCTTAATGTCCCAGTTTCCTATCCTTGCCATGATCAGTAGCGGATCGTCATGGGGAAAAATGACGGTGGATCCATCCTTCCGGGCCAGTTTCCTTGCCGGACTCTGATATCCCATGACTGCTATCTCTCTGACCTTCCTTTTTCTTTCCGAGGATGGGATCCCTGTCGTGATTGTCTGAATTACCCCAGCCAGAGGTGGAGGACGCCTTTTCGAACTTTGGTTCCTCCGCCTGTCGGAGTCGTAATCCTCATCCTCGGCCTTTTCTCCTTCATCTTTTCTCCCTTTCGGAGAAGGCATCCGCAGATATTGTCGAAGTTGACCCAGTTTTATTAGCGACTCAATGTACTTCTTCAGTTGGAAGCAGTCTTCGGTGTCATGGCCGTGGTCGCGATGAAACTGGCAGAACTTCTTTATATTTTTCTTGTTGTCAGCGGTCATGGCCCTTGGCCGCCGAATCTGCGTCCCCTGCCTTTCCATCGTCATGAGGATGTTTGTCCCTGTGGTGTTCAGGGGTGTAAAAATTGGGAGTTTCCTTCCCCTCGGTCTCTGACCTCGGCCTGTCTGTTCAGTCAGATGCCGAGTTTGCTGGCGGGAGCCTTCGACGCGGGCGTGATCGGACTTCGGCCCACCCATTCTGAGCTCCTCGGAAGTCATGTGCTGTTTGGCCCTTCGGTAAAATTCACCGAGGGTGTCCGGGGGGTCCTTAGAGAACTTGTAAAACAGCTGTGAGTCCCTCCGAATGCCCCGCGTCATGGCGAGGATGCGTATTTCGGGCCGTAAGTCCGGGATGCTCAAAGCTTCCCTGTTGAACCTTTCGACATAGTTGCGTATGGTCTCTCCGTTCCTTTGCTCTATGTCAAACATTTGGACAGGCACCTTCGCCGTCGGCCGGCTTCCAATCAACTGCTGCGTGAAAGCTGTGGACAACTCCTGGAACTCAGTGATGGTTCCTGGAGCCAATGAAATGTACCATTCAGTTGTCGGTCCCGTGAGGGTGACTTCGAAGCATTTGCACATGGTAGCATCGTCAGCACTGTGCATTATCATGCTGCGTCTGTACTTGGTCAGATGGGCCTGCGGATCAGTGCGGCCGTCATAAACCTCCAGCCGAGGTACTCCGAAGTCGCCTGGCATGGCTGCCTCAACTACGGCCTGGATGAATGGGTACTCATCTTCACAGAAGGTTCCCGACAGTCTAGCCCAGACGGGTTTGCAAGGTACCTGTTTTTCCACCCTGTCCAGCCTTGCTAGTATCCTCTCCAAAAGAACCGTGGCGTTAGGCTCTTCCTCTGGGAAGGGAGATTGCCACCGCCTCTTTAGGGAGTGAGTTCAGGGTCGATGGGACAGAAACCTCGCCTCAGGCGACGAACTTCTTCGTTGTGAGACTTTGGGTCGCTTGGACCCTGTTCGTCCCATAGGCCGTTTCCCGAGGGGTATGTTTCCGTAGAGGATTCTTCACGCGGGTCTCCACTTCCCGAACTGCGGTGGGTCGATTTTGGGCTTTTCTCCCGAGGGTGTGTTGGTGAGGGAGGTCTTTGGGCCTGAGTTTGTTGTGGCCATCTTTGGTCCATCTGCTGTGTCATCTCAGCCACGACCGAACACTGAAAGTCCTGTAGAAAGCTCATAGTAATGACTAAAGGGCGGTCTTCCTCGGGCGCAGAAGTCCCTGGGAATGTTTGCTCAGCACCCGGTTGGTTCTCAGGCACAGACGGGGACCTCGGGAGTCCCTTGTCCTTAGAACGCCGAGTTTCAACGACGGCGACCTCAGAGCGGGTTCCCACAGACGGTGCCAAATGATGCCCAGCGGCATCTTCTTAGGGTGACATTGAGACTTGAGAGGGAGACCGCCGGGAGGCCAGATTGCCCAGGGGGGCGTGCCTGAAAAGCTTAGGAAAATAGGGTTAGGAGGTCCCCGGGGTGTGTTTCCGGGGAGGAGCCTCCGACGCCCAAGTCAGTGGTGCTGAGAGAAAAGGGAGGAATAGCACTAAGAGGCTTGGTGGACTTGCCTGTTTGTATTTTCTCAGAGAGGGAGAGCTGGATCCCCTGCCAACCGTTTGTTTCCTGGTATTTATAGGAATGTCCAGCCCGTTCAGATCGTGACACGTGTTTGGTCGGATGTTCTCTGAATTTCTGGGCATAGGGGACAAGTAGCTGGTGGCAGGCTCCTTGAGCCTTGAACCGAGACAGGCCGTGACGTGACCTGGATGGCGTCGGCGTGTCAGACCGCCATTTGAGGCGATCTGTCGCGTCTGTGGGTGACACATCAGAGGCTCCTTAAATGCTCCTGCCGTACTACCGAGGTCCCTGGCCGAGGTCGTCCTCTGGTACGAACGATGCCCCTTCGGGAAATATGCTCGCAGTTCGGGGGTTCCCTAATTCAGGGGTTCTGCCTTCGGGGGATCTTCTTTGCCTTGCACTAGCAGGTGTTTCTTCTCCGAAGGTGATCTGTTTAGTACCTCGGGGGGCTAATAGTATCCTCAAGTCTCCTGACGTCCCGAGCTCGGGATCTTCAGCTTTGTTACGAGGTGCGTGATTCCACCTTTCCTTGGGTAACGCTAGGTTTCCAGGCCGTTCTCCCGGCAGGGAGTTCGGCCAGATAGAGGCGACAGCCCTTCAGCTATCATATTGTATCCCACATCAGGCATTCTTTCCTTGCAGTTATTAGTGTACGAAGGCTACCTTTAGGACTGGCCATCCAAGTAAACCTTCACCCGAAGTTAGGCAAAGGAAAACTTGGCCAAGGCCAAGGAGATGTTCACAAGCTCATGCATGAAATATGGCGAGCTCAACAAGGTCGCCAAGGAGGATCTGGCCAAGCTTCACCAATTGGTGTTGGAGAGCCATCGGGGGCTCTTCAATGAGTACTCTTCTAAGATAGCCGACCTTAAGGCGAAGGTGGAGGAGCTGAGTACAGCAAGGGAGGTCCTTCAGAAGGAAAAGGAGGATGCATAGCTGATTTCACTGAGGCATTGAAATCAATGTTGAGCTTTTTGTGAAGATTGATCAGCTGAAGAAGTGGTAGAAAATGAACACAAAGGTGGAGAATGAGATGGTGGCACTGAAGAAAAAGGTGGAACATTTGAAAACTGAAATGGCCAGGGCAGATGAGGCATCGAAGTCTTCTTTTAAAGATGGTTTCTGCCTTGTTCACCACCATATTCTCTCACGCTTTCCTGACCTTGACATCTCTTTACATAGAACCCTCAATATCCCCGAAGGACCATCCTTGACGTGGTCAAAGAGGGAGTACCTCAAGCTTCCCGGGCATCCTCCTTAAACTAAAGATGTTGGCGACAATGATGATAAGGATGATGCCAAGGATATTGATGCCGAGGAGCCCAAAGATGGGCAAAATAGCCCATAGGGATCTATTTTTGTACTATATATATATATATTACTTTGTATTTTGTCTTTTTAAATGGAATATCCTTCATTTCCAAAATTTTGGGAAAGTCCATGATTAGTACAACGTTGGAAGCCATTTTAGACTTCGGCATCTAACATAGTTTGGTCCCAAAAGCCTTTCATTGATTCATTATGTTCAGCTGATTTACCATCTTTGGCATTGCAAGGCCCAACGCTTTCGGTCGTTAGCTATCCTTAACAAAAAATATTACCAAGAATTCCAAACCTTAACCTGCTGTTTTGGAGAGTTATGAGTATTTTGCTTAGTGTTTAGAATAGAATTCAAGCAATGTTTCTGGGAAACTTGCTATGTACAAGAACACTTAGGTACTTTCAGAATCAACCATATTCAGTTAACCTCCTTCAGTAGGCTTCCTTCCTAACACTTTAGGCAACTTAGGAGAACACCACATTCTGTTGATTTCATTGTAGAGGCATCTCATATTAAGGCTCCTTTCTTGGAAATTTCTAAGTGTATAATTTTTTCAAAGAGTCTGAATGCCATGTGTTTTTCAACTCTTCTCCTTTAGTATTTATGAGTTTATAGACTCTTGGCCGAACTTCTTTGGTGACCAAATAAGGTTTTTCGCAATCTTCCTGAAGTATGCCATAAGATGGTCTGCAGAATTCTAGTTCAGCCTTTCAGAGAACAAGGTCCCCATTCTTGATCCTTTTAGGCCTGACATGCAAGTTTGTAGCAATGGCTACCCTTTGTTGAAACTATTTTCTTCTGAGTTCGACCATCTCCCTATGTTCATCAATCATATCTAATTTGGTTCTTAAACCAAGGTTGTTCCCTTCTTCATCAAACACTTATACTTTAATAGATGGTTGTATGAATTCGACAGGGATAATGGCCTTAGTGCCGAATATGAATGAAAAAGGTGTGTCACCAGTAGCTCTTTTAGCAGTTGTTCAAAAACTCCATAGTACACTTGAGAGCTCTTCAAGCCATTTCCCTTTGGCTTTTTTCAACCTCTTCTTGAGACCATCTTTTATTGTCCTATTGGACACCTCAACTTGTCCATTGCTTTAAGGATAGGCAATTGGGGAGAAGTATAATTTTACCATGAGGTTGGTTGCAAATTCTGAAATCCTTTATCAATGAATCAGGAACCATTATCTACTACTATCATTCTCAACACACCGAATCTGCATATGATGTTTTTCTAGTTGAACTTCTTGATGTCCTTTGCCAAAATTGTTGCTAGGGACTCTTCCTAAACCCACTTACTGAAATAATCCACTACAACTATGTAGAACTTCATTCCTCCAAGAATTGTCAGGAGATGACCTGTCTGGTCAATACCCTAACCAGCGAAGGGGTAAAGATAGTCAATCGAAGTTATCACTTCTAAGGATCTCTTTGGATGGGCGTGTGTCGCTGGCACTTAATGCATATTTTTATGAATTGCCTTGCATCCTTCCTTAAAGAAGGCTAGAAATATCCTTGCCAGAATAGTATCCCAGCAAGGGCATCAGTCTTAATGTGAGATTTGCAGGCTACTTCATGGACTTCATTAAGGATTATCTCAATGTCCTCTTCACTGATACACCTTTGTAGTGGCTTTGCGTACCCTTATCTGTACAATTCTTCCCCAATCATGAAGTATCTTCCAGAGCATCTACGTACCTTCACCGCTTCTTTTAGATCTTGGAGTAAGGATGAACTGGCTAGGTATTCCTTTATGTGGCCTTTCCACCCATTTTTTGGTGTGGTGAGTGCCATTATGGCTATGCTCAAGTAGTCAAGTACCTCTGTTGGCTGTTTTGAGTTTGCCAATATGTTAGCTTTGATGTTCTTTTTCTAAGGTACCTTTTCTATGCTTAGTTTGTCAAATTCTTGGATGAATTTTGTGATATGGTTGTGGTATGTCACCAGGCTAGGATCTTTGGCACCATATTCGATCGTCGTCTACCGTACAACCAACTGTGAGTCACTATACACGTTTAGATTCTTGACACCAAGTCTTTTTGCCAATCATAATCCAGCCGTGAGGGCTTCATGTTCAGTGATGTTTTAGGTGACTTAAAATCTAAACTTAATAGCATTGGCCACTTTCACCCCTTTGGGAACTCGGAGTATTATCCCAGCCCCCTGGTGTTCTGCCTCTGAAATGCCATCTACATACAAGGCCCAATCGACTTCCTCATTATCGAGGTTATCGGGGGCATCCTCAGTTCCAGGCAGTTGAGCAATAAAGTCTGCTAAAGCTTGACCTTTTATGGCCTTCCTCGCTTCATATGTCATGTCATATTCTCCAAGTTGAATACACCATTTTAACAGTCAGCTGGAATGATCCACTTTTTTCATGACATCCTAAAAAGGCAGGTTACTTCGGACCATGATAGAATGTCCTTGGAAATAGGGTCAGAGCCTCATACTTGTGATGGTTAAGGCATAGATGGCTTTTAGAAGTACAGGGTACCTAACGTCGGCACCGTGCAACAATTTGCTGACATAATATACCAGCCACTATTTTCCTCCTGTTGCCTCATCAGTACCAAACTTACCACTTTCTTGGTGAATGCGATGTAGAGGATGAGAGGTTCTCCTTCCTGTGGTTGTCAAAGTGTCAGCAAATGGGTAAAGTAGTTTTTAAGTTCATCCCAAGCCCTTTGGCAATCTCCATTCCAAGGATGTTCCACGGGGCTGAGGTTGCCTTCATTTTTCGCAGCTTTGGTGAGCTCCTTAAAGAATAATCGGCAATGATCTCCATATCTTGAGATGAATCTGCTGAGGGCCATTATCCGCCTTGTAAGCCTCTGTGCATCCTTGGTAGTTGTGGGAGTTCAGAATCCCATAAAGGCCTTAACCTTTTATGGATTGGCATCTATACCTATTTTGAATACAATGTAGTCGAGGAATTTACTAGCAGAACACACACTTTTCAGGGTTAAGACGGATCCTAAACTTTCAAAGTTGGTGGAATGTTTCCACCAAGTCCATGATATGATTACTAGGTATTTTACTCTTAACTATCACATCATCAATATAGACTTCCATATTTTTCTCAATTTGGGAACCAAACACCCTATTCATTAGCCTTTGATATGTGGCTCCTACATTTTAAAGGCCAAAAGGCATTCAAATGTAACAACAGTTCCCAGCTTCGATAATGAAGGTGATTTTTTCCTCATCTTCTAGATCCATCCGAATCTAGTGGTGTCCACTAAAAGCATCGAGGAAGATAAGTATACCATATTCGGCAGTGGAGTCTACCAATTACTTTATTGATGGCAGAGGATACGAGTCCTTTGGACAGGTGTCATTAATATTTCAAAAGTTGATGCACATTCAGAGTTTATTGCTCCTTTCCTTTGTGGCAATAACAATGTTGCTAAGCCATTTTGGGTACTTGACCTCCCTTATTATGCTTGCTTCCATTAGCTGTTGGACTTCAGTTTTAACAAAATTGTTTTTATGTGCCAAAAGGCTACACTTTTTCTGTAGAATGGGGTTAGCCTCTGAATGTACTTTAAGGCTATGCTGAATTATACCCGGGTCTATTCCAGGCATATCCTTTACCAACAAAAAATTCCCAGTTGGCTTGCTAAACACCAGCCTCATAGGATTTGTAACACCATCCTCAGGGAATTCGTGACACCAATCGAGGATTTTTAGCATCCACCCTAAAAAAATATATGTGACCAACTTCGGGAAAAGGGTCTCTTCTTTACCTTCGAGGGGATACTACCAACCTCAGAAGCATGGGTCCCCCACCCTCAACGGAGGAAAAATGCCTCCCGAGTAAGGTTCGCCCATCCGAAGGGCCTTCTTTGATAGCCCTCGATGAAGATTTCTCCTCGAAAGGGTCTTGCACCTCCAAGGCAGTCTTATGAAGAAATGACAAATATGGTTAGGGAACCTCTAACATAGAGGCCTCACACACACCCATACTTTCTGGTCAGAACTACCTATGACCAGCTAAAGATGCCTGCCTCCAACGGTATGGACCCGATCTAGCCGAATACCTGTCATGATCTGGGTAAGCTGTGCAAAACGGCCTCCTCCCCCCACCCTCCTATAAATACTTAGGAGGTTCCTTGGTAAGGACAACGGGACTCTCACTTTTTTACTCTTTTCCCTTAAACAACTTTTCTCCTGTGTACTAACTTGGGTGTCGGAGGCACCTCCTCCAGAAACATACTCTGGGGAGCTCCTAACCCTCTTTCCTCAATGTTACCACCTCAAAAAAATGGGAGAATTACAAGTGTGTCATAGTAGCAAAAACCATCGTACTCTGTTATTCTCACTATAGTGATTAAAGTGTGGGGGGAAAAAGTTATGATCAACACCTCCTTAAAAGTGTTCCAACTTGGTAACTTAGCACCCAATAAAAGCCTTATGGATTGCTTGTTTGTCGAGCAACCTATGGACTTTTTTGTAAGGTTTTGGAAATTTGAGTACTCAATTGCAAAACACTCAAGAAAGAGACTTGGAGAGTTATGGGAAGGATATGAATGGTATGAAAGTGCTATTGGAGGACCAAATTGCTCATGGAAGACAAGTTTGGAGAAAGAAAACACTACAGGCATTAAGGACCTAAATTTCTTAGTGTAAATCTTAAGGTGTTCAAGCTTTTGACTTAAGGCAAATGATGGAATTGTGGGGTTATGCCACTATGAGGGAGGTAGCCAAGGCTTGATAAATAATAAAAAATGTTGGGCGCATGTGTACCAATGAGTTTAAGACAAAGAGACCATAATTAGTGAGAAGAAAAATGACATAATGCAAGGTTAAGCTTGCTTAAGTGTGTTTTGTGCGCTTAAGCTCATTTATGGCCATTTATGTGGCCAATTGACTTATCTCTCTCCTTGCATTTCTGTTGGCCTACCTTTGTTCTGTAGAAGGTCTTAGGGGTCCCTGATCCCCTCGCCTTATGGCAACCATTTTCCTGTTTCATGAAAATTAGAAGAGCACAATATATATACTGTGTTTTATGTACTTAACACTAGTAGTTGACCCAACTAAGCTATATGTATGCAACTATATGCATCATGTCATATACACATAAACCACATTCAAACCTGGCTCTGATAGTAGCTTTTGGTACCACTGTGAGAGCATAAATACAGTGATAATATTTAATGTGTCAATCTCCTAGGAGCTATGCATGTTCTATAGGCCATCAGAACAATGCTCACTATATTACCCAATTGGCCTTCTGGGTCTTTATGCCAATATATGTATATTGGTCAAACTATAACACATATATTTACATTTATGCATAGTATGGCAGCTAAGAAGGAAACACTAGCACAATTCTTAGTTTTGGCTTCCACACATTAGGTAGTCTTGTTAAGTTCTAGTGGCCAGCCACTGCACCTATAACTTCCACTAATAAACTGTATCATTCTAGCCATGTAACCCCCTATTTTCTTTGTTCAATTATCAAGTAGAGACTTAGAGAAAACCAATAATTTTTTTATTTTACACCAAAAGCCCACCTATCGACCAAGTTATGGATTTTTTAAGTTGGTTACCAAATTCTGACTAGATGAACAGTAACTTAGCCAAGTTTGGAATGCCATATATTTGCCTACAGAGCTCTAAATTTAGAAATTCCAAATTCTAGTTCAACCTATGTATGCGCTCTAGGCATGGTCAAAATTTCATACCCAAACTCATTATGTAAAGTAAGTTATGGCTCTTGCAGTACAGGGTACAAAATGCCTGTACAAAATTTCATAAAATTCATACACTTCATCTCCAGGTACAAAACCAACATGGGCAGCTTCTTGCATGTCTTAAACACTTTGGAAAGTCATTCCCTTGAATTTAGAGGCATTCCATAACCATTAAACAAAATTTTCTTTGGAACAGTTAATGAGTTGCAAAATGGACAGAATTGAACATTCAACCTCACACATCACCTTATTGCTTCATATATCAGCCATACATCATCCATAGTGCATTTACATGCATAGATGCATCATACATATGTTATCACTTAGTTAGGTATGTACACTAGCTTCTTGGAGAGTCTTACAAACATAATGCATTCCAGAAACTTCAAATGATAGCTGCTACATAAGGCAAAAAGTACCAACACTAAAATTAGTAAATGTGCTTTAAAAATCATGAAAAACTCTAGTTTAATGCTAGACATATGGAAGTTCATGTACCTGATATTTCATAGGAAAACTCAAACTAGAACTATTAGTTTGAACATTCTCTTTCAGGTGTTCTTGAAAATCGATAGAAAGGGGAGTAAGCTCTTTGTAAAGAACTTAGTACGGGCTTTCAATGTAAAGTCTTCCATAGCAATGTACCACCTGAAATCCAAAGAAATAAAAAAATACAAAAACAACACATATACATAAGTATGGCAACCATATGCACCAACAAACATAGCAACAAACACATGTAATGCTGGCAGAAATAACACATTAGGGTTAGCCCATAATTAAAATGATAAGATATCACTTTAGTAACACTATGGCAGCCCTCCTCAAGCTTTTTCTTGGTCTTAAGAGTCTTTTAGGTCTTAGTTAGTACTAACTTGGGCTCTAGAAACCGTTCTTTCTTGCTGCCATCTTTAGCATGGTAACACGAAGGCCGAAACCTTGGCATGCTTCTTTCCCCTTAACCCATACTTGATTCCTTCAGCTTTTTGCTGTCTTCCAAACATGGTCTTAGCTTCATGGGTGTTTAGAAATACAGTAAACAATCCAAGAAACTTTAGAAAACCCTTACCTTTTGCTATGAAATCTGAGAACCCAAATAGAACCAAAATTAGGTTTTCTTGCACTCTTTGATGTCTTCTTTACTTTCTCTTTCTTCCTCTTGCTTTCTTAAGGTATGGTGGCTATGGAGGATGGTGGAGAAGGTTAAGGAAGAACTGTTGGCTCCTAGGGGACGAAATTTAGAGGAAAAGGCAAGAAAATGAAGATTTTTCTTCATTTATACATCATTTTGACCTTGGTGGCATATATGCAAATTTTTGAAACTCTGGCCAACACTTGGACAGATTATATCCAGCTATTTCAGCTAGGAAATGATGTTTTTTTCCACCTTTAACCTTGTCAAAGATCATTATAGCTTTTAGACAAAAAGGTGGACACTTGGATCCTTAGTTGGCATTATGCGATAAATGATCAACTTTGCCTTCTTAAGCACTTTGGTCCCTAGCAATATCATTAATTCCATCCATGTCCTTTCCATAGCCATCTTTAGAAATTTGAGGAACTGAGTACCCAACTTTTGTAACCTTACAATTTAGTCCATAGGTTACTTGAAAATTAGGCGAAGTGCCAATGCTTTCTTAAGCACCAAGCTATCATTGTTTTTGTCACTTAATGGGGTGTATATTGAATACTTTACACTTCACAAATCTTGCACTCTGGAGAAAATTAAAGCATATAAGTTTAGGTCTTTATGTTATAATTTTCCCATTTTGTGAAGGTGTAACATCCACCTTGGATGCAAGCCCTAGTGGTGAGTCACAAAATTCCTTATCCACGTGCTACTAGGCTCTATAGCCAGAGGAAGACTGTAGTTAGTACTGTTACTTACCCAACAAGTTACCCAAGTAGACTAGAATCATAAAGATTCTCAAGTAAAATACCTGCAACAAAATCAACTACCACGATAACCCTCAGTGGTTACCCGCCCCAAGAACTTCAAAATTTGCACAACATAACTAGGGAGTGAGAATTCAGTAATTCTTAGTAAGGGACTTCACTGTACCTACAACAAAATTATTAAGGACTCCACATATGAGAAAATATGTAACCTGCTATGAGATCATACAACATGAGGTCTAATATATGCATATACCTAGGTCCCTTGAGACCTCTCCTCATCCTGCTCCTTGAAATACAAGGCATTGCCTTGTCCTTTAGCAAGCTTAGGTTGCCAGCCTAACTAGTGATAAATCACCAATTGAACCTGTCCTGTTTATGTTGTACAGGGGCATTAGGGTAGGACTATTGTAGACTAGACCATAAAGACCTTATGGACTAGGTGCACTAAGGTTTCACCTTGCAGCCTCGTGGCTAAATGCACGACTAGGCTACCAAGGGTTCTAAACCTTTCACCCAAGCCAGTGATACCTAGTTGTGATCCTCTGTAAACTAGTTTTCTTGCTTATTGTTACAGCCCTTCTAGAGGGAGGTAAGGACTTTAGAATTTAGTTTAGAAGTTTAATTTAAGTTTGCCTAGCAAGAATTAAGAAGTTTGCCAAAGTTCACTAAGTTCCGACAAGAATAAAGCTCTGAACTAAGTTCAGGGGCAAAATGGTAATTTTGCACCCTGAGTGGCCGGGACGAGTCCCGAGTGTTTTAAAATGAATTTTTAGAACTTAACTTTTAACCTTAACTCAAACTCAACAAATAGACAAGAATTTAATCAAGAACTGTCAAGTTACAAAGATGGGGGACCTAATTGCACAAAACTTGAAACCTTGGTGGTTTGAGGGGTTAAGTGGGGTTTAAGAAGAGGGAAGAAGGGTTTGGAGCTCCATAACCCGTTTTCCAGCTTCTCAACTCCATTTCTCTCTCAAATTAAGCTTGGAATCAAAAGCTTTTGGTGCCAAAAGGTGTGGTTTGAAGTGTTCAAGCTTGGAGAAGTGATTTTCAAGCTTGAATCCATGTTTTTGAGGCGTGGAAGAGTGTTTTTCTCCATCCCCTGTTTTTGAACGAGGTATGAATCATGTTCTTGATTGAATTCGTGTTATTTGATTGATTGGAAGCTTGGGTTTTGGTTGGAAGAGGTGTTTTTGATGTTTAGGAGCTTTGTTTTGGTTTGAATTTGTGTAGAACTTTGGAAGCTTATTTGGAAGAGGAAGGGTTCGAATTCTTGCTTGTTCTTGGTGTTAAGGTAAGGGAGAAAGTGTTTTTAAGTTGTTGGATTGCTTTTGGATTGAAATGGATTGAGAAAGTTGAGTAATTTTTGGGTATGGTATGAAGAAACGTTTTGGGAATTATGATGGACTAGCTAAATTCGAAGGGTTGGTTTGTTGCTTCTAATGCATCATAGTTTGGCTTTGATAGTTGGTTTTGTTCCTTGCAACATGTACTTCATGTGTATGAAATTTGGTAACTTTTGATGCATGTTTGCTATATGTATTTGGTTGCCAAAGTTCGTAGCAGCAAACGGCCGAATTCTGCATTTCTGCAGAATTGGCGACGCGGCGCCAATTGGCCCGAAAATTGGCGACGCGTCACCAATTCAATTTTCAGTCACAGAACGTTTGTTCGCTGGCGACGCGTCGCCAATTCCTTTTGCCTTTGGCGACGCGGCGCCAACACAAGAAAATGGGGGGTTTGACTTTTTGCTGCGTTGACCCGACCGAGACTACGGAAGGCTCGGAACGTGCCTAAGGGTCCGGGGATCCCGATGGTACTCTGAAACTTTCGAAAGTCCCACCGGAAGTATGAGTTTTCTTGAACTGTTTGAGGTAAGTAAGTTGCTTAGGCAACAAGTAAGGAAACAAATGTTGCAATTGAACTTAATTAGCTATCAATAGCTCAGGTGAGAGGTTTAGAACCCTCGTCGGCCTAGCCGTGCGGTAGCCACGAGGCCCCGAGGCGAAACCTTGTTCATCTAGTTTACATCAAAGAGGCCCTGCGGCCTAGTCTACAAGTCCCATCATAAATTCCCCTGCATAACAACTAGGTGAGAGGTTCTATGTTTGAATGAGGCTTGCTAAGGTTCGCCCTTGAGCCATATGATAGGTTGCTAAGTGATAGCGCTTGGCCTATATGTCAGGTTACTAAGTGATTGCGCTTGGCCTGTATATGTATCAGGTTGCTAAGTGATTACGCTTGGCCTGATACAGAGGACTACTTGAGGAGAGGTCTACCGGCCTAGTATATATATATATGACTAGTACCCTCATGCTGTGTGAGCTCGCAGCCAGAGTCCTAGTAATTTTTCTTGCAGGTACATCGAAGACCCTTACTGAGAATGTTGAATTCTCACTCCCTGTTTGTTATGCAGAGTCTGGAGTAGCAGGACCGGATAATCACTGAGGATTATCACGGTAGTACCTTTTTGTCTGTAAAGGTACGGTAGTTGAGAAACTTTAAGTTTCTAGCTTGCTTAAGTGTTTAGTTGGTCTGTTGGTCAGGCTGTGGTACTAACTTGCTTCTTCCTTTGGCTGCAGAGCCTAGTAGCACTTGGCACAGGACTTGTGAGACTCGCCACTGGGACAGGAGTCCAAAGTGGGAGCTAGGGTAAAAGATCTCAGCAAAGTCTTGTATTTTGATATAGTATTTTATTTTGCCTCCAGTATTTATGTTATAAAGAGTCCTTGACTCAGGGGATTGTTCTCTGGGTGAGAGCATTAGTTACTTAGGTATAAATGCTTTCACGAGCGGTGTATGTGTAGTTAATCACTCAAAGGTTGATTTTGATATGCTTTGGGATTTTGTATTTATTTATATAGAATTTTACCTAGCCGGCTAAATGTCTAAATGATTAAATGTTTTATGGTTTTAATAAACCAAGTCAAAGCATAAGTGCATACATATTGCATTTCTAGGTTAATCAACTAGTAGCATTGGATTTAATCCACACACATAACCAGCTAGCCAATTACAATCCACCGTGAGACAAACGCTCACAGGGTATCCCGGGCGGGGGCACGGGGATCGTGTCACTTATGGTAGAAGTAACCATAAAATGTTACAAAACCCAAAAAATTTTTTAGGTCTTAAAGGACTTTTGAAAGTCTCGGAGTACCCCTAGAATGCTTAGACCCCATGGTACCCTAAGAACCGCCTTAGTTCTTTCGTTGACCTTCATGGCAAAACTTGGAAAATTCAGCCAACATGTCTATGGCGACGCGTCACCACAGTAGGTAACATTCTACCATTTTTTCCTATAATGGTGACATGTCACGAGTACTAGCGATGATTGGCGACGCGTTGCCAATACCTCCGACAGCCCAAAAAATGCCCAATTTCGCTACTATGAATTTTGGACACTTTCGAAACAGATCAAACAGCCTCCAAACTTCACATACATGTAAAACATGTTGCATAGATCACAACCAACTATTACAAGCCAATCTATGATGCATTATAACTTCATTCCAATCATCATATACCTCATTGTCCACCATAATTCAACCTTGCCCACTAACTAATGCTGTTGCTAGAACTACTTGAATTCATCAAGCAATCTAACTCCAATAGAATTAATTGAACTCAAAAACATAACCCCTGTACCTCAACTCCAAGTAACAAGCAAGAATTATGCAATTCTTTTGCACCAACCAAGTTCCACATATTCCGACCTAAGTTCCAAGCAAACATGGCAGAAAACCTCAAGTTATTAACTGCTAACCAAAACCCAAGCTCCCAATGAACTAATAAACATGAAATCAATCAAGAACACATTAATTACCTCATATCAAAAATAGGGGATTGAAGAAAACGCGCTTCAAAGCGCCAAAACCATGATTTTATGCTTGAAAGAAGCTTCCAATGGCCTACATACTTGTGGTGGCTACACTTTTCACTTAAAATCCTTGATTTTGAGCTTCAATGGATGAAGAGGTGATGGAGTGAAGGATGAACTCAGGTTATTATAGCCATCCCCCATTTTACCATCTTTTAAACTAAGTTTAAAACCCGAGCCACCAAACTATTAGACATGGTACACTTAAACCCCTTTCTTTTCGTAACCTTAGTCACTCTTGGTCAATTTTTTTGTTTATTTCAACTAAGTTTGGGTTAAAGCTAAAACTTACGTTATAAAAACTCATTATAACCACTCAGACCTCAGCCCGACTCATCAAGATGCGAAATTAAAATTTTTCTGTCAAACCTTATTTTGTGCCTAACCTTCTCGGAACTCAGTGAACTTTGCTAAACTTTCCTATACTTGCTATGTAAACTTGAATTAAGGTTCCAAACTGAATTTAGAGCAATTTACCTTCCTTAGGCATGTTTCCCACTAGGAGAGCCATAACATTCTCCCCTTGTTCTGGAATTTGGTCCCCCAAATTCCGCTGCAACTCTAGAAAAGCACTAGGGTATCTTTTCAACATATCCTGCTCCATTTCACAGGTAGATTCCTCTTCACTATGGATAGACCAAAGGATCTTAACCGTTGGAATCCACTTAGTTTGAAGTTTCTTGACTTGCCTATCAAGTATTTGAATAGGTTTCTCTTTGTAGGTCAAGTCTTCTCGGATCGGTACCACTAAAGGATTAACTACTTGTCCCGAATCCACTGTGCATTTCTTAAGTAGACTAACGTGAAACATGTTACGCACTTGGGATAGGTTAGGTGGTAATGCCAACTGATAAGGAACCTTTCCTATTTGCTCCAATACCTCATAAAGTTTGATGTACCTTGGGGCTAACTTACCCCTCTGTCCAAAATGGGTAACTTCTTTATGGGCAACACTTTAAAAGGTACTTTGTCCCCAACTTCAAAGCTCAAATCTCTTCTTCTCAAATTTGCATACTTGATTTGCCGGTCATTGGCTGCCTTAATCAATTTTTGGATTAACTTGATCTGAACTGTGGTATTAGCTATGATTTCAGGATCGATAATGACTATATTTGAAGGGTCTGCCCAACAATGGGGTGCCATACAACATCTTCCATATAAAGCCTCATATGGTGCCATACCTATAACATTTTGATGACTATTATTATAAGCAAACTCAATGAGTGGCAGATGTTGATCCCAATCACGTCTGAAATCAATAGCACACATACGTAACATATCCTCCAAAGTTTGGATTACTCTCTCAGATTGGCCATCCATCAGAGGATGGAAAGCGGTACTAAGACTAAACTTGGTTCCCAATGTCTTCTGGAAAGCATTCTAAAATTGTGACACAAACAAAGGATCTCTATCAGATATAATCTAATCCGATATACCATGGAGTCTCACAATCTCCTTGAAGTACAACTAAGCCAACTTTTCCAATGTATAAGTGATCTTGATAGGTATAAAGTGTGCCGACTTAGTCAGCCAATCAACCACTACCCATATAGCATCATGCTGACTCTGAGTATTTAACAATCATACTACGAAATCCATAGTAATGGACCCCCACTTCCTCACTGGAAGAAGTAAACTCTGAAGTGTACCTACTAGTTTCTAATGTTCAGCTTTAACCATTTAGCATGTCAAACACTTTCTCACATATCCTCCTGCATCCCTTTTAAGTCATGGCCACCAAAAATGCATCTTCAGGTCATGATACATCTTACTAACACCAGGGTGAACGTGCAAAATACTACTGTGTGCCTCCTATAGGACTTGCTGCCTCAGTCCTTCCACATTTGGTACATAGAGATGATCTTCATAATGTAGTATTCCATCCTTGTATTGGAATTCCTTCTTTATAGTACGAATCTTCACTTCTCCTGAAATTTTCTTCAATAATGGATCTTTCATTTGAGTGTCCTTAACTCTAACTAACCAAGTTGATTGTATTTCCAGAACGTAGAATAGGGATTTCTCTTAGTTTTTCAAAAATTAATGCAAAGCCAAGAAACAATCTCCCAAAGCTCCTTCGGAGGAATTCGTGGCTTGATCCTTAGATAGGATCACTCCTCTGTACTTCTGGCTCAATGCATCTGCTACTACATTCCCTTTGCCAGCACATTACTTAATTGAACAATCATAATCTTTTATGCATTCAAACCATCGAAGTTGCATCATGTTCAAATCTTTCTGTGTGAACAGATACTTCAAACTTTTATGATCAGTGAAGATCCTGAACGAGCTCCCTATCAAGTAATGCCTCCATAGCTTAATTACAAAGATTACCTCTATTAGCTCAAGATCGTGAACAGGGCAATTTAACTCATTAGGTCTCAACTATCTTGAACCATAGGTGATCACTTGACTTTCCTACATCAATACACAGCCTAGACCAGAACCTGATGCATTAGTGTACACCATAAAAGCCTTATTCGGATCTCGTAATATGAGTATCGGTGCACTAGTCAATCTTTTCTTCAACTCCACGTAAGCTTCCTCACACTTTGGTGTCTATTCAAACTTCTGAGTCTTCATGGTCAAGGTCGTTAATGGTGTAGCTATCATAGAGAATTTCTCTATGAATCACCTATAGTAGCATGCCAAGCCCAAGAAACTCCTTATTTCTATAACTGTAGTCGGCCTCTTTCACTCAACTACCGCTTGAACCTTTTTAGGATCAACTGATAGACCCTAAGTGCTGATGAAGTGCCCTAAAAACTGAATTCTTTCAGACCAAAACTCACACTTAGACAACCTTGCATAATACTGATTATCCTTCAACACTTGCAAAATTGTTCTAAGGTACTTCTTATGTTTTGAAGAAGACTGTGAATACACCAAAATGTTATCAATGAAAACTTCAACAAACTGATCCAAAAATGGTCTAAAAATTTGATTCATTGCTTCCATGAATACTATTGGAGCATTAGTCACACTGAATGGCATAATTGTATGTTCGTAGTGTCCATACCTTGTCCTAAAGGCAGTTTTCAAGATATTTTCCTCCTTTAACTCCAATCTGAAAGTATCCAAACTGAAGGTCAATCCTAGAAAATACCTTTGCTCCTCTGAGTCTATCAAATAAGTCATCAATTCCAAGAAATGGATACTTATTTTTTACTATTACTACATTCAACATTCTATAGTCACTATACAGTCTCAAAGTTCCATCCTTCTTCTTCAGAAGTAACACTGGGGCTCGCCATGGTGATACACTAGGCCTTATAAAGCCTTTCTTTAGCACTTCCTCCAACTATTTATTTAACTCATCCATCTCATTAGCTGACATTCTGTAAGGTGGTATTGAAATAGATTCAACTCCAGGCTGAAGATGGATTGCAAACTCAGTATCCCTATTGGGTGGTACTTAGGCAATTCAACTGGAAACACTTCCAGAAACTAAGTAGCTACAGGAATTTTCTCAAGTTCTTCCTTTATGGCCACCCCTTTTAATGAATAATACTCTTCTTCACTGACTATGGGGATTGTTACCACCTCATAAAATGAGAGAATTACAAGTGTGTCATAATGGCTAAAAACCATTATATTGTGTAATTCTGACCATAGTGTTTGAAGTGTGGGGGGTAAAAGGCATGATCAACAACTCCTTAAAAGTGTTCCAAGTTGGTAACTTGGCCCCCAAGAAAAGCCTTAAGGATTTTTTCTTTGTCAAGCAACCTATGGACTTTTTTGTAAGGTTTTGGAAATTCGGGTACTCAATTGCAAAACTCTCAAGAAAGAGACTTGGAGAGTTATGGGAAGGATATGAATGGTACGAAAGTGCTATGGGAGGACCAAATGGCTCATGGAAGACAAGTTTGGGCAAAGGAAACACTAAAGGCAATAAGGACCTAAATGTCCTAGTGTAAACCTTAAGGTGTTCAAGCTTTTCACTTAAGTCTAAGGGTGGTATTTTGGGGTTATCCCACCATGGGGGAGGCAGCCAAGGCTTGATAATTAGTCAAAAATGATGGGCACATGTGTACCAATGAGTTTAATACAAAGAAACCATAATTAGTGAGAAGGAAAATGACATAAAGCAAGGTTAAGCTTGTTAAGTGTGTTTTGGTGCCCTTAAGCTCATTTAAGGCCATTTAAGTGGCCAAATCACTTATCCCACTCTCATTTTCGTCCTCCCCCAGCCCAAGAACACAGCCATACTTCCTCCAGAGCCACCACACCTTCAAACTTGCAATTGATTGAAATTGAAGCAAAAGGAAGCAATTGGAAGCAAACTAGAGCTATTTCTTGCATAATTCAAGGATCAAGCTTGATTTTCGGCCTAGCTACTTTGGTAAAGGTTCTCTTGCTCTCATGGGTTGTTTTCTATATTTTCAAACATCCATGGAGCTATGGCTAAGCTTGGAAGAGAGCCATGAGCTTGATGAACCAAGCTTATTGAGGGGAGTGCACTTATTGAAGGTTTGGTGACCTATTGTCAAGTGCACAAAGATGGCAGTGAAATGAGGGTTTCTAGAGCCCAAAGTTAGTACTAAATACTGTTAAAATCCTCCTAAGACCAAGCATTATCTTGAGGAGGGCTGCCATAGTGATTTGGTTATGTTTATTATGTGGTTTATGGACTAACCTATGGTATATGTTGCTGCCACATTTCATGTGTTTGTTGTTTGTGTTGGCTGCTGCATTTGGTTGCTATATCTTGTATATATGCATTGTGGTTTTTTTGTTTTAGTGTCTTTGGATGCCGGTTTTAATGTGGATCACATTACCTTAAGAAACCAAGTGTTACCCTTACTAAGTTTCTCAATGAAACTTACTCCCCTCAATTCTGTCATTTCAGGTACAGCTGAAAGATCACCTTCAAACTAACCTTTGTGGTTTGATTTTTTATCTGAAATTTCAGGTACATGAATTTCCATATGTCTAGTTGTGATCTGGAAATTTTGGTGACTTTATGAGCATATTTGGTATTTTTAATGGTGGTACTTACTGTGTTGTGCAGCAGCTGTCCAGCATCCTGTTTTTGGAGTCCATTGTGTCACAGGACCTCCTGTAACCTAGGGTGTGTATTTAGCTGAGTTAGGACCATATTGTAGTGCATGTATGCATTTAAATGTGGTGTATGTAATATGAGACAAGTATGTGAACATTTGAGTAATGTTTTGGCTATGTAAGTGATGTGGTGCAAAGCTGCCTAAGTGTGAATGATGGGCTGCTTACTTGTAAATTCTGTTTTGGCCACATAAAGTTGTTAAAATAAAGGGACTGTAATTCCTATGTGTATTGGACATATATTGGATAGCCTTGGACGGCTTTCCCCTTGTGAATGAAGTGTTTACATGGTTTGGAAAAATTGTATGGGCAAAATGGTCCAAAAGTTGCCAGAATTTTGACTCCGGACCTAAACTTGAATATCTCCCTGTGTAGAATGAATATTGGTATGATAGTTTGACCACTCCTATAGGAAATCTAGAGGGTTAACTTAGATTTCGAATTTATCGATTTGGAGCCCTGTGTCCAAATATATGACGTTGCAAAGTTAGCGGAGTTACTGTTCATTTGGTCAGAATTTTGTAACCAACTTAAAAAATCCATAACTTGGTCCATAGGTGGGCTATTGTTGTAAAAAAAAATTCCTTGGTTTTCTCTAAGCCTCTAATTCATAATGGAGTGAAGAAAACAGGGGGTTATATGGGTATAATGATACATTTTATTAGTAGAAGTTACAGGTGCAGTAGCTGGCCACTAGAACTTAACAAGATTGCCTAATGTGTGGAAGCCAGAACTAAGACTTGTGCTAGCATTTTCCTTCTTTGCTGGCATGGTGTGCATGAAATGTGAATATGTGTGTGATGGTTGGAACAATATGCATGTATTTACATAGTGCCCAAGATGGTCACTTGGGTATGCACACTAAGGTTAGTGTTCTGATGGCCTACAGAACATTACTAATCCTGGGAGTCTAAATTCACAGTTTTGGCACCATAACTGGACTATCCAGGAGTGGGTAACAAGGATGGTATCCACAAGTCTAAGACGTAAACTTTTAGCACTATATGCTAATCCTTCTATGCAAGTCACTCTAGCTCCCTGAGCATCAGTAATGTTGACTGAGTGATTTTCGTAGTCAATTTGTGCTTTATGCTTACTTAGCCAGTCCTTTCCCATCACTAGGTGATAAGACCTCAATTCTATCACCCACAATTCACAAAATAAATCATGTAAGCCTAACAGCAAGGGATACCTAGTAACCACTTCATTGGTTACAATAAAACTCCTCCCTACAGTCCTGATGAGTCTTAACTCACCCGAGATTTCTCATTGGAATTTAAACTTATCTACCAAGGTAGATAGTATCACTAAAAGAGTAGCTTCTATATAAAAAAGCACTCTAACACTTCCATTCTGAAAAGTATAATTACCTTGAACGGCGGCTGGCTCCTTAGTCACCTGACTCGCTAGGGTGAAAACCCTCGGGTCAACTACTGCTACGACTACACTAGATCATTTTTCCTATGGCAGGGGTGCAGGGGCTAGGTTCCTAGGTGGACTTGGCAAAGGGCAAGCCCATTGGCATTCCCTTGCCCAATTTCCTTTTTGACTACAAATATTGCAAATATCAAGCCCCAAGGTACATGGCCTCGTGCCATGGAACCGTCTACGCATAGGACATGAACCCATTTTCTTTCTCTTGGAGGGACCTTGGCTTTCAACCATTGGTCGCTTTCTATCTCTCTTTCATAGGTTGGTTGGTCTAACCTCCACCTTTTTGCTAGGTGCCCTCAAATCCTCAAATTCCCTCTCTAAGGCTAACACCTTTTGAACCATTTGGTGGTAACTACTAATGTCCACTATTACCATATATCTCCGTAGCACGGGTTTTAGACCTTGGAAGAATTTCTTGGCCTTCAACTCATCATTACCAACCATGTAAGGAGCATATCAAATGAGTGAATTGTAACACTGGATCCTCCTTTGATCCTGTGCAACTTCACTAATATATTCTTGTCATAATTTTTTCTCAAAATCTAACAACTTGAGCACCTTTTTCTGGTGCTCTGGCCAAGTACCATTGCTTTCTCTCAATATCTCCATCACATCATCCCACCATAAACTAGCGTTCCCTCTAAAAAAGAAAAGTACTAAGGCCATCCTTTGCTCGAACTCATAACCTCCATAAATGAAAAGTCGATTCATCCTGGATAAACAATCTTCTGCTTGATCGGGATCACCCATCCCATCAAAACTCGGTGGGTCAATAGTCTTAAACTTTTCCAACAACCTCAATTGATATGGGGTGTCTCCCGCCCTTGAAGCTGCCATAACTTCTTGCTCCTCCTCCTCATGAATGTGACTTCCCCGTTCATTAGCCCTAGGCACTTGCTGCTGCTCAACATGCCTCTCCTGATCTTGACGTGGGTCATTCTCCTCTTGGACAACTCCTCTGTCCTTATGATCTTGAAACAATTCAGTTATGATGGTGGTCATACCATATGCCACTTGGGCCATAGTCTGAGTTAACATCTGAAGCACACTAGATGTCTCATCCACCCTTGCCACAACTAGTTCACTAGAACCTTCACTAGGTTCTCTAGCTCTTCTTGAAGCTCCTGACCTAGTGTCAACCATAGCAACCTGCAACCAAAGCTAGATGATGTTCCCCAGATGTTGGTTAGTACTAACTACTCTAGCACATGGACTTCGAAAACTAGATCTCAGTCTTAGCCTCCAATATCTATGTAGTGAGCTCTAAGCTCTGATACCAAAAACTGACATGGTCAACCTTGGCCAAGACCTAAGAACCTATGAGAGTGGTCTCACAGTGGTTGCGATTGGCTAGCTGTATTTGTGCGCGGATTAAAAATTTCGTGATACTAGTTGAAAACCTAGAATATGCAAGATGTATGCACTTCATGCTTTGACTTGGATTAACAAAATTTCATAAACCATTGACTTGGGCAAAACATTTCCAAACAAAACAAGTTCAAATAGCCAAAGCATACAAAATCAACATTTATGTGAGTTTACTACACATAACAACTGTGTGGGAGCATTCATACATAAAGTAGACTAACACCCTCAGCCAAGAGCAACCCTAGAGTCTAGTACTTCTCAAAACATAAACATTGGAGGCTATAAGCCTCGACTGAGACCTTCTTGAACTAACTCCCACCTCGGATGCAGGTCCCAATGGTGAGTCACAAAAGTCCTTGTCCATGTGCTACTAGGTTCTACAGGCAAAGGAAAACTGTAGTTATGACTGTTACTTAACCAACAAGTTACCCAAGTAGACTAGAAACATAAAGATTCAAAAGTGAAATACGTACAAGAAAAGCAGCTACCGTGATAACCCTCAGTGGTTACCCAGCCCAACAACTTTAGAATTTGCACAACATAACTAGGGAGTCAGAATTCAGTAATTCTCAGTAAGGGTCTTCACTATACCTACAAGAAAATTACTAAGGACTCCATATGTGATAAGATATGTAGCTTGTTATGAGCTGATACAGCTTGAGGGTCTAATATATGCATATGCCTAGGTCCCTTGAGACATCCCCTCATCCTGGTCCTTGAACTACAAGGCATTACCTTGTCCTCTAGCAAGCTTAGCTTGCCGACCTAACTAGTGATAAATCACCAATTGAATCTCTCCCGTTTATGTTGTATAGGGGCATTATGGTGGCACTATTGTAGACAAGGCCGTAAAGACCTTGTGGATTAGGTGCACTAAGGTTTCACCTTGTAACCTCATGGCTAAATGCATGACTAGGTCACTGCTATGAACTTTGGACACTTTCCAGGCGTATCAAACATGCATGGATAGCCTCCAAACTTCACATACATGTAAAAAATTTTGCATAGATCACAACCAACTATCACAAGCCAGTCTATGATGCATTATAACATCATTCCAATCATCATAAACCTCATAGTTCACCATAATTCAACCTTGGCCACTAACTAATGCTATTGCTATAACTACTAGAATTTGTCATGTAAACTCATTCAAATAGCATTACTTGAACTAAAAAACATAACTCCCTTACCTTAACTCCAAGTAACATGCAAGAATTATGCAATTCTTTTGCACCAACCAAGTTCCACAAACTCAAACCTAAGTTCCAAACAAATATGGCGCAAAACATCAAGTTAGTAACTCCTAACCAAAACCCAAGCTCCCAATCAATTAATAAACATAAAATCAATCAAGAACACATTAATTACCTCGTATAAAAAATAGGGGACTGAAGGAAATGTGCTTCCAAGCTCCAAAACCATGATTTTCTGCTTAAAACAAGCTTCCAATGGCCTATATACTTGTTGATGCCCGGTAGCATCCTCGTTGAGTGACATGGTGCAACTACAAGTAGGACTCGCTTAACGCTGGCGGTTGAGTCCACCAACTGGTCTCTTGGCGGCAGAGGATATGAATCCTTAGGGCAAGCATCGTTCATGTTTCGAAAGTTGATTCACATTTGGAGTTTGTCACTCTCTTCTTTTATGGAAATAACCACATTACTAAGCCATTTGGGATATTTGACTTCCCTTATTACATTTGCCTCCATCAATTGTTGGACTTTGGATTTAACAAAATTGTTCTTGTGTGCCGAAAGGCTTTTGTTTTTTTGGCGAACAGGCTTCGTGTTAGGGCGTATCTTGAGACTATGCTGAATTATGCAAGGGTCTACCCCAAGCATGTCCTTCGGTGAGTAGGCAAATAGATCTTTGTTCATTAAAAGGAAAGATACAAGCTTTTGCTTGTCGCCTTCAGCTAAATGTTTCCCCATACGGGTACTTTGGCCTGGGACAAGCTCTACATTCTCTGTTTCAATTTTTTCCGAGTCGCTTTTCTCTCATTCTGTAGACTCTTTGGTCGGTGTGCCCTTCTCCCCCGAGGTCTGTGTGTGTACTTTCACTAGGCTCTGCCTTGCCCTTATGAAGACCTTATGGACTTCAGCTTAATCAGTAAATATTTCTGTGTCCCCAACCTTCATCCCGAAGGTGACTGTTAGGTACTTCACATCTGGTCGGATGTGAAAGTTCCTCTGAGTTTGCCTTCCAAGAATGGCATTATATGAGGAGGGGACATCGATGACAATGAACCTGGTCATGGCCAAGGTGAAGAACTCTCCATTGTTCTGAACAGAAGTTCCCCTTAACATTAGAGGTAGGTCAATCCATCCGAGGACAAGGAGTTCAGAAGGACCTACCCCGAAGGTAGGGGACGTGACAAGTTTGAGGTCAGTTTTTGTGATGCCCAAGCTTGGCAACAGGTGGGAGAATAGGACATCGACGTTGGACCCGTCGTCCAGGAGCACCCTTTTTACGTCCCAACTCCCAATCCTTGTAATAATAAGGAGTGGGTCATCATGTGGGAACCCTACGATAGACCCATCTTTCTGAACGAGCTTGTTCAACGGGGTTACCAAATTCCATCACCGAGATCTCCCTGGCCCTCCTCTTCCTTTCTGCCGAAGGTAGTCCCGTGGTGATCGTCTGGATTACTCCATCCGGAGATGGAGGATTCTTCTTGGGACTTTGGTTCCGACGTCTGTCAAAATCGTAGTCTTCATCTTACTTTCTTTCCTCCTTCTCATTCCCCTGGGAGAGGGCATCCGTAGGTACCAGTGAAGTTAGACCTACTTGATCAGGGACTTGATGTACTTCCTGAGTTAGAAGCAATCCTCAGTGTCATGACCATGATCCCAATGGAATTGGCAATATTTCTTCATATTCTTCTTGTTTTCCGAAGCCAAGACCTTCGGACATTGAATTTGGCTCCCTTGCCTCTCCATAGCCATTAGGATGTTCATTCTCATGGTATTCAAGGGAGTGAAGGTCACTGGCGTTTTCCTTTTCTGCTTCCGAGGTCGACCCTCGGCCTCTGTTGGGTAGCGAGGTTGTTGGCTTGGCCGTTCGGGGTGAGTGTGGTCGGGCTTTAGACCTCCCATCCTTAGCTCTTCAACAGTCATGTGCTGTTACGCCCATCATATGTCTTTAGGCGAGGTACCCGAAAGTCGCTGGGCATGGGTGCCTCAACTACTACTCAGATGAACAAGGACTCTCTTTCGGTGATGGACTTTGACAACTTCGACCAAACAAGATTCTGGGACACCTGCCTTTCTACCTTGGCCAGCCTCTGAAGGATTTTCTCCAAGGGGGTGGTAGTATTGGCCTCCTCCCGTTGCCAAGGAGTCTCCGGCAACGGGGAGCGACGTCTCCTTTTCGGGGAATAACTTCGCCGGTGAGGGAACGGTCACCTTTTGAATGGTGATGGGTTTATCTGGCGAGAGGTTCTAGGCCCCTTTGATGTCGTTTCTTCAACATGACGCCCCCTGGGGAGAACGTCCTCATTTTAGGACTCGTCATGGAAGTCCATGCTGCCTGAACTCCGTTGAGCAGGCTTGGGGCTCTTGTCTTGGCAGGCGGTTGGTGAGGAGGCCCTTTGAGGAATGCTCTATTCTGCCGAGGATAGGGAGATGGCCTCCCGAGGTGGCCAGATCACTTCACCGAGGATGGCGTGGTATGTCCCTTCGAGGGTGGTAGTGTCAGTAGCCGAGGGTGGTGACTACTTGCAGAGGGTGGTAGTGTCAATAGAAGAGGGTGGTGACTACTTGCAGAGGGTGGTGAGGATTCATTTTCTGAGGTTGGTCAGATGTACATCTGAGGACGGTACTTGTCACTCATCCTCATGAGCTATCCAAGTGTAAGCCATTTGGCTATCACTTGTGGTGGCTCCACTTTTCACTTAAAACTCTTGGTTTTAAGCTTCAATGGATGAAGAAATGATGGTGTGAAGGGTGAACTTGGGTTATGGCAGCCATCCCCCACTTTACCATCTTATAAACTAAGTTTAAAACCTAAGCCACCCAAGTAGTAGACTTGGTACACTTAAACCCCCTTCTTTTGCTAACCTTAGTCATTCTTGGTCAATTTTTTTAATTATTTCAACTAAGTTTGGGTTAAAGATAGAACTTAGGTTATAAAAATTCATTTTAACCACTCAAACCTCACCTAGACTCATCGAGATGCAAAATTACCATTTTGCCTCTGAACCTTATTTAGAGCCTTAACCTTCTTGGAGCTTAGTGAACTTTCCTAAACTTTCCTATTCTTGCTATGTAAACTTGAATTAAGGTTCCAAACTTAATTTAGGGCAATTTAGCTTTCTTGGGCATGTTTCCCACTAGGAGAGCCATAACACATTCATCCCCCTAAACACTACAAGGACAAATATCCTAATGGCCTAGGAATGGAAAGGAACTTCAATCACGCATTCAAGGGCCATGACCTCAGATAACAGTAACAACCCAAAGAAGTACTGTCAATTTCATCGGGACCACGGGCACAATACCAATGAATACTTCCAATTAAGATAGTATGTCAAGTCTTTAATTAAACAAAGGCAACTTCGACACTACTTGCGGATGCCATCGCCTAAGGCATGGGAAAAAGCAAATGTTGAGAGAATATGAGAACATGAGGAATATGATTCTGATAAGAGATGAACTAATAGGAGCCCTAGAAAGCACCCTCCACCTTCTTCTAGGGTTATCCAAACAATAACCACTTGACTACCCTTGGCCAAAAAAAAAGGAAACTAAGGGAGATTGTAATGATAGAGTTTGACAACAGATGAACAAGCTAACCCAAAGTGATGGGTCGGTTGTGAAGTTCCTACTTGATGATCTTCTCCAAATTATGGTAAGGATCGAAAGTTGGGATGTGAGATGGTGCTCATTGATGACAGGCCAAATGTTGATGTCCTGTTTGCCCACCAATTTCCAAACTTGGGACTTTTTTAGGGTGATCTCGTGCTAGTGACCTCGCCTGCCTTCAGAGTTGGTCCCGTAGAACTCCCTATGCTCAGATGGATTGAGTTATCGTTAATGCTAAGGGGTACCTCAATTAAGACCAAGGAGGAACTCTTTGCCAGTGACCTCGCCCACCTTTAGAGTTGGTGCCGCAGAACTCCCTATGCTCAGATGGATTGACTTGTCGTTAATGCTAAGGGGTACCTTGGTTAAGACTAAGGAGGAACTCTTTGCTTCCACTATGATAAGGTTCATCGTCATAAATGTCCCATCTTCATACAATGTCATCCTCTGAAGATAGGCATAGGGAAACCATTGTAGGGTTTTGGGGGCCAAACAAACACATCGAAATTTAACCGAAACCCTTCAGGATCCAAATGAAACGGGGTAAATCGGGTGTTTGAAACTTTTCATACCTAATTTTGGTTGAGATCTTTCACCCAACTATACAGTCAAATCACAAAACCTAAATAGTTGACATCTTCAAGCTCTTTATGGTATCCACACGAGCTTCTCGGAATCACCATGCTTCCACCATGTCCCATCAGATGCGTTTCTTTTGCGCTCCTAGTGCTAGCTTGCGTCCTCCAATGAATTGCAACTGGAGAGTGCAACTGTCCTTTATGGGAGGCTAGGGCAAGGCTGCAAATTTCCCACTAAAAGTTGTATTTGTAGTGGACTCAACTTCTATGCCTAATGGGTTTCAAAGCCTTAACCAATTAGGCTTTAATTTCGGGCTTAATAATGGCTCAACTCTTGGGCCTATTATTAACATGAATTTATTATGAAACCATAACCCAAATAATTAGCCCATGCATTCCAATAATCTAACTAGCTCTATGTGTGCGACCCAATAGGCTCTTACCATGTTGGCAATGATCGTAAATAACATTTATGATCATAAGCAATGAACGGTGTCTAGCAATACATCATTGCTACCCGAGTGACAAGATTGTCGGTGATTCGACTAAACCTTTATGATCATTACCCATATATGCCATTGTCCCTTTGTCCAAGATATCAAGACTAAGCATGAGACATGGAATGTGTCACTCTCGTCTAGCCCAATCTTTGGTTTCTTGATTATCGAGTAGACTAACATTGATATCATATATCAACTCATCTGAGAATGGCCATACATTTTCTAAGTCTTACTCAATCAAAGGGCCCGAAGATATCACTCCCGTTACAGAGGAGGGACAAATCCCATTCTGATCATACAAAACCCTTTGCATGATATGTGACATACCCAATGACCTCCTTCAAGTTCACTCAATTACAAGCAATAAAGGGAAGTATCGAAATATGTTACTTACATGTAGGGAACCTTAATGATCTTAGGTCAAAGGACTATATATACCAAGATCACTATGAGAATCACTTATGACACTCATATAACAATCCATGTAGCGTTCTCATGGTGGGTCAGTCCAGTAACAAGTTCTCCAACTTGTACCCATATGTAGATTACTTATCCCATATTAGTCTCCACATATGCTAGTCATTATGTATTATTGTAACCCGCTCCACAATAATACTAGACTAGGGACATTTGAGAATATCGTTATTCTAGGGTTACAATTATGTTTATTACATTACACAGAAACAAAACAACAAACATAATTTTTGGATTAATGCCTTAATAAAATATCATGACTCAATGTGCAAAAATACAATCATCTCATGATTGGCTTTTGGGCACAACACTAACAACCATCACATCCGAGCAAATGTGAAATACCTAACTGTCATGTTCAAAGCAATGGAGGGTGACGCACAAATATTCATCGACCAATCCAAAGTTAGGACAGTGTTTCTCAAAGTAAGGCAGAATCTAGCCAAAGTCCACATGCATACTTCGGCGGAGAAGAGCACAACTAGTGAAGATGCAATAGAAAGGGAAAAGGGTGACGTTGAAAAAATAGAAACTGAGGATATGCAACTAGTCCCTGGCTGTGCTACCCAAGTAGGGAAAAAACTAGATGAAGATGACAAAGAAAACTTGTATCCCATCTGTTAATGAACAAAGATCTATTTGCTTACTCCCTGAGGGACATGCCTGGAATAGTTCCGGGTATAATTCAACATAGTCTTAAAGTACACCCTGAGGTGAGGCCTATTCAATAGAAAACGCATAGGCTCTCGACTCATAAGAACAATTTCATCAAAACTGAAGTCCAATGAGTAACAAAAGAAGGCATAAAAAGGGAGGTCAAGTACCCTGAGTGGCTTAGCAATGTTGTTGTTGCCATAAAGGAAGGGAGTGATAAACTTTAATTGTGCATCGACTTTTGAAATATTAATGATGCCTATCCAAAGGACTCGTATCCTCAGCCATCAATAGACCAATTGGTAGACTCCACAGTCGAATATGGTCTACTTAGCTTCCTCGATGCTTTTAGTGGGTACCACCAGATTTGGATGAATCCCAAAGACAAGGGAAAAACCACCTTTATTACCAAAGTTGGGAGCTATTGCTACGTCAGAATGCTTTTTAATGTAGGGCCCACATATCGAAGGCTGATGAATAAGGTCTTCGGTTCCTAAATTGGGAGAAACATGGAAGTGTATGTCGATGATATGACAGTTAAAAATAAAATGACTAGTAATCAGATCATAGACTTAAGGGAAACAATCCAGCAATGTAAAAAATTTAGAATCCGCCTTAACCCCAAAAAGTGTGTGTTTGGAGTGACTACAGGCAAATTCCTTGACTTTATGCTATCCAAAAAAAGTATAGATGCCAATCCAGAGAAGGTTAAGACCTTATAGGAATTCTAAACCCTTATAATTGTTGGGTTTCGGGAGCCAAACAGCGCAGCGGAATTTAACCGAAACCCTCCAGGATCCAAGTGAAACGGGGTAAACCGGGTGTTCGAAAATTTCATACCTAATTTTCGGTTGAGATCTCTCACTCAACTGTAGAGTCGAATCACAAAACCTGAACAGTTGACGTGTTCAGGCTCTCTATGGTATCCACACGAGCCTCTCGGGATCACCACGCTTCCACCACGTCCCGGCAGATGCGTTTCTCTTGCGCTCGTAGTGCTAGCTTGCGTCCTCCAAGGAATTGCAAGAGAAGAGTGCGGCTGTCCTTTTGGGAGGCTAGGGCAAGGAGACCTGCGAATTTCTCACTTAAAAGTTGTATTTATAGTGAGACTCAACTTCCAGGCCTAATGGGTTTCAAATCCCTAATCCAATTAGGATTTAATTTCGGGCTTAATAATGGCTCAACTCCTTGGCCCATTATTAATACGAAATTAAAGTGAAACCATAACCCAAATAATTAGCCCATGCACTCTAATGATCCAAATAGCTCTACGTGTGCGACCCAATAGGCTCTTGCCATGTTGGCAATGATCATAAATCACATTTAGGAACATAAGCAATGAGCGGTGTCTAGCAACACATCATTGCTACCCAAGTGACAAGATTGTCGGTGAATCGACTAAACCTTTATGATCATCACCGATATATGCCATTGTCCCTTTGTCCAAGATATCAAGACTAAGCACGAGACATGGAATGTGTCACTCTCGTATAGCCCAATCTTTGGTTTCTTGATTACCGAGTAGACTAACTTAAACTGATGACATTGATATCATATATCAACTCATCGGAGCATGGCCATGCATTTTCAAAGTCTCACTCTATCAAGGGGCCCAAAGATATCACTCCCGTTACATAGGAGGGACAAATCCCATCTTGATCATACAAATCCCTCCGCATGATATGTGACATACCCAATGACCTCCTTCAAGTTCACTCAGTTACGAGCAACAAAGGAAAGTATCAAAGTATGTGACTCACATGTAGGGAACCTTGATGATCTTAGGTCGAAGGACTACATATACCATGATCACTATGAGAATCACTTATGACACTCATATAACGATCCATGAAGTGTTCTCATGGTGGGTCGGTCCAGTACACAAGTTCTCCAACTTGTACCCATATGTAGACTACATATCTCATATTAGTCTCCACATATGCTAGTCATTATGTATTATTGCAACCCGCTCCACAATAATACTAGACTAGGGACGTTTAAGAATATCATTATTCTAGGGTTACAATTATGTTTATTATGTTACGCAGAAACAAAACAACAAACAAAATTGCTGGATTAATGCCTCAATAAAATATCATGACTCAATGTGCAAAAATACAATCATCTCATGACTGGCTTTTTGGGCACAACACTAACAATCTCCCACTTGCACTAAAAGCCAATCATCCATGTATCTAATACCGATGGATCTAGAATGGCTATCATGCTTCTGCTGCGTAAGGGGCTTTGTCAGTGGATCAGCAATGTTGCTGTCTGTCGAAGTCCTGCATATCCTTACATCACCCCTCTCGATGATCTCCCTGATGAGATGATAGCGTCGAAGTATGTGTTTGGATTGCTGGTGAGATCAAGGTTCCTTAGCCTGTGCGATTGCTCCATTGTTGTCACAATAGAGCTCTATCGGGTCAACAATGCTTGGAACCACTCCAAGTTCAGTGATGAACTTCTTGATCCAAACTGCCTCCTTCACAGCATCAGAGGCGGCAATGTACTCAGATTCTGTTGTAGAGTCAGCTACTGTCTCTTGCTTTGAACTCTTCCAGCTTACAGCACCACCACCAATACAAAACACATAACCAGATTGCGATCTAAAATCATCCTTATCGGATTGGAAGCTTGCATCGGTGTAACCCCTTACAACGAGCTGATCTTCACCTCCAAAGACCAAGAATGCATCCTTAGTCCTTCGTAAGTACTTAAGGATGTTCTTAACAGCTGTCCAGTGACTTTCACCGGGGTTCGATTGGTACCTACTCGTCATGCTCAAAGCATATGAGACATCGGGACGAGTACATATCATGGCATACATGATAGATCCAATTGCTGAGGCATATGGAATCTTACTCATGCGCTCTCTCTCCTCGGTTGTACTCGGACACTGAGATCTAGAAAGAGTGATACCATGTGACATGGGCAAGAATCCTTTCTTGGAATCTTGCATGCTAAACCTCTTTAGCACCTTGTCAATATATGTACTTTGACTTAGGCCAAGAAGCTTTCTAGATCTATCTCTATAGATCCTGATGCCTAACACATAGGCTGCTTCACCCAGGTCCTTCATAGAGAAACATTTCCTTAGCCAAGTCTTCACAGACTGTAGCTCAGGAATGTCATTCCCGATGAGTAGTATGTCATCTACATACAACACCAAGAAGACAATAGCGCTCCCACTAACCTTCTTGTAGACACAAGGTTCATCTTCATTTTTGATAAAACCAAACTCTTTGATTGCATCATCAAAACGAAGATTCCAACTTCGAGAAGCTTGCTTCAGTCCATAAATGGACCTTTGCAATTTGCACACTTTATTGGCATTCCCAGGAGTGACAAAACCCTCAGGCTGTGTCATGTACACATCCTCAAGTAGCTTTCCATTTAGGAATGCAGTTTTGACATCCATTTGCCATATCTCATAATCATAGTGTGCAGCAATAGCAAACAAAATTCGGATGGATTTAAGCATAGCAACTGGTGAAAAAGTTTCATCATAGTCAATACCATGAATTTGCTTGAAACCTTTTGCAACCAATCTTCCCTTAAAGGTAATCACATTACCATCCATGTCAGTTTTCTTCTTGAAAACCCATTTGCACCCTATAGGTTTTACCCCTTCAGGTGGGTCAACCAAAGTCCATACTTGGTTTTCATACATGGATTCCATCTCGGATTTCATGGCCATTAGCCACTTCTCAGAGTCAGGCCCCGACATAGCTTGTTGGTAGGTTGTGGGCTCATCTTGATCCATGAGCATCACATCACCGGTGTGAGTCACGAGAAATCCATATCTCTCGGGCTCACGCCGAATCCTACCAGTCCTACGTGGGCTTTGTGCTACAGGAATAGACTCTTGAACCACAACATCTTGTGGTGTCTGTTCAGGTTCCATTTCAGGTTCAATGTCTCCTTGTTGTTCTTGAATTTCTTCAAGTTCTACTTTCCTCCCACTAGTTCCTTTAGAGATAAACTCTTTCTCCAAAAAGACACCAGTTCGAGCAACAAACACTTTTTGCTCAGAGGGATTGTAGAAATAGTAACCTTTTGTTTCTTTGGGATACCCAACAAAAAGACATTTTTGAGATTTGGGCCCTAGTTTGTTAGAGGATTGACGTTTTACATAAGCGTCACAGCCCCAAATCTTCATAAAAGACAAATTAGGACGCCTCCCACTCCATATCTCATATGGTGTCTTTTGAACCGATTTAGATGGAACTCGGTTTAGTGTAAAAGCGGCTGTCTCTAGAGCATGTCCCCAAAAGGAGTTTGGAAGGTCAGCTTGACTCATCATGGAGCGAACCATGTCTAACAGAGTTCGATTTCTCCTTTCAGAAACACCATTCCATTGAGGTGTACCTGGTGGAGTGAGTTGTGATACTATACCACACTCCTTCAGATAGTCAAGGAATTCTCGATCCAAGTACTCTCCACCTCGATCTGATCGAAGCACTTTGATACTCTTCCCGAGTTGATTCTCTACTTCATTCTTGAATTCTTTGAACTTTTCAAAGGATTCTGACTTGTGTCTCATAAGATACACATAGCCATATCTGCTGAAGTCATCAGTGAAAGTAATGAAGTATTGGGAACCTCCTCTAGCTTGTGTAGACATAGGGCCACATACATCACTATGTATGAGTCCTAGTAAGTCATTAGCCCTTTCACTTTGCCCTGTGAATGGGGCTTTGGTCATCTTGCCCAACAAACATGACTCACATGTCTCATATGATTCAAAATCAAATGAGTCCAAGAGTCCATCCTTATGGAGCTTGGATATACGGGTCTCATTTATATGGCCCAAGCGACAGTGCCAGAGATAGGTCGAGTTTGAATCATTTAATCTGACCTTCTTGGTATTCACATTATAGATTGGATCTTCAAGGTCTAGAACATACAACCCATTGCTAAGTTGAGCACTACCATAAAAGATTTCATTCAAATAAATAGAACAACATTTGTCCTTTATTATAAATGAAAAACCTTTCTTGTCCAAACAAGAAACAGAAATCAAATTTCTACTAATAGTAGGCACAAAGTAGCAGTTGTCTAATTCTAAAACTAATCCACTAGGTAAAGTGAGAACATAAGTCCCTACGGCTAAGGCAGCAACCCTTGCTCCATTTCCAACACGTAGGTCCACTTCACCTCGGGCCAATCTTCTACTTCTACTTAGATCCTGAAGTGGAAGTCTTACTTCCCTTTTCCTTAGCAAGTTCTTCAAGATAGAGCTTGCAGTTGCGCTTCCAGTGTCCAGGTTGCTTACAATGGAAGCACTCCCCTTCCTTTTCCACACCACCCTTTGGTTTCAGTGCAGCTGAAGAAGAACTAGCATTGGACTTTCCATTAGCTTTATCCTTCTTCTTGTTGGCTTTTCCCTTTCCCTTGCCCTTTTGAACCATCAAAATGGGCTTAGCCTTCTTAAGGTTTTGCTCAGCAGTTCTCAACATGTTGAGCAATTCAGGGAGGGACTTGTCAAGGTCGTTCATGTTATAGTTCATGACGAACTGACTGTAGCTTTCAGGCAACGATTGCAAGACTACATCAATAGCCAACTCTTTCTGAAGAGCAAATCCCAAATTCTCAAGATTCTCAATGTACCCAATCATCTTGAGCACATGAGGACCCACGGGACTTCCCTCAGACATCTTGCACTGAAACAATGCCTTAGAGGTCTCAAACCTCTCATGCCTAGCTTGCTCTTGGAAAAGCATTTTGAGATGTTCGATCATATCGAACGCCCCCATGTTCTCATGTTGCTTCTGAAGCTCAGATTCCATGGTAATAAGCATGAGGCATGCAACATCCAAAGCATCATCAGAATGCCTCTTGTGAGCATCCCTTTCAGCTCTTGGAGCAGTGGCAGCAGGCTCATTCGGAATGGGTTGCTCTAGGACATATGCCTTTCTCTCTTGTTTGAGGACTATCCTCAAGTTTCGGTACCATTTGAGAAAGTTGGTCCCATTCAGTTTTTCCTTCTCAAGGATCGATCGCAACGAAAGTGTTGATGTGTTTTGTGCCATGGTTATCTACAACAGTAAATATGCAGTGTAAGAGTCATGTATTTTAATTCATTTAATAAGGACATTTATTAAACGATACTCCCACTATTTTCCTCAAAATAATAACCCTCGGTATTATTTCGGAACACCTCGGTGCTAAGGTATTCTAGCGGGCCAAGATCCATATTTGACCACAACCTGAGTCAGCTTTGGCTTTTCTCTCAAGTTACAGCTATTTAGGTAGGCAACTCATTGCCAATTTCATCTTATGCAACTCTTGGATAGTTGGGTGAACAACACTTGTCCAAGCTCATCTCATGAACTTAAGCCTAACTCTATGCCTCTAAGTCCCTAATCCTATTAGGATGACTTAGTTAAGTCGAACCCAAAGTTAGCAGTTTGGATATCACTATTATCCCATCGCGCCTTACCAAGATGAACATAGGTGCTTTGCTTTGGCAAACCCACCTAATGTTGATCAAAGTCTTGACGAGTGCCAACATTTGGAAGGCATCACATTTAATGACTTAATATTTGTTTGAGGGATTTTTCTTTTGATCTCACCAATTTGTTATCTCCGGTTGTTTTATACATGCATCACATACAAATATAAAACATGCATCTCATGCTTACAAGAAATAAACGTGACATGGTTATAGCCTAAACTATGCGATATTCTCAAGCCAATGAGAATATCATAAAAGCCTAAGAAAAGAAAAGAGTCTTCACAAGCTCCTTCTCTTCCTTTCTTGGCTGCTCTTTTGTTGTCACCTCCTTGGACATACCACCTTGGATGAGCCCATAATGCACCATTACATCAATAATAGAAACCTCGAGTTACATTCGAGGGGAGTAAGGTGAGAAGAGAATGTACAATGAGAGTGATAAGAAAAGGCACGACTCGCAGGCCGTATTTACAAGTACAACCAATCAAGGGCTATAACCATGCACCATGCTTCAAACACTAATCAGCATATCATGTCAAATCTCATTCAACAAAGATGCATGCCAATTTTCACGTGTTGATTAACCATTTTTATTTATGTGGCGCTTCGCATACGGCGATCCCGCTGGCCGGTCAGCGGGCGGTGGTATCCTAATCCATATAGGTATCTCATACCTATCAATTTCGGTTAATCTCATTAACCAATTTGTGTCGTTTCTTCATATATCTCATATGTTCATTACGAATTCCGGTTTCATGCATCATGAATCAATCTAATTAATCATGGCCGAAAACCAATCGAAGACATAGCATCATGCGATTCAACACTCAATCCCGATTTAGGGTTTCACCAGTAGCTCTGATACCACTGTTGGGTTTCGGGAGCCAAACAGCGCAGCGGAATTTAACCAAAACCCTCCAGGATCCAAGTGAAACGGGGTAAACCGGGTGTTCGAAAATTTCATACCTAATTTTCGGTTGAGATCTCTCACTCAACTGTAGAGTCGAATCACAAAACCTGAACAGTTAACGTGTTCAGGCTCTCTATGGTATCCACACGAGCCTCTCGGGATCACCACGCTTCCACCACGTCCCGGCAGATGCGTTTCTCTTGCGCTCGCAGTGCTAGCTTGCGTCCTCCAAGGAATTGCAAGAGAAGAGTGCGGCTGTCCTTTTGGGAGGCTAGGGCAAGGAGACCTGCGAATTTCTCACTTAAAAGTTGTATTTATAGTGAGACTCAACTTCCAGGCCTAATGGGTTTCAAAGCCCTAATCCAATTAGGATTTAATTTCGGGCTTAATAATGGCTCAACTCCTTGGCCCATTATTAATATGAAATTAAAGTGAAACCATAACCCAAATAATTAGCCCATGCACTCTAATGATCCAAATAGCTCTACGTGTGTGACCCAATAGGCTCTTGCCATGTTGGCAATGATCATAAATCACATTTAGGATCATAAGCAATGAGCGGTGTCTAGCAACACATCATTGCTACCCAAGTGACAAGATTGTCGGTGAATCGACTAAACCTTTATGATCATCACCGATATATGCCATTGTCCCTTTGTCCAAGATATCAAGACTAAGCACGAGACATGGAATGTGTCACTCTCGTATAGCCCAATCTTTGGTTTCTTGATTATCGAGTAGACTAACTTAAACTGATGACATTGATATCATATATCAACTCATCGGAGCATGGCCATGCATTTTCAAAGTCTCACTCTATCAAGGGGCCCAAAGATATCACTCCCGTTACATAGGAGGGACAAATCCCATCTTGATCATACAAATCCCTCCGCATGATATGTGACATACCCAATGACCTCCTTCAAGTTCACTCAGTTACGAGCAACAAAGGAAAGTATCAAAGTATGTGACTCATATGTAGGGAACCTTGATGATCTTAGGTCGAAGGACTACATATACCATGATCACTATGAGAATCACTTATGACACTCATATAACGATCCATGAAGTGTTCTCATGGTGGGTCGGTCCAGTACACAAGTTCTCCAACTTGTACCCATATGTAGACTACATATCTCATATTAGTCTCCACATATGCTAGTCATTATGTATTATTGCAACCCGCTCCACAATAATACTAGACTAGGGACGTTTAAGAATATCATTATTCTAGGGTTACAATTATGTTTATTATGTTACGCAGAAACAAAACAACAAACAAAATTGCTGGATTAATGCCTCAATAAAATATCATGACTCAATGTGCAAAAATACAATCATCTCATGACTGGCTTTTGGGCACAACACTAACAATAATTACCAAGGACATATAGAGGCTTACAAGGTGAATAATGGCCCTTAGTAGACTTATCTCCTGATACGAAGATCATTGCCAACCATTTTTTAAAATGCTCACCAAAGCTGTGAAAAATGAAGGCAACCTCGTCTCCAAAGAACACCCTTTGAATGAAGATTGCCAAAAATCATGGGATGAACTCAAAAACTAGTTAACCCACTTGGTAATCCTATGGAATCCAAGAGAGGGAGAACTTGTCATTCTCTACCTCACGGTTACCGAGAAAGTAGTAAGCTCAGTACTGGTGAGGGCAAAAGAAGGAAGAAAGTAGTGGCCTATATATTATGTTAGCAAGTCTTTGCACGGTGCTGAATTCAGTTACCCACTATTCCAAAAAGCCATCTATACCTTAGTCATGGCAAGTAGACGACATTATTTCCATGCACATCCTATCATGGTACGGAGTAACCTACCTCTTTGAGTTGTCATGAAGAAGGTGGACCATTCTGGCCGGCTGTCAAAGTGGTGTATCAAGCTTAGAGAGTACGACATCACATACAAAGTGATAGAGGCCATAAAAGGCAAAGGTTTAGCGGATTTTATTGCTGAATTGCCCAAGACTGAGGACATCCTCGACAACTTCAGAAATGAGGAACCCAAATGGGCATTGTTTGTAGATGGCGCTTTAGGATCAGAATACCATGGCACCGAGATAATACTCTGAGGCCCTAAGGGAATGGAAGCGGTGAAAGCTATTAAGTTCATATTCCAAGTCACCAACAACATCACTGAATATGAAGCCCTCATAGCTAGGTTATGATTGGCAAAAAGAGTTGGTGTCAAGAATCTAAAGGCTCACAGTGACTCAGAGTTGGTGGTTTAGCAGAAAATGTGGTAGTATAGTGCTAAGGATCCCAGCCTGGAAAAATACCATGACCCTATCAAAACATTGATCTAGGAGTTTGACAAGGTAAAGATAGAAAGGTATCTCAGAAAGAGAACATTCAAGTAGACATATTGGCTAAGTCAAAACAGTCAACCGAGGCACCTAACCGCCCGAGCATAGCCATAATGGCACTCACTACACCAAATAAAGGATGGAAAGAATCCATAAAGGAATATCTAATTAGTTCGTCATTACCCGAGGACCTTAAGGAAGCTGCGAAGGTATGGAGGTGCATAGGAAAGTACTTTATGGTCATAGAAGAATTTTACTAACAAGGACATGCAAATCCCCAACTAAGATGTATTGGTGAAGAGGAAGTCGAAGTAGTCCTGAAAGAAGTTCACAAAGGAGTCTATGGGTGTCATATCAAGACTGACACCCTTGCTGGAGTACTACTTTGGTAGGGATATTTTTGGCCCAATCTAAGGAAAGATGCATGGCAGTTCATCAAGCGATGAGATAAGTGTCAGCGGCACACACCCATCCAAAGGGCACCTTCAAAAGCAACAACTTCAACTAATTGTCCTTGCCCTTTCATTGTTTTGGCTATTGACCTCATTGATCCTATCTCGACGGTCCCTAAAGGAGGCAGTAGATTATTTCACCAAGTGGGTTGAGGTAGAGCCCCTTACAACAATTTTGGCAAAACACATCCAGAATTTTGTTTGGAAAAACATCATATGTACCTTCATTGTCCCGACGGTGATAGTAGTAGATAATGGTTCCCAATTCATTGAAAAAGGGTTATAGGAATTTGCAGCCAACCTAAGTGTAAAATTACACTTTGCCCTAATTGCCCATCCTTAAAGTAATGGAGAAGTTAAGGTGTCCAATAGGACAATAGAAGATGGTCTAAAACAGAGGTTGAAAGAAGCCAAGGGAAAATGGCCTGGAGAACTCCCAACTGTACTATGGAGTTAACGAACAACCCCTAGAAGAGCTACTGGTGAAACACCTTTCTCATTCATATTTGGCACTGATGCTCTTATTCTTGTTGAGGTTGCACAATCATCCATCAAGATACAACTGTTCAGCGAAGAAGGAAACAACCTCGGCTTGTGCACCAAACTTGACTTGCTTGAAGAACATATGGAAATATCTAAACTTAGAAGAAGAGCCTTCTAGCAAAGGATAGCCATCTTAGTGAACTTGCATGTCAAACCTAAAGGGATCAAGAGAGGCAACCTTATCCTAAGGAAGGTTAAACTGGAACCCTGGAGACTATCTAATGGTGTACTTCAGGCAAACATGGAAGGACCTTATTTCATCCTGGATGAAGTTTAGGAGTTTACAAACTTGGAAATACTAAAGGAGAAGAGTTGAAGAACACATGGCATTCAGGCTCATTGAAAAAATTCTACACTTAGTTCTATGAACTTAGAAATTTCCAAAGAAGTAGCCTTATTATGATGAACCTCCATAAATAGATCAACCAAATGTGGTGATTGCCCAAGTTAGAGAAAATGTTAGGAGTATTATGGGAAGGCCTCCTAAAAGGAGGTTGACCAAATGTGGTAATTTCTGAAAATACCTAGGTGTTTTGAACATAGCAAGTTTCCCAAAAACACTACTTGAATTCCATTCTAAACACTTAGAGAAATACTCAAGACTCCAAAAGTGATATTACTTTCAGAAAAGGTTAACTTTTTAAATCCTTAAGACTATTTCTGACAAGGATAATACACAACCGAATATGTTAAGCCTTGACGAAGATGGTAAATTAGCCAAAAATGGTGAATAAGTAAAAAAGAGTTAGTCATTTCTCTATTCTCTAAAAAGATGGAAAGGCTTTGAAAGCAAATGATGCTAGCCGAAGTAATTAATATTTCAAAGGCTCTTCAAGTACTACATTACTCATGGACTTTGCAAAAAAATTTTAAGAGAATAAAGATATTCCATTTAAAGAAGAAGCCAAGTACAAAGAAAGAAGTGCTAAAAAAAATAGAAGAAGAAGAAGCAACCCAATGGATTATCTTGTACATTTGCAGCCCCATCGGCATCACCATCTTCAGTATCACCATCCTCGACATCACCACCTTCATCCGCTGGGGGTAGCTCTGGAAGGTTAAGGAACTCTATCTTTGACCATGACAAAGAAGGCCACTTGGGGATGTCCAGTGCTCAGAGGTAGAAGACATCAAGGTTGGGAAAGTGTGAGAGAATTTGATGATGAGCAAGGTAGAAATCATCTTGGAATCTAGATTTTGTTGCCTCATATGCCTTGGCCTTCTTAGCCTTCAAGACCTCCATCTCTTTCCTCAAGGTCTCCATCTTCTTCTTTACCTTCTTCTTTTCCTCCTTCCACTTCTTCAATTGATCAACCTCGGCATTAACTTCAGCATTGATTTCTAATGTGTTGGTCAAATCAACATTTATGTCCTCCTTTTTCATCTGAAGAGTTTCCACAACTGAACTCTGCTCCACCAGCTTTGCCCCGAGATCAGAAATTTTTCAAGAACACTACTCAAGGAGTGCCTTCTAGCTCTCCAGCACCTCCTGGCAAATCTTGGCTAGGTCTTCTTTGGCGATCTTGTTGAGCTCGCAATACTTGAGGCATGAACTCATAAACATCTCCTTAGGCTTAGCGAAAATTTCCTCTGACTGACTTAAAATGGAGGACTACTTTAACACCTAGGCTTGAAGGCAGCCTCCGTACACTAGTCGTTGTAAGATATGAGGGCCTAAAAATTTTCCTAAGTGCTAAAGGGTGAAGGATTACCTGGGCAGCATGCTAAAAAATCCGAGCAGCAAGAATCTCTTCATTTGGACAATCATCTATTAGAGATTGAAAGGTGGCAGTCATGATGATGGCCCTTCCCATTTGAGGGACCATCCTTTGGCAGTCCTTCCAAAATAAGTCCATGTTTTCGGTGAGAGTCCAAAAGAGTTCTCTTGGCACATTTTCTCTGAGGATCTTCAAATCTTAAATGGCTCAGTTCGGAGCATGGTCCATCATCCACTCTATCTAGGCCTTGTCCTTTGCAAAATCATGATGAAGTTCCCTTACCACATTGTCTCTTAACCATTCATCAATAAAATCTAAAACAAAAAAAAAACTCAAATTGATAGATGAATGATGAAAAGACAAACATGGTAGGACTTCAACATCACCAGCGATGGAGTCGCTCACATTGAGGACCTCGATAGGGATGTCCATACCCTTTTAACTCCATCTTTCTTTAACCACATCAGCTGAAACTACCCCTAGCAAAGTCCCCAAGGTCTCTGCAGTAGCATCAGGGCTAAGGGGAATGGATAGGATGGCTGCCTCTGATGAAAGATCCACACATTTGGCAAAGTGATCCACAACCTCTGCCATATCTTCAGGGGGAGGATGAAGCAAGTCCTACTTTGTTTTCTTTGGCTTTGACGCCCCAGAAGATTGTCCAGACTGCCCATTCCTTCTTTTCAAAGCCTTTACCTTCTGCTCCCCCTTCTTGGCTTGACCGAGGAACAAACTCTTGTAACAGGCCGCAAATTTATCACCTATTTTTACAAGAAGGAAAATATCAGTGTAAGTACCAAAAATCCAAAAACACACGAGTTGGAAAGTAGCTTACTATTTACAAGGGTAGAATAGGAGAATTTGCCCCAAAAAATGTAACCAGCCAAGACTTATTCGCATCAACTGCTGGCTTTAGCATGTTCTTATCAGTAACATGCTTCTTGATGACCCCCAGCTCCCGAAGTACCTTTTTGATCATGAAATTCCATCTAATAGGAAAGGGAAATAGTGGACGCGAAGAAGCCTGACCTATCCAGTTAGCTATGGCCTGAATATGACCTTTGAATTCCAAGAACTAGGACTCCAGTTCAAGGGTAAGCAGCTTTGATGGGTCCATCACATTGATAGCCAAAGTCTTAAAAGCCCACTTCGTAGGCATGTCCTTCCATTTTCTTGCCCCCTCTGCCAAGAAAAACTTTTTCTGCCATCCTCAACAACTATCCTTGGTTCTAAAGGTGATAGCAAATTTCTTGCACCTAATTCTTCGAGGGAGTAGGAAGTAAAATCCCCCCTTCAGGATGGGATGAAGCTTGTAATATTGCATGAAAAAACTGAAGTGAGGGGCTATCTTAAAGACCTCACACATGCAATGAAAGGCATTGAAGTATAAGTATGAGTTGGGTGGCAACAGGTTAGTGGCTACGCCATGAAATTGGCAAAAGTCGCTCACCATCTTCGGGGGGGATATCAAAGACCTGCCTTTTGCTGTGCCCTAAAGATGGTAACCTCATTATGCCGAGCAAGGTAGCTTAGTTTGCTAGGGCCAAGGAGCCAAGTCTTGGCATAAGAAGGAAGAAAAAACTTAGCTGTCCACTTCTTCAACTTTTCCAAAGTGGCGCAACTCGGGTGAGAGTTAAGTGGATTCCAACTCTCGGGAATGGGATGAACTTTATCATTTGAAGTAGACATCTTTGGAATTTATATGGGAAGAAAGACTAAGGAAAAAAACTAACTTTAGGAAATACCAACCTATTTCACACAAGAGAGAAATCACTCTGCCACTCAAGAACCACCGCAGAAGAATAGAAAAGGTTGAGAGCAAGAGAGCATAAAAAGTGAAGAAGTGAGGAACCCCTAAGGGAAAATGAGTTTATATAGCCTAAAGATGCTAGGCAAAATGACGCCATAATGACCCTTTACGGGTGAAGAGGCATAACCGATGTAACGGATGGGAAACATAGTCATGCATGTGTCACATAGTGCAAGAAACAAGGGCACTACTCATGATCTATTAAATCTATTAAATCTATACTATGGAAACCAAGGTGACATGACTTCTCATCCGAAAAGAGAGGACATTCCACTCACAGATGGAGGGAATAAAAACTCTAAGGAAAAAGTAACTCATTACGTGCCGAAGGTATGATCAAATCAAAAATGAGAATTTGGCTTGAAATAATGTCTTCACTAATGGTTAAACCTCACCCAAATGGAACACATAAACAAAAAAGCCCAAAAGTATGTCAAGAATACAACATCGGCAAAAGAAGGGATCTCGAACGATAATGCCTAGAGTGATCGGAGGAAAAAGAGTTAGGCCAAAGGGACAACCTCGGTAAGGAAGTTCTTGGACTAAGGGTGACCCTGACTTCCTAATGATGCAATTCCTAGAACAAGTTCTCAATTGCTAAGAATCGAAGATAAAACTTTGGTTCCTTGGAGGGGGCATGTGATAGTTGAAGGGCTATCACCCACTGAACCTTCAGATACATGAACTTGACACCACCTTCGGTAAAGAATAAGATCAACCATTGGAGAAGGCTCCAAACCACCCTTAGAAACCTACTATCCTCGATAAATGAGATACTTTCTAAACTTGGTCTGTGCAACAAATACGTTTTCCTAGTTACCTCTAAGGGAAATCCTATGTCCGAAGGGGTCTCCAGTCGCCGAATGGTCCCAAGGGAAGATGACAAATATGGTTTTAAGGGACCACTAACTGGAACCTTGCACATGCCCCTAGCCCCTAGAGAATAGCCGCTTATGGATAGCTAGAGCCACCTCTCTTTGAAAGAACATGCTGAATCTTGCTGAACACATTTCCTGATCTGCTCATTCTAGGCATAACGGCCTCTCCTCCAAGCTTCTACTAAATAATCGGGAGGCTCCTAGGTAATGCACACAAGAAACACCTTCTCATTCTGTTCCCTACTCTTACAACTTCTCCCTTCACATACTGACTTTGGCGTCAGAGACTCCTCCCCTAGAAACACACTCCAAGGAGCTTCTAACCCTTATTCTCCAAGTGTTGCAAATACTATTCAGCCGAAGTTCTACTAGAGGTTTAACATGTCCTACATCAAAGATGTGCTAGAGCATCATAAGGAAAGGCCAGCTAGAAGGCTTTCTAGCTCTTACACCTCTAGTGCTTAAGGGTTGTGGTGATCCAGAATAAGCTAAATTCAAGATTTACAAAATAGAAAAAGTATTTGAAATAATGGATGTTACATCCACCCAGAAGGCATTATTAGCTACCTTGAAGCTGGAAGTTAGTGTAAAGCTTTGGTGAAGCACAGTACATGGGGAGTATAAGAGTAGTAATGAGAGGAAACATATAAGGAAGAAAGAACTTATGAGGTGGGCTAAATTCCTTAAGTTGTTTCAACAACAGTATGTCAGTGAAGATCTTAAAGATCAGAAACAAGCGAAGTTTGATTTACTAGAGCAGGGAAACGTATTATTTAAAGAGTAAGGACATAGGTTTAGTAGTCTCCTTAGATATTCTCCATGATATGATTGGCAAGAAGAATTGAGTGCAAAAAGGTTCATTAGGGCATTGAGACCTGAACTAAGGCAGATATTAAGGGCTATTGGCATCGAAACTTATTATGAAGTTGTTCAAAGGCTCTAACTTTGGAGCAAGAATTTCAGCATCCTATGGAAGGAAACATTAAAGGGGCTCATATGCGACATCAAGGTGGAAGAAAAAAAGCTAGAGATAGGCTAGGAAAAACTGAAGTGGGCAAAGAATAAAAGAACTCCAAAGAAGCTCAAAGGTTTGGACATCAATGCCAGACTTGTGGAAAATATCATGGTTTTAAACCATGTTACAGACTCACTGAAGGGTGTTTGAAGTGTGGTTCCCTAAACCACTAGGTGGCAGGATTACCTAGTTAAGAAGGAAGAAAGAAAAGTATTGGGTAAGTTTGACACTGCTTGACCAAGAAACCAACAAGGCAAAGAAAAAGGGATGGAAACTCCTCAGCTTCCTAGACAGAGACGAAAGGGGCTAGGCCTACCTGTGCCATTTAGAGTCCAACCACCAGCTAGAAGGGTATATCAAATTTAAGGATCAAGGAAAAAAATGGAAACTACCCTCAGAGAATATGCTTCAACCATGGCAAGTGAAGGAAAAAAGCACTGAAAGGTAATCTTTACCTTTACGATAAGCTTATTTTAGTGCTTTACGATACCGGTGCATCTTTATCCATTATTTTAGCTAACTTAATAAGAGAATTAAACCTAGAGGTCAAAACACTACCTCAAATGTATATGATCAGAATAGCTGGAAATAAAATGATGTTCTCACATCACACAGTGAAAGACTGTGTGATTAAGCCAAATGAGCTAAAATTAAAGGCTAATCTGATCATTCTAGAAACAACTGGTTATGATATGATATTGGGGATGAATTGGTTAGCCGAAAATAATGTGATCATATATTGTCAAGATACAAAACTGATATTGCCAAGATCAATAGAACATTCCTTAAAAGACTCAATAAAATGTGATATTGGACAAGTAAAGGTAATGGATTGCATACCTATACTTTCTGAAGAAGAATATGTGGGCTTGAATGACGAAGAGTCTAAGACTAAGTTAGAAAAAATTTTTGTTGTGAAATAATTTGAAGAGGTTTTTCTTTCTGAGTTACCAGGTTTGCCTCCTCGAAGGGAGATAGAATTTGCGATTAAACTAACTCTGGGAGCATTTCCTGTATCTGCTGGATCTTACAGGATGGCAATTCCTAAAATAAATGAGTTGAAAAAGTAGCTAGATGAACTCCTTGAAAAAGGATTCATTAGGCCAAGTGTATCTCCTTGGGGACACCATTGCTGTTTGTGAAGATGAAAGATGGAACTCTTCGGTTATGCATTGACTAGAGATAGCTGAATGCTATGACTGTGAAGAACAAATACCCTCTCCCCAGGATTAAACACTTATGTTATCAACTTAATGGAGCCACAGTGTTCTCAAAGATTGATATCAAATCGGGGTACTTTCAATTCAGAGTTAAAGAAGTAGATATCCCTAAAACTGCTTTTAGAATGAGATATGGTCATTTTGAATAAATAGTAGTGCCATTTTTGCTTACTAATGATAGCCGAAGGGCTATGGTCCCTGCAATCTCCCGATCAGCTATCCTGAAACCACCAACGAGAAGGACTTAGCCCTGACCTCGGAGCACAATCACACCACCCTTGGAAAGGGAACATGTCTACCTTCGGGAAAAGGTGACTTTCATCACTCTCGGATTTACAAACCTACCAATCTCAAAAAGTAGATCCACCATCATCGGCAGAGGAAAACGTCTCTCAAAGGTAACCCACTCTGTCGAAGAGCCTTCCCCAATAGCCCTCAGGGAAAATCTCTGCCCGAAAAGGTCTCGTACCCTAAAGGGGTCGTACGGAGATACGACAAAAATGGTTAAGAAGCCTCTAACAGTGAGACCTCACACACCCCCCTGCCTTTTGGCCAAAATGGCCTATGGCCAACTGGAGATGCCTACCTCCGAAGGATCGAATCTGACTGAACACATGTCATAATCTGATCGAGTTGTGTCAAACGGCCTTCTCCCTCCACCCTCCTATAAATACCTGGGAGGGACCTTGGTAGGAATAAGTGACTTTTTCTTTAACCTCCACTCCCTGTTCTTTACTACTACTCACACATATACTACCTTGTGTGTCGGAGGCTCCTCTCCTAGAAACACATTTTGGGGAGTCTCTAACCCTTATTCATCAAAGTCTTGCAGACACCTCTCTCATTCAGGCCAGGATGTCATACAATGAGGATGCTATCGGGCATCATTTGGTTCCATTTGTGGTAACTCATTCTCAAGTCACCATTGTTGAGACTCGACATTCTAAGGACAAGGGACTCCCAAAGTCCCAATCCACGCTAGAAACTCAAACAGTGACTGAACAACCTGTTGTAGAGACTTCGTTGCCTGAGGACGAATGTCCTCTGACGGTCACGATGAGCTTTTTGTGAGAGTTTCAGCACTCTATTGTGGCTAAAATGACTAACTAGCTCAACCAAAGGTGGTCACAACTGTTACCCACTCCGAGGTAGTCTAGTTATGGTGCCAAAATTGTGCATTTAGACTCCTAGGATTGGTAATGTTCTGTAGGCCATCAGAACACTAACCTTAGTGTGCATACCCAAGTGGCCCTCTTGGGCACTATTTAAACACATGCATATTGGTCCAACCATCACACTAATAGTCACATTTCATGCACACCATGGCAGCAAAGAAGGAAAACACTAGCACAAGTCTTAATCTTTGTTACCACACATTAGGCAATCTTGTTAAGTTCTAGTGACCAGCCACTGCACCTGTAACTTCCACTAATAAACTGTATCACTCTAGCCACATAACCCCCCATTTTATTTTCTCCATTACCAAGTAGAGACTTAGAGAAAACCAAGGAATTTTTTTTTACATCAATAGCCCACCTATGGACCAAGTTATGGATTTTTTAAGTTGGTCACAAAATTCTGACCAAATGAATAATAACTTAGCCAACTTTCCAACGTCATATCTTTGGCTACAGGGCTTAAAATTCATAAATTCCAAATTCTAGTTCAATCGATAGATGTTCTATAGGTGTGGTAAAAATTTCATACAAAGATTCCTTCTACACAGGGAGATATAGAACTTTAAGTCCAGAGTCAAAATTATGGTCACCTTATGACCATTTTGCCCATACAAAATTTCATACGTGGGCAAGCACTTCATTCACAAGGGGAAAACCCTCCAAAGAAATCCCATATATGCCCATTACACATAGGAATTATATTACCTTGCTTTTAACAACTTTATGTGGCCAAAATAGAATTTATAGGTAAGCAGCCCATCATTCACACTTAGGCAGCTTTGCACCACATCACTTACATAGCCAAAACATTACTCAAATGTTCACATACTTGTCTCATTTTCCATACACTACATGTGCATGAAAACATGCACTACATAATGGTCTTAACTCAACTAAGTACACACCCTAAGTTATAGGAGGTCCTGAGAAACTATGGACTCCAAAAATAGGATGCTGGACAGCTGCTACACAACACAATAAGTACCACCATTAAAAATACCAAATGTCCTCCTAAAATCACCAAAATTGCTAGATCATAACTAGCCATATGTAAGTTCATGTAACTAAAATTTTAGATTAAAAATCAAACTACAAACGTTAGTATGAAGGTGATCTTTCAGCTGGACCTGAAATGACAAAATTGAGGGGAGTAAGTTTCATTGAGAAACTTGTAAGAGTAGCACTTGGTTTCTTAAGGTAATGTGATCCTTATTAAAACCTACATCCAAAGACACTAAAACAAAAAAACCACAATGCATATATACAAGAGATAGCAACCAAATACAGCAGCCATTCACAACCAAGAAACACATGAAATGCAACAGCAACAATAACCATAGATTAGTCCATAAAAAATGAAGTAAATTTAAGAAAATCACTATGGCAGCCCTCCTCAAGCTAATGCTTGGTCTTAGTAGGATTTTAATAGTAGTTATTACTAACATTTGCTCTCTAGAAACCCTCATTTTAATGCCATCTTTGTGCACTTCACACTAGGTCACAAAACCTTCAATAAGTGCACTCCCCTCAGTAAGCTTGGTTCATCAAGCTCATGGCTCTCTTCCAAGCTTAGCCCTAGCTCCATGGTTGCTTGAAAATACAAAAAAACCCCATGAGAGCAGGATAACCCTAACCAAAGTGGGTAGGCCAACAATCAAGCTTGATTCTTGAAGTATGCAAGAAATAGCTCTAGTTTGCTTCCAATTGCTTCCTTTTGCCTTCAATTTCAATCAATTGCAAGTTTGAAGGTGTGGTGGCTATGGAGGAAGTATGTGTTAGTGTTGTGCCCAAAAGGCCAATCATGAGATGATTGTATTTTTCGCACATTGAGTCATGAAATTTTATTAAGGCATTAATCCAGCAATTATGTTCGTTGTTTTTGTTTCTGTGTAACATAATAAACATAATTGTAACCCTAGAATAATGATATTCTCAAACATCCCTGGTCTAGTATTATTGTGGAGCGGGTTGCAATAATACATAACGACTAGCATATGTAGAGACTAATATGAGATATGTAGTCTAGATATGGGTACAAGTTGGAGAACTTGTGTACTGGACCGACCCACCATGAGAACACTTCATGGATCGTTATATGAGTGTCATAAGTGATTCTCATAGTGATCATGGTATATGTAGTCCTTCGACCTAAGATCGTCAAGGTTTCGTACATGTGAGTCACAAACTTTGATACTTTCCCTTGTTGCTCGTAACTGAGTGAATTTGGAGGAGGTCATTGGGTATGTCACATATCATGTGGAGGGATTTGTATGATCAAGATTGGATTTGTCCCTCCTATGTAGCGGGAGTGATATCTTCGGGCCCCTTGATAGAGTAAGACTTAGAAAAATGCATGGCCATGCTCGGATAAGTTGATATACGATATCAATGTCATCAGCTTAAGTTAGTCTACTCGGTAATCAAGAAACCAAAGATTGGGCTATATGAGAGTGACACATTCCATGTCTCGTGCCTAGTCTTGATATCTTGGACAAAGGGACAATGGCATATATCGGTGATGATCATAAAGGTTTAGTCAAATCATCGACAATCTTGTCACTTGGGTAGCAATGATGTGTTTCTAGACACAGCTCATTGCTTATGATCATAAATGTGATTTATGATCATTGCCAACGTGGTAAGAGCCTATTGGGTTACACACATAGAGCTATTTGGATCATTAGAGTGCATGGGCTAATAATTTCGGTTTTGGTTTCACAATAATTTCGTATTAATAATGGGCCCAATAGTTGAGCCATTATTAAGCCCGAAATTAAAGCCTAATTGGATTAGGGCTTTGAAACCCATTAGGCCTGGAAGTTGAGTCTCACTATAAATACAACTTCTAGTGAGAAATTCGTAGGTCTCCTTGCCCTAGCCTCCCAAAAGGACAGCTGCACTCTTCTCTTGCAATTCCTTGGAGGACACAAGCTAGCACTGCAAGCGCAAGAGAAACGCATCTGCCGGGACGCGGTGGAAGCGTGGTGATCCCAAGAGGCTCGTGTGGATACCATAGAGAGCTTGAACACATCAACTGTTCAAGTTTTGTGATTCGACTCTACAGTTGAGTGAGAGATCTCAGCCGAAAATTAGGTATGAAAATTTTTGAACACCCGGTTTACCCCATTTTACTTGGATCCTGGAGGGTTTCAGTTGAGATCTCATAAGGACCAATGTATCTTGGAGCTAACTTAGTTCTTTTGTCAAATCTAACAGTGGCTTTGGTTGGTGCAATTTTCAGCCATACTCTCAGTGCCACTCACCATACTACCTCAAAAGTTATTAGACTTTTATGTTACTAAGTGTTATAAATTGCTTTTAGTTTCAGCCAACTTTCTTTTAGGTAGTTTAAGCCTTATTTTCTTAAGCTTAAGGCTTGGGATGTGCCCTAGAAGGCTTATTGAGTTGATTTGTACATTTACTTGCAGCTTAAGGCATGACCCATAACACTAACTTGCAACACAAGCAAGGCTACACCAATAACTTGCATCACAAGGCAAGGCAAACACTTATACATCTTTAAGTGTCAAGGATGTGTGCTCATTAAGTTTGCTACTCCAATGCATGACAACAAAGAAGCCCGCATCTTTACAAGTTTTGGAAACAAGTTTTTCATGTCCATAAGTATTCGGCCAAGTAAAGATCACAAGAGGTTTATCTCACAATGACAATTCCATAAGTACATAAATCAAACATAACTTGGCATTCCATCAACCATAACTTGGCATTCCATCAACCATAACATATATACATCAAAACCAAGTTTAACCAAGGCTAATTATATACACAAAAGAGCCTACATACAAGTACTTCTAACTTGGCAACATACCAAGTGTACCCATTGTTCAAAATAAGCCAAAGTTATGCATTACAAATCCAAGCTACCTATAATACCCATGAAATACCTTAAGGGTACAATACGAGATCAAACATTGGAGCACAAGCCCTATGACCAAGTTCATGGTCATGAATGCAAACCACCACACAAGAGCCCAAGAACACACATCCATCTCTCTCACCTAGACAAGTCCCAAAATCTACACAAGGCCTGCAAAACTTAATACCCAAGTTTTGGTCATAAAACATAAGACTTGCACATGTACTTAAACAAGCCAAGTTTCAGTTTTGGCATATACCTTGTCAATAGTGTACTAACTTAGTACACAAGCAACAACAACAACATTGATCACTCAATCTCAATTCCTTTTCCTGAAACATAATCAATATGGGCATGAGTGCTAATACTCAATAAGGTTCATTACAACTCATAATGAGTTTATTAAGTTAAGCCGAAAGCTTAACCTCCCATAAGCATAACTTAACCTGCAAGAAAGACATGAAAACAAAGAAAACACAAGTATAATACATGTACACATATACTACCTGAGACATATAAGCATAATAATACTACCTACAATGGTTAGCAAGCACAGTCAAGCGAACAAGGCATACAACTCACACACACACCACATAGTTCTTCTCGGCCGAAACCTCTAGCAAGTACATATCCATTTCTTGCACTTTAAGCATTCTCATTTCAATTCTCCAATCCACTAGAGCTCCAAGTTCAAGAATAAGTTAGCCGACTTACTAATAACTTAAGTACTTACCATTAATTGGACTAGCTAGCCAAAGCATATGAACCCAAAAGTTCAACTATATGCCCATCTAGCAACTAAGATCACATAGCATAATTTACTATCACTTAGATGACATTATCCACTTGAACATGGAATTATACAAAAATCAAGTAGAATCATGAACCTTACCCCAAAAACGTAACCTTGAGCTTTTGGTTATGCCTTAATTGTCCAAGGCTTGGCTTGAAACTTCAATGGCAAGGTCGCCTTAGGCCGAAACACCAAAATGCAAGCTTAATTCTTCACCTCATGCTTTAATTCACAAGTTTCACCATGAAACCTTCAAGACTTGGCCTTCCTCCTTGCCAAGAACAACCCGATGCTTGCAAAAACAAAGTCAACCAGAAACTAACATTTTTGGTTTTGAGTGAAGGCATGCAAATTGCAATTAGGTGCCAAATGTCCCACTAATTGGACTTAATAAGCTTCTCAGCCTTGCTTAATCTTGCATGCTCTAATGCAATCCCTCATGCATGTTTAGTGTTACTTAAAGTACACGAAAGAACTTTCAAAGTGACCCTAAAACTTTGTTTCTTGCCGTTAGCAAAATAGTCACTTTTCTTGTGCATTTTGGACCTGAAAGTTCTTGATTTTGCATTTACATCACTAGTCACATTTTCAATTGAATCCCTCATGTTTTTATTGCATTTCCCTTGCATTCTTGGGCTGGGCCAATCACTGAGGGATGGTCCTGACAACTTCGGATTAGGCAGGTATAGGCCCGCTAGTGTCAGGAGCTGTGCCCTTGGTTTTTGCATTGTTTGACACTTGTCTTTAGCTGATTGGCAATCTGTCGTGTCTGTTACATTGGTTGTGTCCTTTCACCTATGAAGGGTCATTGTAGCAACGCTTTGCTTGCCTTCTTTAGTCTATTTAAAGCCTTTCTCCTTTAGAGTTTCCACACTTCTTCAACTTTCATAACCTTTGCTCTCAAATTTCCTCTCACCTTCCATCTTTCTTTCATGGCGGTGCAAGCGGCAGAGTGACTTCTGGTAAGGTTTGAGGCATTCTCCGAAGTTCCCTTTTTCTTTCCAAATTAGGTGGGTTTATTTCTGAAGTAGTTGTTCTACTTCTTCCCATTTCTTTTCTTACTACTGAGGCTAGGGTTCTTCTTTTCTAAACATGTCTTCTTCCCAAGACAAAGTTTGATCAGTTCCCGAGAGTTGGCTTCCTCTAAATTCTCATCTAAGTTGTGCTACTTTGGAGAAGCTGAAGAAGTGGTCAGACAAATTTTTTCTTCCTTCCTATGCCATCACTAGGCTCCCTGGTCCTGGTATGGCTACCTATGCTCCTCAAAAAAATGAGATCACTATGTTTAGAGCACAGCTGAAGGCAGGACTTCGGTATCCCCCTCTGAGGATGGTGAGCGACTTTTGCCAATTTCATGGCATAGCCGTTAACCAACTGCCACCAAACTCTTATTCCTTCTTCAACTCCTTTCTCTGCATGTGTGGGGTCTTTGAAATAGAACCCCACTTCATCTTTTTCATATAGTACTACAAACTTTACCCTATTCTGAATGGAGGGTTCTACTTCCTGCTTCCTTGGGGATCAGGGTGCAAAATATTCACCTTCACCTTCGGAATAAAGGATAGTTGGCGCAGGTGGCAGAAGAAGTACTTTTTTCTCAAGGTGGACGAGCAGTGGACAGACATGCCGACCAAGTGGGCTTTGGGGACTCTTGATATTGACATGATGGATCCATTGAAGCTGCTTACCCTCGAACTTGAATCTCAGTTCAAGGAATTTGATACTCATATTCGAATGATAACTGACTAGTTTGAAAAGGTTTCCTCACCTCCACTGTACCCCTTCCCCATCAGATGGAATTTTATGACCAAGGAGGTACTTTGGGAACTCGTTGTCATCAAAGAGCATGTTACTGACTTGGACATGCCAAAACAAGCAACGGACGGATAGAAGTCCTGGCTTGTCAAGCTTCTTTGGAATGAACTCTCCTATTTGGAACTTGTAGAGAGTAAGCTCTTTTCCATCTTATTTTTTGGAATTTTTCTGTACTTACACTGATGTTTTTTTCCTTGCAAAGATGGGCAACAAGTCAGCAGCTTTTTACAGGAGTCCCTTCCTCGGTCAAGCCGAGAAGGGTGAACAGTAGAAGAAAAAAACATCGAAGAGGAAGAAGGTGCTCGGTGGATCATCCTCAGTGCCGAGGTCGAAGAAAAATAAAGAGGACTTCCTTCCCTCTCCCTTCGAAGGTCAAGCGGAGGTGCCCAACCAAACGCCTATGCGTGTTGACCTGCCCTTAGAGCCGACTATCCACTCAACCCCTCTAAGTCCTGATTTTGCTGTCAAGACACTAGGGACTTCAGTGGGGGAGATCTCAGCTGAGGAGGCCCTAGAGAGACAGAAAAAAGGGCAAGGACATTCCCCCTGAAGTATTGGATGTTAGTGAGTCTGATGGAGAGGGTGCCAAACTCCCACTAGGTTTTTCTCTTAGCCATTCATTTATGAGTTTGGGATTTTTTGGTATTTTATACCTTGTAGATGAATGGCTAAGACATAATGTTATAACGAAACTTCGGTGTGACTTTGCATGTGAGTGGGCCCAAGGCCCCTCAGATGGTGAGGGGTGTTATGACCAATGCCACCTTCCAAACTCTAATGGGGGAGTGCCCCAACGAGGAGGTCCTCCTCGCTCGGATGACAGAGCACGCTACCCAGGTAAACCTTATCCTTTAGGACATAGAAAAATTTTGAGTCTCTATTGCTAGTGACCCAGATTTTGACTCCTTCTCCTCATCTCTTTTTTTGCAGCTGTTGGTGTACGAAGGGTATTTTTGGGGTTGGGCAGCTAAACAGTCCTCGGTTCAAAGTCAATCGGAGGAGAAGTTAGCCAAGGCCAAGGAATTGTTTGCGAGCTCAGTCGTTAAGTACAGCGAGCTCAACAAAGTCGCCAATGAGGACTTGGCCTTCCTTCAGTAGGAAATCTTGAGTAGCCAAAAGGGGCTTGTCGAGGAGTTCACCTCCAAGTTTTCCAACCTTGGCATGAAGGTCATATAGCTATCTTTAGAAGGTGAGGTCATTCGGATATAGAGGGAAGATGTAATTGCTGACCTCAAGGGGTCGCTGGAGATGATTACGGTCATACTCGCTAGGAATGAGCAACTGAAGAAGGAGAGGAAGAAGAAGAAGAAGAACCTGGAGAAGGAAGTTGAGGTACTGAAGAAGGAACTGGAGGAACTGAAGGCTGAAAAGGACAAGTCAGATGAGTTGACTAAGTCCTTACTTCAAGATGGGTTCTACCTTACCCGTCATCAGGTCCTTTCCCAATATCCTAATTTGGAGCTCTTCTTTCTGCAGGCGCTTCATATTCCTGAAGGACCATCTTCAGCATGGTCGAGGATTGAGTTTCTCAACCTCTCCGTTCCTCCCACTTCAGCTGACAATATTGGCAAAGATGAAGATGATGATGCCGAGGGTGATGACACCGAGGATGCTGAAGAGCTCGAAGATGGATAAAACCAACAATAGGCTTCTTTCTTTTTTTTCTATTCTACACCTTTTACTTCATCATTTGAACTTAATGGAACTTTCCCATTTTTTGTGAAAAAGTTTGGCTAAATCCATGATTGGTACGACTTCGGTCATTGTTTCAACCTTCGAGTTTAACCCATCTTCAGAGAGGAGCTCCTTCGGCGGCATGTTATCCTTAAAAGATATTATCAAGGATTCACAACATTAGCCTCTTCACGGGATATCATTCTAAGTGTTTTGGAATAAACCATATTTGGTTAGCCATACTTAGGATCAACCATCATCAGTCAACCTTCCTTGGCAGATTTGCTTTGTACAAAAGTAGTTAAGTACCTTTGGGATCAACTATATTCGGTTGACCACATTTGGTAAAACTTGTACAATACTACTAATGTATTTTTGGAAGAAACCATATTTAGTTCGCCTCCTTTGGCATAGTCTGCACAATTTTTCCCTTCAAAATTTTTCTAAGTGTAGAATTTTTTCAAAGAGTCTTAATGCCAAGTGTTTTTCAACTCTTCTCCTTTGGTATTCCTGAGCTCGTAGACTCCTAGCCGAACTTCTTCAAGAACCAAACAAGGTCCTTCTAATTTTCCCAAAGTACTCCATGAGATGGCTTCCAGGGTTTAGTTCAGCCCTTCGGAGAACAAGGTCCCCTTTTTTGATCCCTTTGGCCTTGACATATAAGTTCATAGAAATGCTGACTCTCTGCTGAAAAGCTTTTCTTCTGAGTTCAGCCATCTCTCTATGGTCATCAATCATATCTAACTTGGTCCTTAAACAGAGGTTGTTTCCGTCTTCGTCGAAAACCTATATACAATACTACTAATGTATTTTTGGAAACAACCATATTCAGTTCGCCTCCTTTGGCATAGTCTGCACAATTTTTCCTTTGAAAATTTTTCTAAGTGTAGAATTTTTTCAAAGAGTCTTAATGCCAAGTGTTTTTCAACTCTTCTCCTTTGGTATTCCTGAGCTCATAGACTCCTAGCCGAACTTCTTCAAGAACCAAATAAGGTCCTTCTAATTTTCCCAAAGTACTCCATGAGATGGCTTTCAGGGTTCTAGTTCAGCCCTTCGGAGAACAAGGTCCCCTTTTTTGATCCCTTTGGCCTTGACATATAAGTTCATAGAAATGGCGACTTTCTGCTGAAAAGCTTTTCTTCTGAGTTCAGCCATCTCTCTATGGTCATCAATCATATCTAACTTGGTCCTTAAACTGAGGTTGTTGCCTTCTTCGTCGAACACCTATATACAATACTACTAATGTATTTTTTGAAGCAACCATATTCAGTTCGCCTCCTTTGGCATAGTCTACACAATTTTTCCCTTGAAAATTTTTCCAAGAGTAGAATTTTTTCAAAGAGTCTTAATGCCAAGTGTTTTTCAACTCTCTCCTTTGGTATTCCTGAGCTCGTAGACTCCTAGCCGAACTTCTTCAAGAACCAAATAAGGTCCTTCTAATTTGCCCAAAGTACTCCATGAGATGGCTTTCAGGGTTCTAGTTCAGCCCTTCGGAGAACAAGGTCCCCTTTTTGGATCCCTTTGGCCTTGACATATAAGTTCATAGAAATGGCGAGTCTCTGCTGAAAAGCTTTTCTTCCGACTTCGGCCACCTCTCTATGGTCGTCAATCATATCTAACTTGGTCCTTAAACCGAGGTTGTTGCCTTCTTCGTCGAACACCTATATACAATACTACTAATGTATTTTTGGAAGCAACCATATTCAGTTCGCCTCCTTTGGCATAGTCTGCACAGTTTTTCCCTTGAAAATTTTTCTAAATGTAGAATTTTTTCAAACAGTCTTAATGCCAAGTGTTTTTCAACTCTTCTCCTTTGGTATTCCTGAGCTCGTAGACTCCTAGCTGAACTTCTTCAAGAACCAAATATGGTCCTTCTAATTTGCCCAAAGTACTCCATGAGATGGCTTTCAGGGTTCTAGTTCCGCCCTTCGGAGAACAAGGTCGCCTTTTTTGATCCCTTTGACCTTGACGTATAAGTTCATAGAAATGGTGACTCTCTGCTGAAAAGCTTTTCTTCTGAGTTCAGCCATCTCTCTATGGTCATCAATCATATCTAACTTGGTCCTTAAACCGAGGTTGTTGCCTTCTTCGTCGAACACCTGTATACAATACTACTAATGTATTTTTGGAAGCAACCATATTCAGTTCCCCTCCTTTGGCATAGTCTACACAATTTTTCCTTTGAAAATTTTTCTAAGTGTAGAATTTTTTCAAAGAGTCTTAATGCCAAGTGTTTTTCAACTCTTCTCCTTTGGTATTCCTGAGCTCGTAAACTCCTAGCTGAACTCCTTCAAGAACCAAATAAGGTCCTTCTAATTTGCCCAAAGTACTCCATGATATGGCTTTCAGGGTTCTAGTTCAGGCCTTCGGAGAACAAGGTCCCCTTTTTTTATCCCTTTGGCCTTGACATATAAGTTCATAGAAATGGCGACTCTCTGCTGAAAAGTTTTTCTTCTGAGTCTAGCCATCTCTCTATGGTCATCAATCATATCTAACTTGGTCCTTAAGCCGAGGTTGTTGCCTTCTTCATCGAACACCTATACTCTGACAGTTGGCTATATAACTTCAACGAGGATGATTGCCTCTATGCCGAAGACAAGTGAAAAGGGTGTTTCTCCGGTGGCTCTTCTTTGGTTGTTCGGTAACTGCATGCTTGAAAGCTCTCTTGGCCATTTTCCCTTTGCCTCTTTCAACCTCTTTTTCAGACCACATTTTATTGTTCTATTGGACACTTTAACTTGTCCATTACTCTAAGGATGGGTAACTAGGGTGAAGTGCAACTTTATCCCGAGGTTGGTTGTGAATTCCTAAAATCCTTTATTAGTGAACTGGGAACCATTATCAGCTATTATCACCCTCGGCATGCTGAATTAGCATATGATGTTCTTCCAGACTAATCTTTGTATGTCCTTTGTCGAGATTATTGCCAAAGGCACGGCAAAGTTACCATTTTTGAGGGTATTCCCCAAACAACGAAGGGGCAAGGATAGCTAGCTAAAGTTATCACTTCTGAGGGTATTCTCTAGACGAGTGCATGTCTTTGGAAACTATCGCATTTCTTGATGAACTTCCTTGCATATTTCCTTAAAGTAGGCCAAAAATATCCTTGCCGAAGTAGTAGCCTAGCAAGGGTGTCAGTCCCAATGTGAGAGCCATAGGCCCCCTCTTGGACTTCTTTGACGACTGTCTCATTGTCGTCTTCCCTAATTCACCTTTATAGTGGATTTGCATATCCTTGTCAGTATAATTCTTCCCCAATCAGGGAGTATCAACTCGAGCTCTTTTGTACCTTTATGGCTTAAAGAGAGTCCTCAAGAAGTTCTGAAGTTGTGAGATATTTCTTGATAGGATCCTTCCATGCTCTACCCGAGGCTGCTATGGACATTATTGCTATGCTCGGCTGATCCAGTACTTCCGTGGACTCCTTTGATTTAGCCAAAGTGTTTGCTTCAATATTATCTTGTCGGGGTATGTTTTTTATCTACACTTTGTAGAATTCCTGGATAAGCCCTTTCACGAGATCATGTTACTTTGCCAAGTTTGGGTTTTTTGCCTTGTAGTACCCTACCATCTGTCAGACCACAAGTTGAGAATCACTGTGGGCCTTTAGATTTCTCACACCAACTTTTTTTCCCAATTGCAAGCCTGCTATGAGGCCTTCATATTTGGCAATGTTATTGGTGACACTGAAACTGAACTTGATGGACTTCGAAGTTTCCATACCTTTGGGTCCCTACAGAACTACTCTAGCTCCTTGATGTTCAAAATTGGAGGTGCCATCTATGAAGTGTGTTCACTTAGGTTCATCACTTCTGAGGTCCTGTGGAGTACCTTTAGTATTTGGTACTTCGACGATGAAATCCGCCAATTCTTAGGCCTTTATTACCCTTATTGGCTCATAAGTAATATCATATTCACTAAGCTCGATGCACCACTTTGATAATCTTCCAGATTCATCTACCTTCCTCATGACATCCCTAAGATTTAAGTTACTTTCAACAATGATGGGATATCCTTTGAAATAAGGTCGTAGCCTCCTACTTGCCAATACTAGGGCATAGATGTCCTACTGTAAAATAGGGTACCTAACTTTGGCACCGTGTAGGGACTTGCTCACATAGTATTTTGCCACTATTTTCCTCCCTCTTCCCTTACAAGTATTGAACTTACTGCCTTTTTGGTGACAGCAAGGTACAGGATGAGAGGTTCTCCCTCCAAGGGCTGCCGAAATATCAGTAGATGGGTTATGTACCTATTGAGTTCATATCAAGCTTTTTGGCAATCTTTGTTCCAACGATGTTGCTCAAGACTGAAGTTACCTTCATTTTTCGCTACTTTAGTGAGCACTTTAAAGAATGGTCGGCACTGGTCCCTGTATTTGGAGATGAATTTGCTAAGGGCTGTAATCCTTCCCGTTAGCCTTTGCACATCCTTGGTCATCATGGGAGTTTTGAATCCTATCAGGCCCTTAACATTTTCTAGGATAGCATGGATACCTATTTTGAATACCATGAACCCAAGGAATTTCCTAGCACTCACCCTGAACACACACTTCTTGGGCTTAAGATGCATTTCAAATTTCCAAAGTTGGTAGAACATTTCCCTCAAGTCTATGATATGACTACTAGGCTACTTGCTCTTAACTATCATATTGTCGACATATACTTCCATATTTCTCCCAATTTGGGAGCTGAATACCCTGTTCATCAGCCTCTGGTATGTTGCTCCTGCATTTTTAAGGCCGAAGGGCATTCTGACGTAACAGTAGTTTCCAACTTCGGTAATGAAGGTGATTTTTTCTTCATTTTCGGGATTCATCTAAATTTGGTGATATCCACTAAAGGCATCGAGGAAGCTAAGTAGATCATATTTGGCAGTGGAATCTACCAATTGATCTATTAGTGGCAAAGGATACGAGTCCTTAGGACAAGCATAATTTACATTTCGGAAGTCGATACACATTTAGAGCTTATCACTCCCTTCGTGGCAACAACAACATTATTGAGCCATTCGGGGTACTTGACCTTGTTGATTATGCCTGCCTCCCTTAACCATTGGACTTCAGTTTTAACAAAATTGTTCTTGCGCACCAAGAAGCTACATTTTTTCTGTTGAACAAGCTTGACCTACGAGCATACTTTAAGATAGTGCAGAATTATATCATGGTCCACCCCAGGCATATCTTTCGGAGAGTAGGGAAATAGATCTTTGTCATTAATAGAAGAGATACAAGCTTTTTCTTGTCACCTTTGGCCAGTTTTTTCCCCACTTAGGTACTTCGGCCTGGGACAAGTTCTACATCCTCTGTTTCTATTTTTTCCAGGTCACTTTTTTCCTCTTCTACTACAACTTCACTGGTGGTGCTCTTCTCTCCCAAAGTCTATGTATGAACTTTTATTGGGCTCTATCTTGCCTTCATGAAATTTTTCCTTACTTTTGTTAGTGTTGTGCCCAAAAAGCCAATCATGAGATGATTGTATTTTTGCACATTGAGTCATGATATTTTATTGAGGAATTAATCCAGCAATTTTGTTTGTTGTTTTGTTTCTGTGTAACGTAATAAACATAATTGTAACCTTAGAATAATGATATTCTTAAACGTCCCTAGTCTAGTATTATTGTGGAGCGGGTTGCAATAATACATAATGACTAGCATATGTGGAGACTAATATGAGATATGTAGTCTACATATGGGTACAAGTTGGAGAACTTGTGTACTGGACCGACCCACAATGAGAACACTTCATGGATCGTTATATGAGTGTCATAAGTGATTCTCATAGTGATCATGGTATATGCAGTCCTTTGACCTAAGATCAGCAAGGTTCCCTACATGTGAGTCACATACTTTGATACTTTCCTTTGTTGCTCGTAACTGAGTGAACTTGAAGGAGGTCATTGGGTATGTCACATATCATGCGGAGGGATTTGTATGATCAAGATGGGATTTGTCCCTCCTATGTAACGGCAGTGATATCTTTGCGCCCCTTGATAGAGTGAGACTTAGAAAATGCATGGCCATGCTCCGATGAGTTGATATATGATATCAATGTCGTCAGTTTAAGTTGGTCTACTCGGTAATCAAGAAACCAAAGATTGGGCTATACGAGAGTGACACATTCCATGTCTTGTGCTTAGTCTTGATATCTTGGACAAAGGGACAATGGCATATATCGGTGATGATCATAAAGGTTTAGTCGATTCACCGACAATCTTGTCACTTGGGTAGCAATGATGTGTTGCTAGACACCACTCATTGCTTATGATCATAAATGTGATTTATGATCATTGCCAACATGGCAAGAGCCTATTGGGTCGCACACATAGAGCTATTTGGATCATTAGAGTGCATGGGCTAATTATTTGGGTTATGGTTTCACTTTAATTTCGTATTAATAATGGGCCAATGAGTTGAGCCATTATTAAGCCCGAAATTAAATCCTAATGGGATTAGGGCTTTGAAACCCATTAGGCCTGGAAGTTGAGTCTCATTATAAATACAACTTTTAAGTGAGAAATTCGTAGGTCTCCTTGCCCTAGCCTCCCCAAAGGACAGCCGTACTCTTCTCTTGCAATTCCTTGGAGGACGCAAGCTAGCACTGCGAGCGCAAGAGAAACGCATCTGCCGGGACGTGGTGGAAGCGTGGTGATCCCGAGAGGCTCGTGTGGATACCATAGAGAGCATGAACAGGTCAACTGTTCAGGTTTTGTGATTCGACTCTACAGTTGAGTGAGAGATCTCAACCGGAAATTAGGTATGAAATTTTGGAACACCCGGTTTACCCCGTTTCACTTGGATCCTGGAGGGTTTCGCTTAAATTCCGCTGCGCTGTTTGGCTCCCGAAACCCAACAACTTTGGCATAATCGATGAATATTTCGGCATCCCCTTCCTTTGTGCCAAATATAATCGTGAGATATTTTACATCAGTCTAAATGTGAAGATTACCCTGTGTCTGCCTTCCAAGGAGGGCATTGTATGAAGAATGGTTGTCTATGATGATGAACCTCGTCATGGTGGAACCAAAGAGCTTTTCCTTGGTATGAACCGAGCTTCCTCTTAGTATCAGGGGTAGATCAATCCACCCAAGTACTCGAAGCTCTGAGGGACTTACACTGTATGTATGAGAGGTGACGGGTTTAAGGTCACTCTTGGAGATGCCCAAGCTCAACAACAGATAGGAGAACAAAACATCAGCATTTGACCCATCATCAATGAACACCCTTTTGACGTCCCAGCTCCCTATCCTTGCCATGATAAAGAGAGGGTCATCATGTAGAAACTTCAAGGTAGACCCATCTTTCCAAACTAGCTTGTTCGATGTATTATCAAAATCCATCATTGAGATCTCCCAAACTTTCCTTTTCCTCTCAACCAAGGGTATTCCAGTGGTGATTGTTTGGATTACTCCTGTCGAAGGTGTTGGGTGTTCTCTGGGACTTCAGTTCCAACGTCGGTCAAAATCATGGTCCTTATCCTCCCCTTTTCTCTCTTTGTCCCTCCTTTCTCGGCCTTTGGGCGGCGGCATCCGCAGGTAGCGTCGAAGTTGGCCCTGCTTGATTAAAGATTCAATGTGCTTTCTCAGCTAGAAGCAATCCTCGGTATCGTGCCTGTGGTCCCGGTGAAATTGACAGAACTTCTTTATGTCCTTTTTGTTGTCCGAGGTTGTGGCCATCGGACGTTGGATCAAGGTTCCTTGCCTTTCCATGGCCATCGGTATGTTTGTTCTTGTAGTGTTTAGGGGAGTGAATGATACCGACCTCTTCCCCCTTTGTTTCTAAGGTCTGCCCCCGCCCTTGGTGGGGTGCTGAGGTTGGTGACTCTAACCCTCGATGTGATTATGGTCAGACTTCGGCCTAGCCATCCTCAGTTCTTCAGTTGTCATGTGTTACTTTGCCCTTCGATAGAATTCTCCAAGGGTGTCAAAGGTTTCTTTGGAGAACTCATAAAAGAGTTATGAGTCCTTCCTAAGTCCCCTAATCATGGCGAGGATGCAGATTTGGGGCAAAAGTCAGGCACAGTGAGGTCTTCTCTGTTGAACCTCTCAACATAGTACCAAATAGTCTCCCCATTCCTTTGGGCCACGTCAAACATTTGGACAGACATCTTCACCTTTGGTCTACTTCCAATGAACTGTTGGGTGAATGCGGTGGATAACTCCTGGAAACCCATTATGGTTTTGGGAGCCAGGGAGTTATACCACGCAGTTGTCGGCCCTGACAAGGTGATTTTGAAGCACTTGCAAATCGTGGCATCATCAGCACCATGCAACACCATGTTGCGCCTATATTTCATTAGGTGAGCATGGGGGTCACTACGTCCATCATACGTTTCCAAGTGTGGTACTCGAGAATCACTTGGCAGTGGTTCCTTTACTACCACATGGATGAAGGGTGACTCTTCTCCTGTGAAGGTATTCGACAGCCTTGACAAGACAGGGTTTTCAAAGACCTGCCTTTCTACCTTTTCCAACCTCTCTAGCATCTTCTCCATGAGGATGGTAAAGTCGTCCTCTCCTTGTTGCCTGGTAGTCACCATCAATTGAGAGTGACATCTTCTTTTCAGTGAGTAACTTCATTGGTGGGGGGACTAGGACTTCCCACCAGCGAATGCAGTTTACTGGTGGGAGGTTCTACGCCCTTTTGACACCATTCCACCAGTGTAACGTCCTTTGGATGGTATGATCTCTGTTGAGGACACATCGTGATAAACCCCACTTCCAAAGCTCTAGCGAGGTGACCTAGGGCTTTTCTCTTGACAGGTATTGGGAAAAGGTGCCCTTCCCCTTAGAGGTGGTTGTGACCACCTTTGCTCGAGCTGTTAGGTCATTTCGGCTACGATAGAGCACTGGAAGTAGCATAGAAAGCCCATCGTGACCATCAAAGGATGTTCGTCCTTAGGTAGGGAAGTCTCCGTTGCAAGCTGTTTAGTTGCTGCTTGAGCTTCTGGTAGGGACTGAGATCTCGAGAGTCTTTTGTCCTCTAAATGACGGATCTCAACAACAGTAACCTGGGAATGGGTTCCCACAGACAGTGCCAAATTATGCCCAATGGAATCCTCATTGTATGACATGTTGGCCTGAAGGGAGGACTTTCGATCAAAAGATATTTGCAAGACTTTGAAAAGCGTGGGTTAGGAGCTCCCCGGAGTGTGTTTCCGAGGGAAGAGCCTTTAACACCCAAGTCGGTTTATGAGAGAAAAGTTGTTTAAGAGTATAGAGTATAAAGGAGAGAGTCTCGTTGTTCTTACACATGACACTCTTAAGTATTTATAGGAGGGTGGTGGGAGGAGGCCCTTTTACATGGCCTATCAAGATCATGACACGTGTTTGGCTAGATCTGGTCCATGCCTTCGGAGGCAGGTATCTGCAGCTGGCCATAGGGTGTTCTAGCCAGAGGGTAGGGGCATGTGCGGGTCTTTTTGCCAAAGGCTCCTTAACCATTTTTATTTTTTCTCTGTGATACCCTTCCGGGTAGAGATTTATCATTGAGGGCTACTGGGGAAGACCCTTCAGGAGAGCGGACCATCTTCGGGAGACTATGTCCACTGTCGGGGATGGTGGATCTACTTTTCCAATGTCGGTAGTTTCCCAATCTGAGGGTGGTGTGGACACCTTTTTATTAAAGTTGGTCATGTTACTTTCTCGAGGTGGTACGGAGAATCCCCCAAGGTTGGGGGCAAAGACCCTTCTAAGGGTAGTGCCAAGATAGTAAATTAAGAGGTCTTAAGGGTGATAGCCTTTCGGCTATCACCTTCAGCGATTGCAAAACTAGCCTAAGATGCTCCTCATTTTCTGAGGTAGTCTATGAGTACACCAAAATTTCATCAATAAAAACTTCAACAAATTGATCTAGAAATGGTTTAAAAATTTGATTCAAAGTTTCCATGAAAACTGCTGGAGCATTAGTCACACCAAATGGCATAACTGCATACTCAAAATGTCCATACCTTGTTCTAAAATTAGTGTTTAGGATATCTTCCTCCTTAACTCTGATATGAAAATATCCAGACCGGAGCTCAATTCTAGAAAACACCTTTGCTCCTCTGAGTCTATGAAATAGATCATCAATTCTAGGAAGCGGATACTTATTCTTGATTGTTACTACATTTAACTTTCTCTAGCCGATGCACAGTCTCAAAGTTTCATCCTTCTTCTTTACAATCAACACTGGGGCTCCCCACAATGATACACTAGGCTTTATAAAGCCTTTCTTTAGCAATTGTTCCAACTGTTTCTTTAACTCATCCATCTCAGGAGCCGACATTCTATAGGGTGGTATTCAAATAGGTTCAATCCCAGGCTAAAGATGGTTTGCAAACTCAGTATCCCTTTTGGGTGGTAACCCCGGCAAGTCTACTAGAAACACTTCAAGAAACTGATTGACAAATTTTCTCAAGTTCCTCCTCTATGGCCACCCCATTCAATAAATAATACTCTTCTCCGCCGGCTATAGGGATGGTATCCAAAAGTCTAAGATGTAAACTTTTGGCACTAGATGCTAATCCTCCTGTGCAAGTCACTGTAGCTCCCTGAGCGTCAGTAATGTCGATTGAGTGATTCTGTCACGCCCCGTACTGCCCCTGGCCCATCTGGGCCCAATTATCAAAGCTTGCAGCGGAAGTTATTCACATTTGAGGGGCTTTATTTAATACTACGAGCACCTACGGCGTGAGAGTCCAGGATCTAATCTGGTTCTAGCTTGATTGATTATTTACCTGCAATATGTTTCAGGGTGCTCTTTAAGGTCAAGCTAGCACCTATGTGGAATTTTAGTGTTCCAATTATGAGCTTTCTCAACTTAACAGATTTTCATGCGCATAATGCCCTTAGATGCCATCTTATCAAATCAGCAACCAACTCCATACAAATCTAGGTTCACTGGAGATCCTTCCTTAGGTACACATATTCAGCCAATCAATCTTGCAATTCAAGCAAAACAATCACTTAGTCCAGTAAGTGCATAGAATGTGTGCCCATCAAGTGTACTAGTCCAATGCATGGCAACAAAGAAGCCCATCTCATTTTCAAGTTTGAAAACACATTTGTATATCCATGAGCATCAGCCAAGTCTAGTACACATAACATGAATATCCATCATGGCATTATTCATCATAGTCATCCATCCAAGGCAAAGTTCATCATCATAAGTCAACCAGAACTATGCCTATCCATAGCACAGCAAACAAGCATCACCTACTTGGAAAACATACCAAGGAATGCTTTATGTCTAAGTTTATCTGGGTTCAAGTTTTACAGACCAAGTTTTCATGTCTACTTAATCTGTAACTCAAATAGACATGGAACACAATCCACCTTATAGACCTTGTTCCCACAACTTCTAGACTCCATATCCTGCACAGGTAAGTCCACAACATTAGCTTGTTCCACAAGCAATCTATACCACACAAGTCACTTTGAGCATATGATTTTACTGAGCATCACTATACACATACCCAACCTTTTAGTGTATCGTAACGAGTACTCTGGTACTCCCCGCTTGGTCTATCAAGCCATCCATTTCCTGAAAAATGTTTAGCAGGGCGGGTGAGTTATAAAACTCAATAAGAATCCCGGCGTGAGGTAGGTATCTCATGACTTTCATAGTCATATCCGGCTTTTAAAGCCAAAGTGTGCCAAGAACGTAATGGCATTTTCCATATTCCTGCAAAGGAAAACACTAAAACAAGAAAACACACAGTATGGCATGATAGCAATAATAATAATAATAATCAGGGTCAGCATGCACAAACAATTTCAGAGAAGCACACAACTCAACGCACACACCACTGTTCCTCGTAACCTGTGGGCATCGCAAGCATTCGCATTTGCATAACCATTTCCGGTCGACCATTTTTCTTTTCTTATCTGAGCTCATTATCTTGGGACCGAGTTGGCCAAACTCGATACCAAGACCCAAATGCTTGCTATTCTACTCATGAGTATACCATCGTTGCCGAAGCAACACCACCTCGCCCAGTACGCACTTATGTGCCCAATTATCCATAGTTGCCGAAGCAACGATCCTCGTCCAATACGCACTTATGTGCCCAATTATTAAACTAAGAAAGTACATGAGACCTCACAAAAGTAACAACCACGTAGCCCTGACATGCACACCTATGGTCACTTGGTGCTTTGACCATCACATAGGGGCACTAATACTCACACTGAAAGGACATGGAAAATATACCATGGAGAGTGAGTATTGGGATTCTTACCACCATTTGTATAACCTTTTTGCTCATTGTCTTTGCCTTGCTTTGCTTTGTTTGTTGTTGTAACTTTGCCCTTGCCTTAATGGACCTATAAAGCCCAATACACTAGCAAGTTAATTTCTTACTTTTCATGAACCATGAGAACCATAATTTACCAAGGACTCTTGGTTTAACTTACTCAACCTTACTTAAAGAGGAAAGGCCCCATAATTACCCTTCTTGGTTAAAGTCCAATTCCAATTGTAGCCAATGTTGGCATTATAGCCAAGATGGCCAATGTAGCCATTGCTGCCAATTTAGCCCAAGTTTGCCTATGTAGCCCATGTAGTGAATTGTAGCCCATTTTCGCCTTGCTGTGAATTGAGGCCCAACTTGGCCTTTTCTGAAAGTTTAGGCCCAATTGGCCTCTTCTGGAAGTTTAGGCCCAATTGGCCTTTTCTGGAATCTTGGCCCAACTTGGGCTTTCCAGGAACTCAGGCCCACTTGGCCTTCTATGGAACCCAGGCCCACTTGGCCTGTTCTGGAACTCAGGCCCAACTGGCCTTTTATTAACTCAGGCCCACTTGGCCTTTTAATTCCTCAGGCCCACTTGGCCTTTTATCTTCTCAGGCCCACTTGGCCTTTTAATTCTCTTCTGGACTTGGGCCTATATTAACCTTTTCAGGATTTAGCCCAATTCAGCCTTTAGGCCCAATATACATCTTCAGGACTTGGGCCTATATTAACCTTTTCAGGATTTAGCCCAAGTGTTGAGTCAAAGTAGCCCACTTGCCAATAATGCCATTATGGTCCATTTGGCCAATATTACTCAAAACTCTGGGTTTTCCACTCAAGCACCTCAAGAACAATTGTTGACAGAATTGTCCTTGAATTCTTCTTTGCCACTTTAGTCCCAAATTTTCCTTGTGAACACTTTTGCCACCAAATTACTTGGTTAACACACATCCGCCAAAAATTGGCACCATGGCCGAATGCATGCTTCATTTCTTCTTTGTGATTTTTGCTTGTACAAGTCATCTAGGACTTAAAAATATGCCAAGAACACTTGGCTCCACATGGCTAACATGCCAAGAGATTAAAATCAACATATGGCCGAATCTTTCAAGCTTGATTTTTTTTGCTCATAAAACTTCTACACATGGCTAACATGCCAAGATATTAAAATCAACAAATGGCCGAATCTTTCAAGCTTGATTTTTGCTCATAAATCTTCTCTTTTTGCATCCAACTTTTGGCCATCAACATGCACACTCACAAGAACATCTTCACTACCAAGAACACTTGGTTTCAAGCTTGCATGCCAAAAATACCCATTTGGCCGAATATACTCCTTGCTTTTCTTTGCATCTTTTGTTTGTTTCTTTGCTTGGAAAGGCTATACAAGCCTCAAGGCACCAAGAACACTTGGTTTCAAGCCTCAAAATACCATGGACATTCATGGCCGAAACTTCATCCTTGCTTTTCTTGGAGTTCTCCTCCATTTCCTTGCTTTTGATGGCTTAAAAGTGCCATGCATGCCTTGAACTCTCAAGTTGAGTCCAAGAGCACTATGATTCCTCCATGGCCGAATCTTCAAGAGTTTTTCCTTGCAAAAATCCAGCAAATACAAAGCATTAAAAAGTAATATCTAGCTCAAAACACAAGAAATTAACAATGAAAACATGATTCACTTACAACCTTGTTTATGGCCGAATCTTGAGCTTGTTCTTCCTTGATGTTTTCCTTGTTTTTCTTGCTCCTCATGGCTTAGAAATGCCATGCATGTTCATGAGCTCATGTGTGAAGCTCAAGAACAATAAGTTCCTCCATGGCCGAATCTTCAAGAGCTTGTTTCTTGATGTTCTTCTTCACTTCCTTGCTTCTCATGGCTTAAAAATGCCAAGCATGCTCATGAGCTCTTGAGATGAACTCAAGAACACCATTTTCTCACCATGGCCGAATATTCTCAAGCATTTTTCCATGGGTTTCCCTTGACATCTCTCTTCGATTTTGGTCTAGATGTGTTTAGGAGGTTGAAAGCTTCATGGAAATGTGTTTGCATGTGGGAAAAACTTGGGTTTTGGTCATGGCCGAATTTGTTGAGGGAGGAAGAAGATGATGAACTTGGAAGAACACCATGGCTGGTTTTAGAGAGAAGGGAGAGCAAATGGGAGCACTTGGTGCTAGAGAGAGAGAGAATTAAGTGTTTGAATGGTAAAACAAGAGCATGGCCGAATTTAGTGCTTCCAATTAGAAGAAATGCAAGCCAAATGCATATGAAATGCATATTTGGAAGCAATGGCCGGCCATTCAATTTCAAAGTTGTGGGAGAATGGTCAAATGGCAATTAAAATAAGCAATAGACAAATGTGAGTGGGGGGGAATAGTTTAATGGGATATCTTGGAGCCATTAAACAATAATAGACAAAGGATAATGGGGGAATAAATTATCTTAGTGGAATTTGTAGTGGAGGATTAGTTTAATGGGTAATAAACAAATATGAGTGGAGCAAATAAACAATGATAGTGGAGCATAAGTGGGAGACAAGCATGTGATGGGCAAATAATAATTAATATGTGAGTGGGAGACATGGGTGGCCAAACAATAATAGTTTAATGGGAAGTGGGAGACAAGAATAGTGGAGGAATAAAATAAATGATGAGTGGAATGTGTAGTAGGCCAAATTACTTACTTGGTCCTCCATCTTTCTCCAACTTTGCAATTGAGTCCTCCCACCCAACTTTTCTTTGTGCAATTGAGTCCCTCAATTTCAATTTCCACCAATATCATCATCACAACTCTTGGCCTAAGCCAAGCATAATCCTTGGAGTGTCCAACACTCATTAATGCCCATTCCTTAATAAATTCCAAGTCTCCAAAATTTTTTTGCCAAGTTTCCAAATTTGGAAACTTTTTCTGTCTTTACTCCACTTAACCCGGGATTTAGTCATTTAGTCCTTTCCGGGTATGACAATACTCCCCCTCTTAAGAAATTTGGCCCTCCAAATTTCCTAGGAGTCCAAAATCATCCTGCTCAGGTAGCCTGTTTAATACCAGAACACTGGTGGCATACCTTTCTGTCAAGCAGCCTCCTCCACTGGCCATATAAGTACTCATCTCCCCTTTTTATTTCAACTCTCTCTGTCAACTCCAGATTATAAACTGGATAGCTCTCCTCATAAGGTCTTACTTGCCTTGATCCACAAGTCATAGCTTGTTTTCTTTTTTTCACAACTCAGCCCATCCCATTAGTGAATAACTAACACTTCTCAGGGTCTGGTAAAACCAGCAATGGGCTGCAGTCAATTTCTTCACAAGTCCCTCACACTGAGGTTGCTTCCATTCCAAGATATCTTCATCTGCTTGAGATCAATAGCTTAACTATGCTCATTGATCAACTGTCCTAGGATTTCAATTTTTCTTAGCCCAGATTTGGCACTTAGCTTGCCATACAACTGCTATTCCTTTTCAGGCTGGGCACCACTCTTTGGTGCTCCCTAGGGCTTTTTTTTCATCCTTTGAGCACACCAATATGTCATCATTAGTAAGCCCAAATGGCATCACCATGTACTCAAAGCAACCGCTTCTGGTCCTGCACACTAACTTTAGGACCTTTTCTTCCTCGATTCTCAGCTGGAAAAAAATATCCAGGTTCGAGGTTTATCTTCCTTCTTTACAAAAGTATAGATGCTTTCCAGGTAGATGTTCCTGGTTAATGAGTTCTTAAGCTTTATTTTAATGGGTTCTGACTTAGTCTTTGTCCTCCTTTGTATTAAATTGCCCTCGATACTTACTTAACTTCAGCTTCTTTTCATCCTTAGGCAATCACCTTCTTCATGAACATAGGTTTTGTGCTTCAGCACCCTTAAATGATCCTCTGGGACTAACCCAGGAAAATTTCCATCATCAATGTCATTCCTTCCTGTCTTCCCCTGCTTGGTCCTGGTACTTATAGTCTGTCATTTGGCTCATTAGCCAAACTACGCTCATTCTGAGCTACCTGCCTTTGGGCAGTTTCATCAGGTATCACTGACCTGGCATTTGGCTCTCTAGCCAAACCATGCTCACTTTGAGCTACCCGCCTCTCTGGTTCATTCCTACCATTACCATTTCTGGGGTGGCAGCAATATTATCTGTCATCAATTCATTTCTGGTATTTCTAACCAGGCGCACTTCAGTGCATACTTCTGTCATTCATCATTTCATTCCTCTGACTAACTTGGCAGTTTCCATAGACAATAATGCACTAGTATCAATTTAAAACTGATAATTCATAACTGCCAAATAAAATGTTACCTGTCAGGGTTCTTCTAACTCAATCCTGACCTGGTCCATTTCTTCATCAGTATCTTCAGCTCTTTGCCTTCATGGTCCTCTTGTGCCTTTCTTGATGTCTCAATCTGGAATACTCTTCCAGTATCCTCAATTTTCCTTTCCTTGCTCCAGGTATCTCTCAGTATGCCTGGTGGGGGCATAGCTAGCCTTTTTATGACAATTTCAGTCTCTTCAATAAAGATGGGGCATGTCTTGCCCTTCATGGCAATTGCCCTCTATCATTAACCTCTTGGGGTCTTTATCTTTCTTTCTTGGCAAGTCACTGCCTTACCCAGTGATTCAACACTTTGGGTACAGTACTTAATACAACTCTCCACGAATCTGTAGCATGGCTTATTGCCATGGAATCTTCCTTGAGTCTCTCAGGGAAGGTTGTAGCGAGCTCAAAAGGACAGCTACCTTCTCTGTTGTTCTGCTTTTCTTGGCTAGTGTGCCAAGCTTTGACCATCAAATTTTTTTTTTTTTTTTTTTTTTTTTATACCTTTCTTCTTTCTTTTCTTACTTTTTCTTAGCTCATATGCCAAGCTTTTGCTTTCTCTACTTAGCTGGCTTTTACATCCTGCTACTCTTTCCAGATCCCTTATGGCTTGTTTCTGGAATTGTTGCTCCAGGGCCATGGTTTTTTTTGAAGTAACTTCTTAGGTCTAGGTATTCTCTACCTAAAGCCACTGAATCTCTGCTCAAGCTCTAATGTTGAGAGCTACCTCAGCTCAAACAAGTAAACTCAACCTGCTTCTGTCTCTGGATCACGACCACATCAAAAGATAGGAGGTTTTAGTGCCAGGAATCCACTCCATCTGGCCCTCCTTAAGTTCATTCTTTCTGTGCTTTCCCTTTCGGGCTCATCTCTGCTACCAGGTGTATTCCTGGTTTGATCCTTGAACACCTGCTCCAATGCCAGGATATTCTGCATCATAGCATAGTAGCCCTTGGCTCTACTGCTTCTGAGAATCTATCTCAGCTCTGATTTCAGGCATCTCAAAGTTCCTTTTTATTTACAGCTGCTTCTGCTTCTCATACTGTGGAGCACATCTGATTACTGAATCTTTGCTGGAGCATATTTGATTATTGAATCTCTCCTGGATCCAGCTATTTGTAACTTAGCGTTTGGCTTTTGGGCCAAACTAGGTTCATTGGCCTCTGTCTCTGAACTTTCTTCTTTCATCATCATCAATTTCTATTGGCTTGGTCTTGTAGCACATATTCTCTTTCTAGTCTTCTTTTCATTACTGACTCTCTTTACTGCCCAGCAAGTTCTGGGATTTATACCTGACTTCTTGTCATGGTCTGAATGCTCGATGGTTGGCATGTACTCCTACATTGCTTCCAATTTTGCCTCCGGTTATCAAGACCCATTAATATTTGGCCTCATGGCTCAGCTTTCCCACTGGGTATCAAGACCCAGAAATTAAGGGCTCAGTTCTTCCCCTGGGTATTAAGACCCAGTAATACTTGGCTAAATGGCTCAACAGCTCTGACTTGGACCTCTGGCACAAAGCCAGGACACCCCTTCCTATCAGAGGAAGTTTCATTTTCATTATGGGCCTCCTCATTACCTGGTTCTCATCCTGTTCACAACAACAAAGCAAAGCACAATACACATATATGCTCAATAATTCATAAGTGACTCAACCTAGTGGACTTAACCTATGTGGGAACAAGTCTATACTATAGCAATCAATGACCAGAACACTGGTCCTTTCAAACAAAACATGCTGTCACACAATAAACATGCTCTGATACCACTTCTGTCACGCCCCGTACTGCCCCTGGCCCATCTGGGCCCAATTATCAAAGCTTGCAGCGGAAGTTATTCACATTTGAGGGGCTTTATTTAATACTACGAGCACCTACGGCGTGAGAGTCCAGGATCTAATCTGGTTCTAGCTTGATTGATTATTTACCTGCAATATGTTTCAGGGTGCTCTTTAAGGTCAAGCTAGCACCTATGTGGAATTTTAGTGTTCCAATTATGAGCTTTCTCAACTTAACAGATTTTCATGCGCATAATGCCCTTAGATGCCATCTTATCAAATCAGCAACCAACTCCATACAAATCTAGGTTCACTGGAGATCCTTCCTTAGGTACACATATTCAGCCAATCAATCTTGCAATTCAAGCAAAACAATCACTTAGTCCAGTAAGTGCATAGAATGTGTGCCCATCAAGTGTACTAGTCCAATGCATGGCAACAAAGAAGCCCATCTCATTTTCAAGTTTGAAAACACATTTGTATATCCATGAGCATCAGCCAAGTCTAGTACACATAACATGAATATCCATCATGGCATTATTCATCATAGTCATCCATCCAAGGCAAAGTTCATCATCATAAGTCAACCAGAACTATGCCTATCCATAGCACAGCAAACAAGCATCACCTACTTGGAAAACATACCAAGGAATGCTTTATGTCTAAGTTTATCTGGGTTCAAGTTTTACAGACCAAGTTTTCATGTCTACTTAATCTGTAACTCAAATAGACATGGAACACAATCCACCTTATAGACCTTGTTCCCACAACTTCTAGACTCCATATCCTGCACAGGTAAGTCCACAACATTAGCTTGTTCCACAAGCAATCTATACCACACAAGTCACTTTGAGCATATGATTTTACTGAGCATCACTATACACATACCCAACCTTTTAGTGTATCGTAACGAGTACTCTGGTACTCCCCGCTTGGTCTATCAAGCCATCCATTTCCTGAAAAATGTTTAGCAGGGCGGGTGAGTTATAAAACTCAATAAGAATCCCGGCGTGAGGTAGGTATCTCATGACTTTCATAGTCATATCCGGCTTTTAAAGCCAAAGTGTGCCAAGAACGTAATGGCATTTTCCATATTCCTGCAAAGGAAAACACTAAAACAAGAAAACACACAGTATGGCATGATAGCAATAATAATAATAATAATCAGGGTCAGCATGCACAAACAATTTCAGAGAAGCACACAACTCAACGCACACACCACTGTTCCTCGTAACCTGTGGGCATCGCAAGCATTCGCATTTGCATAACCATTTCCGGTCGACCATTTTTCTTTTCTTATCTGAGCTCATTATCTTGGGACCGAGTTGGCCAAACTCGATACCAAGACCCAAATGCTTGCTATTCTACTCATGAGTATACCATCGTTGCCGAAGCAACACCACCTCGCCCAGTACGCACTTATGTGCCCAATTATCCATAGTTGCCGAAGCAACGATCCTCGTCCAATACGCACTTATGTGCCCAATTATTAAACTAAGAAAGTACATGAGACCTCACAAAAGTAACAACCACGTAGCCCTGACATGCACACCTATGGTCACTTGGTGCTTTGACCATCACATAGGGGCACTAATACTCACACTGAAAGGACATGGAAAATATACCATGGAGAGTGAGTATTGGGATTCTTACCACCATTTGTATAACCTTTTTGCTCATTGTCTTTGCCTTGCTTTGCTTTGTTTGTTGTTGTAACTTTGCCCTTGCCTTAATGGACCTATAAAGCCCAATACACTAGCAAGTTAATTTCTTACTTTTCATGAACCATGAGAACCATAATTTACCAAGGACTCTTGGTTTAACTTACTCAACCTTACTTAAAGAGGAAAGGCCCCATAATTACCCTTCTTGGTTAAAGTCCAATTCCAATTGTAGCCAATGTTGGCATTATAGCCAAGATGGCCAATGTAGCCATTGCTGCCAATTTAGCCCAAGTTTGCCTATGTAGCCCATGTAGTGAATTGTAGCCCATTTTCGCCTTGCTGTGAATTGAGGCCCAACTTGGCCTTTTCTGAAAGTTTAGGCCCAATTGGCCTCTTCTGGAAGTTTAGGCCCAATTGGCCTTTTCTGGAATCTTGGCCCAACTTGGGCTTTCCAGGAACTCAGGCCCACTTGGCCTTCTATGGAACCCAGGCCCACTTGGCCTGTTCTGGAACTCAGGCCCAACTGGCCTTTTATTAACTCAGGCCCACTTGGCCTTTTAATTCCTCAGGCCCACTTGGCCTTTTATCTTCTCAGGCCCACTTGGCCTTTTAATTCTCTTCTGGACTTGGGCCTATATTAACCTTTTCAGGATTTAGCCCAATTCAGCCTTTAGGCCCAATATACATCTTCAGGACTTGGGCCTATATTAACCTTTTCAGGATTTAGCCCAAGTGTTGAGTCAAAGTAGCCCACTTGCCAATAATGCCATTATGGTCCATTTGGCCAATATTACTCAAAACTCTGGGTTTTCCACTCAAGCACCTCAAGAACAATTGTTGACAGAATTGTCCTTGAATTCTTCTTTGCCACTTTAGTCCCAAATTTTCCTTGTGAACACTTTTGCCACCAAATTACTTGGTTAACACACATCCGCCAAAAATTGGCACCATGGCCGAATGCATGCTTCATTTCTTCTTTGTGATTTTTGCTTGTACAAGTCATCTAGGACTTAAAAATATGCCAAGAACACTTGGCTCCACATGGCTAACATGCCAAGAGATTAAAATCAACATATGGCCGAATCTTTCAAGCTTGATTTTTTTTGCTCATAAAACTTCTACACATGGCTAACATGCCAAGATATTAAAATCAACAAATGGCCGAATCTTTCAAGCTTGATTTTTGCTCATAAATCTTCTCTTTTTGCATCCAACTTTTGGCCATCAACATGCACACTCACAAGAACATCTTCACTACCAAGAACACTTGGTTTCAAGCTTGCATGCCAAAAATACCCATTTGGCCGAATATACTCCTTGCTTTTCTTTGCATCTTTTGTTTGTTTCTTTGCTTGGAAAGGCTATACAAGCCTCAAGGCACCAAGAACACTTGGTTTCAAGCCTCAAAATACCATGGACATTCATGGCCGAAACTTCATCCTTGCTTTTCTTGGAGTTCTCCTCCATTTCCTTGCTTTTGATGGCTTAAAAGTGCCATGCATGCCTTGAACTCTCAAGTTGAGTCCAAGAGCACTATGATTCCTCCATGGCCGAATCTTCAAGAGTTTTTCCTTGCAAAAATCCAGCAAATACAAAGCATTAAAAAGTAATATCTAGCTCAAAACACAAGAAATTAACAATGAAAACATGATTCACTTACAACCTTGTTTATGGCCGAATCTTGAGCTTGTTCTTCCTTGATGTTTTCCTTGTTTTTCTTGCTCCTCATGGCTTAGAAATGCCATGCATGTTCATGAGCTCATGTGTGAAGCTCAAGAACAATAAGTTCCTCCATGGCCGAATCTTCAAGAGCTTGTTTCTTGATGTTCTTCTTCACTTCCTTGCTTCTCATGGCTTAAAAATGCCAAGCATGCTCATGAGCTCTTGAGATGAACTCAAGAACACCATTTTCTCACCATGGCCGAATATTCTCAAGCATTTTTCCATGGGTTTCCCTTGACATCTCTCTTCGATTTTGGTCTAGATGTGTTTAGGAGGTTGAAAGCTTCATGGAAATGTGTTTGCATGTGGGAAAAACTTGGGTTTTGGTCATGGCCGAATTTGTTGAGGGAGGAAGAAGATGATGAACTTGGAAGAACACCATGGCTGGTTTTAGAGAGAAGGGAGAGCAAATGGGAGCACTTGGTGCTAGAGAGAGAGAGAATTAAGTGTTTGAATGGTAAAACAAGAGCATGGCCGAATTTAGTGCTTCCAATTAGAAGAAATGCAAGCCAAATGCATATGAAATGCATATTTGGAAGCAATGGCCGGCCATTCAATTTCAAAGTTGTGGGAGAATGGTCAAATGGCAATTAAAATAAGCAATAGACAAATGTGAGTGGGGGGGAATAGTTTAATGGGATATCTTGGAGCCATTAAACAATAATAGACAAAGGATAATGGGGGAATAAATTATCTTAGTGGAATTTGTAGTGGAGGATTAGTTTAATGGGTAATAAACAAATATGAGTGGAGCAAATAAACAATGATAGTGGAGCATAAGTGGGAGACAAGCATGTGATGGGCAAATAATAATTAATATGTGAGTGGGAGACATGGGTGGCCAAACAATAATAGTTTAATGGGAAGTGGGAGACAAGAATAGTGGAGGAATAAAATAAATGATGAGTGGAATGTGTAGTAGGCCAAATTACTTACTTGGTCCTCCATCTTTCTCCAACTTTGCAATTGAGTCCTCCCACCCAACTTTTCTTTGTGCAATTGAGTCCCTCAATTTCAATTTCCACCAATATCATCATCACAACTCTTGGCCTAAGCCAAGCATAATCCTTGGAGTGTCCAACACTCATTAATGCCCATTCCTTAATAAATTCCAAGTCTCCAAAATTTTTTTGCCAAGTTTCCAAATTTGGAAACTTTTTCTGTCTTTACTCCACTTAACCCGGGATTTAGTCATTTAGTCCTTTCCGGGTATGACAGATTCACACAATCAATTTGTGCCTTATGCTTACTTAGCCAACCCATTCCTAGCACTGGGTCATAAGATCATGATTCTCTCACCCATAACTCACAACAAAAATCATGGTCATCTAACTACAAGGGATACTTAGTAACCACTTCATTGGTTATAATAAAACTTCTCCCTATAGTCTTGATGAGTCTTAATTCACCCAAGATTTCTCACTACAATTTAAATTTATCTACCAAGGCAAACAATATCACAAAAAGAGTAGCTCCTACATCAAAAAGCACTATAACAATACCTTTCTAAAAAGTAAAATTACCTCAGACAGTGACTGGTTCCTTGGTCACTTGACTCGCCAAGGTGAAAACCCTCGGGTCAACTGTTGTTGCAGTTACACCAGGTCAATTTCCTATGACAAGGGATGCAAGGGGTAGGTTCCTAGGTGGACCTGGAAAAGGTCAAGCCTATGGGCATTCCCTCATCCAATGTCCTTTCTGACCACAGATATTGCAAATATTAGTTCCCAAAGTACATGGCCTCATGCCATGGAATTGTCTACACTTAGGACATAAACCCATTTTCCTTCTCTTCAAGGCACCTTGGCTTTCCACCATCGGTTGCTTCCCAGCACTCTTTCCTAGTTTAGCTGGTCTAACCTCTACCATTTTGCTAGGTGCCCTCGAATCCTTAAATTCCATTTCTAAGGCTAATGCTTTCTAAACCACTTGACAATAACTGCTGATGTCCACTGTCACCATATATCTCTAAAGCATGGGTTTTAGACCTGAAAGAAAATAGGGCTCTATATCTGTGGATTTTTTGGTAAGTATACCCATCACAAGGAGAATGCATGATACGATCTGGGTAATTATGGATAAACTTACAAAGTCAACCCACTTCTTGCCGATTAATCTCACAAATCCTTTGGATAGGTTAGCATAGCTATGTATTAAAGAAACAGTGAAATTGCATGGCATCCCAGATGACATAGTTTTAGATAGACCCAAGGTTTATGTCTAGATTCTGGAAATTAGTACATCAAACATTGGGAATTCAACATAAACTAAGTTCAACTTTCCACCCCCAAACTTATTGACAAACAAAAATGACCATACAAATTGTTCAAGAAATGTTAAGGTGATGTGTACTAGACTTTAAAGGAGAATGGGATCAATTTCTACCCTTGATAGAGTTCTCATATAATAATAGCTATCATTCAGTAATAAAAATGCCAACTTATGAAGCTCTATATGGAAGGAGGTATGTTACTCCTCATTGTTGGCAAGATCCTTGATGCTCGGCGGCATCCTCTGTTAGTGTTGTGCCCAAAAGCCAATCATGAGATGATTGTATTTTTTGGACATTGAGTCATGATATTTTATTAAGGCATTAATCCAGCATTTATGTTTGTTGTTCTGTTTCTGCGTAACGCAATTAACATAATTGTAACCCTAGAATAATGACATTCTCAAATGTCCCTAGTCTAGTATTATTGTGGAGCGGGTTGCAATAATACATAACGACTAGCATATGTGGAGACTAATATGAGATATGTAGTCTACATATGGGTACAAGTTAGAGAACTTGTGTACTGGACCGACCCACCATGAGAACACTTCATGGATCGTTATATGAGTGTTATAAGTGATTCTCATAGTGATCATGGTATATGTAGTCCTTCGACCTAAGATCATCAAGGTTCCCTACATGTGAGTCACATACTTTCATACTTTCCTTTGTTGCTCGTAACTGAGTGAACTTGAAGGAGGTCGTTGGGTATGTCACATATCATGCGGAGGGATTTGTATGATCAAGATGAGAATTGTCCCTCCTATGGAACGCGAGTGATATCTTCGGGCCCTTTGATAGAGTGAGACTTAGAAAATGCATGGCCATGCTCGGATGAGTTGATATACGATATCAATGTCATCAGCCTAAGTTAGTCTACTCGGTAATCAAGAAACCAAAGATTGGGCTATACGAGAGTGACACATTCCATGTCTCATTCTTAGTCTTGATATCTTGGACAATGGGACAATGGCATATATCAGTGATGATCATAAAGGTTTAGTCGAATCACCAACAATCTTGTCACTTGGGTAGCAATGATGTGTTGCTAGACACCGCTCATTGCTTATGATCATAAATGTGATTTATGATCATTGCCAACGTGGAAAGAGCCTATTGGGTCACACACATAGAGCTATTTAGATCATTAGAGTGCATGGGCTAATTATTTGGGTTATGGTTTCACTTTAATTTCGTATTAATAATGGGCCCAAGAGTTCAGCCATTATTAAGCCTGAAATTAAAGCCTAGTTGGATTAGGGCTTTGAAACCCATTCGGCCTGGAAGTTGAGTCTCACTATAAATATAACTTTTAGTGAGAAATTCATACGTCTCCTTGCCATAGCCTCCCAAAAGGACAGCTGCACTCTTCTCTTGCAATTCCTTGGAGGATGCAAGCTAGCACTGCGAGCGCAAGAGAAACGCATCTACCGGGACGTGGTGGAAACGTGGTGATCCTGAGAGGCTCATGTGGATACCATAGAGAGCTTGAACACGTCAACTATTCAGGTTTTGTGATTCGACTCTGCAGTTGAGTGAGAGATCTCAACCGAAAATTAGGTATGAAAATTTTTGAACACCCGGTTTACCCCGTTTCACTTGCATCCTGGAGGGTTTCCGTTAAATTCTGCTGTGTTGTTTGGCTCCCGAAACCCAACATCCTCATTGTATGACATGCTGGCCTGAGGGAAAGACTTCCAGTGTGAAGGTGATTGAATGAGATACTTTCGGTCGGAGCGTATCTGCAACACTTTGAAGAACAGGGGTTAGAGACTCCCCGGAAGGTGTTTCCGGGGAAGAGCCTCCGCCGCCCAAGTCAGTGTTTGTAAGAGTAACAGTAGTAAAGAGCCGAGAGTGAGGAAAATAGCGAGAGTTCTATTGTTTTCTTACCAAGGTCCTTCCTAAGTATATATAGGAGGGTGGAGGGAGAAGGCCGTTTGACACAGCGTGTTTAGATCGTGACATGTGTTCCGTCAGATTTGATCCGTAACCTCAGAGATAGGTATCTCCAGCTGGCCATAGGCCATTCTGGCCAGAGGGCAGGGGCATGTTCAAGGTCTTTCTGTCAGAGGCTCCTTAACCATTTTTGTCGTATCTCTGCAAGACCCCTTCGTAGAATGAGGCTCCTTCGGGGTATAAGGCTCCTTCAGAATAGGAGGCCCCCTTCGGCTCAATATAGCCACCAAGGGCTATTAGGAGAGGCCCTTTGCCAGAGTGGGCATCCTCGGAAGATGCTCTTCCTTGCCCAGAATGGGGATATACTCTTCCAAATTGGTGAGTTCGCTATTCCAAAGGTGGTAGTATGTAGATTTTCTGAAGTTGATTTTTCTTACCTGCCGAGGGTGGTTGTCATTCACTGAGGTTGGTGCTAGGTATTCCCCAGTGGTGGTTTTTGGCTAGGAGATCTGGAGATCTTGGGGATCACGGCACCTTGGTTATAAGGTAGTGTTCCTTCCGAGGATGGTAAGGGCCCCCTCCTTCCCAAGTTTGGTCAGTCGTGTTTCCCGAGGGTGGTGCTTCTCAGGTTTCTTTGGGAATTCTAGAAGGGTTTATAGCCCTTTGGCTATCCTATGACCCCCTTGGAAAGCCGAAGTTGTATCTTTGGTATGTTAGCTTTTGCAAGCATTTCATGGAACTCTTTGTGGTAAATGAGTCATCTTAGCAAGCCAGGGACTGAATTTTTGACCGAGGCCACCTTCTTTAGATAAAGGCCCTTATTTAGTTGAGCACACCGCTCCTAGCCGAGGTAGTGCCTTTGGTATTAGGTGTACTCTTTTTTGCCCAAGCTTTTGGTGTTCTCGAAGTTTTTCCTTTAGACTGAAGTTTCCGTTCCCTTTCTGGGCTTTTTTGTTGCCTGTCAGCAAATCGTCACGTCTTCTAATCAAATAGATGCATCACCTCAGGCTAGGCTTGCATAGATCTGCTAGCTGTCAAAGTGCATGCCCTTGTTTGTCGCATTAAGTGACACATATCACCTGGTGATTGGTGAACAGTGACGTCCGTTACATCACTTACGTCTCTTCATCTACGAAGGGTTATTATGGTGACATTTCACTTCCCTCCTTTGGTCTATATAAACCCTTCCTCCTCCAGAGTTCATCACACTTCTCATTTTTCATTGCCTTTGCTTTATGCTTTTCTTTCCTCTTTCACCTTCTCTTTGGTGGTGGTGCTAGCGGAGGAGCGATTTCCCCCAACAATTGCAGCAGTCTTCCGAAGTTCATACCTAGGTGGGTTTATTTCCGAGTTTCCATTTTTTTCACAAAATTTTCTCCTTCAAATCCCCAAGGTTAGAGCTTTCTCACCGAACATGTCTTCTCAACAAGTCGCAGTTCAGCCCATCCCCGAGAGTTGGCTTCCTCTTAACTCTCATCTGAGCTGTGCTGCTTTAGAAAAAGTCCAAAAGTGGTCGGCCAAAATCTTTCTTACCTCTTATGCTGTCACTAGGCTTCCTAGCCCTGGTATGCCCAGTTATGCCCCTCATACCGATGAGGTTACTATCTTCAGGGCTCAGTTGAAGGCCGGACTTCGGTTCCCTCCACTGAAGATGGTTTGCGACTTTTGCCAATTCCATGGCATAGCCGTGAACCAACTTCCCCCGACCTCCTATTCTTATTTCAACGCTTTCCTTTGCATGTGTGAGGTCTTCGGGATAGAGCCCCACTTCATGTTTTTCATGTAGTACTACAAACTCCACCCAGTTCTGAAGGGTGGATTCTACTTCTTTCTTCCTCGGGGATATGGGAGCAAGAAATATACGTTTACCTTCGGAATGAAGGATAGTTGGTGAAAAGAACTTCTTTTTCCTGAAAGTGGATGAGGAGTAGAAGCATGCCTACCAAATAGGCCTCGGGGACTCTTGACAATGATGTAGTAGATCCCCGAAAGCTACTAACTTTGGAGTTAGAAGCCCAATTCGAAGAATTTCATAGACGAATTTGGGCTATCACGGATTGGGATCCCGAGGCCCCTTCACGTTCCCTATACCCCTTCCCCATTTGGTGGAACTTTATGACCGAAGAGGTCCTTCGGGAGCTGGGGTAGTCAAGGAAAAAATTACCAACAAGGATATGCCGAAGCCCATTTTTTATGGCAAGAAGGCATGGTTGGTAAAGCTCCTTCTGGGGAACTCACCTATTCGGCTCTTCAAGATAGTAAGTCCCTTTCCAGATTTTTGTCATATATATCCTCTGTACTTACACTAATGTTCTTCCTTTTTCAGAGATGGGTGACTAGTTTGCTACCTTCTACAAGAGTCTTATCCTCGGCCAAGCTGAGAAGGGAGAGCAGCAAAGAAAGAAGGCGGTGCCGAAGAGGAAAAAGACGTCGGGGGGACCGTCTTCAGCATCGAAGTCGAAGAAGGCCAAGGAGGACTCCCTTCCACCTCTACCTGAAGACACCGTGGAAGTTTAGAAGCAAACTCCTGTTCGTGCTGATCCACCTTCGGAGCCGGCTATTTGTTCAACTCCCCTTAATCCTAGTACTGCTACAGATATTTTGGGAACTTCGGCCTGTGGTCTTTCAGCGAAAGAACTTCAGGAACGCCGAAAAAGGAAAGGTGAGGGTGTTCCGACTGAGGTGCTCGGAGTTAATGACTCCAAGGAAGAAGATGCTGAACTTCCTATAGTTTTGTCCCTTAGCCCTTCCTTTATGAGTTTGGGAATTTTTGGCATTTTAGGCCTTATAGATGAATGGCTAAGGGATAACATTCTAATGGAACTTTGGCGTGACTTTGCAGGTGAAGAAGTACGGGCCCTCTAGGCGGAGGACCACCCCCGAAAGGAAGGCTATTCGGGATTCCAAAATCCTGAGGGACAAGGTCCGGAGGGAGTCCTTTTGGACTTTCGCAGAGGACATGAACCTGTTCTTTGAGGATAGCTAGAAGATGGCTCCCCAAATGGCGAAGGACATTATGACAAACACCATTTTCCAATATCTGACCGATTAATGCCCCCACGAAGAAATCCTCACCGCGAGGATGAACGAGCAGGCTGCCCAGGTAAACTTTAATCCTTTAGGACTTAGAAACTTTCTGAGTTCCCTTCTCTGAGTTCCTTTTTTACCCTTATTCAAAATTTTCCCTTTTTACAGCTGTTGGCGTACAGTCGGTACCTTCGGGCCTGGGCAGCTAAACAAACCTCGGTCCGAAGTCAGTCGGAGAAGAGTTTGGCTAAGGCCAAAGAACTCCTTGCCAGCTCAATCATTAAGTACCGCAAGCGAAATAAGATAGCCAAGGAGGATCTGGCTAACACTGAGCTTACTACTTTTTCAATGATGACGAGGTAGAGAATAAGGGGTTCACCCTCCCGCGGCTGCCTAAGTGTCGGTAGACGGGTTAGGTAGCTTTTGAGCTCATCCTAAGCCTTTTGGCAGTCTTCATTCCAAGGGCATTCCTTGGAACTGAAGTCACCTTCATTTTTACTACTTTGGTGAGCACTTTGAAGAATGTTCGGCACCTATGCCTATATCTGGAGATGAATCTGCTAAGGGCCATGATTCTCCCCATGAGTCTTTGCACCTCCTTTGTCGTTGTGGGAGTTCGGAATCCTAGCAGGGCCTTAACCTTTTCTGGGTTGGCATCGATACCTCTTTCTGATACTATGAATCCGAGGAACTTGCCCGCATTCACTCCGAATACGCACTTCTCAGGGCTGAGAAGGATTCCAAATTCCCGAAGTTGGTGGAATGTTTCCTTTAAGTCTAAGATATGATTACTAGGTAGTTTGCTCTTAACTATCATATCATCGACATATACTTCCATATTTATCCCAATTTGGGAGTCGAACACCCTGTTCATCAGCCTTTGGTACGTGGCCCTTGCATTCTTAAGGCCGAAGGACATTCTGATGTAGCAGTAGGTCCCGACTTCGATGATGAAGGCGGTTTTTTCCTCATCTTTAGGATCCATCCGGATTTAGAGGTATCCACTGAAGGCATCGAGGAAGCTAAGTAAACCATATTCGACGGTTGAGTCCACAAATTGATCTATAGGTGGTAGAGGATAAGAATCCTTAGGAGAGGCATCATTTATGTTTTGGAAGTCAATGCACATTCAAAGCTTATCACTCCCTCCCTTCGTGGCGATAACAACATTGCTAAGCCATTCAGGGTAGTTGACTTTTCTTATTACACTTGCCTCCGTTAACAATTTAACTCTGACTCTAATGAAGTTGTTCTTATGCATTGAGAGGCTGCACTTTTTTTGCCGAACAAGCTTCACCGCTAGACGCACTTTAAGGCTATGTTGAATTATCCGAGGGTCTACCTAGGCATGTCATTCAGAGAGTAGGCAAACAGATCTTTGTTCATTACTAGAAAAGATACAAGTTTTTGCTTATCACCATCGGCCAGTTGTTTCCCCACTCGGGTACTTCGGCCTGGGACAAGTTCTACATCCTCTGCTTCTATTTTTTCGAAGTCACATACTCCTTCTCCTATTGCCTCTTCAGTGAGTATGCTCTTTTCTTCCGAAGTCTGTGCATGAACTTTCATTGGACTTTGTCTTGCCTTCATGAAGACTTTCCTCACCTCAACTTGATCAATGAATATCTAAGTGTCCCCTTCCTTCATGCTGAAGGTTACTGTTAGGAATTTCACATCTAGGCGAATGCGAAGATTTCCTTATGTTCACCTTCCGAGGATGACATTGTATGAAGAAGGGACATCTATGATGATGAACCTTGTCATTGTGGAGCTGAAGAGCTCTTTGTTTTCCTGAACTGAAGTTCCCCTTAGCATCAAGGCCAGATCAATCCACCAGAGCACAGCTAATTCAGAGGGACCTACACTGAACGTAGGGGAAGTAACAAGTTTGAGATCACCGTTGGAGATGCCCATGTTCGGCAATAGGTGGGAGAACAGAATGTCGGTGTTGGAACCATCATCAATGAGCACTCTTTTGACATCCCAATTGTCTAACCTTGCCATAATTAGAAGGGGGTCATCATGAGGGAACTTTGCAGTAGACCCATCCTTCTGAACAAGCTTGTTTGCTAGGTTTACGAACTCCATCATTGATATTTCCTAGACTTTCCTTTTTCTCTTGGCTGAGGGGATCCCAGTAGTGATTGTCTGGATTACTCTCACCGAAGGTGGTGGATGCTTTCTGGGACTTCGGTTTCGACGTCGGTCAGAATCTCATCTTCCCCTTTCCTTTCTTCTTCCCTTCTTCCTTTGGGGATGACATTCATAGGTATCCCTGTAGTTGGCCTTGTTTGATCAGAGATTCGATGTACTTTTCCAGCTGGAAGCAATCCTCGGTGTTGTGCCCATGGTCTTGGTGAAACTGGCAAAACTTCTTCATGTTATTCTTCTTCTCCGAGGTTATGGCCTTCAGACGTTGGATAATACTCCCTTGCCTCTCCACTACCATTAGTATGTTTGTCCTTCTGGTGTTCAAGCGGGTGAATGACACCTGCCTCTTCTATTACCACCTCACAAAATGGGAGAATTACGAGTGTGTCATAATGGCTACAAACCATATATTGTGTAATTCTCACCATAGTGATTGAAGTGTGGGGGGTAAAAGGTATGATCAACACCTCCTTAAAAGTGTTCCAAGTTAGTAACCTGGTCCCCAAGAAAAGCCTTAAGGATTGCTTGTTTGTCAAGCAACCTACGGCCTTTTTTGTAAGGTTTCAGAAATTCGGGTACTCAATTGCAAAACTCTCAAGAAAAAGACTTGGAGAGTTATGGGAAGGATATCAATGGCATGAAAGTGCTATTGGAGGATCAAATTACTCATGGAAGACAAGTTTGGACAAAGGAAATATTAAAGGCAATCAAGACCTAAATGTCCTAGTGTAAACCTTAAGGTGTTCAAGCTTTTGACTTAAGTCTAAGGGTGAAATTGTGGGGTTATCCCACCATGGGGGAGGTAGTCAAGACTTGATAATTAGTCAAAAATGTTGGGCACATGTGAACCAATGAGTTTAAGACAAAGAAACCATAATTTGTGAGAAAAAAAATGACATAAAGCAAGGTTAAGCTTGTTAAGTGTGTTTTGTGCCCTTTTGCTCATTTAAGGCCATTTAAGTGGCCAAATCACTTATCACTATCTCATTTTCATCCTCCCCCAACCCAAGAACATAGCCATACTTCCTCCATAGCCACCATACTCTCAAACTTGCAATTGATTGAAATTGAAGGCAAATGGAAGCAATTGGAAGCAAACTAGAGCTATTTCTTGGATACTTCAAGGATCAAGCTTGATTTTCGGCCTACCCACTTTGGTAAAGGTTCTCTAGCTCTCATAGGTTGTTTTCTATATTTTCAAGCAACCATGGAGCTAGGGCTAAGCTGGGAAGAGAGCCATGAGCTTGATGAACCAAGCTTAGTGAGGGGAGTGCACTTATTGAAGGTTTTGTGACCTAGTGTGAAGTGCACAAAGATGGCAGTGAAATGAGGGTTTCTAGAGCCCAAAGTTAGTACTAACTACTGTTAAAATCCTCCTAAGACCAAGAATTAGCTTGAGGAGGGCTGCCATAGTGATTTATTTAAGTTTATTGCATGTTTTATAGACTAATCTGTGGTTATTGTTGTTGCTGCATTTCATGTGTTTGTTGGTTGTGAATGGCTACTGCATTTGGCTGCTATATCTTGTATATATGCATTTTGGTTTTTTTGTTGTAGTTTCTTTGGATGCAGGTTTTAATGATGGTTACATTGCCTACTGAATCCAAGTGCTACCCTTACTAAGTTTCTCAATGAAACTTACTCCCCTCAATTCTGTCATTTTAGATCTAGCTGAAAGATCACCTTAAAACTAACATTCGTAGTTTGAGTTTTAATGTGAAATTTCAGGTACATTAACTTCCATATGTCTAGTTGTGATCTGGAATTTTCGGTGATTTTAGGAGCACATTTGGTGTTTTTAGTGGTGGTACTTATTGTGTTGTGCAGCAGCTGTCCAGCATCCTATTTTTGGAGTCCACTGTTTCTCAGGGCCTCCTGTAAACTAGGGTGCGTATTTAGATGAGTTAAGATCATATTGTAGTGCATGTATGCATGTACATGTAGTGTATGTTAAATGAGGCAAGTATGTGAACATTTGAGTATTGTTTTGTCTATGTATGTGATGTGGTGCAAAGCTGCCTAAGTGTGAATGATAGGCTGCTTACTTGTAAATTCTGTTTTGGTCACATAAGTTTGCTAGATGTAAGAGAATGTAATTCATGTGTGTAATGTACATGTATGGGATAGCCTTGGATGGATTTATCTTTGTGAATGAAGTGTTTGAATGGTTTGGAAAAATTGTATGGGCAAAATGGTCCAAAAGTTGCCAGAATTTTGACTCTGTACCTAAAGTTGAATATCTCCCTGTGTAGAATGAATTTTCGTATGAAATTTTTACCACTCCTAGAGAACATATAGAGGGTCAACTAGGATTTTTAATTTCTAGATTTAGAGCTCTGTATCTAAAGATATGATGTTTCAAATTTGGCTGAGTTACTATTCATTTGGGCAAAATTTTGTAACCAACTTCAAAAATCCATAACTTGTCCATAGGTGGGCTATTGATGTAAAAAAAAATTCATTGGTTTTCCCTAATTCTCTACTTGATAATGGAGCAAATAAAATATGGGTTTACATGGCTAGAATGATACAATTTATTGGAGGAAGTTTGGGTGCAGTGGATGGAATTTTTGAACCTAGTAAGAATGCTTAATGTGTGGAAGCCAAAACTAAGACTTGTGCTAGTGTTTTCCTTCATAGCTGCCATGGTGTGCATAAATTTGAATATGTGTGTTATGGTTAGACCAATATGCATGTATTTACATAGTGCTCAAGAAGGTCACTTGAGTATGTACACTAGCAGTGTTGTTCTGATGACCTATAGGACACACCAATCCTGGGAGTTTAAATCCACAGTTCTGGCACCATAATTGGATTACCTCGGAGTGGGTAACATCTTCCCTCTCTGCTTTCAAGGTCTACCCCCACCCTCGGTCAGATACCGAGGTTGGTAAGCTTGACCCTCGGGATGATTGTGGTCAGACTTCGGCCCTCCCATCCGTAGTTCTTCGGCCATCATGTGCTATTCTGCCCTTTGGTAGAATTCACCAAGGGTATCAGGGGGATCTTTGGAGAACTCATAGAAGATTTGTGAATCTCTCTAAAGTCCCCTGATCATGGCAAGGATGCGGATTTTGGGGCGGAAGTCGAGCACACTCAATGGTTCTCGGTTGAACCTCTCAACATAGTCCCGAATGGTCTTCCCATTCTTTTGGGCTATGTCAAACATTTGGACGGGCATCTTCACCATCGGCCTACTTCTGATGAATTGCTGGGTGAATGTAGTGGATAACTCCTAGAAACACATTATGGTTCCGGGAGCCAGGGAGTTATATCACGCAGTTGCCGGCCCTGAAAGGTTGACTTCAAAGCATTTGCAGAGGGTGGCATCATCAGCTCCATGCAGCACCATACTGCAACTATACTTCATCAAGTCATCTTGGGGTCACTACGTCCATCATATGTTTCCAAGTGCGGTACTCGGAAGTCACTCGGCACAGGTGCCTTTACCACTGCACGAATGAAGGGTGACTTTTCTCTGGTGAATGTCTTCGACAACCTCGACCAAACAGGATTCCAAGAGATCTGTATTTCTACCTTTTCCAACCTCTCTAGGATCTTTTCCATGAGGGTGATAGGACTATTTTTTTCTCATTGACTGGTGGTTGCTGGCAACGGAGAGCAACGTCTCCTTTTCAGAGAGTAACTTCATCGGCGTAGGGACTGGGACCTCCCGTACGGGGATGGACTTTACCGGTGAGAAGTCCTGGGTTCTTTTGACACCGTGTCTCCTGCCTGACATCCTCTGAAGGGTACGTTCTCCATTCAAGACTCATCATGAGAGCCCCTGCTTTCGGAGCTCCGGTGGGGTAACTTTGGGCTCCTCTCTTGTCGGGTGCTAGGAGAAGACACCCTTCCCTAAGGAGGTGGTTGTGACTACCTTTGGTGGAGCTATTGGATCATTTCAGCCCCAGCAGAGCACTAAAAGTCTCACAGAAAGCTCATCGTGACCGTCAAAGGATGTTCATCCTCAGGCAAAGAAGTCTCTACCGTAGGTGGTTCAATCATTGTTGGAGCTTCAGGCATGGACTGGGACTACGGGAGTCCCTTGTCCTTAGAACGTTGGGACTCAACAACAATGACCTGAGAGGGAGTTCCCAGAGATGGTGCCAAATAATGCCCAGCGGTATCCTCGTTGTATGACATGCTGGCCTGAGGGAGAGACTTTCGATGTGAAGGTGCCTGAATGAAAGACTTCCGGTAGGAGGGTATCTACAAGACTTTGAAGAATAGGGATTAGAGACTCCCCGGAATGTGTTTCCGGGGGAGGAGCCTCCAACGCCCAAGTTAGTGTTTATAAGAGTAACAGTAGTAAAGAGCAGAGAATGAGAGAAATATCAAGAGTTTTGTTGTTTTCTTACCAAGGTCCTTCCTAAGTGTATATAGGAGGGTGGAGGGAGGAGTCTGTTTGACATAGCCCATTTAGATTGTGACACTTGTTTGGTCAGATTTGATCCGTACCCTCAGGGATAGGTATCTTTAGCTGGCTGTAGGCCATTCCCGCCAGGGGGCAAGGGTGTGTGCGACGTCTCTCTGTCAGAGGCTCCTTAACCATTCTTATCGTATCTCCACAGCACCCCTTCGGAGAATGAGACCCCTTTGGAATAGGAGGCCCCCTTCGACTCAATATAGACACTAAGGCCTATTAGGAGAGGCCCTTTTAGCAGAGTGGGCATCTTCGGAAGATGCTCTTCCTTGCCGAGGATGGGGATATACTCTCCCAAATTAGTGAGTTCGTTATTCCGAAGGTGGTAGTATACAGATTTTTTGAGGTCGGTTTTTGTTACCTACCGAGGGTGGTTGTCATTAACCGAGGTTGGTGCTAGGTCTTCCCCGAGGGTGGTTTTTGGCTAGGTGATCTGGAGATCTCGAGGATCATGGTGCCTTGGTTATAAGGTGGTGTTCCTCTCGAGGATGGTATGGGCCCCCTCCTTCCTGAGGTTCGTCACTTGTGCTTCCCAAGGGTGGTGCTTCTCAAGTTTCCTTGGGAATTCTAGAAGGGATAATAGCCCTTTGGCTATCAATCCTAAGGATGTAGTTGAAATATGGCTAGACCTAATCCAAGAGACCACTGAAAAGATCAAGATGATCTAAGAAAGGATCAGGGCTACTAATGATAGAGAGGAAGCCCATGCCAATCAAAGAAGAATAAGAAACTTAGTGTTCCAAGTATGGGACATGTGTGGATTAAAGTCTCTCCTGTGAAAGGAGTTATGAGATTTGGAAAGAAGGGTAAACTAGCCCTTAAATGCATTAGACCATTTCCAATAGTGGCTAGAATTGTTAATGTAGCATATAAGCTAAATTTACCTTTAGAGTTAGGTCACATGCATGATACCTTTCATGTTAGTAAGCTAAAAAAGTACTTATCTGCCCCACAATAAGCTATACCAGCTTCTGATATCTTAGTGACCCCCAACCTCTCTTATGAAGAGGAACCTATAAAGGTTTTAGCTAAGGATGTGAGAAACTTAAGGAGTAAGTGGATAAATATGGTGAAAGTCCAATGGCTTTACCGTTCTGACCAATAACCTACTTGGAAAATAGAGGTTGAGATGCTCAAAAGGTGCCCAAGGCAATTCCCTATATAACTTGAGAATTTGGAGGACCAAATTCTTTAAAGGCGAAAGAATGTCATGCTTGTGACTTGTATAAGCCATGGGCTATGATGAAATGTACACATATGGTACATTATGTGGATATGCGAACAATGCAAGTCACAAGTGTGAAATAAGAACTAAACAGGACAAGTATCTTATGAGAACACTCTAAAAGTGCTCTAAGTGTATCTTAGAAGCACTTAAGGCTAAGACCATAAGGAAGTGGAATGGTTATAGGCTAAACAAGGCTAAATCAAACACTAAGTACATTATGAGAAGGGGGTCAAATTTGAGAAAAAACTTGGCCAATAAACCAAGTAAACAAGGTGCCTTAAGATAAGATGCAAAAGAGACCCTTAAGCACACCCTAGTGTGCATTCATGTGGACTTGGGGGCTTTAAAGCCTAAAACACTAAAGGGAATTGTGTGAGCTCAATGCCTAAGATTAGGATACCAATTATGGTAGCAACATAAACTCAAGAAATGCGATGGACTCATGAAAATGACAAGGACACACTAGAGTGCACTAGAGAACTCTTAAGTGCACTTTTATCTGCAACCATGTGCTCATGAAGGCTCTAAAGCCTAATGTATTAAAGAATAGCCCATGAGACTGATACTTATAATTAAATGAGAATGAGGCCTATAATGTGGGGCAAGAGGAGGAGGAAAACACAAGGAACCAAAAGGAGGAGAAAAACACAAGGAAACTATGGAAGCACCTCAAAGAACACCGAGGTGCTCATGAATGCACTCTAAAGTGCACTTATGATGAATGCAAAGTTTCAAGGCCTAATTGGCTAAATAATTTGATGAAGTAGGTTATTACAATGTTCCAATTGAAGAGTAAAGTAGGACAAAACAAGGTTCCAATGGAGCTGAGCTGCTTGGAGGAAGATTTGACCAAAAATTTGTCGACAGTCCATCCCAGCTTGGTCATTTGGCCATCGTTTGGACTTGTGATGTTCAAGGCCAATTCATTATAGCTTCCTAGCTATTTATTTGTAGCTTCATGACCTTAACCTATCTATATAAGGACCTATAAAGAACCAAAATAGAAATAAAACAAAAAAAAGACTAAACTAGTCAAAAGACTTGGCAGTTTGGTCATTCGACACCATTTGCTACCTAGTCTTCAAAGGTAGCGTCCTAGCTATTTCCAAGAAGGTTCCTAGCTCATTTACTACCTATGATCATAGAATAAACTCTACTAAAGACCATCAAAAAGAAAGGAAAGAAATAGGAGCAAAAAGAAACTAAACCAAAGAAACTAGTTAACCAAAACTAACACCAATATGGCAAACAAAATTTGGAGTTCTTCATGAGCCGCTATCTTCTTGCTTTCTTTCCATTTTCTTACACTTATCTACCTGCCAAACCCCTTCCAAGATGCCCTAGAGGTACTAGAAAGAAATGAGGCAAGGAAGGATGAAAATAATGTGAATCTGGAGCATGACAGTTCAAGACTAGCTCATGGTGGTGTCGGGGTTTGGTGTTTGCGTTCAAGGATGTGTGATCAAGCTTCCTTACTACCATTTTAGCCATAGGTGAGGACCTATATGAAGTTTGTTCTTCTATGTTTTGAAGGGGAAAAGATACCTTGGGTGATGGCTTAAGCCAAAAGAACCTAGAGGCTATTTAATTGGCTATGTGTGCATAAAGCACTATGGTAAGCTAACTATTTTGCTTTCAGCAAGTATAGGGATTTTGTTCAAGTTGGGGAAAGCTTGATCAATATCCTAGATCTCTATCTTAATTGAACCTAATCAAAGTGATCACATGAAGAAATTGACAAGAAATCATGCTTGCTATGTTAAGAAAACCATGTGTATGAGGTGTGTGTGTTTGTGTGCTCATCAATTTTGATGCATGTGCTAACCCCTATTCTATGTATATGTATCTTGTATATACCACTTTTGGCATTTTAATTGTCTTTCAATGTAGGTTATTAAGAAAAAAATGGAGGTTTATATGTATAGCAATGTTTTAAGCAATGTAAAGGCACTGAGTGCAATATTTGTTACCACCTCACAAAAATGGGAGAATTATAAAGTGTGGCATAATGGTCAAAAACCATTATATTGTGTAATTCTCACCATAGTAATTGAAGTGTGAAAGGTAAAGGGAATGATCAACACCTCCTTAAAAGTGTTTTAAGTTGGTAACTTGGCCCCTAAGAAAAGCCTCAAGGATTGCTTGTTTGTCAAGCAACCTATGGACTTTTTTCTAAGGTTTTGGAAATTCAGGCACTCAATTGTAGAACTCTCAAGAAAGAGATTTGGAGAGTTATGGGAAGGATATGAATGGTATGAAAGTGCTATTGGAGAACCAAATTGCTTATGGAAGACAATTGTGGAGAAAGAAAAGCATAAAGGGCTTTAAGGGCTTATGTGTCCTAGTGTAAGCCTTTGGTTGCTTATGCTCATGACTTAAGCCAAATAGAAGTATTTTGGAGTTATCCCACTAAAGAAAAGGTAGCCAAAGCATGATAAGGATGGTCAAATGTGGGGCAAGAGATTAAGAGTAAGAAACCAAAGTCTTGTAGCAAGAAAATGACATAAAGCATGGTTAAGCTTAGTTAAGTGTATTTTGTTCACCAAAATCTTTATAAGTGGTTATATTTGTCTTTATCTCCCACATTTGGTCTCTTCCAGCAGCAAAAACATAGCTCCTCCACCTCCATAGTACCTCCGTAGCCACCATACCTCCAAGCTTGCAATTAGTTGCAATTGAAAAGCAAGAAAGAGCAATTGGAAGCTATTTCATGCTAAGAGTTAAGTGCACCTAGGATCAACCTCCAATTTTAGCATACCCATCAAGGTAAGGAGTTCTCTTTCTCTCATGGAACATTTACTATATTTTCAAACAACCATGGAGCTAGGGCTAAGTTTGGAAGAGAGCCAAGTGCTTGATGAACCAACCTTAGTGAGGAGAGTGCATTTAGTGAAGGTTTTGTGACCTAGTGTGAACTGCATAATGATGGCAGTGAATTGAAGGGTTTCTAGGGCCTAAATTTATTACTAACTAGTCTTAAAAAACTCCTAAGACCAAGCTTAAGCTTTAGGATGGCTGCCATAATTATTTACTTAACTTTATTGCATGTTTTATAGACTAACAAATGGTTTATGTTGCTGCCGTATTTCATGTGTTTGTTGGTTGCAAATGGCTGCTACATTTGATTTCTATATCTTCTACATATGCATTGTGGTTTTGTGTGTTAGTGTCTTTGGATGCAAGTCATACTATGGGTTACATTACCTTAAGAGTACAAGTGCTCTCCTTACTAAGTTTCACAACGAAACTTACTCCCCTCAAATTTGCCAATTTCAAGTCCAGCAAAAAGATCATATTGAAACTGACCTTTTTGATTTGAGTTTTGATCTAAAATTTCTGGCACTTGAACTTCCATGTATCTAGTTGTGATCTGGAAATTTTGGTGGTGCAGCAACTGTCCAATATCTTGTTTTTGGAGTGCATTGTGTCTAAAGCACTCCTGTAACTTGCGTCCATGTTTTAGCTAAGGCCATTATGTAGTGCATGGTTGCATGCACATGTAAAACATGTAAATTTAAAACAAGTATGTGAACAATTGAGGATTGTTTTGCTATGTATGTGAATCTAGTGCACAAGCTATGTAAGTGTGAATGATAGGCTGCTTGTTTGTAAATTCTATTTTGGTCATATAAAGTTCCTAGATGCAAGAACATGTAATTTCTATTTGTATTAGACATGGATGGGATGGCCTTGGAGGGCTTACCCCTTGTGAATGAAGTGTTGGCACACTTATGAATTTTTATATGGGCAAAATGGTCATAAAGTGACAAGAATTTTGACCCTGTACTCCAAGCTCTATATCTCCCTGTGTAGAATGAATCTTGATATGAAATTTTGGCCAAATCTAGGAAACATCTAGAGTTTTAATTGGGCTTTAGAATTTCTACATTTGGAGGCTTGTGCCCAAAGTTATGATGTTGCAAAAGTGATTGAGTTGTTGTTCATTCGGTTAGAATTTTGTAACCAACTTCAAAATTCTGTAACTTGGTCCATAGGTGGGCTATTGATGTAAAACCAAATTGTATGGTTTGGTTCAAGTCTCTACTTGATAATGAAGCAAAAAAAATATGGGGATACTTGCTGCATTGACCAATTTACTCGAGGGGAGAACTGACCTCATCCTTTTGATTAACTACCGGGCGGTGGTTAGTATTGTAAAACCTCTTAGGTGGGTCACCTATGGTAATTCTGCATAGTGCACCTACTAGCCCTTAACCAATATAACAATTCACTAACCCTTCCTAAACCAAGCACTAGAGTTAAATGAGTTGCTCTAACTTTTCACCTTTAAGCTAGCTTAACCAAAATCCTTACCGACTAGGGTTCCAACCCTTGTCTTCCCTATACTTCGACGAACAACACTACTACCAAAGTTAACATAATGAAAATTGAGCACAACTATACCTATACAAGACTTGGCACTCTTTACTACTAAGTATAACACTTAACTAGGTGGCAGATTACCACTGCAGCTCTTCCAAGCCCTCTCTTGATTGGACATAGTGAACTCCTCTTCGTGGGCCTTATTCAACTCTACCTTTATAGGTATAGACAAAGCCTTTTCTCCTTTGGCACCACTAGGTCACTTTTGACCATGTCTTAGCTTTCTACTACCTTACTAGCACTAGAGCAACAAGTTTTAACCTTACTTGCTTGATCCCATTTAGGACTTTAGTCTTCTACTTGCTCTATCCTAGTTGGGACTCAGTTTCTCTTACTTGATTAGCTAGTTTTACTAGTTGAGCCTCCTTATTTCTTAAGCTATCTTGGTGGCCCATGACTCCACTTAACCCCAAGATGATGACCACCAGTCACCAGGCTATCTTTTAGTCCATGGCAGTCATTACTATTGCTAGGGTTCCCTTACTACCATATGGCAATGAAGTCAAACCCCAAGCAATGATTATACTCTTACTACCTCTACACTAGGGTATGTAACTAATGAATGAATAGGTCCATCCATCTGTTCTACCCTCTGGATAAGTTCCCTACTCTATACTTCCTTCCATAGCTTCCTCTTATAACTACTTCTTGTAAACAACTGTTAGAAATAAAATTAAAACTTACCTACTTACCTTATCGACATCTAACTAAATGGCTCCATGGCTTGGCTACTCTAAGGAACTTCTCCATATAACATAGCCAGTTATTGTTATAACCTAGGCCAACCAAATTAATCTAAGAAGAAGATTCAACCTATGGAACCCTTTTTCACCAATCCAATCTAAGGCGTTTAGGCCTTCACTTATGTTTCCACAACAAGCAACTAGTTTTCAATAAACCACTACCTCACATCCAATGCAAAAACTATGCTAGTAAACAGATGCCGGAATTTCCAATAGAAATACCAAACTACTACTAAAAGGTTGAAGCCTTACCTCACACAAGCCACTCTTGCCACTTACAGGGCCTACAAAAACATCCTGTTCTTGCCATCACAACTGCCCAAGAGTTCACCATGTCTACCTATCAAGCACAACACTGCAGTATGAAATTTATTGGTTAGTACTAACTATGTTCTAGCACAAAGGTCCACTACTATCTTAGTTACCAATGCCTGTAGACAACCATGGCTCTGATACCAAATGATGTAGCCCTAGGCCGCCTAAAGCTGCCTGTGCTACCCAGGATCCCTAGGAATCTAGGGAATTCCCAAGTTTTGGTTTGTAATTGTTGGTTTCTATGCTTGTGATAAAAAGTAATGCACGTGATCTAAACTTACTAACCTAGATACTAGCATTAAATAATGAATGATTTGCTTTGGCATAAAATTTAAACATAAAATAAAACATTCTAAGCATTGGCGGATCCGCACTTAAAATAACAGTAAAACAAGACAAAGCCATAAACACATTTGCTACAAGCATTAACCCTATCCACATTATTCAATTATGTACCTGAATCACAAATGAAAACATAAAACTAGCCAATGCTGCTAAAGGCATCTAGTACAATTAAGTACTCAAGCATAACCTACTGAGATGACCCTACTAGGCTAACCACCTGAGCTCCACCTCTCAAATGCCTTTAGACTCGATCTCCCCTTGAGCTTCTAGATCAACCATTGCTCAAGGCTAATCCAACATAGTTAATGCACAGTGTAACCAATAAATAGATGAGAAAATACAAACTAGCAAGTATAATTTGTACTTGCTTAACTATCTCAACAACGATCTTAGGTTGCTGGCTGAACCACCTAACCCGCACATGCAAGCTAAGGGGTGAGAATCATAAATTCCCAGTAAGGGGCCTCCAGGGTACTTGCAAAGAAAACACTAGAGGACATGGGACAATAAATCTCACAAATCTATTGCTACCTCATTACGGTCTAATGCCTAATATATGCGCATATACTCAAGTCCTTAGAACCCTTCATCATCCTAGTCTTCTCCTAGTGAGTTGGCCCTGAACTCACTCTAGCAAGCCTTGACTTGCCTACTGTGCTAAGTTATCACCTAAGCATGTAATAACCTCCCCTTGAATACTATGTGCAGGAGTAATCTAAGTTTACTTGGTGAAGCCAAGTTGGGTGCACTAAGGTCCCACACTAATGCCTCAGGTTTAGGACCAGGATAGGCCACAAGGTGTTACTAACCTTTCACCCTTCCTATGGTGAACCTTAACTAGCTTAAGGCCAATTTAGTTTGGGCGTACTAGGTTCTTGCTCTAGCTCCTCAAGCTTACGACAGGAATAGGTAGCTAGGTGTACTAAACCTCCACCTCTAGGTGTACTAGGCTCCCACTTTAGTCTCTTAGGTCTATGACTTGACTAGTTGACCAAGTGTTACTAAGCCTCCACCTTTCAGGTGAACGTTGTATAATACTAGCCTTTGGCACTAGCTACACTTCAATGAGTTGGCCATCACTAGGAATCATGCTTACTCTAAGTGCTCCTTCTGTCTCCTAGCACATATTAAGATCCCAAATGCACTAAGGTAGCTTAACTACTGTACTCCTCAAAGACCCCTCAATGTGCCCAAGTTGTTACCCACTCTGGGGTAGTCCAATTATTGTGCCAAAATTGTGCATTTATACTCCCAGGATTGGTAATGTTCTGTAGGCCATCAGAACATTACCCTTAGTGTGCATACCCAAGTGGCCCTCTTGGGCACTATGTAAACACATGCATATTGGTCCAACCATCACACACATTCACATTTCATGCACACTATGGCAGCAAAGAAGGAAAACCACCCCTTCCTTCAGTTGCTAAAGTGTGGGCAAGTTTGCTATATATTACTTCAGCCTATCCAATGCCTCTTAGCATTCTTTGTTCCCCTTCCTGATTGAACACTTCTTCAACGCCCTTGGTCAGCGCCTTGAAGAAGAGTTGACCTCAGTCCCCCATAGCATGATATGAATCTACTGAGTGTGGCTATTTTGCCTGTAAGTCTTTCTATGTATTTGAGTGTCTTTGGCATCTGAGTGTCAAGCAAGGTTTTAACCTTTTCAGGGTTAGCATTAATCCCTCATTCAGAGACCATAAACTCAAGGAATTTGATAGCCTTAATGCTAGACACACATTTCTCCAGGCTTAACCAAATACAAAACTTTCTGAGTTGTTGGAAAGTTTTTCTTAGGTGGTTGATGTTATCATTCAGTAAGTTGCTTTTAATGATCATGTCATCCATATACAATTCCATATTTTACCTAATTTGGCTAGAGAACATCTTGTCCATGAGGCATTGGTAAGTTGCTCCAAGATTCTTTAGTCCGAAGGGCATGCACACATAACAGAAGTTCATTCATCAGTGATAAAGCATGTTTCTCCTCATCAACTAAGTCCATGCGAATTTAATATACCCATTGAAGACATCCAAGATGCTTAGTAGACCATACTCAGATGTAAAATCCATAAGCCTATCGATTGAATGCAAAGGATATGAGTCCTTCAAGCAAGCATTATTCACTTGCTGAAGCCTATGCACATCTTAAGTTTATCACTTCCCTTTTTGGTTGCTATGACAATATTATTGAGCTAGTCTAGATATTTCACTTATCTAATTACTCCTGCCTCCAATTATCACTGTATCTCTTTTTTAGCAAAGTCCCTTTCCTAAGGGCAATGCTACGTTTCTTTTGCCGCCTAGGCCTAACATCAGGGTTTACTTTAAGACTATGTTGAATTATATCTGAATTTATCCCAGGCATGTCCTTCGGCAAGTAGGCAAATAAGTCTTAACTTGAAACTAGAAAAGTTACTAGATTTTCCTTTTCCTCTTATGGTATGTTTTTCCCCACTTGAGTATTTCGGCCAAGAATCAATTCTAGATTCTCAATTTCTACTTTCTCTTCCCCACCCATGCCATCCTTCAGGAAATCATCCTCCTTTGTCTGAAATCCCTCCATATTGTTAGCGCAAATTTCAAAGGGGTACCTTTTAGCCTTGACAAACACCTTTTGTACCTCTACCTGGTCAATGAAGATTTCAGCGTCTTCTTTCGCTACTATGAAGACTAAGGTCAAATATTTAACATTTGACCTCATATGAAGATTATGCAAGACTTGCCTGCCAAGGATGGCATTGTATGGGAAAAGGACATCGATCACTATAAATGTTGTCATGATGAACATGAAAAGTTCAAATCTGTCATTAACTGATGTTTATTTTATGATTAATGGCAAATCAATCCATCTAAAGGTGGGGAGCACTCCTAGACCTACATCAAATGTGGGCAATGTCATTGGCTCGAGCTTGTCCGGAGGAATTGCCAAATAGGGCTAGAAATAAGCAAACATGACATCGGTATTTGAGCCATCATCACATATGACCCTCTTCACATCCCAATTTCTAATATGGGCCATGATCAGTAGTGGGTCATTAGGGGGGAACTTGACTAAAGACCCATCATGATGCACGAGAACTTGTTCGAGGGATTGTCGATGACACGACCACCCTTGGCCCTGCCCAGAAAACCATTGAGAATGGATCTCACAATGGTTGCAATTGGCTAGTTGATTATGTATGACAAATTAAAACTTCATGTTACTAGTTGATTAGCCCAATAATGCAAGCATGCATGCTCTTTTAGCTTTGACTAAAGTAGTTGGAAAACCATAAAACATTCACATTACTTAGTCATGGTCCATGAAAATTAGAGTTCAAGTAGTAAAAGCATACAAAAATCAACATTTGTATCATTATAACTATACATAATAATTGTGTGAGGCCATTAAAAAAAATAGACTAACGCTCTTCACCAAAGAGCAACCTTAGAGTCCTAAGCTCCATCCATAAACATAGGAGGCAACTAGGCATACAATATAAACAAGCCCCTTTACTGAGGTCCTCCCAACTAAATCTTACCTTGGATATGAACCCTAGTGGCAAGTCACAAAAGCCTATCCATGTGCTACTAGCTTCTGCGGAAAAAAAGACTATAGTTACTACTTTACACCACCAACAAGTAACTATAAAGACTAGAATCATTAAGATTCTCATCACAAAGTACCTACAACAAAGACAACCATGACAACCCTCAACGGCTATCGAGCTCAATAGCATTAGAATCTGCACAACATAATTTAGGGAGTAAGAATTCAAGAATTCTCAGTAAGGGGTCTTTACCTGCTAGAAAAGTTACTAAGGACAACATATATAATTATATGTAATCTGCTATAAGCTCATACAACATGATACTAAAGTTATGTGCATATGTTTCTATCCCTTAGGACTTATCCTCCCCCTAGTCCTTCAAGCTACAAGGCCCATGGCTACTGGTAGGCATAGCTTACTAGCCTACCTAGTGAAATTTTCACTAGTTGAAACTCCTTTATGTTGTACAGGGGCACTATGGTTGAACTAATGTTAACTAGGTCTTGGAGACATACTAGGTGCACTAAGGTTCCTACATTGAAGCCTCATGCCCAATGGTAAGGCTAGGTCTTCAATGGTACTAAACCTCACACCCAAGCTAGTGATACATCATTATAGACCTTTATAATCTAGTTCTCTTTCTTTTGGCAAAAGTAACCACAAATCTCAAGAAAAATTCTAGGATTTAGAATAATTTTAGAAGTCTTGAGGCACCACAGGGGCACCTCAACAATTAGGTTTCCTAAGCACCCCCTTGGACCTCCCCTCAAACCCCCTAGCAAGAATTTTCTGGCCTACATAATTCTGGCAACACGTTGCCATAATATATAACTTCCTGACTTTCTGTGCGATCTTGGTCACGCGTCTTCGCTAATTGGTGACAAGTTGCCATAGTACATAATATTTTGGAAGTTTCACATGGTTGTTGGTGATGCGTCACATTGCCAACCTTTTCATGCCTAGAAAATCTTGATTTCTGGCATATACACTTTGGGAGGCCTCCTAGGCATATCAAACATGCTTGGGTGGCCTTCTAACTCCACAAACCTTTAAAACATGTTGCATATGCTACAACAAACTACCACAAACATAACTGTGATGCATTAAAACATCATGCCAAACTTACACAAACACCTACTACACCATCAACAAACTTGCCCACAACTAATGGTATTGCCAAAACTACTTGATTTTATCAAGCAACAACACTCCAATAGCATCAAATAAGCTCAAAACCATCAACCCTTTACCTTGATTTGAAGTTATAGCAAAGATTAAATTACCCTTCTACAATAACAAGATTCCACAAATTTCTACCTAAGTTCCAAGCAAACTAAAGCAAATGACACCAAATCATGAACAACTAACCAAAACCTAAACATCAAATCACCAAATAAACAAGAGATAAGCAAGAAATCAATCTTACCTCTCACAAAAAATGGAGGATCAACTGGAAAACATGGAAAACAACTTCAAAACCATAAACCAAGCTTAAAACAAGTTGCCCAAAGCTTGTATACCCCTTGGGTCTTCAAATCCCTTTTAGAACACTTGATTTTGAGCAATAATTGAAGGTGAAATGAAGAGGAGAAGCATAGGCTTAGGTTTGGAATGGAAAAGATCAAAAATGGTAGCCACAACATGTTACCAAGTTTAAACAAAAGCCACTTCCCTTTCGGCGCTAAAACCTTTTAAGAAGTGTCAAAATGACCCATTCCCTAGTCAAACTTTAGTCAAACCTTGTATGCTTAGGCTAATTTTTGGCTTTAAAGTATGGGTTAGGTTTTAAAATGCATTCTTAACTTTCGGGACTCAGCCTGGCACCTCAGGATGCAAAATTAACATTTTTCCCTTGAGCCTTCTTTGGTCTCATGAGCTTCTTGGAACTAGAGAACCATGTCTAACTTACTTAACTTGCCTAGTGAACTTAATATAAGGTATTAAAGTAGGAATTTAATTTACTTTAGTTTTTTTTTCATGTTTCCTGCTATGAGGGCCGTAATAATTGAAGTCCATTAGGGCAATTTCACACTATTTTCTTTTCCTTTCTATGGAGGGATACCTGTAATGATGGTCTAGATTACCCTTGTTGGAGGATAAGGCTGTTTTTAGGGGCTCCTATCAGTTTGGCACTAATTAAAGTCATACTCTTCATCATCTACCCTATTTTCCTCATCTTTTTCATCACGCCCTTTTGGGGACGGTAGCCGAAGATATCATTGAAGTTGACCTTGCTTAATTAAGGATTCTATATATTTTTTGAGCTGGAAATAATCTTCAGTATCATAGCCATGAAGTTGATGAAACTAGCAGTACTTCTTCATATTTTTCTTATTATATGTGGCCATAGCTCTCGGACGTTGAATCGTACCTCCTTGCTTCTTAAGGGCCATCAAGATGTTCCACCTTGTGGTGTTCAAATGTGTGAAGGTCACTTGCTTCTTTTAGTTTTTATGAGGTTGGTTACTTCTCCCTCGATACCGAGGTTGGCTAGGGGGAGCTTCAGCACTCAGATTTTTATACTTCGTTCCACCCATCCAAAGCTCTTTAGCAGTCATGTGTTGTTTTGCTCTTCTATAAAACTCACTTAAGGTTTTTGGGGGTCTTTTAAGAATTCATAGAATAATTGTAAGTCCCATTTGAAACCTCTGGTCATCATCAGAATCTAAATTTTAGGCCAAAAGTCTGGGACACTCAAGGCTTCCCAGTTGAACCTCTCAACATAATCTTCGTTGGCTTCACCATTCCTCTAGGTTTTGTCAAACATTTGAATGGCCATTTTTTCCATTAGGTGACTTTCAAGGAAAAGATAGGTAAAGGCTATGGAGAGCTCCTTGAAGTTCATGATGGACCTTGATGCAAAAAAGTTGTACCATGTTATGGCAGGTCCTGAAAATATTACTTCAGAGCATTTGCAAAAGGCAGTGTCATCGATGCCATACAACATCATGCTTCTACAATATTTTGTCAAGTGTGCTTGTGGATCACTTCTGCCATCATAGCTCTCCAACCATGGCCTCCAAAATTTAGTAGGCATTGGTGCCTTAGCTATGTCTCAGATAAATAGTGACTTTTTTATGGCAGAAATTTCTGAAAGCTATGACCACACAGGCTTTCAAACCCCTGTCTCTCCACCTGATCTAGCTTTTCCAGAAGCTTCTCCATCAGGATCATAGTTGATACCTCTTTTCCCCAGTGATGATCTTCTGATCAAGGAAAACAAAACCTTCTTTTTTGAGAAACACTTCATTGTCGTGGAGATTGGCTCTTTTCCCGGGGAGAAGGGCTGCTCCTTCATGGAGAGGGACGTTCCTTGGTATGTTAACTCTTCCTTCTTTGTCTTCATGGAGGAATCTCTTCATTTGAGGAGTCAGTGTGCTATTTGGGGTTTGTAGTGCTCTAAAGTTGTGATCTGTGGCTCATATCCTCAAGTTCTTTGAGAAGTGGTGCCCAGTTTATGGGCTTAGCCTGAGCCAAATGTTGGACCTAGTATTGAGTGACCTCAGCCACTATCAAGCACTGGAATTGGCATAAGAAACCCATGATGACTATCAAGCGACACTCTTCCTCTAGTTGTAAAGTCTTCAGGGGAGGAAGAGGTGCTTCTGCAATGTTTCCTGCCTCCGTTGTGGACTGGGGGATTCAGCAGCCCCTTGCCCTTCAAGTGATGCATCTCTACAATGACAGCAAGGGATTGGGTTCCTACAAACTATTCCAAATGGTGCTCCAAGACATCTTCTATGTATGACATGGGTGCTCCAGCAGTAGTAGTGCTGGGTTTCGAGAGCCAAACAGCGCAGCGGAATTTAACCGAAACCCTCCAGGACCCAAGTGAAACGAGGTAAACCGGGTGCTCAAAAATTTCATACCTAATTTTCGGTTGAGATCTCTCACTCAACTGTAGAGTCGAATCACAAAACCTGAACAGTTGACGTGTTCAGGCTCTCTATGGTATCCACACGAGCCTCTCGGGATCACCATGCTTCCACCACGTCCCAACAGATGCGTTTATCCTGCACTCACAGTGCTAGCTTGCGTCCTCCAAGGAATTGCAAGAGAAGAGTGCGGCTGTCCTTTTGGGAGGCTAGGGCAAGGAGACCTGCGAATTTCTCACTAGAAGTTGTATTTATAGTGAGACTCAACTTCCAGGCCTAATGGGTTTCAAAGCCCTAATCCAATTAGGATTTAAATTCGGGCTTAATAATGGCTCAACTCTCGGGCCCATTCTTAATACGAAATTAAAGTGAAACCATAACCCAAATAATTAGCCCATGCACTCTAATGATCCAAATAGCTCTATGTGTGCGACCCAATAGGCTATTATCACTTTGGCAATGATCATAAATCACATTTATGGTCATAAGCAATGAGCGGTCTCTAGCAACACATCATTTCTACCCAAGTGACAAGATTGTCGATGATTCGACTAAACCTTTATGATCATCACCGATCTATGCCATTGTCCCTTTGTCCAAGATATCAAGACTAAGCACGAGACATGGAATGTGTCAATCTCGTATAGCCCAATCTTTGGTTTCTTGATTACCGAGTAGACCAACTTAAACTGATGACATTGATATCGTATATCAACTCATCTGAGCATGGCCATGCATTTTTCTAAATCTTACTCTATCAAGGGGCCCAAAGATATCACTCCCGTTACATAGGAGGGAAAAATCCCATCTCGATCATACAAATCCCTCCGCATGGTATGTGACATACCCAATGACCTCCTTCAAGTTCACTCAGTTACGAGCAACAAAGGAAAGTATCAAAGTATGTGACTCACATGTAGGGAACCTTGATGATTTTAGGTCGAAGGACTACATATACCATGATCATTATGAGAATAACTTATGACACTCATATAACGATCCATGAAGTGTTCTCATGGTGGGTCGGTCCAGTACACAAGTTCTCGAACTTGTACCCATATGTAGACTACATATCTCATATTAGTCTCCACATATGCTAGTCATTATGTGTTATTGCAACCCGCTCCACAATAATACTAGACCAGGGACGTTTAAGAATATCATTATTCTAGGGTTACAATTATGTTTGTTAAGTTACGCAGAAACAAAACAACAAACATAATTGCTGGATTAATGCCTTAATAAAATATCATGACTCAATGTGCAAAAATACAATCATCTCATGATTGGCTTTTTTGGGCACAACACTAACAATCTCCCACTTGCACTAAAGCCAATCATCCATGTATCTAATACCAACGGACCTAGAATAGCTATCATGCTTTTGCTAAGTAAAGGGCTTTGTCAGTGGATCAGCAATGTTGCTGTTTGTCGAAGTCCTGCATAGCCTTACATCACCCCTCTCGATGATCTCCCTGATGAGATGATAGCATCGGAGTATATGTTTGGATCGCTGGTGAAATCGAGGTTCCTTAGCCTGTGCGATTGCTCGATTGTTGTCACAATAAAGCTCTATCGGGTGGACAATGCTTGGAACCACTCCAAGTTCAGTGATGAACTTCTTGATCCAAACTCCCTCCTTCGCAGCATCAGAGGCGGCAATGTACTCAGATTCTGTTGTAGAGTCAGCTACTGTCTCTTGCTTTGAACTCTTCTAGCTCACAACACCACCACCAATATAAAACACATAACCAGATTGTGATCTAAAATCATCTGTAATTTTCATGCAGTACTACAAGCTCTTCGTGGTCCCGAAGGGTGGCTTCTATTTCATGCTACCTCGAGGATCCGGGAGCAAAAAATTCATGTTCACTTTTGCCACTAAGGACAGTTGGCGAGGGTGGCAACAGAAATTCTTCTTCCTGAAGATAGATGAGGCCTGGTCGTATGTTCCGACCAAATGGGCTCGGGGAAAGCTGGATGTGGACGTCGTTGATCCGAGGATACTGCTGACTCCAGAGTTGGCTCCCGTGTTCAAGGACTTCGACGGACGTATTCGAGCCGTCTCCAACTGGGCTCCCGAGGTCGCTCCACGCTCCCTGTACCCTTTCCCCATTAACTGGAGGTTGATGACCGAAGAGGTCCTTCAGGAGTTAGGGGTGGTCAAGGAGCATGAGACTAACCTCGAGATGCCAGCTCCTGCTATCGCCGGGAAGGACTCCTGGTTGGTGCAGCTCCTTCGGGAGGAAGTTTCTTTCGAAACGCTTTTCGAAAGTAAGTTATCCTCTACTCCCTTGCAGTTTTTCCCTCGGACTTACGCTGATGTCTTTTTTTTTTCAGAGATGGGGGACGGGACTGCTGCATTCTACAAGTCCCTTTTCTCCGACCAGATGGAGAAGGGCGATCAGACAAAGAAGGCGGCTTCCCGAAGGCGGAAGTCTACTGGCGCTGGTCCTTCGGCGAAACGAGCAAGGAAAACTGCCCAGCTTCCTCAGCAAGAAATTTCCGAGGAGGCTGCCGTGGAGCCTGGGGCAGCCGAGATTCCGCCGCCCGAGGCTGCTGCCGAGGTTCCTTCGGCCGACGTCCCTCCCCAGAGCCCTTCCGCGCCGCAGGCCCTTCTGGAGGCCGTGGTAGAGGCTCCTTCTGCCGAGGAGCGGCGCAGGAAGAAAGGCAAGGCGATTTCGACCAAGGAGTCTCAGGACTCTGAGGACGTCGTGATCGAAGTGCCGCCAGGTTTGTTGTTTTCAGAACAAGTATGGCTCCTTTTGTTTTTCTGAAATTTCCTTTGTCTCTAACCTGCTTCTCGTTTTCTCCATGCAGGGGAGTTGCTTACTCCGAACTGGGCGGCCGAACACGCGAAGATGCGGGCCCTTCGCGATGCCAAAGTCCCGCAAGGGAAGATACCCAAAGAGCCTTTCTGGACATTCACGGAGGACATGAACTTGTACTCCGAGGACTGTCCTGAAATGGCGAAGCAGATTTCGAAGGGGGTGCTTACAGAGGCCTCCTTCAAGGCTATTGCGGCGGCCCATCCGGGCGATGACACCCTCGCCGCGAAAGTTACCGAGCATGCTGCTCAGGTATGCTTTTCACACCTTTTTCCCTTCAATTTTTCCTAAGTGCTTGGCTCTTACTGACCTTGCGTTCATCTTTTCGCAGCTGCTGGGGTACGCCGGCTTTCTCTGAGTTTGGGTAGCCAGGCAGACGGCATTCCGAGCTTCGGCCTTAGAGGCCTTAGAAAAAGCAAAAGTCACGTGCTCGAAATTGACCGCCAAGAACCAGCAGCTGGCAGATGCTGCGAAGAAAGAAGTTGCTGCCCTTCGGGAGGAGTTCCAGAAAGAAAAGGAAGACCTTGAGAAGGACTCCTCCCTGAAGATTGCTGACCTCGGCGATCAGGTGGCGGGGATGCTTGCTGCCAACCAAGACCTTCTCAAAGATAAGTCAGATTCTGACAATCTCATACGGTTGTTGATGACTGAGAAAAAAGCTCTTGAAGTCGAGGTCAAGTCTTTGAAGAAGGAGCCCGACGTGAAGAAGAGGATGAAGGCGCTGAAGAAGGAGGTTGCAGATTTGAAGGACGAGCTCAAGGACCTTGAGGTTGAGAAGGACAAATCCGACCAAATGACCAAGGTCGCCTTCCAGGACGGGTTCTGCCTTGCTCGGCACCAAGTCCTTCAGAGGTTCCCAGGTCTGGACCTCTCTTTTTTGGAAGCTCTGAACATTCCCGAGGGGCCTCGGTGGTCCTGGTAAAAAATCGAGCACCTGAACCTGCCTTCCAAAATTCCGGAGCCAAAGGTGGTGGAAAAGGGCACAGAGGCTGGTGGCTCCCGGGACGCCGAGAACTCTTAGGCTGTTTTAGGGGCCTTTTCCTTTTTTTCCTCTTCATTTTTGTGCTCCTTCTTCGGGCACTTCTTCTTTGTAAGCCTGATCATTCTCAATGAATTTTTTTTGGCTAAGTCTTTTTTGCAAGATTTTGCATTTTCCATTCGTCCCGAACGCGTTCGCTCAAGAGACTTCGGAAAACTATTCTGCGCTTGTTGCGGCGTGTACTTTCGCAAGATTTTTTTTTTCCATTTTTCCAAGCGTGATGGCTCAAGGGACTTCGGAAAATCACATCTGCGCTTTTTCACGGCGAACACCTTCGCAGAATTCTGTCTTGCACCATTTTGTACACTTAAGAATTTTTCTCAAGGACATTCTGTACTTAGGATATTTTTTGTACAACACAATCCTTCCGCTCCATCTTAAGCGTATAATTTCTTCAGGGCGTCTGAGTGCCAAGTGTTTTTCAATTCTACGCCTTCAGTGTCGCCAAGCTTGTACACGCCTTTTCGTACTTCGGCAAGAACCAGATAAGGTCCTTCCCAGTTCGCGCGAAGTACCCCGTGGGATGGCTTTCGGGGTGCAAAGTCAGCCTTTCAGACAACAAGGTTCCCTTTCTTGATTTCTTTTGGCCTGGCTCGTAAATTTATAGCCGCGGCCACTCTTTGCTGGAAAGCTTTTCTTCTCAGCTCAGCTATTTCTCTGTGTTCGCCGACGAGGTCGAGCTTCGTTCTTAGGCCGAGGTCGTTTCCACCTTCATCAAATACTTGCACCCGTACTGATGGTCTAACTATCTCGATAGGGATGATGGCCTCTGTTCCGAAGACGAGTGAGAAGGAAGTCTCCCCTGTGGCTCTTCGGGGCGTCGTTCGGTAACTCCATAATACGCTTTGGAGTTCTCCTGGCCATTTCCCTTTTGCTTCCCCTAGTCTCTTTTTCAGGCCATCTTTTATGGTCCTGTTAGATACTTCCACCTGCCCGTTGCTTTGGGGGTGGGCTACTGGGGCGAAGTGCATCTTTATTCCGAGGTCGCTGATAAATTCCTGGAATCCTTTGTCTGTGAATTGGGATCCATTATCAGCCACTAGTACCCTCGGTATGCCGAATCTGCATACGATGTTATTCCATACAAACTTTTGCTCTTCTTTCACCGAGATAGTTGCTAGCGGTTCTACCTCGACCCATTTGGAGAAATAGTCTACTGCTACCACGCAGAATTTCACGCCTCCGGGCGCTGAGGGGAGTGGCCCAATAAGGTCTATACCCCAGACTGCGAAGGGCCAGGGATAGTCAGCCGAAGTTACCATTTTCGAGGGTGCCCTCTGGATGTTCGCGTGTTTCTGGCAACTGCCGCATTTCCGGATGAACTGCCTTGCGTCCTTTCTTAGGGTAGGCCAGAAGTATCCCTGGAGAAGTATCACTACCGCCAGGGCATCGGTTCCAATGTGTGAACCACACATGCCTTTGTGGACTTCTTCAAGGATCATTTCAGTATCCTCTTCGTTCACACATCTTTGCAGCGGATTCGTGTATCCCTGTCGGTATAGTTCTTCACCGATTAGGAAGAAACGGCCGGAGCGCCTTCGCAGTTTTGCAGCGTCACCGGGGTGTTCGGGGAGCACATTTTCTGCGAGGTACCTTTTTATTGGATCCCTCCATCCTTTTCCCGAGGTCGCTATGCTCAGTACTGAGATGCTCGGATGGTCTAGCACCTCGGTGTAGGTCTTTGACTTCGCCAAGCAGTCTGCTTCGGTGTTTTTCCACCGAGGTACGTTTTCGATCCGTACGGCGTCAAACTCTTGAATGAGTTTTGCTACCAGCTCGTGGTATTTTTCCAAGGTTGGGTCCTTCGCCCCATAGTCTCCTGCCGTCTGCTGAACTATTAGCTGGGAATCGCTGTGAGCCTTTAAGTTTCTCACGCCAATTTTTCTGGCCAGTCACAATCCCGCTATGAGGGCCTCATACTCAGCCACATTGTTAGTGACGTTGAAGCTAAACTTGATAGCCTTCATTACTTCCAGGCCTTCGGGGCCTCTGATAATTACCCCAGCTCCCTGGTGTTCGGACCCCGAAGCTCCGTCAACATGTAAGGTCCATTCTGGCTCACCTTCGTTCAGATCCGGATGACTGTCCTCAGTGGTGGGTATTTCGGCAATGAATTCTGCCAGTGCTTGAGCTTTTATGGCCTTCCGAGGTTCATAGGTGATATCGTGTTCGCCAAGCTCTATACACCACTTGGAGAGCCTTCCCGAATGCTCCACTTTCCTCATAACGTCCCGTAGTGGTAGGCTACTTCGGACGATGATGGGGTGAGCCTGAAAGTATGGTCGCAGCCTTCTCCCTGCAAGCACCAAGGCGTATATAGCTTTTTGCAGCAGAGGGTACCTGACTTCGGTGCCATGCAGGGATTTGCTTACATAGTAGACCGGCCATTGTTTTGGCCCTTCTTCTTTCACGAGGACCGAGCTCACAGCTTTTTCCATGACGGCGAGGTATAACACGAGGGGCTCTCCCTCACGAGGTTGTCACAAAGTCGGCAGGCTGGCTAGGTATATTTTGAGTTCTTCCCAGGCTTTTTGGCAGTCTTGATCCCAAGTATGATCATCCCTTCCGAGGTTGCCTTCCTTTTTTGCCGCCTTAGTGAGGACTTTGAAGAAAGGCCGACACCTATCTCCGTACCTGGAAATGAACCTGCTAAGAGAGGTTATTCTTCCGGTGAGTCTCTGCACATCTTTTACTGTGGCAGGAGTTCGGAACTCGAGCAGAGCCTTAATTTTTTCGGGGTTAGCATCAATGCCTCTTTCGGATACATGTACCCAAGGAACTTTGCCGAGGTCACCCCGAACATGCATTTTTCAAGATTGAGAAGAATCCTGAAGGCTCTGAGCTTTTGGAAGGTTTCCTCTAGATCTGCAACGTGGTTGCGAGGGAGCTTGCTTTTGACTATCATATTGTCAACATACACCTCCATGTTTCTCCCCATTTGGTCCTTAAAGACCTTGTTCATCAACCTTTGGTAGGTGGCTCCTGCATTTTTAAGCCCGAAGGGCATCCTGACGTAGCAGTATGTTCCTCCCTCGGTGATGAAGGCGGTTTTTTCTTCATCTTCGGGGTCCATCCTTATTTGATGGTAGCCGCTGAAGGCATCTAGGAAACTTAGGAGCCCGTATTCGGCAGTTGAGTCTACGAGTTGGTCTATTGGCGGAAGAGGGTATGAGTCTTTCGGGCAAGCATCGTTCAAGTTTCTGAAGTCGATGCACATCCAAAGTTTGCTGCTGCCTTCTTTTGTGACAATCACCACGTTGCTTAACCATTCGGGGTATTTGACCTCCCTGATGACTTCAGCGTCTAACAGGCGCTGGACTTCGATTTTCACAAAGTTGCTCTTATGGGCTGAGATGCTTTGCTTCTTTTGCCGGACAGGCTTTGCTTCCAGGCTTACTTTGAGGCTATGCTGTATTATGCCAGGGTGTACCCCTAGCATGTCTTTCGGCGAGTAGGCAAAGAGATCTTTATTTCCCAGTAGAAAAGATACAAGGTTTTTCTTGTCACCTTCAGGCAAGCTCTTCCCTATTCGGGTAGATTGTCCTGGGACAAATTCCACTGTTTCCGTTTCCGCTCTCGTGGGATCTCCTTCTTTGTCCTTCTCTGGGGCCTTTGCCTCCATTGTTTGTGCGAGGTTATTTGGCGGAGCTTTTCGCACTTTTACAAACACCTTCCTTACCTCGGCTTGATCTATGAAGACCTCTGCATCCCCATCCTTGGTGGCGAATGTGATAGTCAAGTACTTCATGTCAGGGAGAATGTGCAGGTTTCCTTGTGTCTGCCTTCCAAGGATGGCGTTGTACGAAGAAGGAACGTCCATGACGATAAATCTCGCCATTGTGGAGGCGTACAACTCAGCTGTTCCGTCGACCGAAGTTCCTTTCATCATCAGGGGGAGATCAATCCATCCGAGGACAGGTAGTTCGGACGGTCCAACCCCGAACGTGGGCGAGGTGACAGGCTTGAGCTCGCTGCTGGAGATGTCCAAATTCGGCAGTAAATGCGAGAATAGGACGTCAATATTTGATCCGTCATCAAGCAACACTCTTTTGACGTCCCAGTTCCCTATCCTTGCCATGATTAGCAGCGGATCGTCATGGGGGAAGATGACGGTGGATCCATCCTTGCGAGCCAGTTTCTTTGCCGGACTCTGATATTCCATGACCGCAATCTCTCTGGCCTTCCGCTTTCTTTCTGAGGATGGGAGCCCCGTGGTGATGGTTTGTATCACCCCTGCAGGAGGAGGAGGGCGCTTTTTCGGACTTCGATTTCTCCGCCTGTCGGAGTTGTAGTCCTCATCTTCGGCCCTTTCTTCCTCATCTTTTCTTCCTTTTGGGGAAGGCATCCGCAGATATTTCCGAAGTTGGCCGAGTTTTATCAGCGACTCAATGTACTTCTTCAGTTGGAAGCAGTCTTCGGTGTCGTGGCCGTGGTCGCGGTGAAACTGGCAGAACTTCTTGATGTTTTTCTTGTTATCAGCGGTCATGGCCCTTGGCCGCCGAATCTGCGTCCCCTGCCTTTCCAGCGCCATGAGGATGTTTGTCCGTGTAGTGCTAAGGGGTGTGAAGCTTTGTAGTTTGCTTCCCCGCATCCTCCGAGGTCGGCCTGCCTGTTCAGTTGGATGTCGGGCTTGCTGATTGGACCCTTCGGCGCGGTTGTGATCGGACTTCGGCCCAGCCATTCTCAGCTCCTCGGCGGTCATGTGCTATTCGGCCCTTCGGTAAAATTCTCCGAGGGTGTTCGGGGGGTCCTTTGAGAACTCATAAAACAACTGTGAGTCTCGCCGAAGGCCCCGTGTCATGGCGAGGATGCGTATTTCGGGCCGGAAGTCCGGGACGCTTAGAGCTTCCCTGTTGAATCTTTCGACATAGTCTCGGATGGTTTCTCCATTTCTCTGCTCTACGTCGAACATCTGAACAGGCATCTTCGCCGTTGGCCGGCTTCCAATAAATTGTTGTGCGAAGGCCGTAGATAACTCCTGGAACTCAGTGATGGCTCCTGGGGGCAATGAGTTGTACCACGCAGTTGCTGGTCCCGTGAGGGTGACCTCGAAGCATTTACACATGGTAGCGTCGTCAGCACCATGCATTATCATGCTGCGTCTGTACTTGGTCAGATGGGCCTGCGAATCAGTGCGGCCATCATAAATCTCCAGCCGAGGTACCCTGAAGTCGCCTAGCATGGCTGCCTCGGCCACGACTTGGTGAATGGGGACCCGTCTTCACAGAAGGGTCCCGTCAGCCTGTCCCAGACGGGTTTGCGAGCTACCTGCTTTTCCACCCTGTCTAGCCGTGCTAGTATCCTTTCCATGAGAACTGTGGCGTTAGGCTCTTCCTCTGGGAAGGGAGATCGTCGGCGCCTCTTCGGGGAGCGAGTTTGGCACTGAGGGGACAGGGACCTCGCCTCTGGCGACGAACTCCTTCGTTGTGAGACTTTCGGTCGCTTGGACCCAGTTTGTCCCACATGCCATTTCCCGAGGGGTATATTCTCCGTAGACGACTCTTCGCACGGGTCTCCGCTTCCGGAACTGCGATGAGTCGACCTCGGGCTTTTCTCTCGAGGGCGTGCAGGTGAGGGAGGTCTTTGGGCCTGTTCCTGCTGTGACCACCTTCGGTCGATCTGCTCTGTTATTCCAGCCACGACCGAGCGCTGAAACTCCCTCATAAAGCTCATAGTGATTACTAGAGGGCGGTCTTCCTCAGGCGCAGAAGTCCCTGGGAGTGTTTGCTCAGCAGCCGGTTGTGTCTCAGGCGCGGACGGAGACCTCGGGAGTCCCCTGTCCTTAGAACGCTGAGTTTCAATGACGGCGATCACAGAGTGGGTTCCTACAGACGGCGCCAAATGATGCCCAGGGGCTTCATTGTTGGTAGTCATGGTGACTGATGGAGGGACTCCCGGAGAGGAAGAATGCCTGGTGGCCGGTTTGCCCAAGGGAGAGTGCCTGAGATGTTCAGAAAAAGTGGGTTAGGAGGTCCCCGGGGTGTTTTTCCGGGGAGGAGCCTCCGACGCCCAAGTCAGTGGTGCTGAGAGAAGGCAGAGGAAATAGCACTGAGGGGTTCAGTGGACTCGCCTGGTCGTATTTTCTCAGAGTGAGGAGTCAGGATATTTGCCAGCCGTTTGCCAGGGTGTATTCCCTGGTATTTATAGAGGTGTCCAGCCCGTTCAGATCGTGACACGTGTTCAGTCGGATGTTCTCTGAATGTCTGGGCGTAGAGGACAAGTAGCTGGTGGCAGGCTTCCTTGAGCCTTGAGCCGAGACGGGCCATGATGTGACTTTGATGGCGTCGGCGTGTCAGAGCACCATTTGAGGTGGCTTGTGACGTCTGTGGGCGACATGTCAGAGGCTTCCTTAAATGCTCCTGCCGTACTCCCGAGGTCCCTGGGTGAGGTCGTCCTCTAGTACGGACCGTGCCACTTCGGGAAACATGCCCCTAATTCGGGGGTTCCCAGATTCAGGGAGTTCCGCCTTCGGGAAGATCATGTTCGGCCCGCCCTAGCTGGTGCCAATTTTTCGAAGGCGGTCTGTTTACTACCTCGAGGGGCTAATAGTATCCTCAGGTTCCCTGGCGTGCCGAGCTCGAGCTCTTCGGCTTTTCTCCGAGGTGTGTGATCCCACCTTTTTCCGGGTAGCGCCAGATCTCCTGGCCATTCTGGTGGCAGGGAGTTCGGCCAGGTGGAGGCGATAGTCCTTCGGCTATCAACCATAGAAAGCCTAAACACGTCAACTGTTCAGGTTTTGTGATTCGACTCTACAGTTGAGTGAAAGATCTCAACCGAAAATTAGGTATGAAATTTTCGAACACCCGGTTTACCTCGTTTCACTTGGATCCTGGAGGGTTTCGGTTAAATTCCGCTGTGCTGTTTGGCTTCCAAAACCCATCACCAACTTCATTTGCTTCAGTCTACGGTTGTGGTGTTGTTAGCCATGGAAAGTCACTCGAGTGGCTCATCCACTACAACTCTGCTTAGCTCACCAAACTATGCACCTTCAAATGGCCCTATCCCTTAGAGTTGTGAAGCACACCCACAAGCCCTCAACCAATCTCGTAGTCACTAGCCCTTCCTTTACAAGGCACTAGGATCAAGTAAAATGCTCTAACTCCGGGCTTTGTACCAGCTCAACCAAGACCCTCACTGAATTAGTTCCAAACCTTCAACATCTCTCTACTCCAGTGAACACCATTACTACTATAGTTATAAAGTAGATACTTGAGCACAACTGTACCTATACTTGAACTTGACACTTTAACTACTAAGTAGTTTGCATAACTAGGTGGGAGATTACCATACCTTGTGGCCATGTGTGAGTCATCTATTGATTGGTTGTAGTGAATTCTTCCTTACAAACACTCATGAGAAACTGCCCTAAAGGGTTAAGGTGAAACCTCCTCCTTCTAGTATCACTTGGCCATATCTAACTTGATGATTCAATGGTCTACTAGTGTACTAAACTAGCATAAAGCATTAAGCGATCACCACAACTTCCTCAGTTCCAAGTAGGACTTAATCCTTTAGCTACTCAGCTAGTTTCACTAGTTAAATCCCTTTTCTTCCACAAGTCACCTTGGTGGCCCTTTATTCGACTTAACCTCAGGAGAATGACCACAAGCCACTGGCTATCCCTTTATCCATCGCAGTCATTCATATTGCTCGACTGCTCTTACTACTTTTTGGTAGCCAAGCTGAAAACTAGCTATGACCTTACTCTTACAGGCTTTAGCCTAGGGTATATAACTAAAAGATGAATGAACTTATCCATCCATTTACACTCAGACAAGTTCCTTACTCCTTACTTCTTCTATATTCACCACCTGTATTACACTATTAGAAATAACATTAAAACTTACCTACTTAACCTTTTAGTGTTTGACTGAACCTCTTTATTGATTTGTTACTCTAAGGAACCCAGCCGTTCAACTAGCCAGTCTTTTAGTTACCAACTAGGCCAACCAAAATTAACTCATGAAAGAACATAACCTATGGAACCTTAAAACTTTTCCAATCTAAGGCATTTGAGCCCCTACTTATGTGGGTTCATGCACTAGCAAGTAGGTCCTAGGTTTCTAGGTATCACCCAACACTTAGTGCATTCATGGGTCCTAATGCACTCAACTCACCCTTAACCCTTTTTAATTGTTCTACACAACAAACCAAATAAAACTATGCTAGTAAGCTGATACCAAAAATTGCAATAGGGAAACTAAATTGCTAGTAAAAGGTTAGAGACTTACCTTGCACTAGCCACTTACTGCCCGTGAGTTCACTACGACTGCCCATCGCATCCAGTCGGTAGCTACCTACTCCAACCACTCAACTAGTTGAAGCAAAGCTTAAACTATTACTCCAATGTACTAGGCCAACTGCTTATGGAAACTACTGTTGGGGACAAATTCCTAGGCTAGCCTTAACCTGACCAACCCTGTGCCTAACATTAGTCCAATGACCACTTGGACTATTCTTAACACTTTTCCTAGATGTAAGATATAGAACCATGTACTCCTAGCACCCTGGGCCCAAGCCCTTCTTCCTCATGATTCAATCACACTCATTGGCCTCTAGTCGACTTATGCACTATAAGTGTATCACCCATACTCCTACTAGGTTGGATAAGCCAACCTGCACCATGTTATCTCCTTTAACTCTCTTTTGCAAACTAATTCATCTTCAACCACTTGTCGATGCCCTACATCAATGATTGTTGAGTGCCTCTGCACACTAGCTAAAGGCCCTAGTGAACTTGGCCTCAAGCTCCTACTCTCGATGAAAAGAATAGGAGAGTGCTCTATTCCACTTTGGGAGAAGCTGACTAGACCTGGTAGTACTCCTCGACTTGGAGATTTCCATACCCTTCCAGTCCTATGGATCATGTTACCTACCTCATGCTTGAGGTCTAAATATAGTTCCCTAGGATGGTGGTCGCATCCCAACAACCTACACCAAAGTGCTACTCTGCCTTGGAGCAAGTCGAAACAATTACCCCAACATTGCGACACTAGACTACTAGGATCCATTCCTAAACCACTGGCATCCAAATTGCACCTAACCTAGCTTCACCATCACAACCTATAGCAAAAGTCAAATGCATCTCATAGATATTAGTTAGTACTAACTACCCTGGCACTAGGACAATCCACTTGATCTCAGTTCCTAGCCTACAATGACATTACTGATCTCTAATAGCAACTGACACGACCCCTCGAGGCCTAGCCTAGGAATCCTATTGGAACTTGTCCCATGCTAGCCACAATTGACTAATTGATTAAGTGTACACTGATTAAAACCTTCATGCTTCTAGTTAACTAACCTATTATGCAAATATGCTTAAGTAATGTTTTCATGTAAACAATAAAACAAGTATAAAACATAACACATAAAACATGGCTTGGGCATTATATTAAAACCCAAGTACCAAAACTGTCAAAGCATTCATCAATATCCTAGTGGTAAGTTCCATAAGACCTTTCATGTGCTTCACTCACCTTAGTCATCCAAAAACACAACTGCAATTAGCACAATAACATAACCAACAAGCAAACCATAAACTAGAATCACGATGATCTAAATAAACATAACATCTGCTTGTCAACTTCACTCAACAACCCTCGATTGTTGTCAGCTCTATAGAAACATATTTCTACAACAAACACTAAGGGGTGAGAATCTTTCATTCTTAGTAAGGGATCCTTCAACCAGTAAGAAAAACCCTTTTGACACAAATATATACATAATATACAATCTATTACAAGCTCAAAATAATGCGAGCATAAACCTATATGCATAGCATTTCAGTCCCTTAGGACTTGTCCTCCACCTAGTCCTCCCACAGGTGTCACTTCATGTCTAGTGGTTTTAGCCTCTAACTCACTCCTAGCAAGCTTAGCTTATGAATGTAGTGACCTTAGTTTAATCTTTAATCTTCCTTGGATTGTTGTACAAGTGAACATGCTTATGCGCCTCGCTTGAGTTCCAAGGAACTCACTAGGTGTACTAAGCCTCCATATAGTGCCTCACACTATTAAGTTTGCCTAGGTCACTTGTGTACTAAGCTTCCACATCAAAACCTTACTGAAAGTGCACTAGGTTCTCATTTGCACCTCAAGTAAACTTCCCTAGGCTAAAAGTATACTAAACCTTCACACATGGCGATAACCTATCCACCATTACTTGAATCACCCCCGTGGGGTGACAATAATCATAGTCAGGCTCATGATTCCTAGGTTCCATGGAACTTATCTAGGTGCTCTAAGGTTCCCCCATTAGGTCTTTAAACTTGAAGGCACAACCAGGCTCCTGATGGTACTAAACTTTGCACCAAACTAATGGTGTGCTATTGTGACCAATTTTCTTATTTTGCTTTATGGGTACTTTTGTACTTCAGAATTCCTTGAAAAACTCCTCATTCATAGAGAATTTTTGGATGCCTCGAAGTGCTACCGGGTCACTTTAGCCCTTAGGAAACCTAGGCATGCCCCCAGACCTTCCCCAAAACTCATTGCAAAAAGGTGGGTTTTGCTACTGAACAGGCCATTGGTGCTACAACACTAGGTGGGGCTACCGTGCCAAAGGCCATCCATTGTGGTCTTCCTTGGTGTGCTCTAGGTGCTACAGTGCTAACTAGTGTCGCGGCACCAGGGGCCCATTCCCTACACTTGCAAATGGTGCCTTAGGATGGCCCCAAAGTCTCCCAAATAAGTTGGAGATGCCTCCCCACTTTCCAAACATGCAAAACACACTTCTAGGCAACAATTCACCATTCCTACCAAGCTTGAAGTACACATAAACAACACAGCAAGCTACAAAAACATACTAGTCCACCATGTCCATACCATCCACCAACTAACACCATTCACAAATTAACATGGATTCTACCATAAGCAAGCTATGGATGGCATCAAGTATGCATAAATCATAAATACCTTACCTTAATTGTGCATGAATTAGCATGAATCAAGTACCACAAGCTCTACATTTCGAGCTCAAGGTTCCACTAAGGATTTTCCCAAGTACCAAAGCAATACAAGGTTCATGGCACTAAATTAATTCCAATCCAACAAAACACAAGCTTTAATTACCTCAAGAAACAAGTAAAATTAAGAATCAAACCAACACCTCACGTCCATCAACATGCCCAAGCTAGAAAATTGCGACCAAACTCCAAAACCATGGAAACATATGCAAAACAAAGCTTCATTTGACTTGGGCACCATAAAAGCCTTCTAATTTCTTAAAAAAATCATAAATTTGGAGAGAATTAAGCAAAAATGGAGAGGAGAAAGGAGGGCTTCAAAAAAAAGCTAGGACAATGGGGAAATAGTGATAAAACCAACCATCCCCACAAGTTTTAAACCAACAAATCTCCTCCCCCTTGAACTTTCTTAAAACTTGCAAAAATACACATTCTCCAAACAGTAACCAAGGGTTTAAACACATAATCAAATCTTGATTCACTTGGGTTAGGGTTTCAAAATTCCATTTTTACTCTCAAGACTTGTCCCAACAGTCCAATGTCCAAAATTACCTTTTTTCCCTCGGGCGAACCTAGTACCATAAACCACTCAGAACCAACTAACCTTTGAAAAAATTATTTAATTTTGCTAATTCTCCTCTAATTAAGGTATTTAATCTAGAGATTTATGAACTTACCTTGCTCACTGAGCTTTATGCTAGGAAGGCTGTAACAACACATCTACCAAGCACCCAAGTCTTGGTCCACACACCATTATACAGCTAATCCACCAAGGATGCCACCTATTGCCCAATTAGGAGCTAGGTTTGGCCCTAGTGCTTATTGAGCTCTCTTTGGCTCCATAGGCCACACTATTTTCTTTTTCGTCACTTGGCTGCTTGCCTAGCGACAAACCAAGTTCTCATGAGAAACAAAGGGCAAGAACACCTTAACCTTGTTAGATCAGCACTTTCCAAGCTTAAGTTCCAAGCACCACAAGTCTTTTCATGTCCTCTTGGAGTCGCATAACTAGATAGTAACTTACCCACTTCATAAACAATGTTTCAAACCTAGGGAAATGTTTTCTTACTGTATATAAACAAACCTAAATGACCACCTCACCTTCAAAGAAAATCTCAAACCAAATTTTTTTTTAAGCTCTAGTGTTCTCCTTCTTCTTACCAAGCTTAATCTCAACAATCAAAGGTTTTTATGAGCATAAGCTTGATGTTTAAACTGTGCTCCCATGAAGCAAAATCAAGGCTCTTAAGCTCTCTCTTGCAACACAACTGCTTCACCTTCAATTTACCTCTCAAAGGCTCTCATTTTCTTTGGATTTTTTATGAAGGCTAAGTGGTTTGGATTGGATGACAAAATAAAGTGAGGAAGTGAAAAGGGTGATCTTTTGGGTTGGAAATGTTTGTTGGTGTGGCAACGTGGTTTTTTTTTTTTTTTTTTTTTTTTTGAGTCGCCACCAATCGGTTTCACTTAGGTCGATTGGACACCTTAAAAATGGTCTACGAGAGTTCGAGGGTTCGGGAGTACGGTTACGTTAAATTAACTTTATTCTAACACTCAAAATTGGCACCTTAGTTGATTTTAATTTTGTTTTGCTTGCTTTTAAATCATTTCAGTTAATTTTAAAACCATGGATTCTAACCGAATCACCCAGATATGGACTTCTAAATCTTGGTGCTTGATTTTTATTTATTTTTATAATAAATCTAATATTTCCAAACCATGGACTCTATCAAGTCACCCGGATGTGGAATTTCATGAATTTTAATTTTTATTTGTTATTAAATATTTTAATTAATTATCAATCCACATCATAAATTCTACCGAATCATCTGAATATGGACTTCTAAATTTTGGTGCTTGATTTTTATTCATTTTTATAATGAATTTGATATTTCCAAAACCATGGACTCCATCAAGTCACCCGGATGTGGAATTTAATGAATTTTAATTTTTTTATTGATTATTAAATATTTTAATTAATCATCAATCCATATCATAAATTCTACTGAATTATCCGAATTATGGATTTTAATGATCTTAATATTATTTTTTTTTAAGAAAAAAAATACTTATTCAAAAACCATTGATTTGATTGGATCATCCGGTTATGAATTTTTAAATTTACTTTAATAAACGGCATAGGAGGCTAGACTTTGTTATTTGAAGAAAATAATAATTAAAAAAAAAAGTAAATGACTCGACACTCCAAATAACCAATAATGCTAAACAAGATAAGAATAACGGAAAAATAAAAGATGGGGGGCTTGGTCGTAATAAAAATAATAAACTACAAAAAATAATAAATAAGGAAGTAAGATGGGGCTCTTGGCCAGTCATATATAAAAAAATGGTAAATAAAAAAGTAAGTAAGATTAACCATCCACACAAAGAAATAATAAGATGCAGAAATTAAATAAAAATTAAATAAATAAAGAAAGTGGGGCGCTTGGCCATCCACGTAAAAAAAATAAAGTGCAGAAAGTAAATAAAAAAGTAAATAAATGAATAAAGTGGGGCGCCTGGCCATCCACATAACAAAAAATAATAAAATGCAGAAAAAAGTAAATAAAAATAAATAAAGTGGAGCACTTGGCCATCCACATAAAAAATAATAAAGTGCATAAAGTAAATAAAAAAGTAAATAAATAAATGAAGTGGGGCACTTAGCCATCCACATAATAGAAAATAATAAATGCAGAAAGTAAATAAAAGTAAATAAATAAATAAAGTGGGGTGTTTGGCCATCCACATAACAGAAAATAATAAATGCAGAAAGTAAATAAAAGTAAATAAAGTGGGGCGCTTGGCCATCCACATAAAGGAATAATAAAGTGAAGAAATTAAATAATAAAAAAAGGTAAATAAATAAATAAAGTGGGGCGCTTGGCCATCCACATAATAGAAAATAATAAATGCAGAAAGTAAATAAAAATAAATAAAAGTGGGATGCTTGCCCATCCACATAAAAGAATTAACAAAAAATACAGAAAATAAATAAATAGAAAAAATAAGTAAGGTGAGGCGTTTTGGCCATCCATGTAAAAGTAGGAGGTACAACCTTCCATAAAAAAAATAATAAGAAAGAACAGAAAGAAAAGAAAAGAGAGAGAAAAAATTTGTTGTTAATAATTAGTTTTGAGAAAAAAAAAGAAAGTTAGTGGCTAAAATGAATGAAATAGAAAGATCAAGGATTAAAGGAGAGTTATACCAAAAGAGATGTAATTTTGAATCCGACGGGTCGGGTCACGTATTTTGGCCCAAACGGTTTCGCTCCTCCTCCGATTCAGGCGATTGATCGAACAATCAGGGACGGCGGAGGGCGGAGCTTTGATGGCGACGGTGACGGCGTGACGGCGAAGGCTGGAGGCAGCGACGGCGTGGGAGTGACGGCGGGGACGACGGGCAAGCTCGACGTAGACGATGGCGAGGAACGTCGGCAACGGGAGCAGGGGACGTCGACAGAAGCGGTGGCGGTGTCACTCGAGGAGTGTCGGGAGGGCGACAGCGAAGGACGAAACGGGAAAATGGAAAAAAATGAAGGGTCATTTTTTTTTTACCGGAAAACGTTGGATGGCAGACGGAGAGTGACGGCGTGGTGGGAAGCAGCTAGGAAAGGTTTAGAATTTCTGGGAAGAGGGAGGAGAGGCCAGGGACTAAAGCTAGTTTTTCCTTTTTAAGTTAGGAGCTAAAATCTTGCTAATTTCGTGTGTTTCTTTCCATATTTAGACCCCTATTTATAATACTGGGAGCATTGGATTCCCTTAATTAAAAAAAATTTGAAATTTAATAAAAATAAGATTTTAAAACATAATTTCGCCAAAATTACAGTTTTACTCCACACCTCTCACTGATTACTGGTCTGGTCCTAGTTTTTTCGTGAAATTACAAATTTGCCCAAATTTGTCTGTTTTATCAATTTAGCCAAAAACCTTGCGAATAATTACCAGATTTCCCTAGAATTTCAAGATTTTGTCAGACTTTTCCCAAACTTCTTAATTTTGTCATTTTTTTCATTCCCCATTTTTATTATTTTTTTTTAATTTTTTAAATTTTTTATTTATTATTATTATTATTATTTTAACTAACCCTACGAAATGAAATGCCCCCCCTAAACTAAATTTTTTTAAAATTTTTTTTTTAAAAAAAGTAATAACCGGACAAAATTGGGTATCAATAGCTGCCCCCCTTTGCATGTCTCATGGGACATGACGCATACAAAGCCATTACCAAATTTTGTCCGACTTTAATTAGGCGTTGAGAGCCTTCTCACCGCCTAAACCCTGAGTAGAAAAACCTTCTTCTCCTCCTCTTCGAGGTTAAGGAACTCTCCTTATTTCCTCTACGACAGAAACCTTCCTATCGTCTAAGAGTCAAAGGAGAAAAACTCTTTCCTCCTTGTTACCAGATCTAGGAACTTTCCTAGACTTTTCGCAATATGAACTCTCATATTGCTTCCAATCTTAAGAAGAAAAAAAAAATTTTTTCTTTGTGAGGTTAAGGAACCTTCCTTAGTACCTCTACGATAAGAACCTTCCTATCATCTAAAAAAGTTTAAGGAGAAAAACTCTTTCCTCCTTATTTATCAAGCCTAGAAACTTTCCTAGACTTTTCGCAATACGAACTCTCATATTGTTTCCAATCTTAAGAAGAAAAACCTTTTTCTTCTTTGTAAGTTTAAGGAACCTTCCTTAGTACCTCTACGATAAGAACCTTCCTATCGTCTAAACAAAAATTTAAGGAGAAAAACTCTTTCCACCTTATTTATCAAGTCTAGAAACTTTCCTAGACTTTTCGCAATATGAACTCTCATATTGCTTCCAATCTTAAGAAGAAAAAAAAACATTTTTCTTCTTTGTGAGGTTAAGGAACCTTCCTTAGTGCCTCAAGGAAAAATTTCTATGAAGGCAATCAAACTTGAAATAGTTTCTTCAGAAGTGTGAATTTTCATAATAGGTGAGTGCAAAAACTTGAAATTCCATGAAATGAGTGAATCTTGAAAGTGAGAAATTCCATAAAATGGCAATAAAACTGACAAATTATGCAAGGGAATGGATGTTTGGAATCAATATCCAGGTTTCATCTAATATTTTCTATAGAAAATATAGATTCCCTTGTGTGATATGCCATCCAAATAGGGTTGAAGCTTAGCTACCCCAAAATGTTATGACTAGCATACCTAATAGGATACGTATCAAGAGCAGAATTACTCTTTACTCAGCCATTCTAAACTAAGGGCTTTGTCCAATGGTTTTAATATCAGCATGCAGCCACTTTTTTCCACAGTGCTTCATCATAAAACAACAAGTAGGGTAAAGGACATTTATGGGATGGAACTGGTCGAGAAAGACTGTCGTGTCCAGTCTATCTGTATCACTGCTGGATCTGGTTCAGGAACAAAAGCTTGTATTTTATCTAGCAATTCTTCAACAGTTGATGCGGATATTAGGATTCGTCGTGCCGCCTCTGAGATAAATTTCTTCTGCGCAGCGTGATCCATAAAAGATATCAGACCTGCAAAGAAATTGTTAACATTCAAAAGCCCAAAGGGTTTCTTGTGCAAATTAAGTTAGGCCATGGAAGCAATTTGAAAATTTTCTCCCAATGTGCCAAAACCTCCTGGTAGAGCAATAAAAGCATCAGAATTACAAAGCATTTGTAACAAACGCTCTTGCAAATTTTTAGCCACTAATTATTCTCCGATCGTGCCCCTAAAAATCAATTTCAAAGGTGCAGGGATAATACCCAAAACTTGGCATCCTCCTAGAGATGCTGCTAATGCTACACCTACCATTAATCCGACACTACCTCCCCCATAAACTAAATATATTTTTTGCTCAACTAGTACTCTACCCAAATGGTTGGCTGACTTCAAATACTCTTCAGCTTTTCCAGGAAAAGCCCCACAAAATACACAAATACATCGGGATTTACGAGTTGAGGTTCTCTTCATTTCTATCCTTAACCTTGTGAGAAATGAAAAGAAGGGCATGCATTTATAGAGATGAAAAGATAATGCAATAATTACACTTGCAGGAGTAGGTACATCATTGTCAGAAGAAAAAGAAAATTTTCAAAAATGACAGCTTGCATGTACAGTAGTTGTGACTGTGGCTCACGTCTTCCACTGGTTTTACGTCCAATAACGGCTTCAACGCCTTCTATGAGTCAGGGATTTTGCTTCCCATCCAGTTTTCTTATAAACTGGCAAACAGGGTCATTTAAAGTTAGATTCCCAAGACTGTAACAGTCTCGTTCTTTATGGAAAGTCCTCCATAAACCGATAATTTCACGTTGCACTATTTCACAATAATACGTTTCAAGAGTCAATCGGATATCATCCAAAGATTCCTTACGCAGGCCATTTTTAATGAATTTTCTTTTATCTTTACGATTTTTGGAGATCATCCCTAAATAATGACATTTAGTATCACAATTCCATCATCTACATTTGTGACAGACGCCTAGCCTCTTTGCTCTTCGCTTTTTGGCATAAGCGCTTTTTCCTAAGCCGGGCATACGGGGCATAAATGCATCTGAAACTTCACCAGCCAAACAGACCTTAGCTTCAATTAACCACCGTGCATTGTCAGGAATGCCTTTATGCATAAAAACTCTGATTCTTTCACATCTAGCTTGGTAAATCATTTTAAGAACATTTATTGGGAGGGAAGGAAAGTATTTTCGCAGGGCGGAAAGAGTATAATCCATTGATGAGAGAAAAAAATTGAGAGAAGAGAAGAAGAAATCAGTTATTGTAGGAAACTGAAATAATCGACTTGAGAGTCATGGAGTACTGTATCCGCTACTTAACCGGAAAGAAGAACACGCATTTATAGCGATGAAAGGATAACATGTTGATTACGCTTACAGGAGTAAGTACATTATTGTCAAAAGAAAAAGCAAATTTTCAAATATGACAAATTGTATGTACAGTAATTGTGACTGTGGCTCACATCTTCCACTGGTTCTACGTCCAGTAACGGCTTCAACGCCTTCTATGAGTCAGGGATTTGCTTCCCATCCAGTTTTCTTACAAACTAGCAAATAGGGTCTTTTAAAGTCAGATTCCCGAGACTATAATGCTCTCGTTCTTCATGAAAAATACTCCATAAACCAAGAAAGTCTCGTTGCACTGATCCACAAGAATGCGTCACAAGAGTCAATCAGATATTATCCAAAGAATCCTTACTCAGGCCATTTTTGATTAATTGTATTTTATCTTCTCGATTATCGGAGATCACTCCTAAGGAACGACATTTAGTATCACAAGTCCATCGACCACATTTGTGACAAACTTGTAACCTTTTCGCTCTTCGCTTTTTGACACAAGAGCTTTTGCCTAGGCCAGGCATGTGAGACACAAATGCATCTGGGACTTCACCTTCCAAACGGACCTTAGCTTCAATTAACCACCGCACATCTTCAAGGATTCCTTTATGCATCAAAACTCTTAATCGTTCACACCAAACTTAGTAAATCCTTTTAAGAATGTTCATTGAGAGAGAAAGAAAGTATTTTCACAGGGTAGAAAGAGTAGAATCCATTTTTTTAGAAGGAAATAAAAGAAATGAGGGAGAAAGAAATCAGTTATTATGGGAAACTGAGACAACCGACTTGAGAGCCATGGAGTACCGTATCCGCCACTTAACCGAAAAAATGGATCCTACTTTTTGACAATTTTCAAAGGCTTTGCATGTGCGTCTCTAAATAAGAGGGTCAGAAAAATTCAGACTGTAAAATCTTTTCAACTGTTTTCTTTGACCAAAAAAAAAATACCCTTTGTATTTTTTCAAAAATGAGAAAATTCAATGACACTTTTTTTTTTTGCCTTATTCTTAGGTATGCATTTCATAAATATCTGGCCAGGATAGTATTTGAAAAGATAAGGATTAACCGAGTAAAATTTTTCTCACATCGTGTAGATGTTTCTTATCTTTAATACTCCATTGAGCTAGCATCCATCCCGTCATTATGGGTGCAACATCAATTATTGAATCCATTGCCAACTTTTGACAAATTGTCAACGAAAATATTTTCGATGTCTACCTTATCCTTAACCATAATGTCGAATTCTTGACATAATTTGATCCAGCGTATCAACTGTGCATCAAGTGGTAAACTGGAATGGGTTGATGAAGCTGAAGTCTCGGCTTGTACTTATCAATGTTCTAATCATGCCGTGAACATGTCTTCTGTTTGATCCCTGTTATGCAAAAGCTATGCATGCATAATGTGAAATGCATGAATGTAGTGCATGTGTAACTGATAGCTCTCTTTTGTTTTCATTCTTTGTTTATCTCAATTTCTTTGTGTCTATGTTTTACTATGTTCCCTGTTTGATTACATGGATCTAGTTCTTCTTGTCTTTGCTTTGTTGGGTTGTTCTTGTGATTGCCTTCTCGGACTATCATTGAATCTCTTTATGCTTCTCAGCTCTTATCCATTGCCTCAAAAACTCAATTTTTTTGAAAGCCTTTCAAATAAATTTTCTTGACTTGTTCTTGAATTTTGGTCTCAACTTCCTTAACATTCGCCCGCCTCATACTTTATGTCTCTTTGGATACTCGTCCCTGTTGTTGGGTTTACAAAACCTTTGTGAGTATGCTTCCTTCTTGTTGATATAATCATATTCCTATTTTCAATTGTAAGACTTTTGAAGCGATCATCCAAGCAACCACCAAGGCAATCAACCGAAGATTTGTTACTCTTTTTTTCCTGTTAGCAAATGTTTTGTGCCGTTCACAAAACAGGACCTCGATCTTACCTGTTTTAATTCATAAAGCTTATCAAAGTAATTTACGGTCTTTGCTTTTTTTTAGTTTTAATTATTACTATCCTTTCTACAAAGTCACAATTTATTGCACACTAGAGGTCAGCAAGAATGTGAGATTTGAAGAAAAAGAGCTAGAGAGAATTGGCTTTTCATTTATGGGTAAGGGAATATAAAAGTTGAATGTGAAATTTGAAAAAAAAAAGCTAGAGAGAATATAAAAGTCTTGGGTATAGGTGAAGAACAATGAAGGTCTGAGAGAAGAACGTTATCTTTGACAACTTTGATTGAACAAGCTCTGGCAACCCTGTATCCACTTCTTCCCTTCTGTCCGAAAACTTCATCATCATGCAAAGTACTTCTTCACTGAATCTGAATTTACTGGTTTTGGTAGCTCTCGTCCATCCATTTCTGTCAGAATTAGGGCACCTCCTGAAAAGGCTTTCTTCACTACATATGGTCCATCATAGTTTGGTGTCCATTTCCCTTTAAAATCATGCTGAATGGGTACAATTTTCTTGAGCACTATGTCACCTTTATGAAACCGTCGTGGGTGAACCTTCTTATTGTAAGCACGGATCATCCTCCTTTGATAAAGTTGCCCATGGAAGAGGGCAATCATTCTCCTTTCATCGATTAGGTTCAATTGCTCATATCTAGGTCTGATCCATTCCGCTTCTTCCAATTGGGCATCCATTAGTACCCTTAATGAAGGGATTTCAACTTCAATGGGTAATACAGCCTCCATACCATATACCAGAGAAAAAGGTGTTGCTCCAGTAGAAGTACGGATAGAAGTTCTGTAAGCATGTAGTGCGAAGGGTAACATCTCATGACAGTTCTTGTAAGTAACAATCATCTTTTCAATAATCCTCTTGATATTTTTATTGGCCGCCTCCACTGCACCATTCATCATTGGTCGATAAGGTGCTGAATTGTGATACTTGATCTTGAACTGTCGGCACAAAGTCTGCATCATTTCATTATTCAAGTTTGTGGCATTGTCTGAGATGATACGTTCTGGCAACCCGTACCGACAAATGATTTCTTTCTTGATGAACCGGCATACCACCTTTTGAGTTACACTTGCATAAGACACAGCCTCTACCCATTTAGTGAAGTACTCAATTTCCACTAGAATGAATTTATGACCATTAGAAGCCTTGGGGGTAATTGCTCCAATGACATCTATCCCCCACATAGCGAAAGGCCAAGGTATTGCTGTCACATTAAGAGGAGCAGGTGGAACCTGGATCTTGTTGGCATATATTTGGCACTTATGACATTTTCTTACGTGATTGATGCAATCATTTCTAATGTGAGCCAATAGTAGCCCGCCCTCATTATTTGTCTTGCCATGGTATGACCACTAGTGTGTGCTCCACACATTCCAGCAAGAACTTCTTTCATGATCTTTCGTGCTTCATGAGCATCTACACAGCGAAGTAGCATCGAATCTGGGGTTTTCTTATAAAGTCTGTCTATGTTCAAAAGGACACCCATTGACAACCTTCATAAAAACTTTTTGTCATTTTCTGATGCTTCTGTTGGATATACTCGTTCTTGGAGGTATTTCTTGATATCATGATACCAAGGTTTCCTATCCAATTCCTCCTCCACACTCATGCAATAAGCTAGGGAATCTAGTACTTTCATTTCAAAAATAGGAGTATGCTCAGGGTTGCTTATCTTGTACATGGCAGCTAAAGTAGCTAAGGCATCCAGAATTTGATTATCTTCCCTTATAAGATGATGGAAGCTTATACTTTTGAACTTTCCTACCAAGTCTAGTATGAGTATTTGGTAAAGGATCAATTTTGAATCCCTTGTCTCCCAATCTCCATTTATTTAATATATGACCAATGCAAAATACTGTATGTCGTACTCAGATAACAGCATTTGCCACTTTGCGATCCTTCCTGATAAAGTGGGTTTCTCAAAGATGTATTTGATGGGATCAGTTTTGGAGATCAGCAATGTGGTATTGTTGAGCATGTAGTGTCGTAGTTGGCTTGCTACCCATGCAAGGGCACAACAAGACTTTTCTACTACTGAGTATTTCGCTTCATATGTGGTAAGCTCCTTGCTCAAGTAGTAAATTGCATGCTCTTTCTTGCCTGTCTCATCGCGTTGACCTAATATGAATCCTGTACTGATAAGTATTGAATCAACGGTTCTCCAGATCGAGGTGGTACCAAGACTGGTGGATTTGATAAGTATTGCTTGATTTTCTCAAATGCCTTTTGGCATTCGTTATTCCACTCAATCGGATTGTTCTTCTTTAGTGATTTGAAAAGAGGTTCACACTTGGACGTCAATTGTGATATGAATCTTGCTATGAAGTTGATTCTGCCTAGAAAACTTCTTACTTCTTTTGGAGTCTTCGGGGGTTGCATTTCTTGTATTTCCTTGACTTTACTTGGGTCAACTCGAATCCTATCTTTGCTTACCATGAAACCCAATAGCTTGCCTGAGGAAGCTCCAAAAGTACGTTTGGAAGGATTCAATTTTAGTTGATACTTGCGAAGTCTATCGAATAGTTTTCTCCGTACATTTAGATGCCCCCCAGTAGTGAAGGATTTGGTAATCATGTCATCTGCATACACTTCAATTTCTTTATGCATCATGTCATGAAATAAGGCGACCATGGCTCTTTGATAAGTAGCACCAGCATTTTTTAACCCAAAAGGCATCACCTTATAGAAGAAGGTACCCCAAAGGGTAACAAAATAGTTTTTATCATATCATTTGGATCGAGTTTGATTTGATTGTACCCAGAAAAGCCATCCATGAAAGAAAAGTAGGAGTTTCTTGCGGTATTATCCACCAATGTATCAATGTGAGGAAGTGGGAAGTTATCTTTAGGGCTGGCCTCGTTCAAGGGCCGGTAGTCCTGACAAACTCTTAGCTTCCCACTCTCTTTCTTTTCAACTGGAACTATGTTGACAACCCATTCTGTATATTCAGCGACTCCAAGGAATCCCGCATCCCATAGCTTTCGAATCTCATCTTTTACTCTCAAGATCAAGTCCAACTTCAATCTTCGTAGCTTCTGTCTGACGGGCTTCGCCCCAAGCTTCAATGGTATTTTGTGTAGTACTATGTCCGAGCTTAAGCCGGGCATATCTTAGTATGACCAAGCAAATACGTCTACATATTCCCTCAATAAGTGTATTAGTTCTTCTTTCTCTTCAGGAGGAAACAGAGTACCAATTTTAACTTCTTTTACATCCTGATTGTCTCCCAAGTTGAATGTCTCAGTTGGTTCCTGACTTGTTGCTCTTTCTTTTCCATCCTACTCAATCAGTTTTAATAACTCAGGAGATATTTGAAGATCTTCATCATCCGAGTCAGCAGTGTTTACAGGATTATCAAAGTTCATTCTTTCATTGTCATCAAAGAGAGTTTCAAGTCTGCATTAGCCAGATAGAAAAGAGAGAAGAGAAAATGGCGAGAATGAGATGAATGCAAATTTGTGCTTTATTTATAATGTGCATAAATTACAACTTTATTGGAATGAACAGCAATAACTAAAAGGTTCACTTAAGCAAAGACTACACCCTATTGATTGAACCTTTCTTTAGGAGGTTTTTACTATTAGATTACTTTGAAAAGCTCTCGATTACAACAGGCAGTTCTATCACCTCCCAATTGTTCAGCGCATCCTGTGGGCTACAGGGTTGAACGAGCTCCTTATTTTCAGGTGAATTACTGGTTATTGCCTGAATCGAGAGATATTCAAAAAACTTGTCGATGCTGATGGTCAGCGCGCCTTCATTGTCATTTCTCGGAATCAAGCCACCACTCACGAATGTTTCAGTGATGTCAGGGATATCCAGATTTCTTCCCTCTGGGGCATATCCTTTTAGTCATGCAATCCTCTTTTCTCTCTTTTCAGCTATCATCTTCATTTTATCTTGCCTTGTTGGTGTGAAACCTAGGCCGTATTTCCCTTCATTTGAAGAGATTTTCAATGGCTCTGAGATCCCTTGCAAACCTTGTCCCAGACCTAACCCCGGTGAGTATCCTCCTTTCATCATGAGTTTTGCGACCATGTGACTCGTTTTGGAAATGCTAGGCATGGGTTCTTCTCCAGATTCACCGATATAGGTAGCATTAACAATTTCAAAAGACCTGAAGGAGCAATCAGGCACATCTTCGTTGACCTCGACATACTAAGCGTTCGTAGGTCTAGATAGCAGAATGTCTTCTTCAGCAAAGACTGTTATTAATTTTCTTTCAATGATGAATTTCAGTTTTTGATGTAATGATGAAGGAATTGCCCCGGCCATATGGATCCATGGTCTTCCCAACAAACAACTATAAGAAGGCTTAATGTCTATAACTTGGAATGTGATATGGAAGACATAGGGGCCGATCTCTATCGGCAGCTCTATCTCTCCAACAACGTCCCTTCTCATCCCATAAAATACTCGAACGATAATGTGACTGTTGTTGAGGTATGATGGGTCTATACCGAGCTTATATAAGGTTTCGAGTGGCATTACATTTAGAGCTGACACATTGTCAATAAGGACTCTAGCCATAATCCAATCTTTGTATTTAGTCAAAATATGCAGAGCCTTAAAGTGACCTCTTCCTTCTGCTGGTATCTCGTCATCAGTGAATGTGATGAGATTTTGTGCCGTGATGTTGTTGACAAGGTGATCAAAATTATTCACAGAAATATCTTGCTCAACATAGGTATTGTTCAAAACTTTAAGGAGGGTTTCTCGATGAGCGTCAGAACTTAAGAGTAGTGAGAGTATGGAAATCTTTGCTGGTAGGTGATTTAACTGCTGCACGATACTATACTCACTTTACTTTATGAGTTTGAGAAACTTGCCAGCTTGTTCATCTGTTACCACTCGAGGCACCCCTTGCTCTTCTGATGTATTTGTGCTAATAAGCCCGTTCGTTGGGTCTGTGATGTCTTATCTTGTTGGAGCTTGTCCATCTGCTCCAGCGAGTAACATTGACCACTTCTAGTCATGCCCCCAACCTCTAATGGAGTCGATGTAATGTTGGAGGTGTAATCATACTTCCATGGAATAGCCTTATCTGATTTGTAGGGGAATAGAGTCGGGATTTGAATTCTTAAAGGCTTGATAGTAGGTTTTGAAATTGGTATGACTAGTGGTCTTGGCATAACATTGACTTCTCACTCTTTTATGATTACATTTGCATCAACATCTTTATTTGACATAAAAATGCTGAGTTGGGATGAGTCTATGAGTCTCTATAGATTCTCACAGAATTCTGAGCATTCCTGGATGGAATGACCCTTACTGTCATGAAAATCACATAGCTCTCCATCTTTGATTTCTTTATGCCCAAAAGAAGGCTTTCTAATGATGACTCCTTCTTTCACAAGTCATGAGTATACATGCTTAAGAAGGGTTGTAATGTCATTGACTAACTTCTTTATCAGTCGGTGTTCCTCTATCATATTAACTGGTCCAGTTTGATGAGGCGGCAATGGGTTGTGAGTGACGCTTGGTTCATCGGAAAAGTCCAACCACTTTGACTCGATTAATTGTTGGACTATACGTTTCAAACCTACGCAATTTTCTAGACCATGGCCCATAGCACCATCATGATATGGGCAAGTTGCGTTGGGGTCATACCACCTTGGATATGGGGGTTCCATTGGCTTTGTAGGAATTGGGGCGGATAAGTTGACTTTTAATGTTACGGCCCTTCTAGAGGGAGGTAAGGATTTTAGAATTTAGTTTAGAAGTTTAATTTGAGTTTGCCTAGCAAGAATTAAGAAGTTTGCCAAAGTTCACTAAGTTCCGACAAGAATAAAGCTCTGAACTAAGTTCAGGGGCAAAATGGTAATTTTGCACCTGAGTGGCCGGGACGAGTCCCGAGTGTTTTAAAATGAATTTTTAGAACTTAACTTTTAACCTTAACTCAAACTCAACAAATAGACAAGAATTTAATCAAGAACTGTCAAGTTACAAAGATGGGGGACCTAATTGTACAAAACTTGAAACCTTGGTGGTTTGAGGGGTTAAGTGGGGTTTAAGAAGAGGGAAGAAGGGTTTGGAGCTTCATAACCCGTTTTCCAGCTTCTCAACTCCATTTCTCTCTCAAATTAAGCTTGGAATCAAAAGCTTTTGGTGCCAAAAGGTGTGGTTTGAAGTGTTCAAGCTTGGAGAAGTGATTTTCAAGCTTGAATCCATGTTTTTGAGGCGTGGAAGAGTGTTTTTCTCCATCCCCTGTTTTTGAACGAGGTATGATTCATGTTCTTGATTGAATTCGTGTTATTTGATTGATTGGAAGCTTGGGTTTTGGTTGGAAGAGGTGTTTTTGATGTTTAGGAGCTTTGTTTTGGTTTGAAATTGTGTAGAACTTTGGAAGCTTGTTTGGAAGAGGAAGGGTTCGAATTCTTGCTTGTTCTTGGTGTTAAGGTAAGGGAGAAAGTGTTTTTAAGTTGTTGGATTGCTTTTGGATTGAAATGGATTGAGAAAGTTGAGTAATTTTTGGTTATGGTATGAAGAAACGTTTTGGGAATTATGATGGACTAGCTAAATTCGAAGGGTTGGTTTGATGCTTCTAATGCATCATAGTTTGGCTTTGATAGTTGGTTTTGTTCCTTGCAACATGTACTTCATGTGTATGAAATTTGGTAACTTTTGATGCATGTTTGCTATATGTATTTGGTTGCCAAAGTTCGTAGCAGCAATCGGCCAAATTCTGCATTTCTGCAGAATTGGCGACGCGGCGCCAATTGGCCCGAAAATTGGCGACGCGTCGCCAATTCATTTTTCAGTCACAGAGCGTTTGTTCGCTGGCGACGCGTCGCCAATTCTTTTTGCCTTTGGCGACGCGGCGCCAACACCTAAAAATGGAGGGTTTGACTTTTTGCTGCGTTGACCCGACCGAGACTACGGAAGGCTCGGAACGTGCCTAAGGGTCCGAGGATCCCGATGGTACTCCGAAACTTCCGAAAGTTCCACCGGAAGTATGAGTTTTCTTGAACTGTTTGAGGTAAGTAAGTTGCTTAGGCAACAAGTAAGGAAACAAATGTTGCAATTGAACTTAATTAGCTATCAATAGCTCAGGTGAGAGGTTCAGAACCCTCGTCGGCCTAGCCGTGCGGTAGCCACGAGGCCACGAGGTGAAACCTTGTTCATCTAGTTTACATCAAAGAGGCCCTGCGGCCTAGTCTACAAGTCCCGTCATAAATTCCCCTGCATAACAACTAGGTGAAAGGTTCTATGTTTGAATGAGGCTTGCTAAGGTTCGCCCTTGAGCCATATGATAGGTTGCTAAGTGATAGCGCTTGGCCTATATTTCAGGTTGCTAAGTGATTGCGCTTGGCCTGTATATGTGTCAGGTTGCTAAGTGATTGCACTTGGCCTGATACAGAGGACTACTTGAGGAGAGGTCTACCGGCCTAGTATATATATATATGACTAGTACCCTCATGCTGTGTGAGCTCGCAGCCAGAGTCCTAGTAATTTTTCTTGCAGGTACATCGAAGACCCTTACTGAGAATGTTGAATTCTCACTCCCTGTTTGTTATGCAGAGTCTGGAGTAGCAGGACCGGATAATCACTGAGGATTATCACGGTAGTACCTTTTTGTGTGTAAAGGTACGGTAGTTGAGAAACTTTAAGTTTCTAGCTTGCTTAAGTGTTTAATTGGTCTGTTGGTCAGGCTGTGGTACTAACTTGTTTCTTCCTTTGGCTGCAGAGCCTAGTAGCACTTGGCACAGGACTTGTGAGACTCGCCACTGGGACAGGAGTCCAAAGTGGGAGCTAGGGTAAAAGATCTCAGCAAAGTCTTGTATTTTGATACAGTACTTTATTTTGCCTCCAGTATTTATGTTATAAAGAGTCCTTGACTCAGGGGATTGTTCTCTGGGTGAGAGCATTAGTTACTTATGTATAAATGCTTTCACGAGCGGTGTATGTGTAGTTAATCACTCAAAGGTTGATTTTGATATGCTTTGGCCTTTTGTATTTATTTATATAGAATTTTACCTAGCCGGCTAAATGTCTAAATGTTTAAATGTTTTATGGTTTTAATAAACCAAGTCAAAGCATAAGTGCATACATATTGCATTTCTAGGTTAATCAACTAGTAGCATTGGATTTAATCCACACACATAACCAGCTAGCCAATTACAATCCACCGTGAGACAAACGCTCACAGGGTATCCCGGGCAGGGGCACGGGGATCGTGTCAGTGTTTTTGGTATCAGAGCTAAGGGTTTTATTTCATAGATATTGGAGGCTTAGACTGAGATCTAGTAGTAAAGTCCAAGTGCTAGGAAGTTAGTACTGACCAACATCTGGGGAAATGTTGTCTGGTTGTGGTTGCAGGTTATTATGGTTGATACGAGGTCTGGAACTTCGAGGGGGACTAGGGAACCTGGTGAAGGTTCTAGTGACCCAGTTGTGGCGAGGTTGGATGAGATATCCAGAGTGCTACAGAGTTTGACTGAGACTATGTCTCAGGTGGCACAGGGTATGAACACTCTTGTAACAGAGATGTTCAGAGATTATGAGGACAGAGGTGTTGTCCAGGAGGAAGTTGAGCCACAACAGGAACAGGAAAGGCATGCTGAGCAACAGCAAGTGCCTAGAGCTCAGGAACCCAGAAATCAAGTTCTTGAGGAGGTTGAAGAACCAGAGATGATGGAGGCTCCAAGGAGGGGAGACACTCCACATCAGATGAGACTGTTAGAGAAGTTCAAGACAGTTGATCCACCTAGCTTTGATGGGACGGGAGATCCTGACAGAGCAGAGGATTGGTTGTCTGTTATGAACAGACTCTTCACTTGTGGTGGCTATGAGTCAGAGCAGAGGATGGTTCTAGTACCTTTTTTTCTGAGAGGGAGAGCCAGTCTTTGGTGGGACGACGTGATGGAGTTATTGAGGGAGAGTAATGGCACTCGTCCAGAGCACAAGAAAAAGGTGCTCAAGTGGACAGACTTCGAGAAGAAGTTCAGACAGGAGTATATCAGTGAAGCTGCACAGGATCAGAGGAGGATCCAGTTTGAGAATCTGACACAGGGAGAGATGTCAGTACGAGAGTATGAGCAGCGATACAACTCACTTATCCGGTATGCTCCATACATGTTGGGTAATGAGGAGTTGAAAGCCAAGAAGTTTTCCCAGGGCCTGAAGCCTATTTTCAGGAGGTATATGGCGACAGTTGACATCAGGAGTTATCGCCAGATGGTTCAGAAGGCATTGGCATTGGAAAGGGAATTCGAGGATTCCAGAGCACCTGTGAAAAAGGTGGAAGCTGGGCCATCTAATTTGGGGAAAAGTGCTGGAAAGTGACCAATGGTAGGGAACCAGGATCCATCTAAGAGGAGGAGGACAGGTGTGTGTCCTAGGTGCAGACGGTTCCATGGTGGAAGACCATGTACGCTGGGCACAGATATTTGTAATGTCTGTGGTCAGAGAGGGCATTGGGCCAGGGACTGCCCAAGAGTTCGATCAGTTACAGGTCCATCTCGGGTTTTACCTCCAGTACCGCTTGCCATTGGGAACCGGCCTGGAGTAGTTGCTGCAGCAGTGAACCCAAGAGTGTTCGCTTTGACGAACCAGGCGGCCAGAGAACCGCCAGCTGTACGAGGTAATTTTACTTTTCTGAGCAGTAGTGTTAGAGTGCTTTTCGATACGGGAGCTACTCTTTCAGTGATATCTTCTGCCTTGGTAGATAAGCATAGTTTACAGCGTGAAATTACGGGTGAGTTGAGACTCATCAGGACTGCAGGGAGAGGTTTTATTGTGACCAATGAAGAGGTTACTAGGTATCCTTTGCAGTTAGGTGATCATGACTTTTGTTGTGAGTTGTGGGTGATTGAGTTGAAATCATATGACCTGGTGCTGGGAATGGATTGGTTGAGTAAGCACAAGGCACAAATTAACTGTGCGAATCACTCAGTTGACATCATTGATGCTCAGGGAGCTAGAGTGACTTGCACAGGAGGGTTGGCATCTAGTGCTAAGAGTTTACACCTTAGACTTGTAGATACCATCCCTGTAGTTGGTGAAGAGGAGTATTATTCGTTGAATGGAGTAACTATAGAGGAAGAGTTGGGAAGCATTCCTGTAGCTAATCAGTTTCCTGAGGTGTTTCCAGTGGAGTTACCTGGGTTACCACCTAGGAGGGATACTGAGTTTGCTATCCATCTGCAACCAGGGGTTGAGCCTATTTCAGTACCACCTTATAGGATGTCGGCTCCTGAGATGGATGAGTTGAAGAAGCAGTTGGAGGAACTGCTAGGGAAAGGTTTCATAAGACCGAGTGTATCACCGTGGGGAGCTCCAGTATTATTTGTGAAGAAGAAGGATGGAACTTTCAGGTTGTGCATCGATTACAGGAAGTTGAATGCAGTGACAGTTAAGAATAAGTATCCACTTCCTAGAATTGATGATTTGTTTGACAGACTCAGAGGAGCGAGAGTCTTTTCCAGGATTGATCTTCGGTCTGGGTATTTTCATATTAGAGTTAAGGAGGAAGACATTCCGAAGACTGCCTTCAGGACAAGGTACGGGCATTATGAGTATACGGTTATGCCTTTTGGTGTGACTAATGCTCCAGCAGTGTTTATGGAAGCTATGAATCGGATCTTTAAGCCATTTCTGGATCAGTTTGTTGAGGTCTTTATCGATGATATTCTGATCTATTCACAGTCTACAGCAGAGCATGAGGAGCACCTTAGAACGGTTTTGCAAGTGCTGAAGGATAATCAGTACTATGCAAAATTTTCTAAGTGTGAGTTTTGGTCCGAGAGGATTCAGTTTTTGGGGCATATTATCAGTGCTCAAGGTTTGTCAGTTGATCCTGAAAAGGTTCAAGCAGTGGTTGATTGGAAGAGACCGACTACAGTTACAGAGGTCAGGAGTTTCTTGGGTCTAGCAGGTTACTACAGACGCTTCATAGAGAAATTCTCTGTGATAGCTACGCCGTTGACAGCATTGACCAGAAAAGCTCAGAAATTTGAGTGGACACCGAAGTGTGAAGAAGCCTACATGAAGCTGAAGGAAAAGTTGACCAGTGCACCCATACTTGTGTTACCAGACCCGGACAGAGCCTTTACAGTTTATACTGATGCGTCAGGTTCAGGTTTGGGTTGTGTTCTACATCAGGACAGTCAGGTGATTGCTTATGGTTCGAGACAGTTGAGGCCTAATGAGTTGAACTATCCTGTTCATGATCTTGAGCTTGCAGCAGTGATCTTTGCACTGAAACTATGGAGACATTATTTGATGGGAAGATCGTTCAGAATCTTCACTGATCACAAGAGTTTGAAGTATTTGTTTACTCAGAAGGATCTGAACATGAGACAGCGGCGATGGATTGAGTACATTAAAGATTATGATTGTTCGATCGAGTATTGTGCTGGTAAAGGGAATGTGGTAGCAGATGCTTTGAGCCGGAAGTACACAGGAGTGATCTTGTCCAAGGATCAGGCTACAGATTCTTCAGAAGGAGCATTGAAGGATTGTTTCTTAGCTTTGCATGAATTATGGCAAAGTCGAGAAAAATCCTTAGTCTACGTTTTGGAGATTCAGACGGCTTGGTTAGCCAAAGTCAGAGAAGCTCAGTTGGAAGATCCATTGTTGAAGAAGATTTCAGGTGAAGCTAAGACTGGTGCTTTGAAGAAAGAGTTCAAGTACAAAGATGGAATACTGCATTATGGTGATCGACTCTATGTGTCGAATGTTGAGGGACTTAGACAGCAAGTCCTACAGGAGGCACATAGCAACACATTGAGTATTCACCCTGGTGTTAGTAAGATGTATCAAGATCTGAAGACACATTTTTGGTGGCCAGGACTGAAGAGAGATGTACGAGGACATGTGGCAAAGTGTTTGACATGTCAGGTGGTGAAAGCTGAACACCAGAAACCAGCAGGCACACTTCAGAGTTTATCTCTACCAGTGAGGAAGTGGGGATCCGTTACTATGGATTTCCTAGTGGGGTTACCGACCACCCGGAGTCAACATGATGCTATTTGGGTAGTGGTTGACAGATTGACGAAGTCGGCACACTTTATACCGATCAGAGTCACCTCTACATTGGAGAGGTTGGCTCAGTTATATCTCAGGGAGATTGTGAGACTCCATGGGATACCGGATCAGATCATATCAGACAGAGATCCACGATTTACATCACGGTTTTGGAATGCTTTTCAGGAAGCATTGGGCTGTAAAGTTAGCCTCAGTACCGCTTTTCATCCACAGACTGACGGACAGTCAGAGAGGGTGATTCAGACTTTGGAGGACATGCTACGCATGTGTGTCATTGATTTCAGAGGTGATTGGGATCAGCACTTACCACTGATCGAGTTTGCCTATAATAACAGTCATCAATCTGTTATTGGAATGGCGCCCTATGAAGCTTTGTATGGGAGACGGTGTATGACACCTCATTGTTGGGCAGATCCAACGGACAGAGTGGTTATTGGACCTGAGATCATAGCTGACACTACAGCTAAGATTAAGTTGATTCAGCAGAGAATCAAGACAGCTAATGACAGACAGACTAAATATGCAAACAGAAGAAGAAGAGAATTGAGTTTTGAGGTTGGTGACAAAGTACTTCTGAAAGTGTCGCCCATGAGAGGAGTTAGTCGTTTTGGACAGAGGGGCAAGTTAGCTCCAAGGTTCATTGGACCTTATGAAGTGTTAGAGAAAGTTGGGAAAGTTGCTTATCGGTTGGCTTTACCGCCTAACCTTTCTCAAGTGCATAATGTGTTTCACGTTAGTTTACTCAGGAAATGCACAGTTGAGCCCGGACAGGTAGTAAATCCTTTAGTCATACCCATTCAGGAGGACTTGACTTATGAAGAGAAACCAGTTCAGATTTTGGATAGGCAAGTCAAGAAACTGCGGACTAAGTGGATTCCGATGGTTAAGATCCTTTGGTCTAACCATAGTGAGGAGGAAGCTACCTGGGAGACAGAGCAGGATATGCTGAAAAGATATCCTGGTGTTTTTCCAGAGTTGCAACGGAATTTGGGGGACCAAATTCCAGAAGGAGGGGAGAATGTTACGGCCCTTCTAGAGGGAGGTAAGGATTTTAGAATTTAGTTTAGAAGTTTAATTTGAGTTTGCCTAGCAAGAATTAAGAAGTTTGCCAAAGTTCACTAAGTTCCGACAAGAATAAAGCTCTGAACTAAGTTCAGGGGCAAAATGGTAATTTTGCACCTGAGTGGCCGGGACGAGTCCCGAGTGTTTTAAAATGAATTTTTAGAACTTAACTTTTAACCTTAACTCAAACTCAACAAATAGACAAGAATTTAATCAAGAACTGTCAAGTTACAAAGATGGGGGACCTAATTGTACAAAACTTGAAACCTTGGTGGTTTGAGGGGTTAAGTGGGGTTTAAGAAGAGGGAAGAAGGGTTTGGAGCTTCATAACCCGTTTTCCAGCTTCTCAACTCCATTTCTCTCTCAAATTAAGCTTGGAATCAAAAGCTTTTGGTGCCAAAAGGTGTGGTTTGAAGTGTTCAAGCTTGGAGAAGTGATTTTCAAGCTTGAATCCATGTTTTTGAGGCGTGGAAGAGTGTTTTTCTCCATCCCCTGTTTTTGAACGAGGTATGATTCATGTTCTTGATTGAATTCGTGTTATTTGATTGATTGGAAGCTTGGGTTTTGGTTGGAAGAGGTGTTTTTGATGTTTAGGAGCTTTGTTTTGGTTTGAAATTGTGTAGAACTTTGGAAGCTTGTTTGGAAGAGGAAGGGTTTGAATTCTTGCTTGTTCTTGGTGTTAAGGTAAGGGAGAAAGTGTTTTTAAGTTGTTGGATTGCTTTTGGATTGAAATGGATTGAGAAAGTTGAGTAATTTTTGGTTATGGTATGAAGAAACGTTTTGGGAATTATGATGGACTAGCTAAATTCGAAGGGTTGGTTTGATGCTTCTAATGCATCATAGTTTGGCTTTGATAGTTGGTTTTGTTTCTTGCAACATGTACTTCATGTGTATGAAATTTGGTAACTTTTGATGCATGTTTGCTATATGTATTTGGTTGCCAAAGTTCGTAGCAGCAATCGGCCAAATTCTGCATTTCTGCAGAATTGGCGACGCGGCGCCAATTGGCCCGAAAATTGGCGACGCGTCGCCAATTCATTTTTCAGTCACAGAGCGTTTGTTCGCTGGCGACGCGTCGCCAATTCTTTTTGCCTTTGGCGACGCGGCGCCAACACCTAAAAATGGAGGGTTTGACTTTTTGCTGCGTTGACCCGACCGAGACTACGGAAGGCTCGGAACGTGCCTAAGGGTCCGAGGATCCCGATGGTACTCCGAAACTTCCGAAAGTTCCACCGGAAGTATGAGTTTTCTTGAACTGTTTGAGGTAAGTAAGTTGCTTAGGCAACAAGTAAGGAAACAAATGTTGCAATTGAACTTAATTAGCTATCAATAGCTCAGGTGAGAGGTTTAGAACCCTCGTCGGCCTAGCCGTGCGGTAGCCACGAGGCCACGAGGCGAAACCTTGTTCATCTAGTTTACATCAAAGAGGCCCTGCGGCCTAGTCTACAAGTCCCGTCATAAATTCCCCTGCATAACAACTAGGTGAGAGGTTCTATGTTTGAATGAGGCTTGCTAAGGTTCGCCCTTGAGCCATATGATAGGTTGCTAAGTGATAGCGCTTGGCCTATATTTCAGGTTGCTAAGTGATTGCGCTTGGCCTGTATATGTGTCAGGTTGCTAAGTGATTGCACTTGGCCTGATACAGAGGACTACTTGAGGAGAGGTCTACCGGCCTAGTATATATATATATGACTAGTACCCTCATGCTGTGTGAGCTCGCAGCCAGAGTCCTAGTAATTTTTCTTGCAGGTACATCGAAGACCCTTACTGAGAATGTTGAATTCTCACTCCCTGTTTGTTATGCAGAGTCTGGAGTAGCAGGACCGGATAATCACTGAGGATTATCACGGTAGTACCTTTTTGTGTGTAAAGGTACGGTAGTTGAGAAACTTTAAGTTTCTAGCTTGCTTAAGTGTTTAATTGGTCTGTTGGTCAGGCTGTGGTACTAACTTGTTTCTTCCTTTGGCTGCAGAGCCTAGTAGCACTTGGCACAGGACTTGTGAGACTCGCCACTGGGACAGGAGTCCAAAGTGGGAGCTAGGGTAAAAGATCTCAGCAAAGTCTTGTATTTTGATACAGTACTTTATTTTGCCTCCAGTATTTATGTTATAAAGAGTCCTTGACTCAGGGGATTGTTCTCTGGGTGAGAGCATTAGTTACTTATGTATAAATGCTTTCACGAGCGGTGTATGTGTAGTTAATCACTCAAAGGTTGATTTTGATATGCTTTGGCCTTTTGTATTTATTTATATAGAATTTTACCTAGCCGGCTAAATGTCTAAATGTTTAAATGTTTTATGGTTTTAATAAACCAAGTCAAAGCATAAGTGCATACATATTGCATTTCTAGGTTAATCAACTAGTAGCATTGGATTTAATCCACACACATAACCAGCTAGCCAATTACAATCCACCGTGAGACAAACGCTCACAGGGTATCCCGGGCAGGGGCACGGGGATCGTGTCATTTAATGAGCTTTGGATATAACTCAGTGTAAGTCATAGGAATTGGCGCAAATATTTCTCTGTCTTTGTGCGGGCACTGGAGGGGTCAGAACAGGTGGCCGTAATTGATTAGGCCTATTGGGAGGATAATTATTAGGCCTATTGGTAGGATAAGATAGGCGAGGCACAATAGCCAAAGTACCTACGAGGGGAATCCTTCTTCCGCGTCCTACTTGTTGTACCTCCTCATCCTTTCTTCTAGATGGTCCTCCTCTTTTCATGGCATCATTAAAGGATTTAGTGATCTTCCTGGTCCTAATCCCATGCTCAATTCGTTCTCCATACATGACAATGTCTGAGAAATTGGTTGTTGAATTGCCAATAAGTTTGTCGTAGTATGGGTACTTCAGTGTCTGGACAAATAAAGTTACCATTTCTCTCTCCATCATGAGTGGCTGAACTTGTGCGGCTAAGTCCCTCTATCTTTGAGCGTACTCCTTGAAGGTTTCTTGCTTTTTCTTTTCCATATTCTGGTGAGTTTGGAGATCCGGGGCCAAGTCCATGACATGTTTGTGGTTGTTGATGAAAGCCTGAGCGAGGTCATTCCATGTTTTGATGTTTCTTGGACCTTGACTTAGATACCACTGTAGTGCTGATTTTGTAAGACTTTCTTGAAAAAGTGCTATCCACACCTTCTCGTCTTTTGTGAGTGGTTGTATTTTTCGTAGAAACAGTGTAATGTGAGTGATGGGGGCAACTTGTTCCACCATATTTCACAAAGTCTGGCACCTTAAAGTCCGAGGGAATCACAACGTCTGGCACCTTAAAGTCCGAGGGAATCACAACGTCTGGCACCAAGCAAAGATCATCCACCAAGAGAGATCCAAATACAGTGCCTCCTTCAATGGCCCGAAGCCTCTTCTCTATTGTCTCGAGCTTTTGAGATTCTCCTTCTTCCTTCGACAGTGTCTTCTTTTCTTCATAGGCAATATTATGTTTCAGGTGAATGCTATCGGACGGACCTGAATCCTGAACAAGATTCTCATGAATTGAGATCCGTTGCGGGGTGAATCCTGGGGGATAAGTGGGATCTTGTGGCTCTTTAATGGGGATTTGGGTTGCTTTCCCCTTTATTAGCTCCATTAATTGTCTCATATTCTCGGCCATGCTCTCTATCTTAGACTCAATATCGGTGAGACGTCCTTTCATTTGCTCTGCCATAAGTCTTGTTTGAAGCCGAGTTGAATATCGATGTTGAGTGCCAATTTTCCCTTTGCCCTTTTTTTTAAAAGTGGAATTCATTAGATCTTGAATTATTAATTTAATGCATGCATGCATGAATATGGTAGGTACTCGGTGAAAGAAGGACTACGATGGAAATTCTTGATTACTATCTCAATACAATTGTTTAAACCACTTTTATTAAATAGGATTTCTCAAAAGAAACGGCCCAAGGTACAACATTGCTTTCTAGCCTTGGTGATAAACTCCATCATTTTTTGAATGGTTGATGATGAGGTAGGCCAACTCAGTATCTCCAATTCTTTGGCATCTTCACTCATTTGTTGAGCTTGATATGTGGCTTTCCTAACTTTAGCCAGAAACACCTCCACTTGATGTTGAGAAAGCCTGTATTGATCTTCCCAGCATCTTGCTTTCATCTTTCTTTGATCAGTTTCTTCAACTAATTGAGAGATAACTTGTTTTTTATATTCGACCTTTTCTTTCAGGTGTTGTGTTTTATGGCTGAGTTGTTGTACAGCATTCTTTTGTTCTTCTCTTTCTCTTCTTCTAGCTCCTTCTCGAGTTCTCTCTTAGCCAACTTTCTAGGAGCATCAATGGGCAGCACTATTCCTTCCCTTCAATTGTTTCTCCATTCACAATATGTGGTGGGAGCAAGAATAGGGCCCGACTTCAGTATAAAAAGCCTTCTCTATGCAATTGAGATACCCATCGCCAACTTTTTTGCCATTGGGCTTCATGTTAGAATTCCAACTTGTTCAAATTATGAGTCATGGGGATAAACTGCATGGACCCAAATTGCTTCCGTACTTGTGCCGGGGCATAACTTGTTCCTCCCCACATGCCAATAAGAGGAACCCATGGGCAATTGCCACAACGATAAATGATACGGGTGGATGTGGACTAGGGAGCTCTCCATTCTATTTGCAGCTCGATGATGTTCTTGAAGTAGATGATCCATCCTTCCTTACTGTCATGGTGGATCGATTCACTTTTCAAAAAGGCTTCAATTGGAATAAAGTCCTTTGAAAAGTGATTCCCAAAATTATTTTTATCACATGGGAGGTGGCTCTTGATCCATATAGTGAGTAGATGAGAACATCCAATAAACTTGCCCCCGCTTTGGCGACAAAAATTTAATGATCTAATGGTCTCGGCAAGAATGGCTGGAGTTGGACTCACTTGAGCCTTGCAGATTTGCTCGAATAGTGAGATAACTTCTCCTTCAATAAATCCGATGATCCTAGGAAAGATCACCAAGCCATATATCGCCAAAGCAAAAGTCTTATGTCTTCAATCCTTTTGTGGGAGAGTGTGGATGAGTTGCTTCAGGTCATTCCAACTAATGTATTTATGATGCCCCTTTGTCAAGAACTTGGATTGAAGAACGGCAGCTGGCATATCTAATAGTTTAGCCAAGGCTAAATAAGGTTCGATTCTTCTGTCATGATGGTAAGTCTCCACTGAATATTCAGATGGCCAACCTAAGGGGTTGTTGTACTCCTCTATTGTGGGGACAAGATCCATCTTGTTGAAGGAAAAACACCGGTAGTATGGATCCCAATGTTGTATCAGTGTGTGAATGAGTGACGTATCTACGGTGATTTTGAGCAGGGGAACAATATGGCCATATGCCGATGTGAATGCTTCTCGATCCTTGAAGCTGCAACTACCCCATACTGTTGATAATTCGATTACGTTATTCTGATCCACACGGACTGATACTTGGTCCTTGAGGTGCACATGGCTATGTGGCGTTAGAGAATCTCTATAAAGCTTTTGGGCCGTTTCAGAAAATTCCATGGCTTCTGGTTAGGTCTCCACTATCGTGGCATCCCAAGATTCATTAATGGCAGTGGGAAGGTATTCAAGAATATCCATGGTAATAATGTTTTCACCGAGTACTTAACCTAATGAATGATATGAATGTGCCAAAAAAATCAACAAGGAAAAGTGGAGTCAGTTAAAAGCAACATACAGAGTCATAAGTTACGCAATATAAGCATATGAATAATGCAAAAATGTATGCCTATGGTGATGAAAACAAAACATAGGAATTCTATGACTGGTTCTATGGCAGAGTGGGGAGTTCTGTATGCATAGGGTGGTTTGTCAAAAAGGCCAAAGGTAGTTCCCGAATCACATCACTAAATTATAGTGACAGCCCAATTCCTTACCCACAAGGGTTTATGTAAGGAAAGGATTAATTCGGGTCGTAGCTTTTCGTGGGCTCATGCAGAGACTATTCGTCTCAAGAGGCAATACACTACTTTGCTACTTGAAACGAGTGAAGGCTTGGAGACCATGGTCTTACAAGGACAACAACACCAATTCCGCTTTGAAAGAATGCGGTTGCATTGAGGAAACTCGGGTGTAGAGTTTCATGTCACGAGTGCATATTGCATGCTTACAATGAGCAAGTATAGCACATGAATCCACGTAAAGATAAGGAAAGCAGAACAAAACAAATCAACTTTTTGGCTCGACTCATGACTAGCATGTCCCCAGTGAAGTCACCAAGCTGTGGCAACGTGATTTTTTTTTTTTTGAGTCACTACCAATCGGTTTCACTTAAGTCGATTGGACACCTTAAAAATGGTCTACGAGAGTTCGAGGGTTCGGGAGTACGGTTACGTTAAAGTAGCTTTATTCTAACGCCCGAAATTGGCACCTTAGTTGATTTTAATTTTCTTTTGCTTGCTTTTAAATCATTTCAGATAATTTTCAAACCATGGATTCTAACCGAATCACTCGGATATGGACTTCTAAATCTTGGTGCTTGATTTTTATTCATTTTTATAATAAATCTGATATTTCCAAACCATGGACTCTATCGAGTCACCCGGATGTGGAATTTAATGAATTTTAATTTTTTTATTGATTATTAAATATTTTAATTAATCATCAATCCATATCATAAATTCTACTGAATTATCCAAATTATGAATTTTAATGATCTTAATATTATTATTTTATTTTATTTTATTTTTCTTATTGTTTTTTTTTGAAATATTTTTTTTAAGTGATTATCCAATCCATGGATGTCATTAGATCAGCCGGATGTGGATCTTAAATTTTTTTATATTATATATTTTTTTTAAGAAAAAGAAAATACTTATTCAAAAACCATTGATTTGATTGGATCATCCGGTTATGAATTTTTAAATTTACTTTAATAAACGGTATAGGAGGCTAGACTTTGTTATTTAAAGAAAATAATAATTAAAAAAAAAAGTAAATGACTCGACACTCCAAATAACCAATAATGCTAAACAAGATAAGAATAACGGAAAAATAAAAGATGGGGGGCTTGGTCGTAATAGAAATAATAAACTACAAAAAATAATAAATAAGGAAGTAAGATGGGGCTCTTGGCCAGCCATATATAAAAAAATGGTAAATAAAAAAGTAAGTAAGATTAACCATCCACACAAAGAAATAATAAGATGCAAAAATTAAATAAAAAGTAAATAAATAAAGAAAGTGGGGCGCTTGGCCATCCACATAAAAAAAATAAAGTGCAGAAAGTAAATAAAAAAGTAAATAAATGAATAAAGTGGGGCGTCTGGCCATCCACATGATAGAAAATAATAAAATGCATAAAAAAGTAAATAAAAATAAATAAAGTGGAGCACTTGGCCATCCACAGAAAAAATAATAAAGTGCAGAAAGTAAATAAAAAAGTAAGTAAATAAATGACGTGGGACACTTAGCCATCCACATAACAGAAAATAATAAATGCAGAAAGTAAATAAAAGTAAATAAATAAATAAAGTTGGGCGGTTGGCCATCCACATAACAGAAAATAATAAATGCAGAAAGTAAATAAAAGTAAATAAGGTGGGGCGCTTGGCCATCCACATAAAGGAATAATAAAGTGTAGAAATTAAATAATAATAAATAAACTGGGGCGTTTGGCCATCCACATAACAGAAAATAATAAACGCAGAAAGTAAATAAAAATAAATAAAAGTGGGACGCTTGGCCATCCACGTAAAAGAATTAACAAAAAATACAGAAAATAAATAAATAAATAAAATAAATAAGGTGAGGCATTTTGGCCATCCACGTAAAAGTAGGAGGTACAACCTTCCATAAAAAAAATAATAAGAAAGAACAGAAAGAAAAAAAAAAAGAGAGAAAAAAAAAATTGTTGTTAATAATTAGTTCTGAGGAAAAAAAAAAGAAAGTTAGTGGCTAAAATGAATGAAATAGAAAGACCAAGGATTAAAGGAGAGTTATACCAAAAGAGATGTAATTTTGAATCCGACGGGTCGGGTCGCGTTTTTTGGCCGAAACAGTTTCGCTCCTCCTCCAATTCAGGCGATTGATCGAACAATCTGATGGCCTAAGGCCTCATCGTTGTGAGTCATGATGACTGTTGAGGAGACTTCTAGGAGGAAGAACGCCTGGAAGGTGGATCGCCCCAAGGAGAGTACCTGAAAAGCTGGTAAACAGGGTTAGGAGGCCCCCGGAGTGTTTTTCCGGGGGGGGAGCCTCCGACGCCCAAGTCAGTGGTGGCCGGAAGAAGGAGAAAGTCACTAGCTCAAAGAGAAAGGCAGAAAAGTCTCGCCTGGTATTTTCTCAGGGTGTGGGAGCTGTATATCCGGCCTGCCAACCTCCTGTCAAGTATTTATTTCCTGTATATATAGGAATACCTAGCCCGTTCAGATCATGACACGTGTGCGGTCGGATGCTCTTGAACGTCTGGGCGTAGGGGACAGATAGTTGGTAACTAGATGGCCTCGAGCCTTGTGCTGAGACGGGCCATGATATGATTCTGATGGCGTCTGCGTGTCAGGGCGACTTTTTACGTCTGTGGTGGGACGTGTCAGAGGCTTCCTTAAATGCTTCCTTAAATGCGCCTGCCGTACTCCCGAGGTCCCTGGGCGAGGTCGTCCTCTAGTTCGGACAGAGCCTCTTCGGGAAGCCTACCCTCAGTTCGGGGGTTCCCAGTTCCAGGGGGTTCCGCCTTCGGGGATATCATATTCGGGCAGCAATGTCTGGTGCCACTTTTCCGAAGGCGCGCTGTTCACAACCTTGGGGGGCGAATGGAGTCCTCAAGTTTTACTGGCGTGCCGAGGCTCGGAGCTCTCAGGCTATCTCCCGAGGTGCATGATTCCACCTATTCCCGGGAAGCGCCAGTTCTTCTGGCCATTGTTGTGGTAGGGTATTCGGCCAGATTGAGGCGATAGCCTTTGGCTATCACATGCCCCCCTCTGGAAAGCCGAAGTGAAGACTTCGGTTTGCATCTCTTTCCGAGGTTGCCGTTGGGAGTCTTGTTGGGAAGCATAACCTGTTCCGAGGTCGCACCTTTTGCCCGAGGGTCTGGGCTGTTCGGCCTTGGCCTATTCTTTAGTGTCTCCGAGGCAAAGCCTGTACCGAAGATACACCTCTTGCCCAAAAGTCATGGGCTATTCAGCCATAGCCTGTCTCTTGGTGTCCTCGAGGTGGCCTGCTTTTTATTTCTGCAGGTCTGATGGCCAAGCGTGTCAGACTGAGCGGCGCGTCTCCATTTCTCAGGGATGTCAAACGACGTGTCCCAATCAGGAGGCGTGTCCCGGTTTTCCAGGCACGTTTGGGGAGGCACGTCCCCCATTTCTGCGCAGCGGTTGACACGTGGCTTCTTGCCATTAGAGGAGAGGCGCGTCATTTACAGAGGGCGCGCCTTTTCGGGTGCAGCGGGCAGTTACGGCGACGGTTCGCCTCCAATGGGTACTTATGATGTTCTTTCGGTTACCCACCTTTGGCCTATAAATAGCCCATTCCATCATAAGTCCCACTTACTGTTTTTCTGCTCTTTTTCTGCTCTCTCTCTGCTTTGCCCTCTGTTCTTGCGTTTTATCTCGCTTTCTGTGGCGGAGCTTCTTTAATCAGAGCTTTTCCTACCAACTTTCACGACGGCGTCCTCAGGCAAATCTTTTGGTGGGTTTTGATTTTCAGAGTACTCTGATTCCTCTATTTTTCTGAGTTTTTCTGGAAAACTGTTGTTTTTTCCAAACTCGTCTTCTGAGTTTTTTCTGGAAACTATTTTCTTTTCCATCTCAAACTCTTTTTCATGTCTGCGATGCCTGTTCCCGAGAGCTGGAAACCTCTTCTGGCCCATCCTTGCTGTACCACCCCCGAAAAACTAGAGAGGTGGAAGAAAAAATTCTTTCTTCCATCTTACGCTGTGACCAGACTGCCTCGTTCTAGCCATTTTGCTTTTTCAAACCGTGGCGACGAGGTTACCGTCTTCCGAGCCCAACTGAAGGCCGGACTTCGGTATCCTCCCCCGAAGGTGGTTTGCGAGTTCTGCCAATTCCATGGCATTGCTGTGAACCAGCTTCCCCCGAACGCGTACTGCTATTTTAACGCCTACCTCTGCATGTGTGGCGTGTTCGGGATAGAGCCCCACTTCATCATTTTCATGCAGTACTAGAAGCTCTATGTGGTCCCGAAGGGTGGCGTCTATTTCCTGCTACCTCGGGGATCCGGGAGCAAAAAATTCACCTTCACCTTCGACACGAAGGATAGCTGCCGGGGGTGGCAGCCTAAGTTCTTTTTCCTCAAGGTGGATAAGAACTGGTCTGATGTCCCGACCAGGTGGGCTCAGGGAGTGCTGAACGCAGACGTCGTTGATCCGAGGATGCTGCTGACCCCACCGTTGGCTTCCGTGTTCGCGGATTTCGACGCCCGCATTCAGGCAGTCGCTGACTGGGCTCCCGAGGTCTCTCCTCGTGCTCTTTACCCCTTTCCTATCAACTGGAGGTTGATGACCGAAGAAGTCCTTCGGGAGCTGAAAGTGGTTAAGGAGCACGTGACTGACCTCAATATGCCCGCTCCCGCCATCGCCGAGAAAGACTCCTGGCTGGTCAAGCTCTTTAAGGGGGAGACTTCTTTCGAATCTTTTGCCGAAAGTGAGTAATCTTCCATCCCTTTATACTTTTTCCTCGGACTTACGCTGATATTTCTTCTCTTTTTCAGAGATGGGCGATGGGGCTGCCGCTTATTACAAGGCCCTCTTTTCTGGCCAAGTGGAGAAGGGGGAGCAGACAAAGAAGGCGGCTTCCCGAAGAAGGAAGACGACAGGGGCGGGACCCTCGGCGAAGCGAGCTAGGAAGGCTCTCCAGCCTTCTCAGCCAGAGCTTTTGGAAGAAGAAGCTGGCGAAGAGGCTGGTCTTGTTGAAATTCCACCGGCAGAGGTCCCCGCTACTTCCGTCGAGGTGCCTCCTCTCGACCTCGAGGCCCCCAGAAACACTGTAGTGGTAGAAGTACCCACCGCCGAGGAGCGGTACCGGCAGAAGGGTAAGGGTCTTTCTTCCGAGGGGCCCGAGGATCCAGAGGACACCGTCTCCGAGGTTCCTCCAGGTATGCCTTTAGGCGAAGTTCAGCTCCTTTTCCTTTCGCGAATTTTTCTTCTGCTCCTAACTTCCTTCCTACTTTCAGAGGAGCCCCTTGCTGCTAGCTGGAGGGCCATTCATGAGAGGAAACGAGCCCTCCGCGATGCCATAATACCTGAGGGGAAGATCCCCTTGGAGCCCTTCTGGACAATCACGGAGGATATGAATTTGCTCTCCGACGATTGTCCAAAAATGACAAAGGAGATTTGGAAGGGGATCACCACTGACGCCTCCTTCCGGGCCATTGCGGCGGCTCACCCGGGGGATAACACCCTCGCCGCAAAAGTCACCGAGCACGCTGCTCAGGTATAGTCTTTACACTCTTTTTCCTCAATTTTCTAAGTGTTTAGACTTGTACTAACCTGGACTTTTGCCTTGCCGTAGCTGCTGGAGTACGCTGGTTATCTCCGAGTTCGGGTGGCCAGACAGGCTGCCTCCAAGGATGCGACTTCGCGGGAACTCAGTGAAGCGAAGGCTTCGCTTGCGAAGGTGATCGCCAGCAACCAGCAGCTGACAGTGGATTGTTCTCAGCAACTTGCTGCCGTTCGGGAGGAGTTCTCGAAGAAAAGAGAAGAACTTGAAAAGGACTCCTCCCGGAAGATTGCCGACCTCGGCGACCAAGTAAAGGGGCTGCTCGCCGCCAACGAAGATCTTGTCAAGGACAAGGCTGTTTCTGACAGTCTTGCGTCGAGGTTGACGGACGAGAACAATGCTCTTCAAGCCGAGGTCGAGGCTCTGAAGAAGGAGTCCGGAGAGACGCTGGGGATAAGCGAGCTCGAAGAGGAGGTTGCTGAGCTGAGGGATGAGGTCAATGTCCTTGGCGTTCAAAAACGTACTTCTGATAACATGGCCAAGGTCGCCTTTCAGGACGGCTTCTGCCTCGCTCGACACCAGGTGCTGCAGAGGTTCCCAGATTTGGACCTCTCTTTTCTGGAGGGCCTAAATATTCCTGAGGGACCTTGGTGGCAGTGGTCCAAGGTCGAGCATCTGAAGCTTCCTGGTCTTCGTCCGCCCGGCTCTCCCTAGTTTGTTTTAGGGCTCCTCTTATTTTTCTCCTTCGTGCTCTTTCTTTGGACACTTCTTTTGTAAGGCAGCGTTTGCTCTAAATGAACAATCTTTTCGGCTAAGTCCTTTCTTGCAAGTTTCTTTATTTCCACTGTCCCGAACACGTTTGCTCAAGAGACTTTCGGAAAACCTGTAACCAAAGAAACTTTTTACCTTCCTTTGTCCCGAGTGTGCTCGCTCAAGAGACTTTCTGGAAAGTTTGCAAAAATTTGGCTAAGTCTTTTCATGCTTTTTGTTTCCTTTTATCCCGAACATGTTTGCTCAAGGGACTTCGGAAAAGTTTCAGCCAAATTTTTCTGTCTTCCTATTGTCCCGAGCATATTTGCTCAAGGGACTTAGGAAAATTCTCACGAGATTGCTCATTTCCCTCTTTCCCGAGCATGTACGCTCAAGGGTGTTTGGAAATTATCTCTGCTTTTGTTTTGGCGTGCACTATTACGAGATTCTTGCTTTCCTTTTTTCCGAGCATGTACGCTCAAGGGTGTTCGGAAAATTTTCTCTGCACTGATTATGCCGAGTACCTTTGCAAGATTCTTGTTTCCCATTTTTCCCGAGAATAGTGGCTCAAGGGCCTTCGGGAAGTCACATCTGCTTTTTTCGTGGCGAGCACCTTCGCGGAATTCTGTCTTGGACAATTTGGTATACTTAAGAATTTTTCTCAAGACCATTCTGTACTTAGAATATTTCTTGTACAATATATCTCTTCCGCTCAACCTTAGGCGTAGAATTTTTTCAAGGCGTCTGAATGCCAAGTGTTTTTCAATTCTACGCCTTCGGCATCGCCAAGCCTATACACGCCTTTCCGTACTTCTGCGAGAACCAGATAAGGTCCTTCCCAATTTGCGCGAAGTACGCCGTGAGATGGCCTTCGGGGTGCAAAGTCGGCCTTTCGGAGAACGAGGTCTCCTTTTTTGATTTCTTTTGGCCTGGCTTTTAGGTTGATAGCCGCGGCCACTCTTTGCTGGAAAGCTTTTCTTCTCAGCCCGGCTATTTCTCTGTGTTCGGTCACAAGGTCGAGCTTAGTTCTCAGACCGAGGTCGTTTCCGCCTTCATCAAATACTTGCACCCGTATTGAAGGCTGAACTATCTCTATTGGGATAATGGCCTCTGTTCCGAAGACGAGTGAGAAGGGAGTTTCCCCTGTGGCTCTTCGTGGCGTCGTTCGGTAGCTCCACAATACACTTTGGAGTTCTCCTGGCCATTTCCCCTTGGCTTCCCCAAGTCTCTTTTTCAGGCCATCTTTTATGGTCCTGTTTGATACTTCCACCTGCCCATTGCTTTGGGGGTGAGCTACTGGGGCGAAGTGCATCTTTATTCCGAGGTCGCTGATGAATTCCTGGAATCCTTTGTCTATGAACTGGGATCCATTATCAGCTACTAGTACCCTCGGTATGCCAAATCTGCATACGATGTTTTTCCATACGAACTTCTGCACTTCTTTTGCCGAGATAGTTGCTAGTGGTTCTGCCTCTACCCACTTTGAGAAATAGTCCACTGCTACCACGCAGAATTTCACGCCTCCCGGTGCTGTGGGCAGTGGCCCAATGAGGTCTATACCCCAGACTGCGAAGGGCCAAGGATAGTCTGCCGATGTTACCATTTCTGAGGGTATCCTCTGGATTTTTGCATGTCTCTGGCAACTACCGCACTTCTGGACGAACTGCCTTGCGTCCTTTCTCAGGGTAGGCCAGAAGTATCCTTGGCGGAGTATCACTACTGCAAGGGCATCAGTTCCAATGTGCGAGCCGCACATGCCTTCGTGAACTTCTTCGAGAACCATCTCAGTATCCTCTTCGCCCACACATCTCTGCAGCGGATTTGCATATCCTTGCCGATATAACTCTTCACCAATCAGGAAGAATCTTCCGGCACGTCTTCGCAGTCTTGCAGCATTGCCAGCGTCTTCGGGAAGCTCATTCTCTGCGAGGTATTTCTTTATGGGGTCCTTCCACCCTGTTCCCGAGGACGTTACGCTTAGCACAGAGATGCTTGGATGGTCTAGCACCTCGGTGTATGTTTTGGACTTCGCTAAGCAATCTGCCTCAGTGTTATTCCGCCGGGGTACATTTTCGATCCGCACGGCGTCAAACTCTTGGATGAGTTTTGTTACCAGCTCGTGGTATTTTGCCAAGATTGGGTCCTTCGCCCCATAATCTCCTGCCGTCTGCCGAACTACCAGCTGGGAATCGCTGTGAGCCCTTAAGTTTCTCACGCCAATCTTTCTGGCCAAGCGTAATCCCGCTATGAGGGCTTCATACTCAGCCACATTATTGGTGACGTTGAAGCTGAACTTGATAGCCTTCATCACCTCTAGGCCTTCGGGTCCTCTGATAACTATTCCAGCTCCCTGGTGTACGGACCCCGAGGCTCCGTCAACATGCAAGGTCCATTCTGGCTCACCTTCTTTCGGATCTGAGTGGTTCTCCTCAGTGGTGGGTATTTCGGCGATAAAATCTGCCAATGCTTGGGCTTTTATGGCCTTCCGAGGCTCATAGGTGACTTCGTGTTCGCCAAGCTCTATGCACCACTTGGAGAGCCTTCCCGAATGATCAACTCTCTTCATAACATCCCGTAGTGGTAGACTACTTCGGACGATGATGGGGTGAGCCTGGAAATATGGTCGCAGTCTTCTTCCTGCAAGCACCAAGGCGTATATAGCTTTTTGAAGCAAAGGGTACCTGACTTCGGCGCCATGCAGGGACTTGCTGACGTAGTAGACCGGCCATTGTTTTGGCCCTTCTTCTTTTATCAGGACCGAGCTCACGGCCTTTTCTGTGACGGCGAGGTACAGTACGAGGGGTTCTCCCTCCCGAGGTTGTCGCAGAGTCGGCAGGCTGGCCAGGTAGACTTTGAGTTCTTCCCAGGCCTTTTGGCAATCTTCATCCCAGGGATGATTGTTTCTTCCGAGGTTGCCTGCCATCTTTGCTGCCTTTGTGAGGACTTTGAAGAAAGGTCTACACCTATCTCCGTACCTGGAAATAAACCTGCTCAGAGAGGTTATTCTTCCGGTTAGTCTCTGCACGTCTTTGACTGTGGCAGGAGTTCGGAACTCAAGCAGAGCCTTAATCTTCTCAGGATTGGCGTCGATGCCTCTTTCGGATACCATGTACCCAAGGAATTTTCCCGACGTCACCCCGAAGATACACTTCTCGGGGTTAAGGCGAATCCCGAAGGCTCTGAGCTTTTGGAAGGTTTCCTCCAAATCTGCAACGTGGTAGCCGGGCAGCTTGCTTTTTACTATCATATCATCAACATATACTTCCATGTTTCTCCCCATTTGGTCCTTAAAGACCTTGTTCATCAGTCTCTGGTAGGTGGCTCCTGCATTTTTCAGCCCGAAGGGCATTCTGATATAGCAGTACGTTCCTCCCTCGGTGATGAAGGCAGTTTTCTCTTCATCTTCCGGGTCCATCCTTATCTGATGGTAGCCGCTGAAGGCATCTAGGAAGCTCAGGAGCCCGTATTCGGCCGTTGAATCTACCAGTTGATCTATTGGCGGGAGGGGAAATGAGTCTTTCGGGCAAGCATCGTTCAAGTTTCTGAAATCAATGCACATCTGGAGTTTGCTGCTACCTTCTTTTGTGGCAATGACCACGTTGCTTAACCATTCGGGGTATTTGACCTCCCTGATAACTTCAGCATCCAATAGGCGCTGGACTTCGGTTCTCACGAAGTTGCTTTTGTGGGCTGAGATGCTTCGTTTCTTTTGCCTGATAGGTTTTGCTTCCGGGCTTACTTTGAGGCTGTGCTGTATTATGCCAGGGTTCACTCCTGGCATGTCTTTCGGCGAGTAGGCAAACAGATCTTTATTTTTCAGCAGAAAGGATACAAGAATTTCCTTATCACCTTTGGCCAAGCTCTTCCCTATTCGGGTAGATTGTCCTGGGACAAGATCTACTGCTTCCATTTCTGCTTCTGCGGGATCTCTTTCTTTGCCTTTCTCCTGCGCCTTTGCCTCCACTATTTGTGTAGAGTTGTCTGCCGGAGCCTTTCGTGCTTTTACAAACACCTTTCTTACCTCGGCTTGGTCGATAAAGACCTCTGCATCTCCATCCTTGGTGGAAAATGTGACAGTCAAGTACTTCACATCGGGGCGAATGTGCAGGTTCCCCTGAGTCTTCCTTCCAAGGATGGCGTTGTACGAAGACGGGACCTCCATGACGATGAATCTTGCCATTGTGGACGTGTACAACTCAGCCGCTCCGTCTACCGAAGTGCCTTTTATCATTAAAGGGAGGTCGATCCATCCGAGGACGGGTAGTTCCGATGGTCCAACGCCGAAGGTGGCCGTGGTGACAGGTTTAAGTTCGCTGCTGGAGATGCCCAAGCTCGGCAGTAAGTGCGAGCACAGGACGTCAGTATTTGAGCCATCATCGAGCAACACTCTTTTGACGTCCCAGTTCCCTATTCTCGCCATTATCAGCAGCGGGTCGTCGTGGGGGAAGACGACGGTGGAGCCATCTTTGCGAGCCAATTTCTTTGATGGACTTTGATACTCCATAACCGCAATTTCTCTGGCCTTCCGCTTTCTTTCCGAGGATGGGAGCCCCGTGGTAATGGTTTGGATGACCCCTACTGGAGGTGGAAGGCGCCTTTTTGGACTTCTGTTTCTCCGCCTGTCTGAGTCATAGTCCTCGTTTTCGGCCCTCTCTTCCTCCTCTTTTCTGCCTTTTGGGGAGGGCATCCGCAGGTATTTGCGAAGCTGGCCCTGTTTGATCAGCGACTCTATGTACTTCTTCAGCTGGAAGCAGTCTTCGGTGTCATGACCGTGGTCGCGATGAAACTGGCAGAACTTCTTGGCATTCTTCTTATTATCGGCGGCCATGGCCTTTGGCCGCCGAATCTGCGTCCCTTGCCTTTCCAGCGCCATGAGAATGTTGGTCCGTGTCGTGCTCAAGGGTGTGAAACTTTGAGGTTTCTTTCCTCGCATTCGCCGTGGTCGACCTGTGTGTTCAGAAAGATGCCGAGCTTGCTGGCTGGACCCTTCGGCGCGGTGATGATCAGACTTCGACCCCGCCATCCTCAATTCCTCGGCTGTCATGTGCTGCTCTGCCCTTCGGTAAAATTCTCCGAGGGTCTCCGGGGGTTCCTTTGAGAACTCGTAGAACAGCTGTGAGTCACGCCGAAGGCCCCGTGTCATAGCGAGGATGCGGATTTCGGGCCGGAAGTCCGGGACGCTGAGTGCTTCCCTGTTGAATCGTTCGACATAGTCTCGGATCGTCTCTCCGTTTCTCTGCTCTATGTCGAACATCTGTACAGGCATTTTGGCCGTCGGCCTGCTCCCAATGAACTGCTGGGTAAAGGCTGTGGACAACTCCTGAAACTCAGTGATAGTCCCTGGGGGCAAAGAATTGTACCATGCTGTTGCTGGGCCCGTGAGGGTGACTTCAAAGCATTTGCACATGGTAGCGTCATCAGCTCCGTGCATTATCATGCTCCGCCTGTACTTCGTCAGATGGGCCTGTGGATCAGTCCGGCCATCATAGATCTCCAGCCTAGGCACTCTGAAGTCGCCTGGCATAGCTGCCTCAACGACGGTGCGAATAAACGGGGAGCCATCTTCGCATAATGCCCCCGACAGCCTGTCCCAAACGGGTTTTCTGGTCACTTGCTTCTCCACTCTGTCCAGCCGTGCCAATATCCTTTCCATAAGCGCAGTGGCGCTAGGACCATTTTCGCGGGAGGGAGATCGACGGCGCCTTTTCGGGGAGCGAGTTCGGCGCGGAGGGGTCAGGGACCTCGCCTCGGGCGATGAACTGCTTCGCTGTGAGACTCTCGGTCGCTTGGACCCGGTTTGTCCCACAGGCCGTTTCCCGAGGGCTATATTTTCTGTGGATGATTCTCCGCGAGGCTCTCCACTTCCTGAACTGCGGTGTGTAGACTTGGGGCTTCTCTCCCGAGGGCGTGCTGATGAGGAGGGTTTTTGGGCCCGTGACTGCTGTGGCCATCTTCGGTCGATCTGCTGAGTCATTTCAGCAACGACCGAGCGCTGAAAGTCCCTCAAGAAGCTCATGGTGATTACCAGAGGGCGGTCCTCCTCGGGCGTAGAAGTCTCTGGGAGTGTCTGCTCAGCAGTCGGTTGTATCTCAGGCGCGGACGAGGACCTTGGGAGTCCCTTGTCCTTAGAACGCCGAGTCTCAACAACGGCAATCTGCGAGCGGGTTCCCATAGACGGCGCCAAATGATGGCCTAAGGCCTCATCGTTGTGAGTCATGATGACTGTTGAGGAGACTTCTAGGAGGAAGAACGCCTGGAAGGTGGATCGCCCCAAGGAGAGTACCTGAAAAGCTGGTAAACAGGGTTAGGAGGCCCCCGGAGTGTTTTTCCGGGGGGGGAGCCTCCGACGCCCAAGTCAGTGGTGGCCGGAAGAAGGAGAAAGTCACTAGCTCAAAGAGAAAGGCAGAAAAGTCTCGCCTGGTATTTTCTCAGGGTGTGGGAGCTGTATATCCGGCCTGCCAACCTCCTGTCAAGTATTTATTTCCTGTATATATAGGAATACCTAGCCCGTTCAGATCATGACACGTGTGCGGTCGGATGCTCCTGAACGTCTGGGCGTAGGGGACAGATAGTTGGTAACTAGATGGCCTCGAGCCTTGTGCTGAGACGGGCCATGATATGATTCTGATGGCGTCTGCGTGTCAGGGCGACTTTTTACGTCTGTGGTGGGACGTGTCAGAGGCTTCCTTAAATGCTTCCTTAAATGCGCCTGCCGTACTCCCGAGGTCCCTGGGCGAGGTCGTCCTCTAGTTCGGACAGAGCCTCTTCGGGAAGCCTACCCTCAGTTCGGGGGTTCCCAGTTCCAGGGGGTTCCGCCTTCGGGGATATCATATTCGGGCAGCAATGTCTGGTGCCACTTTTCCGAAGGCGCGCTGTTCACAACCTTGGGGGGCAAATGGAGTCCTCAAGTTTTACTGGCGTGCCGAGGCTCGGAGCTCTCAAGCTATCTCCCGAGGTGCATGATTCCACCTATTCCCGGGAAGCGCCAGTTCTTCTGGCCATTGTTGTGGCAGGGTATTCGGCCAGATTGAGGCGATAGCCTTTGGCTATCACAATCATGGACGGCGGAGGGCGGAGCTTTGATGGGCGACGGCTAAGGCGTGACGGCGAGGGCTGGAGGCAGCGATGGCTTGGGAGTGACGGCGGGGACGACGGGCAAGCTCGGCGTAGACGGTGGCTAGGAACGTCGGCGACGGGAGTAGGGGACGTTGACGGAAGCGGTGGCGGTGTCACTGGAGGAGTGTCGGGAGGGCGATGGCGAAGGACGAAACGGAAAAATGGAAAAAAACGAAGGGTCATTTTTTTTTTTTACCGGAAAACGTTGGATTGCAGACGGAGAGTGAGGGCGTAGTTGGAAGCAGCTAGGAAAGGTTTAGAATTTCTAGGAAGAGGAAGGAGAGGCCAGGGACTAGAGCTACAGTTTTGTCTTTTTAAGTTAGAAGCTAAAATCTTGATAATTTCATGTGTTTCTTTCCAGATTTGGACCCCTATTTATAGTAGTGGGAGCATTGGATTCCCTTAATTAAAAAAAAATTGAAATTTAATTAAAAACAGATTTTAAAACATAATTTGGTCAAAATTGCAGTTTTAGTCTTTTACCTCTCACTGATTACTGGTATGGTCCCAGTTGTTTTAAAAAATTACAAATTGGGCCAAATTTGTCTATTTTGTCAATTTAGCCCAAAACCTTGCGAATAATTACCAGATTTCCCCAGAATTTTAAGATTTTGTCATATTTTTCCCAAACTTCTCAATTTTTACATATTAACCCCAAACTTCTCAAATTTGTCATTTTTTTATCCCCCCTTTTTATTATTTTTTTAATTTTTATATTTTTATTTATTATTATTATTTTTTTTAACTAACCCTATGAAACGAAATGCCCCCCCTAAACTAAATTTTTTTAAAATTTTTTCTTTAAAAAAAGAGTAATAACCGAACGAAAATTGGGTATCAACAGTGGGCATTAAAATGGGTGAAGGAAGATGAGGACTAAAGTCCTAAAGGTTAAGGGCTTTACATGGTCCTTAGTGGTTTAGGAGAATTATGTAAAGGTTGTGGGGCCTCTCTTCACACTTTACGCTACAAAATTAGCATTCAATCAAAACTCGCTTCATTCCCTAAAACATCCATAAGGTGCTTTGGGTGAAAGAGCCTCTTAGGTCTCATAGCCCTTGGGTAAAAGGATATAGCCTCCATAAAATCCTCCTAATTGATTTTCTTTGAAAATTAAACACCATGTTGGCTTTCCTCCAAAATCAACCATGTAAAATCTTCCATTGACCAAGGTTAACCCCAGTTTGATCTTGTTGGCTTAAGTTTGACCATGTAAAAGGACCAAAATCTCCTTTTTAGCTTACTTGCAAAAAAACTTTCAAACATGGTCAAATCAACTTCAAACTTTACCAAATAGTTTTAATCACTATTTCTCAAATTCTCAAATAGATTTTGACCATGTTGGATCTAGAAATTAACATTTTTCCCTTTATTGCTTCTTTTGTAAGAAAAGGCTAATCATTGGTCAAACTAAGCTCAAATTTCATCGAGATATTCATTCCACCCCTAGAAACCCAATTACATTTTTTTTTTGACAATGTTTGACCAATTACTTACTTAATTCCCATTTTACCCCTTGCTGCCCTTAAAGTGAAACAACTTAAATTTCTAGTCTTATGAACTCTAGGGATTACCAAGACTTGTTTGTTGGATTAATCTAACTTGCTAGTAAAATTAAATAAATAATCAAGTAATTAAATGAAATTAATTACCTGATTATTAAAGGGTTCTCATGGGAGGGCCCAAAAAGTTACTAACCTTTTTAAAGGGCCCACCAATAAGTGATGGTTAAACGTAATTCTAAACTGAATCACCACCTAATGATTTGAATGGTATCCTCAAGAAGGACATTCGAGCAAAGGCAATGTTAGGATGATAACCTATGTATACCACCATAAATACTAATAAATGTGACTTGTTCAAACTCAAGCTAGGTTGCACATGTGTTGGCATATCTATGACTAGAACCCTTGTGGCCAAAGAGTCACCTTGCATATGCTTTGAGATGGAGAATCCTCAGGTGCTGCAAGGGAACATGAATGGATAACCCACCACAAATCCCCAAAACAACCTCCTTTGACCCTAACTCACTGGATACATGTCAACACAATTCCTCAAAACCTAACACACCAAACCTATCCAAGGTGCCAAGAAGCCCACCTTAGTTTCATACAGGTAGTTAAGGAAAGGCAGCTACACATCCCATCTGCATTAGCTTTATCAGCATGAGTAATGGGATGGGGAACACATGGTAAGCCAACCAATGCTAATGATCTACTTCATATGGCCATTGTATAGTCAAAATCCTACCATCTGAAAGGTATGATCACTTAATCCCTAAGATTAGCATACAAATCCACTGGAAAACTAACTTGAGCATTAGAAACTCCCCCCCTCCCAGTGAAACACCCCGAGGTCCTCACTCCTCTACTCTCTTTTCTGTACTTTTGTAGGTCTATATCCACCATTTCTTATGAACCCCACCTAAAGGCACCGCTCCAATGGATACTTCTAAGTTGGTCCACCACCACCTAACTTTCCCTCCATTGGCACCCATAGCACCTCCTAGTTTTTACAGGAGTGTTTATTAGCTGCCTTTAGGGACCAAGCTATCCCCTCATAGCTAAAAATGATGGGGACCTAGTCTTCCCTTAGCAGGCATCTTATTCTCATTATCCTTCTTAGGATTTTACATCATATGCTTTCATATTGTAAAGATCCCACTTCCCTTCAAATTAACCCCACCTATTGACTATTGAAATGAACCTTTTAATACCATAATGGCCCTGAGTAAGCCCAACCGGCCTAATAGGCCCCCATGTCGACTTGGACATTCTTTCAAACTATTGGGATTCAAAAATCTTTTTAGTCTAGCTAGTTATTATGATCCCTTGGATTAATTCAAATACTTTTAAAATGGAGCTCTAGATATGATCAAACTCTTTTTGGAGGTATTTTGTAATGGACAAGTAGATCTAATTCCATGATTATTGATTCTCCTGCAATCATGCAGTAGGGCTTATCTTCTATGGGAAAGTCATCACATCACCTGAAAATGGTCAAGTGACATATCTCAATCCCTTTTCACACTACTGAAACTCTCAATAGAAATTCGCCTAACTTGAGCATAGAGTACCCTCCCCAGCAACTCACATATCGGGGCCTTTAACATTATTTTCTCTATAGGTTTTTCATTATTTCAGGTTATCATTCGATGATTATTTAGTAGTTTGGCTATCAATAAGGTCATTTGCCTTTAATTTTAGGCAATATATTATAACTTATTCTTTAACTTTAGGTATAAAACATAAAACAATATATTTTATGTTATTTTTCTATTACCATGTCTTTAGGTCTAACAAAAATGAACTAAAGTTTGAAAACTTAATAAATTAAAATGTAATTTGAATGTTTTGAATCGATTCTAACATCCAATTTGCTTGGTTGGAATCATCTCCGTATAAACCAAAATTGACCAAATTATTTTATTGAGATTAGTCCAAACTAAACCAGATGAATGATTTAATTGTTTTTATATGTTTTATAGACCAATAACTAGGATAGCAGTTAACAAATATGGAATCATAGACCCATCACTCGCTCACTCAAAGACATATTGATGAAAGCTTATCTAACCTAGGACCTATCATAAATGGAGCACAAATTAGTTTTTATCATGTCACTAACCTTAGGTTATTTCATAATTCTAGGACCTTAATTCTAGCATCGCAATCCAACTCGAAGCACTTCTGGATGAACTTAGGTCATTGGAACCTAAATATATAGTGTTGTTCTAATCATGGGAGCAAATATCTTCTTTTCCTTTAAGATTTATACTAAACATACTTTAAGATTTGTACTAAACATACTCTTCCACCCTTGGGTTGAAACGTTACCTCATTCATTTTGTATATTGTCTAACTTTGACAATAAATTTTAAAAAAATGATTTAAGCTATCAATATTACAAAAATCTAGTGCTTTTGCTATGGAAGTTATAGTAACTTAATTGTAACAAAGGGAAATTTTGTTAGGAAAATATCGTTGTAAAAAATCATGCCAAAAATCCTCGTTACAAATTGGAACCATTTTAATATCGAGGTAGAATGGTGACGATTGTAATCATCACAACAGCAGCGATGATTATGGGATGATTTTCATGAAGTGAACATTTTGCCTCGACTTTAGAGTGACGATCCATATCATTGCCATGTATGATCCACATCATCACCTCATGCGACAATCTAAATCCTCACATTAGCAAAGCATTTGCTTGATTAAGAGATGATTCATAATTTTTTTTGTTTTTCTTTAAATTACTAATTTTAAAGTATTTAATTAATTAAATTAATATATTTTATTAATTGCTACTAGTAAATTATTGTAGTTTAAAAAAATATTATTAATATAAATATTAATAATTTATGTGAATATATCTTATAAATACAAAAATATGGGAAAAAAAACCTAAACCCAAATTGCACCTTCACTATTGTGGTGGTGGCAAAATGACTGTTCCGTGCACTCCTATCTACTCCTGAATGTCAAACTAGATCCAGGTCAATAGGTTGTTGACCTGATAGACCTAATAGTGCAAAGTTTGGTTCTTTGTCCTTAGTTGAATAGGCATGGGCATGTGCATGCAAAAAATATGTTATTTAGTTTTGTAATTTTGTAACTCATAAAAAAAAGTACCAATAAATAGGTTGTATTGAAATTACATGTTGGGATCTGCAAGGCAAGGTGAAAGACCCAGGATGTGATCCTTCTTTAATGGCCCATGGACCTTGTGCCAACATTCCGTGTCGTACCAAGGACAATTCGCTAGTTTGGGGTACTTTTGGCTGACCTGCTCTACGTATGCATCTTGCAATCAAAATAAAAGAAAATTAAGGTTACAAAAATAAGGTTTTTCTTAGAAAGCATGACAGACTGGACCGAGAATAGAGAAACTTACCCTTGAGATAACGCATGACTAGATCTTTAAGCTGACTAGGCTTCTTCCAGGTATGTGTCCTTGACCACCAATCCTTGAATCAGGGTTCCTTTCTTTCATGTTTTTATGTCTATAACAAGGTGTTAAGAATTAACAAATCAAATATTATTATAAAAGTAATGTGAAATAAATACAAAAGCGTGATGTAGGACTTACCATATAGGCCCAGTGCATCTTACAGGGAATAGATACTATCATCTACTTGTGGACTTCCCCCAACTCATCCACTACTTTCATACCTTCTTCCTGGCTTCAAACAATTTCTGCCACTACTCCTTCCATGAGAAGTTGCATATCTTCCACCATCAAGGTTGCATCCACCCTCCATCGGTACACTCGGTTCTGAATAGAATTCAAGCAGTAGTAAAAAATGAGGCAGCAAATACTGCAAAGCCCTAGGGTACCCACTGAAAAAACTCCTAAAATTTTGTCAATTTAATTAAACATAAATCACCTAATGTGAATATAAAAAAATAATTAATAAACTTACATTTAATCAAATGAAGTACTCCACGCATATCTCAGGTAAGATCTTTGTCTATAAGAGGCAAAGCCCGCTCCATAACTAACTTGGGTCAAGTGTCCCCCTACCTATCCAAAAGTACTTGCATCCTCACGTCATCCTAGTTTGTAGATTTATAGGATAACTTTAATTAGTTTTTCATAAATTAGGCCCTCAAACTTTAATTACTTATATTTTTATCCATAATTTTGGTACTTTTACCAGTTAAGTCCTCAATCTTTAACTACTTACATTTTATCCATAATTTTGGTACTTTTTTCAATTAAGTCCTCAAACTTTAATGCTTACATTTTTATCCATTATTTTGGTACTTTGGTACTTTTATTACTTACACTTTTATCCATAATTTTGGTACTTTGGCCAATCAAGTTCATAATCGTTAATTGCTTACACTTTTATCCATAAATTTGGTACTTTGGTCAATTAAGTCCTTAATCTTAAATTAATTACATTTTTATACATAATTTTTGTAGTTTTTTCAGTCAAATCCTCAATCTTTAGTTACTTACATTTTTTTCCATAATTTTGGTACTTTGGTCAATTAAGTCCTCAAACTTTAATTACTTACATTTTTATTCATAATTTTGGTATTTTTATCAATTAAGTCCTCAATCATTAATTACTTATATTTTTTTTCCAGAGAAAAATATTTATTGACTTAGTAAATTCATCCTGATCCAAATACATTATTTTACATCGATACACTGCATCAACAATCTGAAAAATGTAAACAAAAGGCTAATATCTCTCTATGCCTTGTTTTGGTAATAAATTTGCTTTTCTCTTGACAAATCTGAAGCAACAAAACTAAAATTTAGACTTCAAATCTTCAATTCGATGCAATATCTCCACCAATCTCCAACGTATCACACCCTATTAATTGAGTCCATTAATTGTCATTAGAGAATCACCCTCAATTATTAACCCATGCTTTACTATTATTTTTCCTTCTTGCATAATCTTTAACGCCTCTTTGATTGCGAGTAATTTGGTCCCCAACACACTTGAAGCATGAATAGATGTGGAAAATATGCATAACAATCTATTGTTTAAATCTCATAGTAATCCACCAACAGTAGCTTCTTGATTGCTTCCTCGAAAAAAAGCATCAACACTGAATTTCGCACTTCCATTTTTCAAGGCCTTGCATGCTTCCATCGCCTTTGCCTATTCATTCTTCTTTACCACATCAACACTTTCAAGAGCAGTGAGAACATCCAATAGTGACCACTACAGCCTAGCCATTTTGCCTTTATCTATTGTCCTACTCGTAGTTTTACCATGTCACATGCTAACGAAACCTCCATGTTCTTCCTCCTAAATATTATGTCATTTCTCACTTGCCAAATAGCCCAAGCCACTACACAAGAAAATAGCATCCGTACTTCCTTTGACCTTGCCAATATAGATAGTTCCTTCCATTGTTTATAGAACATCATAATGTTTGCTGGACATATCCACTGTATCTGACACAACCCCACATGGCCATGCCCAGGAAACCTATGAGAACAAGTCTCATGCTGGTTTCGATTGGCTAATTAATTATGTGCACCATTGTTAAATCTTCATGCCTCTAGTTATTTAGCCTAAAAATGCAATCAAGCATGCAAGAGTTGTTTTGACTTGGCAAGTAGAAAACCATAAAGCATTTATATAGCCTAGGCATTTTCCATAAAATTGATGTTTAAAGAGTCAAAGCATTCAAAACCATCATCGTGTAATCGTAATCCTATACATAATTAACCGTGTGTGGGCATCCAAACCAAAGAAGACAATGCCCTGCACCTAAAGGTAACCCTAGGGTCCACAACTCTATTTATACATATTGAAGGCCACAACCATCCTCATGTATATACGAGACTAGTGCTACTGAGATCCAATCAACTAGCTTCCACCTTAGATGAGAAATCCTGGTGGCATTCCTCAATAATCCTCCACTTGCTCATTAGCCTATGTGGCCAAAAAAACTATAGTTAGCACTGTAATGACTTAACTATAAAGTGGCCAAATAACTAGAATCTCAAGGATTCTCAAAGCAATGTACCTATAACAGAAACTACCATGACAATCCTTAATGACTCTCAGGTCTATAAACCACAGTATCTATACAACATGAAGCTAAGGGAGTGAAAATCTTATGATTCTTAGTAAAGGGTCTTTAACTTGCAAGGGAAACACTAAGGACAACACACACACACACACACACACACACATATATATATAGTGTGTGTATGTGTGTGTGTGTGTACACTATGAGCGCTTACAACATGAGGCTAAACTTATGCACATAGGATTTCAGTCCCTTGGCACTTGTCCTCTACTTAGTCCTTAACTACAAGGTAGAGCCTTATCTACTAGAAAGCATTGCTTACTAGCCTAACTAGTGAAGTTCATCACTAGTTGAACCTCCCTTATTTTGTACAAGTGAACATGGTAGATACACCTCGCTTGAGTTCTAAGGAACTTACTAGGTGTACAAAGCCTCCACATAGTGCCTCAAGTTATTAAGCTTGCCTAGGTAACTTGTGTACTAAGCTTCCACCTTAAAACCTACCAAGAGTGCACTAGGTTTTCACTTGCACCTTAAGTAAACTTGCCTAGGCTACATGTGTACTAAACCTTCACTCATGGTGCTTACATATCCACCATTACTTGGTTCACTGCTAAATTAATGTTTAACTAACCATGAAGATGATTAACAAGCTTAACTAGGCTCCCACGAAGTCCTCCAAGGCCATAGGAACACCCATGCAATCAATCTAGCTCTTCAGGCCATGATGCGTATGCACTGGCCACATGGTGCGTTCGCATCTCAGTCAGCTTCACAATTATGGATTCCATGCGAACGCACCATGGGCTACTACGTTTACATCACCTAGGGAAAGCTCTACATCATTCTTCATGTTGCCTTTACTCAATGGTGCTTTCCTTGGCTTAATTTAATTAATAACTTACCAAATCAACCTCTATGGCCAACATAGAGGTTCCATACATCAATTTAGCAAGTAAAACAACTAATCCCTTACCTTAATTTCAAGCCACAAGCAAAGATTAAGCATTCCAACACCAATGAACAAGGTTTCACTTGGTTTGCCAAGGTTCTAAAAAATCAAAGGTTCATGGACCCGAAACAACATCAAATAAGCAAAACCCAAGCCATAAAACATCAAACAAACAAGAAGCCAACAAGAAATTGAAGGTACCTCACATACAAACCATGCTCCAAGTAAGAAAATGTGATTCCAAGCTTCAAAAGCACAAAATTACCTTGAAACAAGCCAGCCAAAACCATATACACCCATGGAACCTTTAATTTTCACCAAGAACTTTTGAATTTGTGCAAGAATTGAGGGAGAAATCAAGCAGGAAAAGTTGAGCTCGAGTTTGAAAAAGAAAAGAGTGAATAGTGGTAGCCAAAGCTCATCTTTACCAAGTTTATAAGCCTCGAACACATGAAGCCCTCAAACTTTCTTTAAGTTGTCAAAGAGAACCCCTTCCCAAAATAGTAACCTTAGGTCAAATTTTGGTCAAATCTTTAACATTTAGTGAAATTCTTGGCTGCTAAGCAAGGGTTGGGTTTTAAAACATGTGTTTTTACTCCCAGGACTTGACCTGACACCTCGAGATACAAAATTACAATTTTACCCCCAGATGCATTTTGATTCCATAATCTCCTCAGAACCTAGTAAACCTTAACTAACTTGCTTGACCTTGCTAAATGAGCTTAAAATGAGTTATTAAACTAGGGATTCACCAATTTATATCCCTTAAACCAGCTTCCCACTAGGGGGCTATTCTTCCACTCCTTTAGTATCAAGGACCACAATTTCCAAGCAAAGTTAGAGTGCAAAAACAAATGCTCAATGGTTTCCAGATGCTCTGTACAAAGAGGACACATTGCATCCTAAAAAACCAGCATATTTAATTTCAAATGTAAATTTTGAGTAGGTAATCTTCCATGCAACATTTGCCACAAAAATATTGTAATATTTTTAGGAAAACATAACTTCCATGTTGAAACTACTATTTCATCAATTATAGATGCATTCGCATTTGCTTTACAAAAGGAACTCATTGAAAACTTCCTTAAATTTTCAAATGTCCAAATGAGTTTATCCTTATAATTAGCACACAAAACCTTTCTTTCAATTGTTAACATAAACTCGATCTAAATATCAATCTCCTAATGAAAAATAGGTGTCCTCAATTCTACATCATATATCCAAATCCATTGTCCCAATATCCAAAATCATTAACACTTCCTTCTTTGTTTATGGCAAGCACAAAAAATTCTTGGAAATTTATTTTTAAGAATTACCCCCTCAATCCAATGGTCTATCCAAAAAAATGTCTTGCTTTCATCACCAATTCATGAAATTTGAGCTCTACTCAATATACTATTACATCTACTTTCGGGCCTTACATTACCTATAATCCATCTCTAGATGAATGAGACATTCTTTGCATTCATAACAATAGGCCACAAGTCTTTATTGCCACCACAATATTTTGATTGGATTATCTTCTTCCATGGTGAGTTAGCTTCATTCCCCTATCGCCAAACCCACCTGGATAATAATGCTTCATTTTTCTTGTGTAAGTCGGCAATTCTACAACTAACATCATTTTTTCACTTCATAATTGTCTTCTAGTAGACTGGCATAAGTTTCTTGACCCCTACCATAATTTCCCAAAAAGACATTCTTTAAAGGCTCTCCAAGAACTTCCCCTAGTTAAGAGCCAAGATAAGCAAATCCCAAGTTATTTTTCCTCAAATAAATTTTATTAAGTAAGGAAAGCAAGCTAAGTAATGTTAAGTTCTAATGTATAATTGGCACCTAAGAGGTAAAAAGGGCAAAATGGTAATTTTGTCCCTAGTTAGTGGCATGACCATAATTTTAGTGGAAATATGTTCAACCAAGTGTTTTCAGATAAATAAGTTAAGACCAAAAGTGTTTCTAGTCATTTGAACTAAAAGTGGAAGCTAAAGGTTAAAAATGCACAAGTGAGAAATTAGGTTATTATGCCTTATAATGGCTTAAGTGACTTATGGCCAAAGTGCATGGGTAAGAAAAACCTATCCATGGGACCAAGGAAAGATGGAGTAGGAAGATTTTAAGTAGCCTAAGTGAACTAAAACTCAGTTTAAGGGCCAAAGTGCCAAATAGAGGAGAAATGGACTAACTAGAGTAGTTGAGATATTTTTAGGAAAAAGGATGACATTATTCATCATCTCCTTCATTTGGAAAATTCGTGGCTCCCTCTCCTATACATCTCTCCATCTCTAAACCTCTCAATCTACCCAAAATTTAATGAAAATTGAAGGTCCCAAAGCCATCCCAACAAGGCCTAAGCTAATTTTTGGTGCATTTGGTGCATTTAAAGTTGTTCTTCCAAGTTTTTGGTTCAAACCCTGAGGTAAACTTCTATGATCCTTTTAAGTTAGTTCTAAGTTAATTAAATGGTTACAAATGGTCTTAATTTCATGCCCTTAGTGTCCAATTTAGTTGAATTCAAGCTTGAACTCAAAAGGACTCTGTTGAGCTCATGTGTGCTTGTTGCTTGCTTCTTGTTTTGAGGATAATTTTAGTTAAGGGATTCAAGTTAATTTAGCTCAAATAATGGATAAAAATGTAATATTACATGTTGGAATGAATTAGAAACAATACCTGCGTGAATTGGGTTTAGGGATTTAAAGATTGAGCAAGTTTTGTGCAAGATAACACATGGTCGTGAAATGCTGGAAAGGCATTGGTGACGCATCGCCAATGGTGCTCAAGGCATCAAAGAATTTGTTGCCTTTAGTAATGCATAGACAACGGCATCGCCAAGGCCTAAGCCCCTCACGCCTTAATCTCTCAATTATCATCCTTAGGCCATTCTAAAAGATGTTTCATAGCTTTGGTTGGGTCTAAAACTCATTCCTAAGTCAAGAATTATACATTATTTAGGTGGTAGCTAAGTGGCATGGTTAAGGTAGGCTAAGGAATGGTGGCTAAGGGGATTAAAGTGCTCAAGTTGTTAAGGGAGCACTAAAGGGATTAAGGCAGGTTTTAGATTTTTTGTTGGCCCAAATGAAATGTCTTAGACCTTCAAGCAATGAAAAGGAAACCTAAAAGGATCCCAACCGAACCTAAGAGGTTTGGCAAGTAAGCCACTAAGGAGTCTTAAGCTAAGCTCTAAGAGCTTGGCAAGTCAGACAATATGATGTAGCTACCCTACACAATAAGTTAAAGGGAAGAGATTGGTACAAGGGGAGTAAGTAATGACTTACTCTAAGTAGCCTATCAAAGGCATGCAAGGGTAGAGTAAATGATGACTTACTCTAAGGTGCTCGTAAGAGGACTTTATGGTGTTGGTTAAATGCTAGCACAGGATACGTGGGCAAGGATCCAAGTACCCCAACTGTAAGAGCTCACGGCAAGTTTAGCACCTACGGATGTAAGGAAGTCCTAATTGCATTTACATGTGCATATTTCATTCATCCATCCATCCATCGATTATATGCATTATTTTTTATTCTTATTCTTATTTCTAGTTGTGTTATTGGTTGCTCCATTGTTCTGCATGATGTGTGTGTGTGTGCATTTATTTTCCCCTACAAGTGATGAATCCCTTATTGAGTACTTTAGAGTACTCACCCCTTAAGTGTTATGCATATATTAAGCGGGCTAGTCAGTCTTAACAGTTGGTGAGGGCCAATTGTTAAGGCTAAGTTTTATTGGTTTGGAGGTACTATTTGAGTAGTAAATCTTATGTTTCTAAATTACTTGTAACATAAGTTAGTATTGACCAGAGTGTTTACCTTACAGTTTGAGACTAAGTGAGTACAAGAGAAATGTGGCTCATCACTTGAAGCAAGCTTGCTTGGGTGAAGAGCTAAGGATGGATCTTAATAGATATATGTTACTTTTTTATATGTATGGTATTTTCATACAAATAGATTGCCTCTACTAGTATCCATTGGTGTGTATAACACTAGGGTTACATTTGGGTGCATATAAGATTAAGATTTATGCATATAGTTGTTACTTGATGTTAAAGCAACTAAAGTTTTATGTCTCGGCTCATTTTGAATTGTGTTTTTGTTAACTGCTGCGGCACTACTTTCAACGTTGGTTTTATTTAATTGTTATGGCATAGCGAAGATGACACATGCATATTTTCTATGCAGGGCAGGCTAAATAACTAGTTGCATGTAACGATTTAAGATACTTCATGAGTAATAACTAGTAAATTCTAACCTAAGTGGGATCATAGTTCCCTAAGAGCCTACCAATGCTAGTAAATTCAGGGCCCTGGGATCCTGTTCCGCTATAAATTCCTTTGGATTTTTTGCAACTTCTTTAAGACTCCTGTAGATACAAAGAAAATTGAAAAAAAAATATAGTGGTAAGTTGTTAAGTACTGATTTAATAAGAGTAACCCTCCCCACTCTCAAAATGAATTTTGTTTTCCACTTGCTCAACCTAGACCTAAAACTCTCCACCATTGTTCCCACATTTTTTTTAGAACAAGGATTGTCACCAATTAGAAAACCTAGATAAAGAAAAGGAAGTTTTCAATAAGAGTAGACAATCTCCTTGCCCCAATACTTTAGAACCTCCTCTTCAACGTTCATCCCATGTAATTTTGCTTTTAGCATACTGATCTTCAATCCCGACAACAGCTAGAAACATCTCATATTTAACTTCAAATTTTTTAACTCTTCCAAACTTCAATTGCAAAACAATAATGTATCATCTGCAAATTTTAAATAAGAGCATTGATAAGATTCTTTCAATCCAACATCAACCTCCAAGAACAATCCTAGCTCTTTGGCTTTGCATAGTAGGACATTTAGACCTTCACTAACAATATTAAATAGAAAGGGTGACATTGGATCCCCTTATCGGTGACCCATTTACTAGCACTTACACCTTTTTTGAGCTTACACAATCAAGCATCCAAGATCTCCATCTTTAACCAAACCCCATCTCAGAAATGATGTTATCCAGAAAGGTCCACTTAATTGAACCATAAGCTTTTTGAAATCAATTTTTAGGATCAAACCTTTTTTATTTATACCTTTAGGCCATGGATAGTCTTGTTTGCAATGATGATACCATCAAGAATTTGTTTTCTTTTTGAGAATGCAAACTAGGAGTCACCCATTACCTCCTCCATCATATTTATCAATCTTGCAACTGCCACTTTAAAGAAAATTTTATACATGCTACCCACGAAGGAGATAGGTCTAAAATCCTGTAGTGATTCAAAGCAAACATTTTTAGGAATTAAAGCAATGAAAGATGGCAATGAAAGATGCATTGGCCGTCATAGGAATTCTTCCAGTGGAAAGAAATGACTCCATTCAAGCCAGCAAATCATCCTTAGCACTGCCCAATTTTCAGGCACCAAGTTCCCGGTGCTCTATTGCCATCGCAGCTCTAGATAGCGTCATTTATTTTCCTCTAATGTGAACAGAGTCTCAATACTTCTCATGTTCTCCCCACTTAGCTTTTTGAATTTATCACCCTTTAGTGGCTGAATTACTTATATTTTTATTCATAATTTTGTCTTTTTTTGTCAATTAAGTCCTTAATCTTTAATTATTTACAATTTTATCCATAATTTTGTTACTTTTGTGAATAAAGTCATTAGACTTTAGCCACTTAGTTTTTATCCATAATTTTGGTTTTTTTTTCAATCAAGTCTTCAAATATTAATTACTTATATTTTTATCCATAATTTTTTTTAGTTTTATCAATTAAGTCCTCAAACTTTAATTACTTACAATTTTTCCCATACTTTTGGTACTTTTGTCAATGAAGTCCTCAATCTTTATTTACTTACATTTTTATCCATAAGTTTGGTACTTTTTCCACCCCCATCATATAATATGAGAAGTATGAGTGAAACGATAAATTTAATTAGTTTTTTAATAAATTAGGTCATCAATCTTTAATTACATACATTTTTATCCATAATTTTGGTACTGTTGTCAATTAAGTTTGAGATTAAGGACTTAATGTCAGACTTAAATGGCCAAAGTACCAAAATTATGGATAAAAATGTAAGTAATTAAGTTTAAGGACTTAATCTCTTGCCTCAAATCCTCAATCTTTATTTACTTTCATTTTTATCCATATTTTGGTACTTTTATCAATTAAGTCTTGAATCTTTAATTACCTACATTTTTATCCAAAATTTTGGAAATTATATAAATTAAGTCCTTAAACTTTAGTTACTTGCACTTTTATCCAAAAAATTTGTACTTTGATCATTTAAACATCTAAACTTCATGCATTCCAAGTAAAACACTATATCACACACAATCAACACACAAAACACTTTGGTAATTTTCACTAACATATAATCAACATACTTTGATAATTTTTACTAATTAAGTCTTCACATTATACTAACATACACAACCACCCATAGTCACTAAATCACATGCAATCAAAATACTATGGTCAATTTCATGAACAATCAACAAACAACATCTTTAATATTGGCCAATTTTACCTCTGCAAGCACAACAATCACAATTTTAAGAAAGAGAATGTGCAGTTACCTCTAGGAGATGAAGGAGAATGAGATGGAGAGGAGGTGAACGAGCCAAATTAAGTTGATGGCAGAAATGAGCAGCCTCGACATTAATGGAGGAGAGGATCAATAGAGATGAAGCGATGAGCCAGAAGAGGATGGTAGATAGGAAAAGAGACAAGGAGACCAGATGAAAAGGTGAGGTGGAGAAAGGGAGACGAGATGAGAAAGGGTTTAAGGAATTGATAGTAAGAAAAAGAAAGGGCAAACAGTTGGGTAATCTTGAGGGCTGCGATGATCATAATCGTTGCAATAAGTTCAATGATTTTGCCTCAATTTAATGTAAGAATAATTACAAAATCATGGGATGATTAAAATCATAACAAATAGGTTGTAATGTTTTTAACACATAGTGCTCATTAATCAGTCACTTTTGCCTCGAATGATGGAACGATTATAATCATCACATAATTTCCCCCCAAAATTTTTCTTATGCTACTCAAATACCTCCTTTGACTATTCCTATGATTTTGCCTCAATTGTTGTCTTTTTCCTATGATATTCCTATGATACGCAACTACTACACTATATAATCACTAAACTGTAAAAAATAGATGACTTTTTGTTAAATTGCAAATTATTGTAAAGTTTTGGGTCCGTTAGAGTCGTTATTATTGTCGTACTAAAAATGAATTTTTGAAAATTTTGGTTCTTAAATTGCATGAATATAAACAATTTAGGGCCCAGTGTTGTAACTTTAACAAATATTTACCAAGATTATTAAACTTACTAAATATGAAAACCTCAAAAGATATTATACTTTCTCAATATGAAAACACCTAAAAAAGAAACATACTAAATATGTTTTAGTGTTTGTGGTTGTTGGATTAAGGGTTAGGGTAATTAGGTAAGAATTAGGACTAAGGTTTAGGGTTTAGGGTTAGGGCTGAGGGATTTAGGGTTTGGGGTTTGGATTGAAGGATTTACGTTTTAGTGTTTAGTGGTAGGGTTAGGGTTAAGGTTTAGGGTTTGAGTTGAGGGCTTTTTGGGTTTAGTGTTTAGGGATTAGTGTTTAGTGCTTCATTTTTAGGGTTTAGGGGTTAGAATTTAGGGACTAGGGTTTAGGGTTAGGGGTTTAGAGTTTATAGTTAGAGTTTATGGGTTTATGATTTAGTGTTTAGGGTGTAGTGTTTGTTGACACCCAATTTTGTCTGGGCACTGGCTTTTGTTTAAGTTTTAGGTTAAAAAAATTAGTTTAGGGGCATTTCCATTTTTAGGGGCAATTTGGTCAATTGTTATCTTGTTTAGGTCATTTTTGTCATTTTAAAGTCAGTTGGTCTTGTCATATTTAGGTTACATTTTTTAGTTTTGATACTAATTCAGAGTCCTAAAGGTTTTGCTAGGCTAATTTAGGCAAAGGGAAAAGCTTGGGTGGAAGCCAAGGTTTCTTAGAAAGTTCTAGGTAAAATTGAAAAGTTTGAGGTAAATATGGTAAAATTATGAAATTTTGGGAAAGTCTACGCAAATTTGTGAAGTTTTGGGCCAATTTGTGAATGAAAAATTTGATAAATCCAGTAAGTACTGGGTCAAATTGAAATTTGAACAGAATTTAGAGCTAAACCAGCAGCTTAAGAGTTTTGTTGTACCTAACCTAGTGTTTCTACCATATTATATCCTAATTGACTTAAACCTTTTCAAATCTAATTTGGATGAAGTTTAAACCCTCAAAACCTTGTTAATCATGTTTTAAACCTCCTCTAGTATAAATATAAGTCACACTTGGAAGAAAATGGGGGAGAAAAATTCAAAACTCTACGCTTCTTCGGAAAAAAGGAAATCTCCAGCCTCTAGCCTCTAGCCCCTAACTTTTCTTAGAACCACTGCCACCCCTAGTCTCCCTCTGTGCCCGATGCTTCACCTTCCCTCTCCCCTTCAGACGCTCCACCTCCTCAACCATACGCCGCCAACTCCACCGTCAGTGCCGCCGCTCGCCGACCCTAGCCGCACACTGTTGCCGCCACCCAAGCTGCCGCCGATGGTTCTTCAATCGGCAAAGGATCGTACTCCCACCGGCACTTCGAATCATGCCCTCCTTGCCTCCGGTCATCCTTGACGTCCCCAGCTGCCGCCCCACTCTCTGTAAACCCTTCCTAGTGGCTACTACGTCACTGCTGAGTGGATCCACGCCACCACTGCCCACTGAATCGAAGGATAAGGGCCAGATCCGGATCGCGACCCGAGACCCAACCCATCTCTGCTGTTGACCCAATCAACCATCTAGTTTTGGTATAATTCTCACTAAGTCCACTGGTCTTTTTATTTTGTTCTCCTAGATCACTAACATTTTTTTCTTTTATTTTTTCTTTCTTTTTGCAGATTAGTCATTAACATCAAATTTTAATTGTTTCTTTTTATTTGTTCTTTTTGTTTACTAGTTCACTTGGACATGCATTGAATTTAGCCATTGAATTTGTATCAGGGTACAATGTAGTACATAAATTTGGTTTTTTATTTTATATATTTTTTTAATATCTTTATTTATCTTTATTTTCTTTTAATCTTGGACTAGTGTGATTTTTGTTATTTAAATCTCATAATGCACCTTAAAAAAGTAATAATACATAAAAATAATTAGTTGTCAATCACTCAGATATTTTTACTTTCCTCACCATCTAGAAATTACAAAGAAATTAAATGAAGTTAAATTTTTTTTAAATACATAACAAATTTTGAGAATCTATCCTTGGTGATTTGATAAAATCCCAACATAGATTATTGGTTCAAATCCAGCTGGTCTAATAAGACTCACGGCCTAGAACAAGATAGTCCTTTTAAAGTTTTGTCGATTTCGTAAAGTCCCAAGATTTCAAGGACATCTAAGATTCCATATTTGATTGGTCTAATAAGATCCACAGATTGAAATTAAATTAAAAATTAAATATAACTAAATAAGATTTATTAAAACCATTTAATCAATTATTTGGTAAAGAAATAAAGATTTAGCATAAGATAAAAACCAAATCCCATAGTACCAATTTTCAGGCACTTTAATAAGGTTATTTTAGTATAACCGACTCACGATTTTAGAATCTCTCGCAGACCATAACAGGTGTTATGGCCCTATTAGTGGGAAGCATGCCCGAGGAAGGTAACATACTCTAAATTAAGCTTGGAACCTTAATTCAAGTTTACATAGGAAGAATAGGAAAGTTTAGCAAAGTTCAATAGGTTCCAAGAAGGTTAAAGCACTAAATGAGGTTCAAGGGTAAAATGGTAATTTTGTATCCTGAATAGCCGGGCTAGGTCCCGAGTGTTTAAAATGAAGTTTTATAATCTAACTTTTAACTTTAACCCAAACTTGATGAAATAAACAATGATTAATCAAGAATAGTTAAGGTTACAAAAAAATGGGGACTTAAGTGTATCATGTCTAATACTTTGGTGGCTTGAAATTAAATATGGTTTATAAGGTTTATAAGATCGTAAAGTGAAGGGTGGCTGCCATAAACCCGAGTTCATCCTTTCCACCCTTATTTTTCCACCCAATTAAGCTTCAAATCAAAGTTTCTTGGGGAAAAGAGAAGCTATCATAAGTATATAGGCCATTGGGAGCTCATTTGAAGCATAAAACCATGGTTTTGGAGCTTGGAAGCATGTTTTCTCCCATCCCCTATTTTTAGTATGAGGTAACCAATGTGTTCTTGATTGATTTCATGTTTATTGGTTAGTTAGGAGCTTGGGCTTTGGTTAGAAAGTAAGAATTTGATGAGTGGTGCCTACGTTTTGCAGGGAACTTAGGTGGTGCTTTGGTGAGCTTAGTGAATTGAAAGATTGCTTAATTTTTTCTTGTTACTTGGAGTTGAGGTCAGGGAGTTGTGTTTTTGAGTTCAATTAATGATATTGGAATGAGTTTACTTGAAGAATTCGAGTAGTTCTTGCAATAGCATTAGTTAGTGGGCAATGTTGAATTATGGTGGACTATAAGGTGTGTGATGATTGGGATGATGTAATAATGCATCATAGATTGGCTTGTGATAGTTGGTTGTGATCTATACAACATGTTTTACATGTATGTGAAGTTTGGAGGCTAACCAAGCATGTTTGACACGTTTGGTAAGTGTCCAAAGTTCATAGCAGCAAAATCTGTGAAAAATCTACAGTTTCACAGATTGGCAACACGTTGCCAGATTGATACCATTGCCCATGACACGTCACCAATGCTAGAAAATTTACAGAACGTCACCAACTGTGGCGACGCGTTGCCATAGGCATGTCGGTTGAATTTTCCAAGTTTTGCTAGGAAGGTCAAGAAGAGACCTAAGGAGGTTCTTAGGGTACCTTGGGGTCTAAGCATTCTGGGGATACTCCCAGACTTTCAAAAGTCCTTCAAGACCTAGGAGTTTTCTTGAGTTTTATAAAATTTTATGGTTACTTTTACCATAAGCAAGAAAACTAGTTTATAAAGGATCACAACTAGGTATCACTAGCTTGGGTGAAAGGTTTAGAACCCTTGGTAGCCTAGCCGTGCATTTAGCCACAAGGTTGCAAGGTGAAACCTTAGTGCCCCTAGTCTACAAGGTCTTTATGGCCTAGTTTACAATAGTCCCACCATAATGCCCTTGTACAACATAAACGGGAGAGATTCAACTGGTGATTTATCACTAGTTAGGCTGGCAAGCTAAGCTTGCTAAAAGACAAGGCAATGCCTTATAGTTTAAGGACCAGGATGAGGAGAGGTCTCAAGGGACTTAGGTGTATGCATATACTAGACCCTCAAGCTATATGAGCTCATAGAAAGTTATATATGTTATCATATGCGGAGTCTTTAGTAATTTTCTTGCAGGTACAATGAAGACCCTTATTAAGAATTTCTGAATTCTCATTCCCTAGTTATGTTGTGCAGATTCTGAAGTTGTTGGGCCGGGTTACCGATGACGGTTATCGCGGTAGTAGCTTTTGTTGCAGGTATTGTACTTGAGAATCTCTATGATTCTATTCTACATAGGTAACTTGTTGGTTAATTAACACTACTAACTACAGTCTTCCTTTGGCTACAGAGCCTAGCACCACATGGAGAAAGACTTTTGTGACTCACCACTGGGACTTGCATCCAAGGTGGAATTTAGTTCAAGAAGATCTCAATTGAAGCTTGTATATATAGTACTTTTAGTTGTCTCCATTGTCTATGTTTTGAGGAGTCCTAGGCTCTAGGGTTGCTTTTAGGTGAGGGCATTAGTCTACTTTATGTATGAATGCTCCCACATAGTTGTTATGTGTAGTAAACTCACGTAAATGTTGATTTTGTATGCTTTGGCTATTTGAACTTATTTTCTTTGGAAATGTTTTGGCCAAGTTAATGTCTTATGAAAGTTTGTTAATTCAAGTCAAAGCATGAAGAGCATGCATTTTGCATATTCTAGGTTAATCAACTAGTATCATGGGATTTTAATCCACACACATATACAACTAGCCAATTGCAACCACTGTGAAACCAGCTCTCATAGGTTTCCTGGGCAGGGGCCAAGGATTGCCATGTCAGTTTTTTGTATCAAAGCTTAGAGCTCACTTCATAGATATTAAGGCTAAGACTGAGATCTAGTTTTGGAAAGTCCATGTGCTAGGTTGGTTAGTACTGACCAACATCTGGGGAATGTTGTCTGGCTCTGCTTGTAGGTTGAAATGGTTGACACTAGGTCAGGAGCTTCGAGAGGACCTAGAGAACCTGGTGAAGGTTCTAGGGACCCAATTGTGGCAAGGCTGGATGAGATATCTAGGGTGCTTTAAGGGTTAACTCAGACTATGACCCAAGTAGCAAAGGGCATGACTACCATCATGACTGAGTTGTTTCAATATCATAAGGACAGAGAAGTTGTCCAAGAGGAAAATGATCCACACCAGGATTAGTAGAGGCATGCTAAGCAGTAGCAAGTGCCTATGGCTCATGAACAGAGAAATCATGTTCATGAAAAGGGGGAGGAGCTAAAGTTTATGGAGGCTCCAAGGAGGGGAGACACCCTACATCAGATGAGGTTACTAGAAAAGTTTAAGACCCTTGACCCACCAAGTTTTGATGGGATAGCTGATCCCGATCAAGCAGAAGATTGGTTATCCAGGATAAATCGACTTTTCACCTGTGGAGGTTATGAGTTTGAGTAAAGGATAGCCTTAGTACCTTTCTTTTTTAGAGGGAGGGCCAGTTTATGGTGGGATGATGTGATGGAGACACTCAAAGAAAGTAATGGTACTCGACTAGAGCACAAGAAAAAGGTGCTCAAATGGTCAGACTTTGAGAAAAAGTTCCAACAAGAATACATTAATGAAGCTGCACAAGATTAAAGAAGGATCCAATTTGAGAATCTAGTGTAGGGAGAGATGACGGTGCGAGAGTATGAGCAGTGTTACAATTCACTTATTCAATCTACTTTTTATATGGTTGGTAATGATGAGTTGAAGGCCAAGAAATTCTTTCAAGGTCTGAAACCTGTGCTTCAGAGATATATGGTGACAGTGGACATCAAGAGTTATCGCCAAGTGGTTCAGAATGCATTAGCCTTAGAAAGGGAATTTGAGGATTTGAGGGCACCTAGCAAAAAGGTAGAGGTTAGACCAGCCAACCTAGGAAAGAGTGCCGAGAAGAAACCGATGATAGAGAGCTAAGGTCCTTTCAAGAGGAAGAACATGAGTTTATGTCCTAAGTGTAGACAATTTCAGGGCACGAGTCCATATACCTTTGGAACTGATATTTGCAATATCTGTGGTCAGAAAGGATATTGGGTGAGGGAATGCCCACGGGCTTGACCTTTGCCAGGTCTGCCCAAGAACCTACCCCCTGCACCCTTTGCCATAGGAAACCGACCTGGTGTAACCGCAACAGTAGTTGACCCGAGGTTTTTTGCCCGGGCGTGTCAAGTGACTAAAGAGCCAGCAGTTGTTCGAGGTAATTTTACTTTTCAAAATAGTAGTGTTAGAGTGCTTTTTGATACAGGAGCTACCCTTTCAATGATATCATCTGCCTTTGTAGATAACTTTAAATTGCAGCAAGAAATCTCCAATGAGTTAAGACTCATCAGAACTGCATGGAGAAGTTTTATTGTTACCAATGAAGTTGTTACAAGGCATCCTTTGCAGTTAGGTGACCATGATTTCTGTTGTGAGTTGTGGGTGATAGAATTGGGGTCTTACGACCTAGTGTTGGGAATGGACTGGCTAAATAAGCATAAGGCACAAATTGACTGTGCGAATCACTTAGTCAACATTACCAATGCTTAGAGAGCTAGAGTGACTTGCACAAGAGGATTGGCATCTAGTGCTAAGAGTTTACATCTTAGACTTATGGATACCATTCCCATAGTTAGTGAAGAAGAGTATTATTTATTGAATGGGGTGGCCATAGAGGAGGAACTTGAGAAAATTCCTGTAGTTAATCAGTTTCCTGAAGTGTTTCTCGTATAGTTGTTTGGGTTACTACCCAAGAGGGATATTGAGTTTGAAATCCATCTTCAGCCTGGGGTCGAACCTATTTCAATACCACCTTACAGGATGTCAGCTCTTGAGATGGATGAGTTAAAGAAGCAGTTGGGGGAACCACTAAAGAAAGGCTTTATAAAGCCTAGTGTCTCACTGTGGGGAGCCCCGGTGTTGTTTGTGAAGAAGAAGGACAGAACTTTGAGACTATGCATCGACTACAGAAAATTGAATGCAGTAACAGTCAAGAATAAGTATCTGTTTCCTAGAATTTATGATCTGTTTGATAGACTTAAAGGAGCAAAGGTGTTTTCTAAGATTGACCTTTGGTCTGGATATTTTTAGATCAGAGTTAAGGTGGAAGATATCTCAAAAATTGCCTTAAGAACAAGGTATGGACACTGTGAATATACAGTTATGCTTTTCGGTGTGACTAATGCTCCAGCGGTATTCATGGAATCTATGAACCAAATTTTTAAACCATTTCTGGATCAATTTATTGAAGTTTTTATCGATGATATTTTGGTGTACTCACAGACTACCTCAGAACATGAGAAGCATCTTAGGACAGTTTTGCAAGTGCTGAAGAATAATCAGTACTATGCAAAGTTGTCTAAGTGTGAGTTTTGGTCTGAAAGGATTCAATTTTTGGGGCACATCATCAGTGCTCAGGGTCTATCAATTGATTTTGAAAAAGTTCAAATGGTAGTTGAGTGGAAGAGGCCGACTATAGTTACAAAAGTTAGGAGTTTCTTGGGCTTGGCAGGCTACTACAAGTGATTCATAAAGAAATTCTCTGTGATAACTACACCATTAATGGCCTTGACCAAGAAAACTCAGAAATTTGAATGGAGACCGAATTGTGAAGAAGCTTAGATGGAGTTAAAGAAAAGATTGACTAGTGCACCGATACTCATTCTACCAAATCCGAACAAGGCTTTTACGATGTACACTAATGCATCGGGTTCTAGTTTGGGGTGTGTATTGATGCAAGAAAGTCAAGTGATCGCCTATGGTTCAAGATAGTTGAGGCCTAATGAGTTGAACTACCCTATTCATGATCTTGAGCTAGCAGTGGTAATCTTTGCACTTAAGCTATGGAGGCATTACTTGATGGGGAGGTCATTCAGGATCTTTACCGATTATAAGAGTTTGAAGTATCTGTTCACACAGAAAGATCTGAACATGAGGCAACGCCAATGGATTGAATACATAAAAGATTATGATTGCTTAATTGAGTATTGTACTGGGAAAGGAAATGTTGTAGCAGATGTGTTGAGCCAGAAATATATAGGAGTAATCCAATCCAAGGATCAAGCTATGAATTCCTCAGAAGGAGCCTTGGGGGATTGTTTCTCAACTTTGCATGAATTTTGGAAAAACCAAGAGAAATCCCTAGTCTACATTCTGTGAATACAATCAGCTTGGTTAGATAGAGTTAAGGATGCTCAAGTGAAAGATCCATTGTTGAAGAAAATTTTAGGAGAAGCGAAGTTTGGTACTATAAAGAAGGAATTCCAGTACAAGAGTGGGATACTACACTATGGAGATCGTCTCTATGTACCGAATGTGGAAGGACTTAGGCAGCAAGTCCTACAGGAAGCACATTGTAGTACTTTGCATGTTCACCCTTTCATTAGTAAGATGTATCATGACCTAAAGACGCATTTTTGGTAGCCAGGACTTAAAAAGGATGTAGCAGGATATGTGGCGAAGTGTTTGACATGCCAAATGGTTAAAGCTAAACATCAAAAACCAGCAGGTACACCTCAGAGTTTACCTTTTCCAGTGAGGAAGTGGGGGTCCATTACTATGGATTTCCTAGTGGAATTGCCAAATACCCGAAGTCAGCATGATGGTATATGGGTAGTGGTTGATCGGCTGATGAAGTCGGCACACTTTATACCTATCAAGATCACTTATACATTGGAGAAGTTGGTTTAGTTGTATCTCAAGGAGATTGTGAGACTCCATGGTATACTAGATCATATTATATTTGACAGAGATCCTCAATTTGTGTCACGATTTTCGAATGCTTTCCAAGTGGCATTGGGAAGTAAGGTTAGTCTTAGTACCATTTTTCATCCTCAAGCTGATGGGCAATCTAAGAGAGTAATCCAAACTTTGGAGGATATGTTATGTATGTGTACTACTGATTTCAAAGGTGATTGGGACCAACATTTACCACTCATTGAGTTTGCTTATAATAACAATCATCAAACTATTATAGGTATGACACCATACGAGGCTTTATATGGAAGATGTTGTATGACACCGCATTGTTAGGCAAACCCGTCAGACAAAGTAGTTATCGGTCCTAAAATCATAGCTGATACTACAGCTAAGATCAAGTTAATCCAGAAACGGATTAAGGTAGCCAATGACCGGCAGACTAAGTATGCTAACTTGAGAAGAAAAGACTTGAACTTTGAAGTTGGGGACGAAGTGCTTATTAAAGTGTCACCCATGAAAGGAGTTACTCATTTTGGGCAGAGAGGTAAGTTAGCCCCTAGGTACGTTGGACCCTATGAGGTATTGGAATCAATAAGGAAAGTTGCTTATTGGTTGGTGTTACCACCTAACCTATCCCAAGTGCATAACGTGTTTTACGTTAGTCTACTCAGAAAATGCACAGTGGATCTGGGACAGATAATTAATTCTTCAGTGGTACCCATCCGGGAAGACTTAACCTACGAAGAGAAACCCGTTCAAATACTTAATAGGCAAGTCAAGAAACTTCAAACTAAGTGGATTCCCATGGTTAAGATCCTTTGGTCTAACCATAGTGAGGAGGAAGCTACCTGTGAGATGGAGCAGCAAATGCTGAAAAGATATCCTAGAGTTTTTCCTGAGTTCCAGCTGAATTTGGGGGACCAAATTCCAGAAAAGGGGAGAATGTTATGGCCCTAATAATGGGAAGCATGCCCGAGGAAGGTAAAGTACTCTAAATTAAGTTTGGAACCTTAATTCAAGTTTACATAGGAACAATAGGAAAGTTTAGCAAAGTTCACTAAGTTCCAAGAAGGATAAGACGCTAAATGAGGTTCAAGGGAAAAATGGTAATTTTACATCCTGAATAGCCGGGCTAGGTCTTGAGTGGTTAAAATGAAGTTTTGTAATCTAACATTAAAATGAATTTTTATAATCTAATTTTTAACTTTAACCCAAACTTGATGAAATAAACAAGGATTAATCAAGAATAGCTAAGGTTACCAAAAGGTGGGGATTTAAGTGTATCATGTCTAATACTTTAGTGGCTTGAAATTAAATATGGTTTATAAGGTTTATAAGGTGGTAAAGTGAAGGGTGGCTGCCATAAACCCGATTCCATCCTCTCCACCCTTTTTTTTTCCACCCAATTATGCTTGAAATCAAAGTTTCTTAGGGAAAAGAGAAACCATCATAAGTATATAAGCCATTGGGAGCTCATTTGAAGCAAAAAACAATGGTTTTGGAGCTTGGAAGCATGTTTTCTCCCATCCCCTGTTTTTAGTACGAGGTAACCAATGTGTTCTTGATTGATTTCATGTTTGTTGGTTAGTTAGGACCTTGGGTTTTGGTTAGAAAGCAAGAATTTGATGTTTGGTGCCTATGTTTTGCTTGGAACTTAGGTGGTGCTTTAGTGAGCTTAGTGAATTGAAAGATTGCTTAATTCTTGCTTGTTACTTGGAGTTGAGGTAAGGGAGTTGTATTTTCAAGTTCAATTAATGCTATTGGAATGAGTTTACTTGAAGAATTCGAGTAGTTCCAGCAATAGCATTAGTTAATGGGCAAGGTTGAATTATGGTGGACTATGAGGTTTGTGATGATTGGAATGATGTATTAATACATCATACATTGGCTTGTGATAGTTGGTTGTGATCTATGTGACATTTTTTACATGTATGTGAAGTTTGGAGGCTAACCAAGCATGTTTGACATGTTTGGTAAGTGTCCAAAGTTCATAGCAGCAAAATCTGTGAAAATTTTGCAGTTTCGCAGATTGCTGACGCGTCGCCAGATTGCTACCATTGGCCACAACATGTTGCCAGATTGGTACCATTGCCCACGACGCGTCGCCAATGCTGGAAAATTTGTAGAATGTCACCAATTGTGGTGACACGTCACCATAGGCATATTGGCTAAATTTTCCAAGTTTTGCTAAGAAGGTCAAGGGGAGACCTAAGGAAGTTCTTAGGGTACCTTGGGGTCTAAGCATTCCAGGGGCACTCCGAGACTTTTAAAAGTCCTTCAAGACCTAGGAGTTTTCTTGAGTTTTATAAAATTTTATGGTTACTTGTACCATAAGCAAGAAAACTAGTTTACAAAGGATCACAACTAGGTATCACTAGCTTGGGTGAAAGGTCTATAACCCTTGGTAGCCTAGCCGTGCATTTGGCCATGAGGTTGCAAGGTGAAACCTTAGTGCACCTAGTCTATAAGGTCTTTATCGCCTAGTCTACAATAGTCCTACCATAATGCCCCTGTATAACATAAAGGGGAGAGGTTCAACTGGTGATTTATCACTAGTTAGGCTGGCAAGCTAAGCTTGCTAGAGGACAAGGCAATGCCTTGTAGTTCAAGGACTAGGATGAGGAGAGGTCTCAAGGGATGTAGGTGTATGCATATACTAGACCCTCAACCTGTATGAGCTCATAGCAAGTTACATATGTTATCACATGTGGGGTCCCTAGTAATTTTCTTATAGGTACAGTGAAGACCCTTATTGAGAATTTCTGAATTCTCACTCCTTAGTTATGTTGTGCAGATTCTAAAGTTGTTAGGCCAGGTAACTGCTGAGGGTTATCACGGTAGTAGCTTTTGTTGCAAGTATTGTACTTGAGAATCTCTATGATTCTATTCTACATAGGTCACTTGTTGGTTAACTAGCAGTACTAACTACAGTCTTCCTTTGGCTACAGAGCCTAGCACCACGTGGACAAAGACTTTTGTGAGTCGCCACTGGGACTTGCATCCAAGGTGGGAGTTAGTTAAAAAAGATCTCAGTTGAGGCTTGTATATATAGTACTCTTAGTTTCCTCCATTGTCTATGTTTTGAGGAGCCCTAGACTCTAGGGTTGCTCTTAGGTGAGGGCATTAGTCTACTTTTTATATGAATGCTCCCAAACAGTTGTTATGTGTAGTAAACTCACATAAATGTTGATTTTGTATGCTTTGGCTATTTGAACTTATTTTCTTTGCAAAATTTTTGACCAAGTCAATGTTTTATGAAATTTTGTTAATTCAAGTCAAAGCAAGAAGAGCATGCATTTTTCATATTTTAGGTTAATCAACTAGTATCACGAGATTTTAATCCACACACATATACAACTAGCCAATTACAACCACCGTGAGACCAGCTCTCACAGGTTTCCTGGGCAGGGGCCAAGGACGGCCGTGTCAACAGGTATTTAATCAACCTAGGCAAAACTGATTGGTAACGACTCCTAAAAATCATGTTGCTAGAGCTTGGCAACTCCACTGGGGAACAAGTCTAGCTATAAAAGGGGTTTTGTTCTTCCTCTTTTTCTTTCTTGTTTGTTTCTTGACATACTAATTTGATGCATTGTGTTCTTTGAAGTTCTGACATGCACACACTTTAGCATGCATAATGAGCTCAATACCCAAGCTCACTCCAACCAGGTTTTGCAAAACATCCAGGTTAGGCTAGTCGTGTAAGACAATACTCTCCACGCTTTCTCTAATCCATAGTAGTAAGTAATGTTGCCCGAGTGTGATGATAGTCACCCCATGGGACCATGAAGGCTACGACTTGAATTAATCCTTCCTCACGTAACCCTTGTGGGTGGGGAATTGGACCTTTTCTTGTCCAATAGGACTTAGCAAGAGGGATTCAAGAACCTATCCATAACCTTTCTTTCAAAAGCTACCTATGCATATAACGGCCATAGATCTATCCATTAGGACTCTCATAACAAGACACATATTGTTTAGTTAACTTGCTTTATTGTTTTCATAACTGGCTTGTGTTTCTATACTACTGCTGCTAACTCCTTTGTTAATTGACCCTTTTTGTTGCCTCATTCATACACTTTTTCTATTTGTAATGTTGATTTTTTTTCTCATAAGTAGCTCGTATGTTATTCTACCATGCCACTAACTTTCTTCAAATTGTTGTTCTCTTTGCATGCATTGCACTATAGGAAGCACTTATCGCAACTTCCATTACCATGGATATTCTTGACCTACTTCCGACCGACTACAACGAGACTTGGCCATCTACTGTAGAAGAAGGTCAACTGGAAGCCATAGGCTTCTCCGAGGAGTCGCAGTTAGTCCATGGAGATTGCCTTTCACCTGGAAGTAAGCTTGATTTGAAAAGTCAGGTTCACTTTTGACTAGAACAAAATTCCATGAAGGAGTTATCACAGATATGGAAGGCTTAGTCTTCTGTTGAAAGAAAGATCTTTGATAGCGAATTCAGGCATGTTGCTTTCTTCTAGAAGTCAAGATCGACAAGGCCTTGTTTCGAACACTGATATCATTATAGGATCCATATTATCGTTGCTTTTCGATCAACATGATGGACTTGACTCCAACTATCAAAAAGTATGACATCCTTTCAAACATTCCTCTTGACTTCCCAACTTAGGCATATTCTCTTGATCAGAAGAGTGATGTTTTACAATGCCTATCTCATTTCTTGAACATGCAAGTCATGGATCTCAAGCAGTGAACTAGTATGTAGGGAAATGGAAAAAGCTTGACATGGAGCACTATCAAACATCTTATGGAGACATTGACATCAAAATCCAAAAACAGGATGGTGTTTGCACTGGCAATATATGGGCTCATGATATTTCCAAGAGCATTATCACACATTGATGCTAGGGTAATCAAGCTATTAGATCAGATGTAAAGAAAACACATGAGCCCTCTTCCCACTATTCTGGCTGAAACTATCCACTCTCTCAATTTTTGTAGATGCAATGGCCGATGGTTCATCGGTTGTGCACCATTGCTACACATTTGGATTAAGAGTCATCTCCCATGTGTGAAGAAAAAGTTTGGTCGCCATTTCTTTTAGGATTTTATTCCAATCAAAGCTTTCATAGACAGTGTCTGGATAGAAAAGGGAAGCAAAGAGGAGTGGGAAGAGTTCTTTAAAAACTTACAGGACTCTTAGGTTACACAGAGGGTGCCATTTATCTCAACAAAACCAGTGCTCTATTGATGTGGGAAGCTCCCATGGGTTCCCTTTCTTGAAATATGGGTGGAACAAGCTACGCCCCATCCTTGGTTCATATGCAGTTTGGGTCTCAACAGTTCATACCAATGAAGTATCAGCTATGTTAGCTCGAGTTTTCTTACGATAATCCACAATGCCTCTATCTCATTTCTAGATGGCAATAGCATGGAAGAAAGTCTACCTAGTGAAACCTGAAACCTTAATGTCTTTAAAAAGGCATCCAGAATGGAGGCAAAATTGAAGGGAAGGTATTTTCCCACTAGACGAACCTAGTTGTGCTACTAAAAAAGATCTCAAGAATAAGCTCGAAGAAGAAAGGGGAAAGATGAAGAAGATTGGAGTCGAGGTAGATGAGAAAAACTCTAAACTGGAGGCATTGAGGAACAAGAATGTACTCTTGCGATGAAAGCTAAAAGGCAAACAGACCATCATAAGTAATTAGTTGAGGAATGCGATAAGAATGAATGGGAGAAGGAAAACTAGAAATGAGAGTATATCCAGTTTGCATGTCAAATAGAAGACTTCATAGAGGAAGTATTAAAGGTCACCTATGTTACAAAAAGGATGGGTGAAGAGGCCAGTGACATAATTGCTAGTACCTGGCCCAACTCATGTCCGAGACAGTGAAAGATGATCCACTATATCAAAAAGGCCCGCAAGCAATATGGCCACATCAAAAAATTCTTTTAGTTTTTCAGTTTTCAATGTAATAAAGTGGGCTTGACAATTATGGCTTTGGAGTTTGGTTTTAGGATTCCTTTGGTGATCTAGCGTTGTGCTAAGTGTTTAGGCTTGAACAGTTAGTAGAGTTTGTAAGTGTCGCAATAGTGGCCATTCAACTCAGGTTTTTTTTAATCACATTAATAAAATTTATCATGCACATCATTCATCAACTTATTCATGAAATCTAATGAAAGAAATCTCACTTTTAAAAAGGTAGAAAAAAATTGGTACTCGACACCCATATTCAACTCGACTGCGAACAAAACTCTTGGAGGAACAAGTTGAAGGATGCCTTGTTGATATCAAGTCAAAGATCGAGAGTATGGCAGAACAGATGAGGTTGTTAATGAAGCTGATCAAGGGGAAAGCAATCCAAACCTCCGTCAAAGACACACTGGATCCCATCTACCCCCTAGGGTTCACCCCGCAACAAGCCTCAGTTCAAGAAATGCTTTTTCAAGATTCAGGTTCATCTGATGGTATTCACTTAAGGCACAATCCTATTTACGAAGGAAGGAAGAAACTGATACAAGAAGAAAAAGATGTTTAGAAGCTTGAGACTATAGAGAAGAGGCTTCAAGCTATTGAAGGGAGCACCATATTTGGATCTTTCTTCGTAGATGACCCTTGCTTGGTGCCGGATGTGGTAATTCCTTTGGATTTCAAGGTGCTAAATTTCTTAAAGCATGATGTAACAAGTTGCCTTATCACTCATATCACGTTGTTCTTGAGAAAGATACAACCACTCACAAAGGACAAAAAGGTATGGATGGCTCTTTTCCAAGAGAGTCTTATGAAATTTGCACTACAGTGGTATCTAAGCCAAGGTCCAAGAAACATGAAGACCTGGAATGTGCTCACTCAAGCTTTTATTAATAACTATAAGCATGTCATGGACTTGGCTCCTGATCGTCAAACTCTTCAGATCACGGAGAAGAGGAAACAACAAACTTTCAAGGAATATGCTCAAAGATGGAGGGACTCAGCAGCACAAGTTCAACCCCCCATGATGAAAAAAGAAATGGTGACCTTGTTCATCCAGACGTTGAAATACCCATACTATGACAAGCTTATTGGCAACTCAGAAAATAATTTCTCCGATATTGTCTTATCCAGGGAACGAATTGAGCATAGGATCAAGATTGGAAAAATCATCGAGTCTTATAGTGTGGGGGCAAAAATAGGGGGACCACCTAGAAGAAAGGATAAAGAGGTGCAACAAGTAGGTCGAGGAAGAGGAATTCCCCTAGTAGGTGCTTTAACCACTAGGCCTCACCTGTGTTATCCCGCCGCTAGGCCCACTAAACCTCGACCATTTGCTCTAGCTCCACCAGTGGCTGCACAAAGATGAAGAGAAACATTTGCACCAATCCCCATGACCTATGCGGAGTTATATCCTAAGCTCATCAAGAGTCAACTCATTTGCCCAATTTCTACGAAGCCAATGGAACCACCTTATCTAAAATGATATGATTCCAATGTAACTTGCCCATATCATGATGATGATATAAGCCATGGTATCAAAAACTATTTGGCATTAAAGCAGGTGGTCCAACAGCTAATTGAGTCAAAGTGGCTTGATTTTTCAGATGAGCTAAATGTCACCTACAACCCATTGCCACCTCATCAAGCTAGGCCCGTGAATATGATAAAAGAAGACCATCTTATAAAGACGTCAGTTGATGATATTATGACCCCTCTTTAGTTCATATACTCATGGCTTGTGAAAAAAGGGGTCATCATTGAAAAGCACTCACTTGAGCACAAAGAAGACAAGGATAGGAAACGGTGTACTTTTCAGTATAGTGAAGGTCACTCTATCCAAACTTGTTCACAATTTTGTGACGTCTTACAAGGAGTCATGGACTCGTCCCAACTCATCATTTCTATGCCAAGTGCAGAAGTTGATACGAATAAAATCATCAAAGAAGGAGAAGTCGACACTAGACCAAAGCAATTGGTCATACCAATTTCAAGGCCTGTCAACAAGCCTTTAAGAAGTCAAGTCCCAACTCCATTCCCCTACAAATCGGACAAGGCAGTGCCATGGAGATAATATTACACTTCCAACATTACATCAAGCCCGCTAAAGGTTGGGGGCATGACTAGGAGTGTTTGTTGTTACTCATTAGATCATGGACCCAGAGTTTGCACCTCCCACTACAAATGTATCGGAGGAGCAAGGAACCCCTCGAGCAGTAACAGATGAACAAACATGTGAGTTCCTCAAGCTCATAAAGCAAAGTGAGTACAACATTGTGTAGTAGTTGAGCCATCTTTCGGCGAATATTTCCATACTTTCATTGCTTTTGAATTTTGATGCTCATCGAGAAACTCTCCTCAAAGTTTTGAACAAGGCTTATATTGCACAAGATATCTTTGTGAATAGTTTCGATCACCTCATCAACAACATCATAGCTCATAATCTCATTGCATTCACTGATGACGAGATACCGGTGGAAGGGAGAGAGCACTCTAAGGCTCTACATATGTTGACTAAATATAAGGATCGAATCATAGCTAGGGTCCTAATTGACAATGGGTTAGCTTTGAATGTAATGTCTCTCAAAACTTACATAAGCTAGGTGTAGACCCATCATACATCAATAACACCCATGTTGTTGTTCGAGCATTCGATGGGATGAGGAAGAACGTTATAGGAGAGATAGAGCTGCCGATAGCAATTAGCCCTTATGCTTTCCATATCACATTCCAAGTGATGGACATCAGAACTTCTTATAATTGTCTACTAGGAAGACCATGGATCCACATGGCTGGCGCAGTTCCTTCTTCATTACATCAGAAGCTAAAATTCATCATTGAAGGAAAGTTGATAACTGTATTTGTTGAAGATGATATTCTACTATTTAGGCCAGTGGATGCTCAATGTGTAGAGACCAATGAAGATGCGTCGGATTGCTCATTCAGATCCTTTGAAGTTGTCAATGTTACATATGTTGGTAAATATGAAGATGAGCCCATCCCTAGCATTTTTAAAATGAGTTGGATGGTGGCAAAATTCATGATGAAATGAGGATATTCACTCGGACTAGGCTTGGGACAAGCTTTGCAAGGGATTCCAAAACCCTTGGATATCCCTCCAAATGAAGGAGGGTATGGCCTAGGTTTTACACTGACAAGACAAGATAAGATGAAGATGATAGCCGAAAAAAGAGAAAAAAGGATTGTGCAGCTGAAAGGGCATGCTCCGGATAGAGAAGATCTAAGTATGCCCGACATAATCGAAACTTTCATGAATGGTGGCTTGGTTCCAAGATATGACGACGAAGGTGCACTGATAGTCAGCATCAACAAGTCTTTTGAAGATCTTTTGATTCAGACAATAACCAAATACTCACCTAGGGACAAAGAGCTCATTCAACCCTGTAGCCCGTGGGATGTGCTGAACAATTGGAAGGTGATAGAACTGCCCGTTGTAATTGAGAGCTTTTCAAAATAATTTAATAGAAAAAACCTCCTAATGATAGGTCTAATCAATATGGTGTAGTCTTTGCTTAAGTAGACTTTCTAGTTATTGTTGTTCGTTTCAATAAAGTTGTGATATGCACGTTATCAATAAAAACACCAATTTGCATTCATCTCATTCTTTCCATTTTCTCTTCTTCCTCTTTTATCTCTTGCTAATGCAAACCTAAAAATCTCTTTGATGGTAATGAAAGAATGAACTTTGATAATCTTGTAAACACTGCTAACTCTAAGGACGAAGTCTTCAAATATCTCCAGAGTTACTAAAACTGATAAAGTAAGATGAAAAAGAAAGGGCAACAAGTTAGGTACAGTCTAAGATGGTTAACTTAGGAGATAATCAAAATGTGAGAGAAGTTAGAATTGGCACTTCATTTCCTTCTAAAGAAAAAGAAGAATTGATACACTTGTTAAGAGAACATGTGAATGTATTTGCTTGGTGTTATCAAGACATGCCTGGCCTAAGCTCGGACATATTGTTGCACAAAATACCATTGAAGCCTGAGGCAAAGCCTAGCCGACAAAAGTTATGATGGTTGAAGTCAGAGCTAATCTTAAGAGTTAAAGATGAAATTCAAAAGCTTTGGGATGCAGGATTTCCAGGAGTCGCTGAGTACACATAATAGGTTGTCAACATTGTTCTAGTGAAAAAGAAGAAAAGTGGGAACCTAAATGTCTATCAAGATTATCGACCCCTTAATGAAGCGAGCCCTAAAGACAACTTCCTACTTTCCGACATCAATACGCTGGTGGATAATACTGCTAAGAATTCTTACTTTTCTTTTATGGATGGCTTTTCTGGATATAATCAGATTAAAGTAGATCTAGATGATATGATAAACTACTTTTGTTACCCTCTGAAGGACCTTCTACTATAAAGTAATACCCTTTGGGTTGAAGAATGCTAGTGCTACTTATCATAGAGCTATGGTTACTTTATTCCATGACATGATGCACAAAGAGATAAAGGTCTATGTATAGGATACGATTACTAAATCCTACACTGCTAGGGGGCATCTGGACGTACTCAGACATTTGTTCAAGAGACTTCTCAAATACCAGCTAAAATTGAATCCCACTAAATGTACTTTTGGGGCTTCTTCAAGCAAGTTCTTGGGTTTCATGGTGAGCAAATATGAGATTTCGATTGACCCAAATAAAGTCAAGGTAATACAAGAAATGCCTCCTCTAAAGACTCTAAAAGAAGTAAGAAGTTTCTTGGGCAGAATCAACTTAATAGCGAGATTCATGTCGCAGTTAACATCCAAGTGTGAACCACTTTTCAAATCACTAAAGAAAAACAATTTGATCAAGTGGAATGGTGAATGCCAAGAGGCATTTGAGAGAATCAAACAATACCTGTCTAATCCACCAGCCTTGGCACCACCTTGACCTGGAGAACCGTTGACCCTATACTTGTCAGTACTGGGTCAACGCGATAAGACAAGTAAGAAAAAGCATGCAGCTCACTACTTAAGCAAGAAGCTTACCACCTATGAAGCAAAGTACTCAGTGGTAGAAAAAACCTGTTGTGCCCTCGCATGGCCAGCAAGCCGAATTTTGAATTACATGCTTAACAACACCACATTGTTAATCTCCAAGACTAATCCTATCAAATACATCTTTGAGAAACTAGCTTTATCAGAAAGGATTTCAAAGTGGCAAATGCTTTTGTCTGAGTACGACATACAGTATATCACCCAAAAGGCCATAAAAGGGAGCAATTGCTGAATATTTGGCCAATAAAGCACTAGAGGATTATGAGCCAATGAAGATGGACTTTCCTAATGGAGATATAATGATGGTAGAACATGAAGTTTGAGAAGAAGATGAAAGATGGAAAATGGCGTTTGATGGAGCATCTCTCTAAATGGAGAACAGTACCCTCTCACAATGAAAATCACATTTCCTTATTCCAACAACATAGCAGAATATGAGGCACATGCTATGGGACTCCAAGTGGCATTGAGACTGAAGGTATGAGATCTCTGAGTTTATGGAGATTTTGCATTGGTCATATATTAAACGAAAGGTGACTGGGAGACTAAGGATCCAAAATTAATCCCTTACCAAAGACTCATACTAGACTTGGCAAAATAGTTCAAGAGGATAAGCTTCCATCATCTTCCAAGGGAAGATAATCAAGTCTCGGATGCCTTAGCTACTTTAGCTGTCATGTACAAGATAAATAGCCATGAGCGCACTCCTATTTTTGAAATGAAAGTACTAGATTCTCCAACCTATTGCACAAGTGTAAAAGAAGAGTTATATGGGAAACCATGGTATCATGATATCAAGAGATACCTCCAAGCACGAGTGTATCCACCTGAAGCATCGAAAAATGATAAGAAGTTTTTACGAAGGTTGTCAATGGGTTTCATATTGAATACAGACATACTTTATAAGAAGAGCCCAAATTTGGTGTTACTCTGTTGTATAGATGCTTATGAAGTAAGAAGGGTCATGGAAGAAGTTCATTCTGAAAGATGTTACCTTTCACGCTACATGCATATAGAACTTCTACTAACACTTCTATTAGAGCAACATCTTTTTCTTTGGTATATGGTATGGAGGTCGTATTGCCTATTAAAGTCAAGATTCCTTCATTGAGGGTGTTAATGGATGTCCAATTGGAAGATGCTGAATGGGTCAAGGCTAGATATGAGCAATTGAATCTAATCAATGAGAAGAGGATGGTAATCTTTTCCCATGGACAACTTTATCAGAGGAGGATGACCCACGCTTACAATAAGAAGGTCCTCCCATGAAAGCTCCATAAAGGTGACATTGTCCTCAAGAAAATTCTACCCATCCACGATTTTAGAGGGAAATGGACACTGAACTACGATGGACCATATATGGTGAAGAAAGCCTTTTTAAGAGGAGCCATAATTCTAACAAAGATGGATGGACGAGAGTTGCCAAAACCGGTGAATTCAGATTCAGTGAAGAAGTACTATGCATGATACGAAGCTCTTCGGATAAAGGTGAAGGAGTGGGTGCAAGGTTGTGAGGGTTTGTTCAATCAAAGTTGTCAAAGAGAGTGTTCTTTTCTCAAACCTTCCTTGTTCTTCATTCATACTCCAAACTTTTGTATCCCATTATTCATAAATAAAAAGCCATTTCTCCTCTCTGACTCTTTTTCTTCAAATCTCACATTCTTGCTAGCCCCTAGTGTGCAATAAATTGCGAAGTTTTAGAAAAGGTACTTGATTCGGGTCCGACTGGGCGGAGCCAGCATCTTCACTATGTGTAGTGGCGAGGGAGCAGGGGGTCCTGGAGGTGCAGGCTAGTCCAGAAGGAAGGCTGGTGTCCTGGATGGATCACCTTAAGTGATGCCCGGTAGCTGCCTGGTCCCGTGGCAGGGTGATGACGGGAAGGACCTCCGGTGTGGGAGAGAGCCCGGAGCGGGGGTTCTTCAGGGAAACCTGGTTGAAACACTCAGAAAACAGGGGTTAAGAGGCCCCAGGGGTGGTTTTCCGGGGGGAAACCTCCGACGCCTAAGTCAGTGCTTTTAGAGAGAAGGGAACATAGTAATAAGCACAAGGGACTCTTGCCTGGCGTGTCTTTTTGAGGGTTGAAGGGAGAGTATTCAGGCAAAGCGAGGAGAGCATCCTCTGTTTTCCGGCCTCTCTGTCCTCTTTTTTTCTCTCTCTCTAGGGGAGCCCCCCTGTTTATGACAATTTCCCTGGTACATAAGGGAGGGGGTGATGCCTTCAGATTGTGGCACGTGTATGGATGGATGGTGTTCGTATTTTTGGGTGTGGGGGCCCTTAGCCACCTGCTGGCTCCTCGGTCCATGAGCCGTGGTAGGTGTAGCCTTGTGTGACAGGACGTATGCTGCGATGCCGTGTTAGAGCGTGTCTGGGGGTGCCGTGTCGGAGACGTATATGAGCGGAGTGTCAGAGACTCCTTGATGGCTCTTGCCATACAACCGAGGTCCCTTTGGTTGATGTCTCACTTTGGGGTGAGGGGCCCTTTCCCGGAGTCGGGCTGGAACTTCGGTATCTATGTCTTCGGGGGGCTTTCTCTCGCAGGGGCTGGTTGGTCTTTCTCCCCCGAAGTTGGTTCGGTCGCCCTCCCGAATGAGGAGCTACACTGGCTCCTGAAGTTGGAATTTGGTGAGTTATCGAGGTCGTATGCCTCAGGTGTCTGGCTCCCTCTTTCCCGTGGTCGGTAGGTGGTCAGGGCGATAGCACTTCGGCTATCACATGCCCCCCTTGGAAAGGCCGAAGTGGAGACTTCGGTAAGTAGTCCTTTTGGTGTTCGTTTATCGCCCAATTGGCAGTTTTGACAGGACGACCTCGTGGACTCCCGGAGGCCCACGTGGTAGTATGTCCATTTCGGTCGAATAGGGCAGCACGGAGCCTTGAACCCCGGACCTTATGGATTTACACTCGGAGTATGACGTCGGTTGGGGAGGCGCTTCGCCACCTAGGTGACAAGCCTTGTTCTGACAGATGTCATCTATCCATCCTTTGGTGTTCTCGAGATACCCAACTTTTTATTTTTCCTGCCATAGGCTAGTGGGCCGTCGTGTCTTGAAACTAGTTGTGCCAGTCTCGAGCAGCGTGCCCAGGTTTTCTGGATGTCAGAAAACGCGTCCTAGTTTCTCGTGATGGGCAATACGTGGCAGGCATCCGCTGGGATGGGCATGCTTTTTCGCGCGCCAAGGGTAATTATGGCGACGTTTTGCCTTCGCGCAGTACCTATGATGCCCTTTTGGCTGCCCTTCCTCGATCTATAAAAGCCTCCTTCTATCATACTCTTCATTTGTGTGTTTCTTTGCTCTCACTTTGCTCTCGTCTGCTTCTGTTGCTTTTCCTCCTTTTTTTGTGGCGGAGTGATTTCCGCAACCTTTCATGACGGCGTCATCAAACCCCGACTTCGGCAAGACTTTTGGTGGGTTCTAACTTCTAGAGTTCCTTCAGTTTCTGCTTTTCTTTTAGCTTCCTGAAGTCATTTTTCCTCTTTCCGAAGTCGTTTTCAGTTAACCATGCCTATCCCCGAGAGTTGGCAACATCTTATGTCTCACCCTTGTTGCTCTACTTCTAAAAAATTAGAGAAGTGGAAGACCAAATTTTTCCTTCCTTCGTATGCCATCACAAGGTTACCCCGCCTTGGTCAATTTAGCTTTATGAACCGGGGTGAGGAGGTTACTGTTTTCCAAGCCCAACTGAAGGTCGGACTTCGGTTTCCCCCTGCGAAGATGATTTGCGACTTTTGCCAATTTCATGGCATAGCCGTGAATCAGCTTCCTCCTAACTCATACTGCTATTTTAACGCCTTTCTCTGCATGTGTGGGATCTTCGGGGTAGAACCCCATTTCATCCTATTCATGCAGTATTACAAGCTCTATCTGGTTCCGAAAGGTGGCTTTTATTTCATGCTACCTCGAGGATCTGGGAGCAAGAAATTTATGTTCACCTTCACTACGAAGGATAGCTGGCGAGGGTGGCAAAGGAAGTTCTTCTTCCTGAAGGTGGCGGAGGCCTAGTTGCATGTCCCGACTAAGTGGGCTCGGGGAAAGCTGGAGGCGGATGTCATGGATCCCAGGAAGTTGCTGACTCCCGAGTTGGCAGCTAGGTTTGGGGACTTTGACAGATGAATCCGTGCTGTCGCTGACTGGGATGCCGAGGTCCCTCCACTCTCTCTCTACCCTTTCCCGATCATGTGGAAACTCATGACCGAGGATGTCCTTCGGGAGTTGGGGGTGGTTACAGAGCATAAGACGGATCACGGCATGCCAGCTCTTGCTACCGAGGGGAAGAGCTCCTGGCTGGTGAAGCTCCTTCGGAGCGTGCTCACTTACGAAGCCTTTTTTGAAAGTAAGTTCCTTTCAAGGTTTTTTTAGCATAAGTGCCTGTGGACTTACATTGATTTCTTCCCTCTTTTTCAGAGATGGGCGACGAGTCTGCCGCCTACTACAGGTCTCTCTTCCTTGGTCAGGCCGAGAAGGGAGCATAACCGAAGAAGAGGTGGAAGACTTCTGGGGGCGGACCATCTTCGGCCAAGAAGGCCAAGAAGGACACCCCTCTTCCCTCCTCAAAGGACGTTTCGGAGCTCGGCGATGTTATTGCTACTTCCACTAAGGTTGGAAATGTCACTGCGACTTCGACCGAGGTTGCAACTTTTTCCCTGCCTGAAATGCCTGGCGAGGTTCTTGCCGGGGTGGTCGCAGTTCCTGCCCCTCCGAGTCCCGCCACGTCGGCGGATTTGTTGGGCTCTTTGGCGGATCTTTCTGCCAAAGATTTGTAAAAGCGCCGAAGGGCCAAGGGCAAACATATTCCTGCCGACGTGGAGGAAGTCCGAGACTCTGATGACGATGTTGCTGAGGTCACGCCAGGTTTGTCCCTTTTCTCTTGCAATCTTACATGTTTCATAATTAAGGAATTTTTACCTGATGAGATGTATGTTTCTTTTTGCAAAGGATCTGGCGCCCTTAGCTTGGATGGTTGAGCACGCCTGAAGGCGGGCTCTTCGGGATTCTCATGTCCCGAAGGACAAAGTTCTGAGGGAGCCATTCTGGTCTTTCACGGAGGACATGAACCTGTTCTCCGAGGATTGCCAGGAGATGGCTCCCCAAATGGCAAGGGGTGTGCTTACTCAGGCATCTTTCAAGGCAGTCGCCGAGGAGTGTGCCTCCGAGGATGCCCTTGCCGCAAAAGTTTCCGAGCATGCTGCTCAGGTAATTCTTCAGGCTCTTCACTTTTCCTCCCACTTTTTGTCTAAGTGTTTTGGCTTTCCTTGTGTAAATTTCACTAAGTACCTTCTCTCTATCTTTTTTTGCAGCTTTTGGGGTATAGTGGATACCTCTGAGCTTGGGCAGCAAAGCAGTCTTCGGTCCGAGCCTGGGCCGAAGACAAATTGGAGAAGGCCAAAGTCTTCTGTGCCAACTCGGTGGTGACGAACGCCAAGTTGAGCCAAATATGCAAGGAGAAGATTGCTGATCTTCGGGAGGAATTCTTGAAGGGCCAAGAGGAGCTCTTGAAGGATTTTTCCAAGAAGATGTTTGACCTTGGAGACAAATTAGTCAGCCTGACTTCGGCCAACGAGACCTTTCAGAGAGAAAAAGAAGGGGAGTCTACCCTCCTGGTGAAGGCAATGGCTGAAAATGCTGAAGTCCAGGCCAAGGTCAACTCGCTGAAGGAAGGTTCTAAGAAGAAGAAGAAAACCGAGGAGCTGGAGAAGGAGATTTCCGACCTTCAGAGGGAGGTTTCGGATCTTCAACATGAGGCGGACGAGTTGGACATTGAAAAAGGCAAAGCCGTCCAGATGTCCAAGGTTGCTTTTCAGGACGGCTTCTGCCTAGCTCGTCATCAGTTTTTGAAGAAGTATCCAGACCTAGATTCTTCCTTTCTGGCTGCCCTGGATATTCCCGGGGGGCCTCGGTGGACTTGGTCAAGAGTCGAGTTCCTTAACTTGCCGTTTCCTCCTCCTGCACTGAAGGCGGTGGCGAAACACTCAGGAGCTGAAGCTTCCCATGACGCCGGGGTCCCTTAGATATCCTAGGACCTTTGCCTTCTTCTCTTTTCTTTGTACTTTTCTTCTTGTAATCTTCTCCTTGTATCAAGACCTTTTTCAATGGATTTTCCTTCATGATTTTGGCTAAGTCTTTTTGAGCAATTTTTGTTTCCCAATTGTCCCGACCACTTTCGGTTAAGGGACTTCGGTACTTCTTTGCTCGTTTCGTCGGCCATCCTTCGGGCGAACTTTCGTAGTAAGTGAAGTTCCTTTTAGGCGAATTTTAGCCTGCCCTTTGTCGGCCGTGTTCGATAGACTTCACCTCTTTTGGGCATGTAACCCAACTAACTTCGGAAGGACTAGGAGACTTTCGGGAGTCCATACTTTAGCTTTGTTCGGTGAACATTCTCATACAGGGGAAAACTTTCTATACTTAGGCAAATTTCTGGCTTGCACCATTTCTTGTCTAAAAATTCTGAGTATAGAATTTCTTTAAGGCGCCTGAGTGCCTTGTACCTTTCAGTTTTCCTTCTTCGATGTTGCCAAGCTTGTATGCTCCCCTTCGGACATCGTTTAGGACCAAATAAGGCCTTTTCCCGTTTGACCGAAGTACCCCATAGGATGGTTTTCAGGGTTCTAATTCGGCCTTTTGGGGGCAAAGTCTCCTTTTCCTTATTCCTTTTGGCCTATCATGCAAGTTTTGCACTTATGGCCACCTTTTGCCGAAAAGGCCTTCTTTCGAGCTCGGCCGTTTCTCAGTGTTTGACAACTAAGTCGAGATTAGTTCTCAACCCGAGGTCATGTCCTCTTTCGTCAAACATCTGTATGCTAGCCGAACTACTTCAAATGGATAGTGGCTTCTGCACTGGAGATAAGTGAGAAAGGTGTCTCCGCGTTGGCCCCTCGGGGAGTTGTCTGATAACTCCTTAGTACAGTAGGAAGTTCTCTTGGCCACTTTCCCTTTGCATCTCTTATAGTCCCTCTTTTGGCTACCTCTACTTGTCTGTTGCTCGGGGGCTGAGCTAGTGGGTTGAAGTGCCTTTTTATTCCGAGTTCGGTGACAGATTCTTGAAATCCTCTGTCCATAGACTGGAAATCATTACTGGCCGATGTCACCGTCGGTATGCCAAATCAGCATACTATGTTCTTCCAGATGAACTTTTTGTGCACCTTTTGTCGGCATGGTTGCTAGGAGTTCTGCCTTACCCCTCTCAGTGAAGTAGTCCTCTGCTAACATGCAGAACTTCACATCTTCGGGTGTTGCTTGGAGTGGCTCGGTGTGATCTTTCCGAGGTTATCCGTTACAAAGGCAGTCTTTGGGAGCTGGCGCGTTTCTGGCCATTTTCACTCCTTCTGGACGAATTGTCTTGCACCTTTTTTACCGATATATCTTAATAATGGTATTGCGTACCTTTGCCTGTGTAGTTTTTCCTTAATCAAGAAATGTCGTCCAGAACGTCTTTGCACTTTCTGCCGCTTCATGAAGATTTTCGGGACTCTTTGGTTGTGAGGTTCCTCTTTGTAGGATCTTTCCACCTTTTGTTCGAGGTTATTATTCCTAGCGTTGCCACGCTCGGATGGCCCAATGCTTTTGGTAATCAAACTTGATCGTCTTGGTGGCCTCCTTGCCTTCGGGCCCCCGAGGGGGTATCCTAGCGCCCTGGGGTATCCTAGCGCCCTGATGTTCTGCGCTTGGGGTTCCACTGACAAGGAGTTTCCACTCTGGATCTACCTTCGCTCTGTCTCCCTTATTGGTTTTAGCCTTCCCTACTTCTGGGATTTCTGCGATCTAGTCTGCCAGTACCTGGGCACTTACTGCCCTTCTAGGCTCATACGCGATGTAGTACTCTTTGAGTTCAATGCATCATTTTGATAGTCTTTTCCAAATGCTCTACTCTTTTTCGCGGCATTACGTGGAGGCGGGTCACTTCGTACAGCGGTCGTGTCCTGGGAAGTAGAGTCGGCGCCTTCTGCCCGCAAGTCAAGTCGTAGATGACCTCTCGGGGCAATGGGTTTTGACTTCGTTGCTGAGGAGATAGTGATTTTTTCCTCGGGTGCAGAACTATTTCAGCGGGGAGGTCTGGGTCATCCCGACCCTGCTTTTCCCATAGGTCATACTCCGGGGAGCACGCTTCCCACCGAGGACTCATCTCGTTGATCACCGTTTCCCAAATTCCTGTGAGTTGATATGGGACTCTCATCCTAACGAGGTACTGATGAGGGGGCCTTTGGCCCGAATTTTGATGCGGCCATCTTTGGCTTAACTGCCGCGTCATTTTGGCCACGACAGGGCATTGGAATTCACGCAGACTAGCCTATGGTAATAGTCAGAGGGCGTTCGCCCTCGATCAGGGAAGTCCCTGCTGCCATTATTCGGTTGCCCGTTGAATATCGGACGCGGACGAGGACCTCGGGAGTCCCTTCTCCTTAGAACACCGAGCTTCAACTTCGGCAACCTGGGTGTGTTTCCCATAGATGGCACCATCTGATGCGGGTCCGACTGGACGGAGCCAGCATCTCCATTGTATGCAGTGGCGAGGGCAGCAGGGGGTCCTGGAGGTGCAGGCTAGTCCAGAAGGAAGGCTGGTGTCCTGGGTGGATCACCTTAAGTGATGGTCGGCAGCTGCTTGGTCCCGCGGCAGGGTGATGACGGGAAGGACCTCCGGTGTGGGAGAGAGCCCAGAGCGGGGGTTCTTCAGGGAGACCTAGCTGAAACACTCAGAAAACAGGGGTTAGGAGGCCCCCGGGGTGGTTTTCCGGGGGGGAACCTCCGACGCCCAAGTCAGTGCTTTTAGAGAGAAGGGAACATAGTAATAAGCACAAGGGACTCTTGCTTGGTGTGTCTTTCTGAGGGCTGAAGGGAGAGTATTCAGGCGGAGGGAGGAAAACGTCCTCTGTTTTCTGGCCTCTTTGTCCTCTTTTTTTTTTCTCTCTCTCTAGGGGAGCCCCCCTATTTGTGACCATTTCCCTGGTACATAAAGAAGGGGGTGATGCCTTCAGATTGTGGCACGTGTATAGACGGATGGTGTTCGTATTTTTGAGCGTGGGGGCCCCTAGCCACCTGCTGGCTCCTCGGTCCACGAGCCGTGGCAGGTGTAGCCCTGTGTGACAGGACGTATGCTGCGATGCCGTGTTAGAGCATGTTTGGGGGTGGCGTGTTGGAGACGTATATGAGCGGAGTGTCAGAGACTCCTTGATGGCTATTGCCGTACAACCGAGGTCCCTTTGGTTGATGTCTCACTTCGGGGTGAGGGGCCCTTTCCCGGAGTCGGGCTGGAACTTTGGTCTCTACGTCTTCGGGGGGCTTTCTCTCGCAGGGGGTGGTTGGTCTTTCTCCCCCGAAGCTGGTTCAGTCGCCTTCCTGAAGGAGGCGCTACGCTGGCTCCCGAAGTTGGAATTTGGTGAGTTACCGAGGTCGTATGCCTCAAGTGTCTGGCTCCCTCTTTCCCGTGGTCGGTAGGTGGTCAGGGCGATAGCACTTCGGCTATCAGTAGTAAAAATTAAAACTTAGAAAAAGCAAAGACCATAGATTACTCTGATAAGCTTGATGAATTAAAACAAGTAAGATCGAGGTCCTACCTCAAGACCTTTGTATACCATTATTCATAAAGAAAAAGCCATTTCTCCTCTCTGGCTCTTTTTCTTCAAATCTCACATTCTTGCTAGCCCCTAGTGTACAATAAATTGTGACTTTGTAGAAAGGGTAGTAAAAATTAAAACTTAGAAAAAGCAAAGACCGCAAATTACTCTGATAAGCTCTATGAATTAAAACAAGTAAGATTGAGGTCCTACCTTGTTAATGGCACAAAACATTTGCTAACAGGGAAGAAGGAGTAATAAGTCTTTGAGGGATATCCCTTGGTGGTCGTTTGGATGATTGCTTCAAAAGTATTACAATAAAAAATGGGAACATGGCCACATTAACAAGAAAAGGCCACATCAACAAGAGGAAAGCATGCTCATAAGGGTTTTATAAACCCAATAACAAGGATAAGTATCCGGGGGGCATAAAGTATAGGCGAGCATATGATAAGGAAGTTGAGACAAAGATTTGAGGCAAAGGGAAAAAATTGGGAAGCATAAAGAGGTTCAATGATATTCCAAGAAGGCAGTCACAAGGAGGAGCTAGCAAAGCAAAGATAAGAAGAACCAGATCCATGCAACCAGGTGAGTGACAATAGCAAAACATAGACACAATGAAGTAAAGATTGTTGGGTTTCGGGAGCCAAGCAGCGCAGCAGAATTTAACCAAAACCCTCTAGGATCCAAGTGAAACAGGGTAAACCGGGTGTTCGAAAATTTTCATACCTAATTTTTGGTTGAGATCTCTAACTCAATTGTAGACTCGAATCACAAAACTTTGAACAGTTGACGTGTTCAAGCTCTCTATGGTATCCACATGAGCTTCTCGGGATCACCATGCTTCCACCGCGTCCCAGCAGATGCGTTTCTCTTGCGCTCGCAGTGCTAGCTTGCGTCCTCCAAGGAATTGCAAGAGAAGAGTGCGGCTGTCCTTTTTGGGAGGCTAGGGCAAGGAGACCTGTGAATTTCTCACTAGAAATTGTATTTATAGTGAGACTCAACTTCCAGGCCTAATGGGTTTCAAAGCCCTAATCCAATTATGCTTTAATTTCGGGCTTAATAATGGTTCAACTATTGGGCCCATTATTAATATGAAATTATTGTGAAACCAAAACCCAAATTATTAGCCCATGCACTCTAATGATCCAAATAGCTCTATGTGTGTGATCTAATAGGCTCTTACCACGTTGGCAATGATCATAAGCAATGAGCGGTGTCTAGCAACACATCATTGCTACTCAAGTGACAAGATTGTCGATGATTCGACTAGACCTTTATGATCATCACCACTCATTGCTTATGATTTATGATCATAAGCAATGAGCGGTGTCTAGCAACACATCATTGCTACCCAAGTGACAAGATTGTCGATGATTCAACTAAACCTTTATGATCATCACCAATATATGCCATTGTCCCTTTGTCCAAGATATCAAGACTAAGCACAAGACATGGAATGTGTCACTCTTGTATAGCCCAATCTTTGGTTTCTTGATTACTGAGTAGACCTACTTAAACTGATGACATTGATATCGTATATCAACTCATCCGAGCATGGCCATGCATTTTTCTAAGTCTTACTCTATCAAGGGGCCCGAAGATATCACTCCCGTTACATAGGAGGGACAAATCCCACCTTGATCATACAAATCCCTCCGCATGATATGTGACATACCCAATGACCTCCTTCAAGTTCACTCAGTTACGAGCAACAAAGGAAAGTATCAAAGTATGTGACTCACATGTAGGGAACCTTGATGATCTTAGGTAGAAGGACTACATATACCATCATCACTATGAGAATCACTTATGACACTCATATAACGATCCATGCAGTGTTTTCATGGTGGGTCGGTCCAGTACACAAGTTCTCCAACTTGTACCCATATGCAAACTACATATCTCATATTAGTCTCCACATATGCTAGTCGTTATGTATTATTGTAACCGCTCCACAATAATACTAGACTAGGGACATTTGGGAATATCATTATTCTAGGGTTACACTTATGTTTGTTAAGTTACGTAGAAACAAAACAACAAACATAATTGCTGGATTAATGCCTTAATAAAATATCATGACTCAGTATGCAAAAATACAATCATCTCATGATTGGCCTTTTGGGCACAACACTAACAAAGATGATAAATATGGCACGCTCTGCATTCATGCATCTCACATTATGCATGCATAGCTTTTGCATAACAAGAATAAAAAAGAAGGATGTCCAGGGAATAACTATGGCAATGCTAAGAATAGTTGGGACTTCAGGAAAGGGTAAGTAGCAAGGTACACTCTATGCTAACTTACTCAAGTTCACATCGGTAATAGTTAAGGTGATAGGAAGATAGGCAAGCTAACCGAGGTGGTAAAGAGTCAGAGTACTTTACCTTAAAGGAATTTAGAAGTGGTAAAGAGATGAAGTTCTCTACCTTAAGGGTTATCAAATGTGGTACAGAGTCAGGGTGCTTTACCTCAAAGGAATTTAGAGGTTGTAAAGAGACGTAGTTCTCTACCTCCAAGGCAATAAAAGGTGGTAAAGAGAGGGTTCTCTGCCTTTTAAATCATGGTAAGAGAGACTTCTCTACCAAAAGTAAAAGGAATGAGAAAAGAGTTTCTCTCTTCCATGGAAAGGTTTCTATATAGAAGGAGGGCTGAAGAAGGTTCTTCAATCCTTAAAAAAAAAGGAAAGAGTTTTCCTCTTAGGTTGGGAAGTAATAAGAGGGTTTCTATTATAAAAGGCAAGGAGAGTTCCTTAGCCTGACAAACCAGAAGGAAAGAGTTTTTCTCCTTAGACTCTTAAATGATAAAAGAGTTCTCATCGTAGAGGAAATAAGGAAAGTTCCTTAACCTCAAAAAGGAGGAGAAGAAGGAATTTCTCCTCAAGGTCTCGGTGATGAAAAATCTCTCACCGTCTAGCTAAGGTCGCACAAAATTTGGCCACGGCTTTGCATGCCTCATGTCCCATAAGACATGCAAAGGGAGGCAGTTATTAACACCCAATTTTATCCAAGCACTAAATTTTGTTTTAGTTCTAGGTTAGAAAAAATTAGTTTATAAGCATTTTGGTTTTGTAGGGGCAATTAGATCTTTTTAGGTGTTATTAATTTTAAGAGTTTAAAGTGTTCATCTATGATAGAAATAGAAATTAATTTAGTCTAGGCACAAATTTAGAGTCCTAAGAGTTTTATTGGGTCAATCTAGGGAAAATAGGAAAGTTCGGGAAAAAACTGGGAATTTTTAGAGGATTTTGGAAAAAATTGGAAAGTTTGAAGTAAATTTGTTAGAAATGGAGAGTTTGGTAGCAAATCTGATGAGATCCTAAACTTTTAAGGAAATCTAGAAAATTTTAGGAAATTTTGGGCTCAATTGACAAATCCTTAAAGTTTTGGGTCAAATTAAAATTCACACAGAATTTAGGGCAAGATCAGTAGGGTGAGAGTTTTGTTGGACTTAAACTTGTGTTTTACTAAATTATATCCTAATCTCCTCAAATTGAATTTTGATCAAGTTTAAACTCTGTTAAACCTAGCTAATCTTGCCTAGCCTTTCTTAGTATAAGTATGGGCCATTAATTGATGAAAAGAGGGCAGATTAGAAGAAACCCTAAGCTCTTAGCGAAAAAGGTGAAACTGCAGCCCAAGTATCCTATTTTCTCGCTACCCTTCCCTAAAGCCCTCCTCTTTCCCTTGAGCCGTTGCCACCCCTTGAGGTCCTAATCCTCTGCCCGACACCTCCATCACCGCCTCCAACCACACATTGCCACTCCCCCTGTTAGCACCCTCACTCCCTATTCCCCGTCTATCACACTATCATAGTCATCCACGCTAATCAAAGAAAGACACCAATCACAAAGGCTGTCCTGATGGGTTTCGGGAGCCAAACAGCGCAGCGAAATTTAATCAAAACCCTCCAGGATCCAAGTAAAACGGGGTAAACCGGGTGTTCAAAAATTCTCATACCTAATTTTCGGTTGAGATCACTCACTCAACTGTAGAGTCGAATCACAAAACCTGAACAGTTGACGTGTTTAGGCTCTCTATGGTATCCACACGAGCCTCTCGGGATCACCACGCTTCCACCACGTCCCGGCAGATGCGTTTCTCTTGCGCTCGTAGTGCTAGCTTGCATCCTCCAAGGAATTGCAAGAGAAGAGTGCGGCTGTCCTTTTGGGAGGCTAGGGCAAGGAGACTTGCGAATTTCTCACTAGAAGTTCTATTTATAGTGAGACTCAACTTCCAGGCCTAGTAGGTTTCAAAGCCCTAATCCAATTATGCTTTAATTTCAGGCTTAATAATGGCTCAACTATTGGGCCCATTATTAATACGAAATTATTGTGAAACCAAAACCCAAATTATTAGCCCATGCACTCTAATGATCCAAATAGCTCTATGTGTGCAACCCAATAGGCTCTTACCACGTTGGCAATGATCATAAATCACATTTATGATCATAAGCAGTGAGCGATGTCTAGCAACACATCATTGCTACCCAAGTGACAAGATTGTCGATGATTCGACTAAATCTTTATGATCATCACCGATATATGCCATTGTCCCTTTGTCCAAGATATCAAGACTAAGCACGAGACATGGAATGTGTCACTCTCGTATAGCCCAATCTTTGGTTTCTTGATTACCGAGAAGACCAACTTAAACTGATGACATTGATATCGTATATTAACTCATCCGAGCATGGCCATGCATTTTTCTAAGTCTTACTCTATCAAGGGGCCCGAAGATATCACTCCCATTACATAGGAGGGATAAATCCCATCTTGATCATACAAATCCCTCCGCATGATATGTGACATACCCAATGACCTCCTTCAAGTTCACTCAGTTACGAGCAACAAAGGAAAGTATCAAAGTATGTGACTCACATGTAGGGAAGCTTGATGATCTTAGGTCGAAGGACTATATATACCATGATCACTATGAGAATCACTTATGACACTCATATAACAATCCATGTAGTGTTCTTATGGTGGGTCGGTCCAGTACACAAGTTCTCCAACTTGTACCCATATGTAGACTACATATCTCATATTAGTCTCCACATATGCTAGTCATTATGTATTATTGCAACCCGCTCCACAATAATACTAGACTAGGGATGTTTAAGAATATCATTATTCTAGGGTTACACTTATGTTTGTTAAGTTACGCAGAAACAAAACAACAAACATAATTGCTGGATTAATGCCTTAATAAAATATCATGACTCAATGTGCAAAAAATACAATCATCTCATGATTGGCTTTTGGGCACAACACTAACATGTCCTTCCTCAGCCTCGCCGTCCTTGATGCATCCCGCTGCTATTTACTCTCCCGGAGGTAGCGCAAGCCACCACCTTCATAGCCCGACCATCTGTTCACGCCCTCCTTGCCTCCAGTCATCCCTGACATCCTCAACCGCCTCTCCACTCTCTGTGAACACCTTTTGGTGGCCATTGTAAAGTTGTAGAAGGGGGGAAATTAATCTTTATTTCCACACACAGAGCAATCGATTTACAGTGCCTTATACTATCCGAAAACCAGGACTTAGAGTCCTAGCTAAACTGTAACTTGGTAGTCAAGTAAGCTACGTATACAATACAAAATACAGAAGAAATAGGACTGTTATATTGAGTAGAACTCTAATACCCCCCTCAAGTTGGTGCATGAATGTTCTGAATGACCAACTTGGACGTAAGATGCTCAAATTGCTCTCGACTTACAGCCTTAGTGAGTACATCCGCTCGTTGTTGACTGCTGGCAACATGGACTGCTTCAATATCACTGGATTGTATTTTCTCTCGAATGAAATGGCAGTTTATTTCAATGTGCTTAGTGCGCTCATGGAAGACAGGGTTCTTTGCAATATGGATAGCTACCATGTTGTCACAATGGAGTTGCATGGGTGTGGTTTGTTGAACCGTCAGATCCTTGAGCAACGCCTTCAACCATATGAGCACACTTGTGGCTGAAGCCATGGCATGGTACTCGGCCTCAGCTGAAGATCTTGAGACTGTAGATTGCTTCTTAGACTTCCATGATATTGGCGCATCATCAAGGAAGGTGATATAGCCTGTAGTGGACTTCCTTGAAGTGGGACATCCCGCCCAATCAGAATCAACATATGCATGAACACTCAGTTTACCTTCTGCTGGAAAGAATAAGCCAAGGCCCGGTGTCCCTTTTAGGTATCAAAGAATATGCATGACACCATCAAGATGAGCGATAGTGGGCTGTTGCATGAATTGACTCAGAAAATTAACTGAGTAAGTATTATCTGGACGAGTAATCGTAAGATAAATTAATTTTCCAATCAGTCTTTGATACGGTCCAGGGTCATTCAACATCCTTTCTTCTTTTGAGGCCAAATGGTGTTGTTGTTGTAGGGGAACCCAAGCAGGTTTGCAACCGAGCATACCTGCTTCCTTAAGAATATCCAGTGTGTATTTACGCTGAGAAAGAGAGATACCCTTGGGGGATCTAGCAGCTTCAAGATCGAGAAAGTATCTCAACTTCCCTAGGTCTTTAATATGAAACTCCTTATTCAAGTAATTCTTTAGCCTTTGTATCTCTTCATGATCATTACCTGATATGATCATATCATCAACATACAACAACACGGCAGTAAATGTGGTACCTTTTTGTAAGGTGAACAAGGAGTGGTCAGTTGTTGATTGCACAAATCCATACTTCATGAGAGAGTTGGCAAATTTTTCAAACCATTGCCTTGGAGCCTGTTTGAGCCCATAGAGGGATTTCTTCAACTTGCAAACACGATCATCCCCTGGTTTCAGGATTCCTGGAGGGGGAGTCATGTATATTTCTTCATAAAGATCTCCTTGCAAGAAGGCGTTAGGCACGTCCATTTGGTGAAGTTCCCAGTGTTTTTTTGTCGTTACTGCCAAAAGACATCTGACTGATGTAAGTTTGGCTACTGGTGCAAACGTTTCAGCATAGTCTATGCCCTCTTTTTGAGTGAACCCCTTAGCTACAAGTCTTGCTTTGTAGCGCTCAATGCTTCCATTTGATTTGTACTTTATCCTGTACACCCATTTTGAGCCAACTGGTTTCTTTCCATCAGGAAGATGTTCAAGAGTCCAAGTTCCATTATCCTCAAGGGCTTTTGCTTCAGCCTTCATGGCATCTCGCCAAAGGGGATCTTTGACTGCCTGAGCATATGTTTGTGGTTCCATTTGAGAGGAAATAGCTGCAATGTAAGCTTTGTATTCTGTACTCAATTGAGTGTAAGAAAGATAACTTGAGATGGGGTATGCCTTACCTGAGGGAACTGTGTTGGCATCAGTTGTAATGGAAGATGACTTATCTGCGTTCAGGAGATCACATACATATTCATTTAGGTATGAGGGTGGCTTTCTTGACCTTTGGGGTCGGCTTTCTTTTGAGACGACACAAGGGTTTGAAAGGTCAAATTCATGCGAATTTTCAGGTTGTGGCTCTTAATGGTTTGGCATTGTTTGTTGTTCCTCTACATTTTCAGTACCAATGTGTGTGGCTTCTTGAGGTGGTTGGGCTCGTGACATATTTGACTCTTGGAAGGGAAATTTATTTTCAAAGAAAACCACATCTCTAGATACAAACAGCTTTTGAGCTTCCATGTCCCATACCTTGTAGCCTTTTTGGCCTGGTGGATAGCCTAGGAAGACATATGGTTTCGACCTAGCTTCAAACTTGTCATTGGTTCAATGGTGAACATAACATAAGCAGCCAAATACTCTTAAATGTTCAAGAGACACTGGTTTTTTGAGAAGGACTTCAATAGGGGTTTTGCCACAAAGATTTGGAGTTGGAGTAAGGTTTATCAAATATGTGGCTGTTTGTACGCACTCCCCCCAGAATTTAAGGGGTAAATGAGCCTGAAAGCGAAGGGCCCTGGCAACTTCTAATAGGTGTCTATGTTTTCTTTCCACAACTCCATTTTGTTGAAGGGTTTCAACACAAGAGCTCTGAAGACATATTCCTTTTTCGTGCAAGAAGGATAGCGTAGGTCCAGCTTTGAACTCAAGGGCATTATCACACCTGACAGTTTGAACAGTTTTATTGAAGCGGTTCTTTATCATTGCATAAAAGGAGGTAAAGCATGAGTAAGCATCAGACTTCCTTTTTAAAAGATAGGTCCAAGTACAACTACTATGGTCATCTACCAAAGTAAGGAAATAATGAGAACCCGACAATGTAGGAGTTTTGTAAGGCCCCCATATGTCCATGTGGACTAGATCAAAGACAGACTCAGACCTACTTAAACTTTTTGGAAAGGACTTTCTTGTTTGTTTTGCCCTAAAGCACACTTCACAAGGCTCGCTTTTGTCCCTAGGAGGTACTTCAGAAAGATATGGAATGGAAGAGAGCTTATCTAATGGTGCATGACCAAAACGCTTATGCCATGTTTCATGGGAAACCTTCTTGTTGGCTGAAGCAATGAATGATGTCTTGATCTCCTGAAAGTAGTATAGGCCATCTTTCATCTCACCCTTGCCAATCAGTTTCCTCGAAGTCAGGTCTTGTAGCACACAAAAAGTAGGGAAGAAAGTCACTGAACAGTTAAGTTGTTGAGTGATTTTGCTAACTGATATCAGATTGCATGTAAAAGAGGGAACGAAAAGGACGTCATTCAGTTTTAAATGGGGTGACAGGCTGATTGCCCCATAAGCCTCCACAGGCAAGTCCGTGCCATTTGGGAGTTTAACTACATTTGAGCTTCTTGTAGATTTCATATTTTCGAGCAACTGATTATGATGAACCATATGTTCAGATGCTCCACTATCTATCACCCAATCTGATTCTTGCTTACCAACGAAGTTCACATGACTTTCATGTTTTTGTCCCGAGATCATCGCAAGGATTTGCTCTATTTGAGGCTGAGTGAATGGCATTTGATCTTGTTTGGCATTGCTGGTGCTGACCTTGTTTGCTGGAGATCACCCATCCTTTTTGCCAGGTTTGTTGGTGTTTCCTCCTATTTTTCTCTTTCCTTGCCACCAATTTGGATACCCAATAACCTCGAAACATTTTTCTGGATCATGACCGCTCTTCCCACAGTGCTTGCAAGATCCATTTGACTCCCTCTCTAAGCTATTTCTTCTTGCTGCAAAGGCAACTTCTGTTGTAGGTGCCCTAAGTGTTGATACACTTAACTGCCTTTCTTCCTTTACTATGAAGGCATAGGCTTTGTTAATGGATGGGAGCGGCTCCATATTCAGGATTTGCGATCGGATAATACTGAATTGATCATTTAAACCCATGAGGAAGTGATGTAGCTTCTCGTTATCTCTTTCAGCCACCATCTCCTTAATAGCGCCACAGTACATGGAGGAATCTTGCTGTAGGTGTCGAGTTCATCCTAAAGCTCCTTCAGTTTAGTGTAGTAGACAACTACAGACATTTCTTTCTGTTGCATGAGAGCCAACTCTCTTTTCAACTCATGAACCTGAGGAGCATTGCCTTGTGAGAACTTGTCTTCCAGTTCCCGCCACATCTCTCTAGCGGTGTTAGCATAGGCAACGCTTCCATGTAATTCAGGAGCAAGGGAGTTGAAAATCCATGAGATCACCATAGAATTACATTTTCCCCAGAGATTGATCTCTGCCTCATCATCTCCAGGTTTCTCCATTGAGCCATCAACGAAGGCTATTTTAGTTTTTTCTCGTAATGCATTCAACATGGCACGACGCCATGTGGGGTAGTTGTCTCCCTTCAACTGGCAGAACACCAATGTGATTCCAGGTGAGTCGGAGGAGCTAAGGTGGTAGGGAGATGTTGGTTCGTTCCCAGAACACGGAGGGCCTCCTCCACTGCTACTCGATCCTCTTTTGTTGTCTGACATTCTCAGTCAGCTAGGATCGTCAACGGAAGTTTGATTGAAAGAATTTTGGGATCAGGCGAGTCGCCTGCTCTGATACCATGTAAAGTTGTAGAAAGGGGGAAATTAATCTTTATTTCCACGCACAGAGCAATCGATTTACAGCGCCTTATACTATCTGAAAACCAAGACTTAGAATCCTAGCTAAACTATAACTTGGTAGTCAAGTAAGCTACGTATACAATACAAAATACAGAAGAAATAGGACTGTTATATCAAGTAGAACTCTAATAGCCGTCGACCAGAGCCATGCCATTGCTGGCCACCGAATCGAAGGAGAAGGGCTAGATCCAGATCGTGACCAGAAACCCGACCCATCTCTGCTGTTAACCCAATCAACCATATGCTTTTGGTATAATTCTCATTTAGTCCACTGGTCTTTTTATTTTGTTCACGTAGATCACTAACATTTTTTTTCTTTTTTTTTTCTTTCTTTTTGCAGATTAGTCACTAACATCAAATTTTTATTGTTTCTTTTTATTTGTTCTTTTTGTTTACTGGTTCACTTGGACATGCATTGAATTTAGCCATTGAATTTGTATAGGGGTACAATGTAGTATATGAATTTGGTTTTTTATTTTATATTTTTTTAGTCTCTTTATTTATCTTTATTTTTTTTAATCTTAGAATGGTGTGATTTTTGTTATTTAAATCTCATAATGCACCTTAAAAAAGTAATAATACATAAAAATAATTAGTTGCTTAATTGCTCATATATTTTTACTTTCCTCATCATCTAAAAATAATTAGTTGTTTAATTGCTCATATATTTTTACTTTCCTCATCATCTAGAAATTAGAAAGAAATTAAATGGAGTTAATTTTTTTTTTAAATACATAACAAATTTTAAGAATCTATTCTTGGTGATTTGATAAATGCCAAGACAGATTATTCGTTCAAATCCGAGTGGTCTGATAAGGCTCACAGCCTAGAACAAGATAGTCCTTTTAAATTCTTTATGGATTTGGTAAAGTCCTGAGATTTCAAGGACATCTAAGATTCCATATTTGGTTGGTCTAATAAGGTCTACGGTTTGAAATTAAATTAAAAATAAAATATAACTAAATAAGATTTATTAAAACCATTTCATCAATTATTTATTAAAGAAATAAAGATTTAGGAAAAGATAAAACCAAACCCCATGGTACCAATTTCCAGACTTTTTAATAAGGTTATTTTAGTGTAACTGACTCATGATTTTAGAATCTCTTGTAGACCATAACAGGTATCTAATCGACCTAGGTGAAATTGATTTGTGGCGACTCCTAAAAATCACGTTGCTACATCTTGGCGACTATACTTGGGATGAGTCTAGCCATAATAATGGTTTTAGTTTCCTCTTTTCTTTTTTGCTTATTTCTTAACTTGTTGATTTGATGTGTTGTATTTTTTTTAGGTTCCAACACGCACACACCTCGGATGCATAATGAGCTCAATGCCTAAGCTCACTCCAACCAAGTTTTGCAAAATAGCTAAGTTAGGCTAGTCGTGTGAGACAATACTCTCCGCACTTTCTCTAATCCGTAGTAGTAAGTAGTGTTGCTCGAGTGTGAAAATAGTCAACCCATGAGACCATAAAAGCTACGACGCGAATTAAATCCTTCTATATGTAACTCTTGTAGGTGAGGGATTTGGCCTTTTCTAGTCCTATAGGACTTAGTGAAAGGGATTCAAGATCCAACCTATAACTCACCTTTCAAAACACCACCCATGCATATAGTGACCATAGATCTATCCACTAGGGTTTCCATGACAAAACATGCATTGTTTAATTAATTTGTTTCATTGTTCTCATAACTTGTTCTATGTCATGTTATTATACCAACGTGACTAACTTTTTTCGTTTGACCATATTTGTTGCTTTGTTTATGTACTTTTCCTCTTTATAACTCTCATTTCTATTCTCATATGTTATTTGTCCATATCAATTCCTGTTACTAACTTTATTCTTTTCTTGTCCTTATGTTTTCTCAAACAACATTTTTTCATGCATCAAAATCATATATCAAGCCATACTCACTCTTAACTTTCTTGTCAACAAAATGTTTTGAAGTTTCATTGTTGTAGATAATCAAGCTCACTGCATGCATGCATACATCAATCCTCATCTTCATGCATTCATACTATGAAATAATCAGTTCATTTAAGGTGCAAGATTTTCATCCCAAGTTGGTGCATCCAAAAACGGTAATGAGCAAGGCAAATGTAATCTTCAAGGAGATCTCATGCAATTCATGGATAAAGAAAGCTTTTATGCCCCTTTTTTTGGATGGGAAAGGCATCTCTTCAAGAAGAATTTTTAAGCTACATCCAACCTAGAGGTCTACACACATTTACTCATTTTGTGGAATCTTTCAGCTTTTTAAAATTAACTCATTTTGTGGAATTTCTTCACCTTTAAAATTCACTCATTTTGTGAAATCTTTCTTACTTTTAAACTTTACTCATTTTATGGAATCTTGAACTTTTTGAAATTCACTCATTTTATGGAATTTTTCACTTTCAAGATTTACTTATTTCGTGGAATCTTCAGCGTTTTGAAATTCACTCATTTTATGAAATTTCTCATTTTCAAGATTCATGGAATCTTCAACTTTTTAAAATTCACTCATTTTGTGAAATTTCTCACTTTCAAGATTCATTTATTTCATGGAATCTTTGGCTTTTTGAAATTCACTCGTTTTATGGAATTTCTCACTTTCAAGATTCACTTATTTTTTAGAATCTTTGGCTTTTTGCAATTCACTCATTTTATGGAATTTCTCACTTTCAAGATTCACTTATTTCGTGGAATCTTCAGCTTTTTGAAATTCAGTCATTTTGTGAAATTTTTCACTTTCAAGATTCACTTATTTGGTAGAATCTTTGGCTTTTTGAAATTCACTCATTTTGTGGAATTTTTCACTTTCAAGATTCATTCATTTCATGGAATCTTCAGCTTTTTGAAATTCACTCATTTTGTGAAATTTCACTTTCAAGATTCGCTCATTTTGTGAAATCTTCAGCTTGTTGAAATTCACTCATTTTGTGAAATTTCTTCATCTTCAAGATTCACTTATTTTGTGGAATCTTTCTCTTTTTTAAGATTAACTCATATCATGGAATCCTAAGCTTTTTGAAATTCACTTATTTTGTGGAATCTTCAGCTTTTTGAAATTCACTCATTTCTTGGAATTTCAAGTTTTTTGCACTCACCTATTTTAAAAATTCACACTTTTGATGAAAATTATTCTAAGTCTGGTTTCTTTCTTAGAAATTTTTGCTTGAGATAACAAGGAGGGTTTCTATATCTTAATACCAAAGCTAAACCAAGGCTCTAAAAAGAAGGTAAATCTCTTCCTCATAATTCAAGTCAAATTAAGGTTTGAAATGAGAAAGGTTTCTTTACCCCGTTACATTTAAGGAAAAGCTAAACCGAGTTTCCAAAGATAAGGCAATTCTCTTCCTCGCAACTTGAGTTAAACTAAGGTTTTAAATGAGAAATGTTTTTCTACCTCATCATATTCAAAAGAATTTAGAGGTGGTTAGGAGTCAGGGCGCGTTACGTCAAAGTAATTCAGAGGTGGTAAAGAGACAAAGTTCTCTACCTCAAGTGTTTTTAAAGGTGCTAAAGAGACAAGGTTCTCTACCTCAAAGTAATTTTGAGGTGGTAAAGAAATAGGGTTCTCTACCTCAAATGTGATGGTAAAAAGCCGGGGTACTCTATCTAAAAGGATTTTAGATGTGGTAAATAAACAGGGTTCTGTACCTCAACTGTCATCAAAGGTGGTAAAGAGTCGGGTTGCTCTATCTCCAAGGAAATATAGTGAGTAAAGAGAGAGTTTTTTACCTCTTAAATCATGGTAAAAGAGAGTTCTCTACCATAGGTAAAATGAATGATAGAAGAGTTTCTCAATTCCATAGAAAGGTTTTTATGGAGAAAAAGGGTAAAGAAGGTTCCTCAACCCTCTAAGAAAAGAGGAAAGAGTTTTCCTCTTAGGTTTTGAAGCAATATGAATGTTCTCATTGCAAAATGCTAGGAAAGTTGGCACAAAAGCTGCTTGATTCCCTCTGTAGAACATGGCTCTGTTGGCTATATTAGAATCTTGAGTTATTGTCGACCAAGGTTGGCATGATGGATACTTGAACCCATTAGCAAGCGTTGGCGTTTTAAGATCAATGAAAGTTAATACTAACTAAATTGCCTGATTGGGATCTCCTTTATGTGTGGATCTTAATTGAGTGGTAAGATGGGCTAAAATTAATCATAACTGATATACTAAAAGTGGATCCATTAACCTTAGCTATTTTATTTGAATTTGAATTTGAATTTTTAATCAACACTTGTTGACATCTTTCACAAAAACCTTCCTTCACTTTTGTAATTTGTATTTTTTAATTCACTTCCTTGTGGTTTGCCACACAGACTCCTAAGATTTTATTACTTGTGACAACCTACACTTGGGTTACAACTGCTAGAGTGTAGCAGGGTTCCTAAGTAGCTTAGGATTCCTTTAGAAATTTCTAATTTAAGGAGGAGTTTTAGATGTCTTGGAGTGGCACTAGGCCATCTTAACCCTTTGGCACCCCTAGGAACTATCTCAAACATCCCTTGGAACTCACTGGATAAAGGTGGGTTTTGCTATCGTTTTGCTTGTAGGGACACATTGCCACAGCATAGAACTTTCTAGTGCTGGCACATGGGCCTGGCAATGCATCCCTAACCCTTTGTGCGTACTTCTCCAACTTATGCCCCAAAGGCACTTTGGGGGGTTCTAATGCCACCCAATAACCTTAAGGATGCCTTTTTTTTGCCTTAAACTTGCATGTACATAAGCACTAGGCCACAATACACTATTTATACCAATGTTATGGTGTCCATAAGGACCACATAAACCATCAAACCCACATTAGTCCACCATGAACATCTCAATCTACCAATCACTACCATTCATAAACTACATGGATTCTACTACAAGCAAGCTACAAATGACATCAAATATGCATGAATCATAAATCCCTTGTCTTAATTGCACATGAATTAGCTCAACCAAACATCCACAGTCCACACATTCCATGCACTAAATCAACATTAACACAACAAAACCCAAGCTTAATTAATGTCAAAAACATGAAATCATCAAGGGGTAGTACCTTATGCATAAATCAAGGTTCAAGCTTAGAAAATCCCAACAAGCTCCAAAACCATGAAATACATACAAATCAAGCTTCCTTTGACTTGGGCATTGCAAAAGCCTTCCAATTTCTTCAAGAAATCAAGCATCTGGGGAACCTTTTGGCAAGAAATTAAGAGGTAGGGGGAGTTACAGGTGTGCAAGGAAAAGAAAGAGAACCATGACAAGAACAAGAACTCCCTCATGTTTTAAAAAAAACAAAACCCTTTCTTCTTAAACATTTATAAAATTTTCAAATTTACCTCTACGCAAATAATAACTAGGGTTTTTAAACACTTAATCAAAAGTGTGAACTTTGGCATTGAGATTTAAAATGTGATTATTACTCATGGGACTCATCCTAACACTCAGAGGTTCAAAATAATTAATTGGTCCTTAGGTAAACCTAATGCCATAAACCTCTTATAACTAACTAACCCTTGGATAACTTATTTGATTTTGTCAATTCAGCTCGCTGGCGAGACAATCCACTAGAAAGGCTATAACAGTCCCCCTCTAGGATAATTTTGAAGATGAATTAATGAAATTCAATTGTAACTATATTTTTAAATTTAGTAAAGACATAATGAAGTTTCTATGTTTGAATGTTTTGTGCGCATCAGTCTATTTTTCCATCTTTAGGCTTCATTTGATAGGTTTTGTTCTTTTTCTGATTTGGACTTAGCATACATTTGCAAGAACCTTTGATGGGTAGATCACCTTTTGTTTTAATATTTTTTACTTCACGTTTGCTTAAGTTTGAATATTTCTTGGGGTCATTTCATCAATGGCCTTTTCTAGCCTTTGTTTGAAATAGCCTCATTCAAGGGGTTATTACCCTCATGGCTTTGTTTGCTTGGGTTGTAAATCCTTTAATGGCTTTGTTTTTGGCTCATTTCTTAGGGCCTACTTTTGGGGCCTCATTTCTTTTTGTCGATCCTTTAAAATGCATTCATAAGTAGTAGAAATACCCAACATCTTTATTCAATTAGTATTACTTATAGAAAACAAGGTTGATGATCATCAAAATGGTAGGTCCTAGGCATTATCCTACGCTCAGCATCCATCAATTTGTAAAATCCCTCTCTAACATTGCTTTAACTGGGTAGGGTCTATCCTAGTTCGCACTCCATGCCTATGCCTTGGGGTCCTTCATGTCAATTTTACACTGATGATGACTATTCCTCATATCTAGATTTTCTTCTACTTGACTCTTTTATCATTGGCCGAATCTACTCATTCTTCTTGGAGATTCAGTCCTCCTTCTAGGGCCTTATCATTTGCTTTGCCATTGAACATCTAGATTTGTAAGGTGGAGTGTGTGATTTTGATGAGTGTAAGTGCTTATATTTTGTAAACCATGGCAAAAGGGCTTTCTCTTATTGGCCTTTGAGGCATCATTTCATAGTTCTATAGGATGCTGGACAACCTTTTTGCCCATCTGCCATTGGTATTGTACAGCATCTACTGTATTCCTTCCTTTATAGCCCAATTAGTAACAATGACTTGAACATTTGCCTATCGATGGGCTACGGGTGTAAAGTATAGGCGGATGTGTTCTGCTTTCATATATCTGTGCACTTACTAGTTGTCAAATTGTTTTCTGTTATCCATATGGTGGTTTTTTCCAAAAATGTTTAAGTTGCCAAAGGCTCTGCCTCCACCCATGTAATGAAGTTTTCAAAGAGTATGATCCAGCACTTCACTAATCTAGGGGCAGTAGGGAATGCCCCTATCAAGTCAAGACCCTACATGGAAAATAGTGAGGGATCAACAATTAGTAGGGCTTTCGATGACGGTAACATTTGGATCTGTGAGCTAACGGGTATGGCATTGTTGAATGAAGTATCATGTGTCCTTTTGGGTCCTTGGCCAGAAGAAACCTGTGTTAATGTCTTTTGAGAAAGGGAATCCATTGCATTGTGTGCCCTACCATCCCCTTAATGGATATGTTTATGGACTTCTTGCCCCTCTTGAGTAGTCAAGCATTTTGGCATTGGTGAAGCAAATCCACATTTGTATAGTTCACTTCCCACGATGGTGAATGCTCTTGATCAAATTCTAAGCTTCCTTGATTCCTTGGGCATCCCGCCTAAGAACCTGGTCTTGAGGTAAAGTTGTATTGGTTTCCCCCAATCATCTACAAGGTCCTGATGTTTGAAAAAGTGGATCGATGGCTCTAACAATTCTTCCATCAAGGCCTCTTCCTAGGATTTTGATGGCATGTTAGCATAAGCATTCTTGGTCCTTGGTATTTTTTGGACTTGCATGATGTCAACTATCTTTATCAAATGCTTAACCATGCTCAAGTTGTTACCACCTTATAAAAATAGGAGAATTACAAGTGTGACGTAATGGTGAAAAACCATTATATTGTGTAATTCTCTTCATAGTGATTGAGTATGAGGGGTAAAAGGTGTAATGAACACCTCCTTAAAAGTGTTCCAAGTTGCTAACTTGGCCCCCAAGAAAAGCCTTAAGGATTGCTTGTTTGTCAAGCAACCTATGGACCTTTTTGTAAGGTTTTGGAAATTTGGGTACTTACTTGTAAAACTCTCAAGAAAGAGCTTTGGAGAGTTATGGGAAGGATATGAATGGTATAAAAGTGCTATTGGAGGACCAAATTGCTCATGGAAGACAAGTTTGGACAAAGGAAACACTAAAGGCATTAAGGACCTAAATGTCTTAGTGTAAACCTTAAGGTGTTCAAGCTTTTGACTTAAGTGAAATGGAGAAATTTGGAGTTTTCCCACTTAGGGAAGGGCGGCTATAGCTTGTAAATGGGTAAAAAATATTGGGGTCATGTGTACCAATGTTTTTAAGGCAAAGAAACCATAATTAGTGAGAAGGAAAATGACATAAAGAAAGGTTAAGCTTGTTTAAGTGTGCTTTGTGCCCTTCAGCTCCTTTAAGGCCATTTAAGTGGCCAATTCACATATTTCTTCTCCCATATTTGACCCATACAGCCACCACCCTCTTCCATATTGCTACCATCACTCCTCTATAGCCACCATACCTCCAAGATTAAAATTGAAGGAAAAAGAAAGTAATTGGAAGCAAACTAGAGCTATTGATTGAGTACTTCAAGGATCAAGATTGATTTTTGGCCTACCTACCCACTTTGGTAAGGGTTCTTTTGCTCTCATGGGTTATTTTCTATATTTTCAAGCAACCATGGAGCTAGGGATAAGCTTGGAAGAGAGCCATGAGCTTGATGAACCAAGCTTAGTGAGGCGAGTACACTTATTGAAGGTTTTATGACCTAGTGTGAATTGCACAATGATGGCAGTGAAATGAGGGTTTTTAGAGCCCAAAGTTAGTACTAACGAGTATTAAAACCCTCATAAGACCAAGCATTAGCTTGAGGAGGGCTTCCATAGTGATTTGGTTATGTTTATTATGTGTTTTATGGACTAACCTATGCTTTATGTTGCTGCCACATTTCATGCGTTTGTTGGTTGTGAAAGGCTGCTGCATTTGGTTGCTATATCTTCTATATATGCATTATGGTTTTGTGTTTTAGTGTCTTTGGATGCAGGTTTTGATGATGGTTACATTGCCTATTGAATCCAAGTGCTACCCTTACTAAGTTTCTCAATGAAACTTACTCCCCTTAATTTTTTCATTTCATGTCTAGTTGAAAGATCACCTTTAAACTAACCTTCCTGGTTTGAATTTTGCCCTAAATTTTTAGGTACTTAAACTTCCATATGTCTAGTTGTGATCTGGAAAGTTTGGTGATTTTAGGAGCACATTTGATGTTTGTAATGGTGGTGCTTATTGTGTTATGCAGCTGCTGTCCAACATCCTGTTCTGGAGTCCATTGTGTCTCATGCACTCTTGTAACTTAGGGTGTGTATTTAGCTGAGTTAAGACCATTATGTAGTTCATGTATGCATGTACATGTAGTGTATGTTAAATGTGACAAGTATGTGAACATTTGAGCAGTCTTTTGACTATGTATGTGATGTAGTGCAAAGCTGCCTAAGTGTGAATGATAGGCTGCTTACTTGTAAATTATGTTTTGGCCACATAAAGTTGCTAGATGCAAGAGAATGTGTTTCCCATGTGTATTGGACATGTATAGCATAGCCTTGGAGGGCTTACCCCTTGTGAATGAAGTGTTTGCACACTCATGAAATTTTTGTAGGGGCAAAATGGTCATAAAGTGACCAGAATTTTGACTCTACACTCAAAGTTCTTTAACTCCCTGTGTAGAATGAATCTTGGTATGAAACTTTGACCACACCTAGAGGACATCTAGAGGTTTAATTGGGAATTGAAATTTGGAATTTGGAGTCCTGTATCCAAAGATATGATGTTGCAAAGTTGGCTAAGTTATTGTTCATTTGGTCAGAATTTTGTAACCAACTTAAAAAATCCATAACTTGGTCCATAGGTAGGTATTGATGTAATCCAAAATTCCTTGGTTTTCTGTAAGCCTCTACTTGATAATAGAGCAAATAAAACAAAGGGTTAGAAGGCTAGAATGATATAGTTTATTTGTGGAAGTTACAAGTGCAGTGGCTGGTCATTAGAACTTAACAAGATTGCCTAATGTGTGGTAGCCAAGATTAAGACTAGTGCTAGAGTTTTCCTTTTTTGTTTCCATGGTGTACATGAAATGTGAATATGTGTGTGATGGTTAGACCAATATGCATGTGTTTACATAGTGCCCAAGAGGGTGACTTGTGTATGCACACTAAGGGTAGTGTTCTGATAGCCTACAAAACATTACCAATCTTGGGAGTCTAAATGCATAATTTTGGCACCATAATTGGACTACCTCAAAGTGGGTAACACAAGTAATTATTGGATCCTTGACTCCTGTTATATTGGTAGCTTAGTTAATGATCAACTAGGAATCACTATGAATTTTCATGTGCATAACCTCTCTAGACCAGATGTTTGTAGTCCTGCTAAAAAGGGTTATTTTTTTGCTATATTATTTGTCACAGGGAACTTGAATTTAATCCTCAAATAGGCCTCCAAACCAAGTGTTCTTCACAGTACGACCCAAGTTCCTTATGTTCTAGTCTAAGTGCTCAATCAAAATATATCTCCCAATGTAGGATGTTGGGATTAGACTTGTCTTTGACAACTCCTGCAGGTGTCATCCCTACAATGAAATTAGCCAATGCCTATACCTTCATATCTCTTCGAGGCTTATATTGTGTTAAGGACCAAAGTGCCCAAGGGGGCAAAGTTATACATTTAATGTTTAAGGACACTTAAGGGCCTAAGTGTCCTAAACTTTTCTAAATGTGATAAATACCCTTGACAAAAGTTAAAAGAGGTCAAAATCTACCATTTTCCTAACCCAAATGGCTGGCCATGACCTTGTCCAATTATGGGTTTAAGTTGTAAAAATTTTACTTACGCCATGTACTTATCTTCGATTTAGGTAAAAGATAGAAAAAATAAGGCAAAAATGAAAGAAAAATCATTATTTATTTCATTTCCATCCTCATTTTCATCCTCCCTCAGTAGCTAGGGTTCTCACTCTAGCTCTTCCACCATCCTCCAGAGCCACCATACCTCAAGAAATCAAGAGAATTCAACAAAGAGAAGAAAAAATCCTAGTTTTAGGTTTTTCATAGTCAAGGTAAGGGTTTATCTTCATGTTTCATGGTTGTTTAGTGTTTTAAGATGATGATCAAACATCCATGGAGATAAGACTGTGCTTGGAAGAGAGCAAAAAGCTCTATGAACCAAGTATTGGTTAAGGGGGAGTCCATGAACAAGGTTCCAACCTTACTATTTTTCAAGCACAAAGATGGTAGCTTATGAAATGGTATTAGATACCTATATGGATTAGGATTCTTGCAATAGTTGCAAAACCCTAGCTTGGATCGGATTAGGGTTGTTCAGGCACTGAGAGTAGAGTACTTTTGGTGGCTCGAATGGAGGTGGTTAATCAACGCGCGTTAATTGGCATGGATTTTTGTTCAATGAGATTTGACATGATATGCTAATTGTTAGTTGAAGCATGGTGCATGGTTATAGCCCTTGATTGGTTGTACTTGTAAATATGGCCTACGAGTCGTGCGCCTTATTCTTGTTATTCTCATTGTACATTCTCTTCTCACCTTACTCCCCTCAAATGTAACTCAAGGTTTCTATTATTGATGTAATTGTACATTATGGGATCGTCCAAGGTAGTGTGTCCAAGGAGGTAACAACAAAAAGGCAACCAAGCAAGGAGGTGAAGGAGCTTGTGAAGACCCTTTTCTTTTCTTAGGCTTTTATGATATTCTCATTGGCTTGAGAATATTGCATAGTTTGGGCCGTAACCATGTTGATAGCCAAAGGCTATCGCCTCAATCTAGCCGAATACCCTGCCACAACAATGGCCAGAAGAACTGGCGCTTCCCGGGAATAGGTGGAATCATGCACCTCGGGAGATAGCCTGAGAGCTCCGAGCCTCGGCACGCCAGTAAAACTTGAGGACTTCATTCGCCCCCCAAGGTTGTGAACAGCGCGCCTTCGAAAAAGTGGCACCAGACATTGCTGCCCGAATATGATATCCCCGAAGGCGGAACCCCCTGGAACTGGGAACCCCCGAACTGAGGGTAGGCTTCCCGAAGAGGCTCTGTCCGAACTAGAGGACGACCTCGCCCAGGGACCTCGGGAGTACGGCAGGCACATTTAAGGAAGCATTTAAGGAAGCCTCTGACACGTCCCACCACAGACGTAAAAAGTCGCCCTGACGCGCAGACGCCATCAGAATCATATCATGGCCCGTCTCAGCACAAGGCTCGAGGCCATCTAGTTACCAACTATCTGTCCCCTACGCCCAGACGTTCAGGAGCATCCGACCGCACACGTGTCATGATCTGAACGGGCTAGGTATTCCTATATATACAGGAAATAAATACTTGACAGGGAGTTGGCAGGCCGGATATACAGCTCCCACACCCTGAGAAAATACCAGGCGAGACTTTTCTGCCTTTCTCTTTGAGCTAGTGACTTTCTCCTTCTTCCGGCCACCACTGACTTGGGCGTCGGAGGCTCCCCCCCCGGAAAAACACTCCGGGGGCCTCCTAACCCTGTTTACCAGCTTTTCAGGTACTCTCCTTGGGGCGATCCACCTTCCAGGCGTTCTTCCTCCTAGAAGTCTCCTCAACAGTCATCATGACTCACAACGATGAGGCCTTAGGCCATCATTTGGCGCCGTCTGTGGGAACCCGCTCGCAGATTGCCGTCGTTGAGACTCGGCGTTCTAAGGACAAGGGACTCCCAAGGTCCTCGTCCGCGCCTGAGATACAACCGGCTGCTGAGCAGACACTCCCAGAGACTTCTACGCCCGAGGAGGACCGCCCTCTGGTAATCACCATGAGCTTCTTGAGGGACTTTCAGCGCTCGGTCGTTGCTGAAATGACTCAGCAGATCGACCGAAGATGGCCACAGCAGTCACGGGCCCAGAAACCCTCCTCATCAGCACGCCCTCGGGAGAGAAGCCCCAAGTCTACACACCGCAGTTCAGGAAGTGGAGAGCCTCGCGGAGAATCATCCACAGAAGATATAGCCCTCGGGAAACGGCCTGTGGGACAAACCGGGTCCAAGCGACCGAGAGTCTCACAGCGAAGCAGTTCGTCGCCCGAGGCGAGGTCCCTGACCCCTCCGCGCCGAACTCGCTCCCCGAAAAGGCGCCGTCGATCTCCCTCCCGCGAAAATGGTCCTAGCGCCACTGCGCTTATGGAAAGGATATTGGCACGGCTGGACAGAGTGGAGAAGCAAGTGACCAGAAAACCCGTTTGGGACAGGCTGTCGGGGGCATTATGCGAAGATGGCTCCCCGTTTATTCGCACCGTCGTTGAGGCAGCTATGCCAGGCGACTTCAGAGTGCCTAGGCTGGAGATCTATGATGGCCGGACTGATCCACAGGCCCATCTGACGAAGTACAGGCGGAGCATGATAATGCACGGAGCTGATGACGCTACCATGTGCAAATGCTTTGAAGTCACCCTCACGGGCCCAGCAACAGCATGGTACAATTCTTTGCCCCCAGGGACTATCACTGAGTTTCAGGAGTTGTCCACAGCCTTTACCCAGCAGTTCATTGGGAGCAGGCCGACGGCCAAAATGACTGTACAGATGTTCGACATAGAGCAGAGAAACGGAGAGACGATCCGAGACTATGTCGAACGATTCAACAGGGAAGCACTCAGCGTCCCGGACTTCCGGCCCGAAATCCGCATCCTCGCTATGACACGGGGCCTTCGGCGTGACTCACAGCTGTTCTACGAGTTCTCAAAGGACCCCCCGGAGACCCTCGGAGAATTTTACCGAAGGGCAGAGCAGCACATGACAGCCGAGGAATTGAGGATGGCGGGGCCGAAGTCTGATCATCACCGCGCCGAAGGGTCCAGCCAGCAAGCTCGGCATCTTTCTGAACACACAGGTCGACCACGGCGAATGCGAGGAAAGAAACCTCAAAGTTTCACACCCTTGAGCACGACACGGACCAACATTCTCATGGCGCTGGAAAGGCAAGGGACGCAGATTCGGCGGCCAAAGGCCATGGCCGCCGATAATAAGAAGAATGCCAAGAAGTTCTGCCAGTTTCATCGCGACCACGGTCATGACACCGAAGACTGCTTCCAGCTGAAGAAGTACATAGAGTCGCTGATCAAACAGGGCCAGCTTCGCAAATACCTGCGGATGCCCTCCCCAAAAGGCAGAAAAGAGGAGGAAGAGAGGGCCGAAAACGAGGACTATGACTCAGACAGGCGGAGAAACAGAAGTCCAAAAAGGTGCCTTCCACCTCCAGTAGGGGTCATCCAAACCATTACCACGGGGCTCCCATCCTCGGAAAGAAAGCGGAAGGCCAGAGAAATTGCGGTTATGGAGTATCAAAGTCCATCAAAGAAATTGGCTCGCAAAGATGGCTCCACCGTCGTCTTCCCCCACGACGACCCGCTGCTGATAATGGCGAGAATAGGGAACTGGGACGTCAAAAGAGTGTTGCTCGATGATGGCTCAAATACTGACGTCCTGTTCTCGCACTTACTGCTGAGCTTGGGCATCTCCAGCAGCGAACTTAAACCTGTCACCACGCCCACCTTCGGCGTTGGACCATCGGAACTACCCGTCCTCGGATGGATCGACCTCCCTTTAATGATAAAAGGCACTTCGGTAGACGGAGCGGCTGAGTTGTACGCGTCCACAATGGCAAGATTCATCGTCATGGAGGTCCCGTCTTCGTACAACGCCATCCTTGGAAGGAAGACTCAGGGGAACCTACACATTCGCCCCGATGTGAAGTACTTGACTGTCACATTCGCCACCAAGGATGGAGATGCAGAGGTCTTTATCGACCAAGCCGAGGTAAGAAAGGTGTTTGTAAAAGCACGAAAGGCTCCGGCAGACAACTCTACACAAATAGTGGAGGCAAAGGCGCAGGAGAAAGGCAAAGAAAGAGATCCCGCAGAAGCAGAAATGGAAGCAGTAGATCTTGTCCCAGGACAATCTACCCAAATAGGGAAGAGCTTGGCCAAAGGTGATAAGGAAATTCTTGTATCCTTTCTGCTGAAAAATAAAGATCTGTTTGCCTATTCGCCGAAAGACATGCCAGGAGTGAACCCTGGCATAATACAGCACAGCCTCAAAGTAAGCTCGGAAGCAAAACCTATCAGGCAAAAGAAACGAAGCATCTCAGCCAACAAAAGCAACTTCGTGAGAACCGAAGTCCAGCGCCTATTGGATGCTGAAGTTATCAGGGAGGTCAAATACCCCGAATGGTTAAGCAACGTGGTCATTGCCACAAAAGAAGGTAGCAGCAAACTCCGGATGTGCATTGATTTCAGAAACTTGAACGATGCTTGCCCGAAAGACTCATTTCCCCTCCCGCCAAAAGATCAACTGGTAGATTCAACGGCCGAATACGGGCTCCTGAGCTTCCTAGATGCCTTCAGCGGCTACCATCAGATAAGGATGGACCCCGAAGATGAAGAGAAAACTGCCTTCATCAGCGAGGGAGGAACGTACTGCTATATCAGAATGCCCTTCGGGCTGAAAAATGCAGGAGCCACCTACCAGAGACTGATGAACAAGGTCTTTAAGGACCAAATGGGGAGAAACATGGAAGTATATGTTGATGATATGATAGTAAAAAGCAAGCTGCCCGGCTACGACGTTGCAGATTTGGAGGAAACCTTGCAAAAGCTCAGAGCCTTCGGGATTCGCCTTAACCCCGAGAAGTGTATCTTCGGGGTGACATCGGGAAAATTCCTTGGGTACATGGTATCCGAAAGAGGCATCGACGCCAATCCTGAGAAGATTAAGGCTCTGCTTGAGTTCCGAACTCCTGCCACAGTCAAAGACGTGCAGAGACTAACCGGAAGAATAACCTCTCTGAGCAGGTTTATTTCCAGGTACGGAGATAGGTGTAGACCTTTCTTCAAAGTCCTCACAAAGGTAGCAAAGATGGAAGGCGACCTCGGAAGAAACAATCATCCCTGGGATGAAGATTGCCAAAAGGCCTGGGAAGAACTCAAAGTCTACCTGGCCAGCCTGCCGACTCTGCGACAACCTCGGGAGGGAGAACCCCTCGTACTGTACCTCGCCGTCACAGAAAAGGCCGTGAGCTCGGTCCTGATAAAAGAAGAAGGGCCGAAACAATGGCCGGTCTACTACGTCAGCAAGTCCCTGCATGGCGCCGAAGTCAGGTACCCTTTGCTTCAAAAAGCTATATACGCCTTGGTGCTTGCAGGAAGAAGACTGCGACCATATTTCCAGGCTCACCCCATCATCGTCCGAAGTAGTCTACCACTACGGGATGTTATGAAGAGAGTTGATCATTCGGGAAGGCTCTCCAAGTGGTGCATAGAGCTTGGCGAACACGAAATCACGTATGAGCCTCGGAAGGCCATAAAAGCCCAAGCATTGGCAGATTTTATCGCCGAAATACCCACCACTGAGGAGAACCACTCAGATCCGAAAGAAGGTGAGCCAGAATGGACCTTGCATGTTGACGGAGCCTCGGGGTCCGAACACCAGGGAGCTGGAATAGTTATCAGAGGACCCGAAGGCCTAGAGGTGATGAAGGCTATCAAGTTCAGCTTCAACGTCACCAATAATGTGGCTGAGTATGAAGCCCTCATAGCGGGATTACGCTTGGCCAGAAAGATTGGCGTGAGAAACTTAAGGGCTCACAGCGATTCCCAGCTGGTAGTTCGGCAGACGGCAGGAGATTATGGGGCGAAGGACCCAATCTTGGCAAAATACCATGAGCTGGTAACAAAACTCATCCAAGAGTTTGACGCCGTGCGGATCGAAAATGTACCCCGGCGGAATAACACTGAGGCAGATTGCTTAGCGAAGTCCAAAACATACACCGAGGTGCTAGACCATCCAAGCATCTCCGTGCTAAGCGTAACGTCCTCGGGAACAGGGTGGAAGGACCCCATAAAGAAATACCTCGCAGAGAATGAGCTTCCCGAAGACGCTGGCAATGCTGCAAGACTGCGAAGACGTGCCGGAAGATTCTTCCTGATTGGTGAAGAGTTATATCGGCAAGGATATGCAAATCCGCTGCAGAGATGTGTGGGCGAAGAGGATACTGAGATGGTTCTCGAAGAAGTTCACGAAGGCATGTGCTGCTCGCACATTGGAACTGATGCCCTTGCAGTAGTGATACTCCGCCAAGGATACTTCTGGCCTACCCTGAGAAAGGACGCAAGGCAGTTCGTCCAGAAGTGCGGTAGTTGCCAGAGACATGCAAAAATCCAGAGGATACCCTCAGAAATGGTAACATCGGCAGACTATCCTTGGCCCTTCGCAGTCTGGGGTATAGACCTCATTGGGCCACTCCCCACAGCACCGGGAGGCGTGAAATTCTGCGTGGTAGCAGTGGACTATTTCTCAAAGTGGGTAGAGGCAGAACCACTAGCAACTATCTCGGCAAAAGAAGTGCAGAAGTTCGTATGGAAAAACATCGTATGCAGATTTGGCATACCGAGGGTACTAGTAGCTGATAATGGATCCCAGTTCATAGACAAAGGATTCCAGGAATTCATCAGCGACCTCGGAATAAAGATGCACTTCGCCCCAGTAGCTCACCCCCAAAGCAATGGGCAGGTGGAAGTATCAAACAGGACCATAAAAGATGGCCTGAAAAAGAGACTTGGGGAAGCCAAGGGGAAATGGCCAGGAGAACTCCAAAGTGTATTGTGGAGCTACCGAACGACGCCACGAAGAGCCACAGGGGAAACTCCCTTCTCACTCGTCTTCGGAACAGAGGCCATTATCCCAATAGAGATAGTTCAGCCTTCAATACGGGTGCAAGTATTTGATGAAGGCGGAAACGACCTCGGTCTGAGAACTAAGCTCGACCTTGTGACCGAACACAGAGAAATAGCCGGGCTGAGAAGAAAAGCTTTCCAGCAAAGAGTGGCCGCGGCTATCAACCTAAAAGCCAGGCCAAAAGAAATCAAAAAAGGAGACCTCGTTCTCCGAAAGGCCGACTTTGCACCCCGAAGGCCATCTCACGGCGTACTTCGCGCAAATTGGGAAGGACCTTATCTGGTTCTCGCCGAAGTACGGAAAGGCGTGTATAGGCTTGGCGATGCCGAAGGCGTAGAATTGAAAAACACTTGGCATTCAGACGCCTTGAAAAAATTCTACGCCTAAGGTTGAGCGGAAGAGATATATTGTACAAGAAATATTCTAAGTACAGAATGGTCTTGAGAAAAATTCTTAAGTATACCAAATTGTCCAAGACAGAATTCCGCGAAGGTGCTCGCCACGAAAAAAGCAGATGTGACTTCCCGAAGGCCCTTGAGCCACTATTCTCGGGAAAAATGGGAAACAAGAATCTTGCAAAGGTACTCGGCATAATCAGTGCAGAGAAAATTTTCCGAACACCCTTGAGCGTACATGCTCGGAAAAAAGGGAAAGCAAGAATCTCGTAATAGTGCACACCAAAACAAAAGCAGAGAGAGAGCAGAAAAAGACCAGAAAAACAGTAAGTGGGACTTATGATGGAATGGGCTATTTATAGGCCAAAGGTGGGTAACCGAAAGAACATCATAAGTACCCATTGGAGGCGAACCGTCGCCGTAACTTCCCGCTGCACCTGAAAAGGCGCGCCCTCTGTAAATGACGCGCCTCTCCTCCAATGGCAAGAAGCCACGTGTCAACCGCTGCGCAGAAATGGAATGGGGGACGTGCCTCCCCAAACGTGCCTGGAAAACCGGGACACGCCTCCTGATTGGGACACGTCGTTTGACATCCCTGAGAAATGGAGACGCGCCGCTCAGTCTGACACGCTTGGCCATCAGACCTACAGAAATAAAAAGCAGGCCACCTCGAGGACACCAAGAGACAGGCTATGGCTGAACAGCCCATGACTTTTGGGCAAGAGGTGTATCTTCGGTACAGGCTTTGCCTCGGAGACACCAAAGAATAGGCCAAGGCCGAACAGCCCGGACCCTCGGGCAAAAGGTGCGACCTCGGAACAGGTTATGCTTCCCAACAAGACTCCCAACGGCAACCTCGGAAAGAGATGCAAACCGAAGTCTTCACTTCGGCTTTCCAGAGGGGGGCATGTGATAGCCAAAGGCTATCGCCTCAATCTGGCCGAATACCCTGCCACAACAATGGCCAGAAGAACTGGCGCTTCCCGGGAATAGGTGGAATCATGCACCTCGGGAGATAGCCTGAGAGCTCCGAGCCTCGGCACGCCAGTAAAACTTGAGGACTCCATTCGCCCCCCAAGGTTGTGAACAGCGCGCCTTCGGAAAAGTGGCACCAGACATTGCTGCCCGAATATGATATCCCCGAAGGCGGAACCCCCTGGAACTGGGAACCCCCGAACTGAGGGTAGGCTTCCCGAAGAGGCTCTGTCCGAACTAGAGGACGACCTCGCCCAGGGACCTCGGGAGTACGGCAGGCGCATTTAAGCAAGCATTTAAGGAAGCCTCTGACACGTCCCACCACAGACGTAAAAAGTCGCCCTGACGCGCAGACGCCATCAGAATCATATCATGGCCCGTCTCAGCACAAGGCTCAAGGCCATCTAGTTACCAACTATCTGTCCCCTACGCCCAGACGTTCAGGAGCATCCGACCGCACACGTGTCATGATCTGAACGGGCTAGGTATTCCTATATATACAGGAAATAAATACTTGACAGGGGGTTGGCAGGCCGGATATACAGCTCCCACACCCTGAGAAAATACCAGGCGAGACTTTTCTGCCTTTCTCTTTGAGCTAGTGACTTTCTCCTTCTTCCGGCCACCACTGACTTGGGCGTCGGAGGCTCCCCCCCCCGGAAAAACACTCCGGGGGCCTCCTAACCCTGTTTACCAGCTTTTCAGGTACTCTCCTTGGGGCGATCCACCTTCCAGGCGTTCTTCCTCCTAGAAGTCTCCTCAACAGTCATCATGACTCACAACGATGAGGCCTTAGGCCATCACATGTCATGTTTACTTTATTGTTAGCATAAGATGTATGTTTTATATTTGTATGCGATGCATGTATAAGATAATCGGAGATAATAATTGGTGAGATCAAAAGGAAAAATCCCTTAAACCAAATATTAAGTCATTAAATGTGATGCCTTCCAAATGTTGGCACTCGTCCACACTTTGATCAACATTGGGTGTGTTTGCCAAAGCAAAGCACCTATGTTGATCTTGGTAACGTGTGTTGGGATAATAGTGATACCAAATTGCTAACTTTGGGTTGACTTAACTGAGTTAACCTAATAGGATTGGGGACTTAGAGGCATAGGGTTGGGCTTAAGTTCATGAGATGAGCTTGGACAAGTGTTGTTCACCCAACTATCCAAGAGTTGTATGAGATGCAAATTGGCAAGGAGTTGCATACCTAAATAACTGTAACTTGAGAGAAAAGCCAAAGCTGACTCAGGTTGTGGTGAAATATCGATATTGGCCCACTAGAATACCTTAGCGCCAAGGTGTTCGGAAATAATATTGAGGGTTATTATTTTGAGTAAAATAGTAGGAGTATCATTTAATAAAAGTCCTTATTAAATGAATTAAAATACATGACTCTTACACTGCATATTTACTGTTGTAGATAACCATGGCACAAAACACATCGACACTTTCATTGCGATTGATCCATGAGAAGGTAAAACTGAATGGGACCAACTTTCTCAAATGGTACCAAAATTTGAGGATAGTTCTCAAGCAAGAGATAAAGGCTTATGTCCTAGAGCAGTCCATTCCAAATGAGCCTACTGCCACTACTTCAAGAGCTGAGAGGGATACTTACAAGAGGCATTCTGATGATGCTTTGGATGTTGCTTGCCTCATGCTTATTACCATGGAATCTAAGCTTCAAAAGCAACATGAAAACATGGGGGCATTCGATATAATCGAACATCTCAAAATGCTCTTCCAAGAGCAAGCTAGGCATGAGAGGTGTAAGACCTCTAAGGCATTGTTTCAGTGCAAAAATGTCTGAGGAAAGTCCTGTGGGTCCTCATGTGCTTAAGATGATTGGGTACATTGAGAATCTTGAGAGTTTGGGATTTGCCCTTCAGAAATAGTTGGCTGTTGAGGCATCATTCCAATAATTGTGTTTGTTGTTTGTTTCCACGTAACATAATCAAAGATAATTATAGCCCTATAATAATGATATTCTTAAATTTCCTTTGTCTAGTATTATTATGGAACGGGGTGCAATAATAGATAAAGACTAGCAGACGTGGAGACTAATATGAGATATGTAGTCCACATATGGGTATAAGTTGGAGAACTTGTGTACTGGACCGACTTATCAAGAGAATTCTACATGGATCATTCTATGAGTGTCATTAGTGTTTCTCATAGTGATCATGATGTATGTAGTCCTTTGACATGAGATCATCAAGGTTCCCTACATGTGAATCATATAGTTTGATACTACTGTGAACATAAAAGTGTTTCTCAATTGCTCGTAACTGAGTGAACATAAAAGTGGTCATTGGGTAACTCAAATATCATGTGGAGGGATTTGTATGGTTAAGAAAGAAATTTTCCATCCTTTATATTGGAGTGATATTTCTGGGCCTCTTGATAGAGTGAGACTATGAAAATGCATGGCCACGCTCAGATGAGTTGGTATATGATATCAATGTCATCTGTGTAAGTTAGTCTACTCGGAAATGAAGAAACCATAGATTGGGCTATACGAGAGTGACACATTCCATGTCTCGTGCGTGGTCTTGATATATTGGATAAAGGGACAATGGCATGTACGAATAATGATCATAGAGGTTTAGTAGAATCATCGACTATCTTGCCACTTGGGTAGCAATGATGTGTTGCTGGACACCACTCATTATTTATGATCATAAATGTGATTTATGATCATTGCCAACATGGTAGGAGCCTATTCAGCTCAACAATTGGGTGAAAGATTTTAGCCAACTAGGTAAAAACCTTGAACACCCGATTTATTCCGTTTCACTTAGATCCTGGAGGGTTTCAGTTATTTTCTGCTGTGCTTGTTTGGCTCCCAAAACCCTACATGTGCTTTTTGAAAGATCCTTATTTGTAATAGTCTTTCAGCCTCTTTTTGAATGAACTCTCTCCTTTCCAATGCCATGTTTCAGTTCTTTTACTAACCTGGCCGAGTGGTGTGTTTGATTTGTAATTTAGGCACGATGACCTTTAGATCTATGTGTAGCATATAACTTAAAGGATATGCAAGTTCAATGAATGAGCCCTTTATCTTAGAAGCAAGATCTCTTTTGATCTTTCCATCTTTACCAATAGTTATTTCCACTTCCTCCGAACCTTTATACAAAGGCACTATCGACTCATTATCCTAGGGCTCTTCCTTCATTCACTTTAGCTGTGGCAACTCCTAAAATTTTTTTTGAAGGCCCTACAACTTGCCACAAAGCTCAATCATTCTAAGGCCTAGCCTGGATATATAATGGCATCCCCTATAAAGGTTGTGAAGACCATAATTAGCCATTTAGCATCGTGTAAATATGAAATTGTATGCACTAGTCTCCCATTGATGGCATTGTATGATGAGGACACATCCAGGAATAGGAACTCTAACATGCTAAAATCAAACATAATTTTTCCATTTTCCTCAGTACCCATTAGCATAGGGGCAGCTTGACTGTCTTAAGCATTGGTATTTCAACTCGTCTTACCCCATAGGTGGGCCCCCCATAACTAATGTCAGTGAAGACCTCTAGACTCTGATTTTCTCTAGCAGATTAGCAAAGAGGATGTTAAAGTTTGCCCCCGCATCCAAGTAAACTCTCTTTACATAAAATTGTTGATCTTTACTGTGTAACAATAGGGTCCACATGAGGGATCAATATGAAGGATTTGTCAAGTCTTCTCAAAATGTTTTTAGCATTAGTCACTTTTAACTACATTATCTCACATCTATGGAATTTTCAGCTAAAAAAGACTCCCTCTTTGTGATCATATGAATGACCTATGTAGGTGGGCCCAGGTTCCTATAGGTGCCCCTGGGTAGAAAATGTGCCCTTTGCTGCTGATTACCCCTACTACAATCATCATCATCATTTTTTTTGTGAGGTATTTCCTCCTGTCTTTTTTTGGGAGGTGTGGTTCTTGTCAAATACTCTCACACTTCCTAGCTTAAATCATTTCTTTAATGAGCTGCTTTAGTTGCCAACAATCCTTTGTGTCATGCCCTTTGACGTTGTGGTAATGACAATACTTGTTTAAGTCTTTCTTATTTGTTGGCCCCATAGGTAGTGGCCATTAGGGCTCCTGGTTTTTTCTTTCTAGTGCATATAAGATGTTTCTCCTTGCCTCCTGCAATAGAGGCAACACAAGGTTTAGCCATGGTAGCTCTGCACCTCTGTTCCTCTTCCAAGAAGCAGACCAATAGTCTCTAGGCTTTTATTATTCCTTCTATGTTGTAGGTCGACTGAGCTCCTTTGCATTCATATGTCAGGTGGCTTGGTCAACGAACTCTTCAATATTCCTTAAGGGGTTTTCATGTAGGTGCCATGCTAATTGAAAGTCCCTCAATAGTCCATAAGTTATGGCGACCAAGTCTGACTTAAGAGACAATTCCTGTACTTGGACGGCCTTGGGATTAAGTCTTCATACAAAGTCCCTCAAGGGCTCATCTCTACACTATCAAATTTTTAGTAGATGGGGCCCCATCTTAGGGTTAGTTTGCTTCCAAGAAATGTTAGAGGAAAGCTTAGGAAAGATCCTTAAAAGACTAAAAAGGGTGCCCTCTATTAGTTTCGAACCAATAAGTGGTTGCGCCTATTATGGTTGAGCAAAAGGTTTGACGCGTAATCACATCAAATGCTCTCTTAACCATCTTGGAGGTGATATGTCATTGTAAATGATTGGCTAGGCCAGTCAAGCCATCATAGAGGTCAATTTTTGGCATATCGAAGCCATCTGGCAAAAAGGCATTGATGATTTCTTCTACTATGGCCCTTTAGGCAGCAGACCTTCAACGGTTAGGTAAGACTTGTTAAACAAGTCAAAATCCTTCGTTCAATGCCTCAATTAACTTGAATTAGAAAGTCAAGCAACTCTATTAAGGTTTAGGTGGTTCCTACATCATTTTGGCACCTAAGTGCCACAAGGGGCAAAATGGTCATTTTGTACACTAAGGTGATAGGTTTGGTATTTAAGCTCATGACTTGTTCTTTTGGACCTAAGTGACAAGAAACCAAAGAATTGGACTAGATTGCCAAGTCTTATGGCACTATTTGAGCATGGGGTTCTTTTGCAAAAATAAAAAAAGTTGGAGGAGCATTTTGCAAGTATGGGCTTTTAAACACATTTGGGTAGGATTTTGAGCACTGTTCATCATCTTCTCCATCTCAAACCCGTAATCCTCCTTCTCGTCTCAAATTCCATAGCCAAAACTTCAATTTCTCTTCAATTCTTTGTGGAAATCAAAGCCCTACGAGGTATATATGCATGAAAGGGCTTCCTTCTACATGGTTTTGGTGTGGTGAGCTTTGGATGGCATTTTTCATGCCTGGGAGCTTAGGTAACATTTTTTTTCTTTTTTTTTCTTGTTGTTCTTGGTTTCTTGAGCTTTAATGAGCTTGAATTGGTGCCTTATATGTTAGTTTTTGCTTGGAACCATAGGATTACCCTAGTGAAGCCTTTGTTGCATGTGGTGCTTGATTGCTTGCTTGTTCTTCTCAATTGAGGTAACAAATTTAGTTTACATACTTTTATAATGCATGCCTTAGTTGCTTGAATGTTGGTTTCAAGTGGTTTGTGAGATATGCATGGTTATGGTGAGGTTTGTGTTGTGATGGACTAGTGGTAATCAAGCTCTTGGGTAGTAAAATTAAGACCTTGATGTTTGGTTAGTTTGGCATGGAAATGGCCTATTATAGTTGTTTTAATGGACTAGAGCTTGGCAAGGCTTGGTATGAAGGTTTGGGTGGCTTGGGAGCCCTCCAAACATGCTATGGATGAAGTTTGGAAGTGCAAGGCTGAGAGGCCTAGCAGTTAGGCTCCAAGTACCGCTGCAACACCCAACACCCCATTTGGAATCTAAGAGAAAAATGCTTCTGGCACCTCAGTACCGGCTCCAGTGCCTACGCGCCCACACTCGACAACATTGACATGCTGTAGTATTTCTTCCATAACTTTTCACTCGGGTGTCTAATTGAGGCGATTCAACATTCCACGTGAAGCTAAAAGAAAAATCTAAAACTTTCATGCCTTTCACTCAAGGTTGAATTGTCCTAGATTTTTTTGTATTTTTCTTCCAAGTGAGGGGTCAATGAGTGCTTAAGGGTCCATTGGGTAGAGGGTGACCAATGATACCTTAGTACCCCTATAACTCCTTAAAGCATTGGTTTATAGATTAAGTTTTCTTGGGTGCAAAGAAAGCATGAAGGAAAGTGATCTAGTAGGAGCTCGAAGTACCACAATAAGGCCATTAGGAATGGTTAAGGGGGTTTAGCACCATTGGTTGTCTAGTTTGATGCTTTGAGCTTAAGACACCAAAGAGAAACCCTAGTGCACATGAGGGGTTCTATGCAACCTAGTAAATTAAGTCCATCCATAGCAAATCTTACCATAATAGGGTGAACCAAGTAATGGTGGATAGTGAAGCACTATGGATGAAGGCTTAGTGCACTTGTGGCCTAGCCAAGTTGTGACTTAAGGCACAAGTGAAAGCTTAGTGCATCCTTGGTATGTTAAATGGGCAAGGCTTAGTACCTTGGTAGTCTAGGTGAGTTTGTTAGTTTGAGACACCAAGTGGAAGCCTGGTGCACCTAGTTAGGTGGAGGCTTAGTACCATAGTGGCCTAGACAAGCCAAGGGCTTGAAGGACTATGTATGGGCCTAGTACAACTAGTATAAGTTCTTTGGAGCTCAAGTATGGATCATCCACCACATTCACCTATACAACAACAAAGGGAAGGTTAACGAGTGAGCTAAGTACACTAGGAGGTCAGCAAGCTAAGCTTGCTAGGAGTGAGTTCATGCGTGTTGGGGGCCAAGAACTCGCTAGGCATGGGGTGATGTTCATGCGAGGACTAGGAAGAGGTAGGGTCCCAAAGGAGTCCAATATATGCACATATGTTAGGCCTCAAACTACACAGGGCCCGCAGTAGATTTCATATATTATATATATGAGTGTCCTTAGGTTTTTCTTTGCAGGTTTTAATGTTTCTTTGTAGGTACCCAAATCCCTTACTCGGAATCTTCGGACTCTCACTCCCTTTAGTGTTGTTGTGTAGATTGAATTTATAAGGAGTCGATGACCTTGGGGGGCTGTCGAGCTAGTACTTGTGTTGTAGGTAACCACCTAGTGAACCATTATCAATTCTAGTTTATTTCTAGTTATGTGTTGTGCTAACTATAGTTGTCTTGCAGCCTTGCAGAGGCTAGTAGCACAAGGATGGGCATAGTGGACCATGGATCTCAGTAGTAGTCTTTCAGTATACATATGTATGATAGTTTAGCCTTTAATGTCTATCGGTCGAATAATATTTTAGTTGCTTTTGGGCATGTGCATAGCCTTTACTTTTGTAATGATGCACATGCAAGGTTGTTACTTGTAGTAAAAAAACTTATGTTTTATGCTTTGACTTATGGTTTGTTTATGTTTTATAAGAGCCACGACAATGTTTTTGATTCATTTTCTTAAATTGAAATTCAAGTCGAAGCAAAGTGCATGCATAGTGCATTGTAGGTTAATAAGTAGATGCATGAAAGGTTTTAAAATGGGATAAGTAATTAACTAGCCAATTGCAACTAGTATGGAACTTTGTTCCATAGTCTTCCTGGGAGGACCCCATTCAGGGTAGGGGACACTATGTCTTCTGTGAACAACTAAAGCCACATGTATTCAATGTTTATGGCAAGGCCAAGATTTTCTACAGGAGGTTCCAACTTTCTTATGAATTGCTCCATTTGATTCAATCTCTTTTATGATGGTATTGATATCAGTTCCGGTTGCTCTATTGGATTGCCTTTAGGATGCATGGGGTTCCCTGGTCAGGGTTCACCAGGCCTCATCAAGTGCCAAATCATTCTCATTGACTTCTTCTGGTGCACTTGGAAGGGCTTTCCATATTCCTATTTGCTGGTCACCATTAGTTGCTTCAGGAGAGTGTGTTGGAAGGCTTGAAATTGGTCATCATCCAAGGCTACAAGACCTTCCCTCTGTTGAGGATCCCGTGGCAGTAATTGGGGCTCTTTCTCCTAGATCCCTTGAGTTACCCTAACATTCTAGGGATTAACGACCCTTTTGGGGCATTAGACAAATCACTCCTTTGGTAATCATGTAGACTTCTTCGGTGATACTTGTGCATCATTGGGTTTCCACAAATGGCACCAAACTAATAGTCAATACGGTATCAATTATTATAGTGATCCTAGAGCAATGCTTGGTGAGTGAGGTAAGTTCATAAATTCCTAGCTTAAGTACCTTAATTAAAGGTGAATTAGAAAAACCAAGTAAGTTATTTAAAGGTTAGTTGGTTCTGAGTGGTTTATGGCACGAGATTTGCTCAAGAGTAAAATGGCCATTTTGCACCTCGAAGGGTCAGGACAAGTCTTAAGAGTAAAAATAACATTTTTAAAAATGTAAAGCCTAAGTTAGCAAAGTTTTTCGAAGTGTTTAGTTACCTAGTTACTATTTGCAAAAATTAAAGAAGTTTTGGGGGTGAAGCTTTTGTTGTTTTTACCCCTCTCCATCTTTTGCTAACATACTTCCAAATTCATGATTTCTTGAAGAAATTAGAAGGCTTTTGTGATGCCCAAGTCAAGTAAAGCTTGGTTTGCATGTTTTTCCATGGTTTTAGGGCTTGGTGGCATTTTTCCTAATTAGGCTTGGTGATGTGCATTTGGTAAGCTTTCTCCCTTGGAATTCTCTTGTTTCTTAAGCTCGATTAAGCTTGGTTTTTTTTCAGGTTTGTGCTAAAATAGTGCCATATGCCTTGATTGTGCCTTGGAGGCTAGGAAACTTTAGTGGAACCTATAGACTTTAAGTTCTTGGTTTATGGTTGCTTGATTAAACTATTTCAAGGCTAATTAAGGCAAGGGATTAACAATTCATGTTTATTTCATACCATTCATAGCTTGCTCATGGTAGAACTCAAGTGCTTTAGTGAATGTTAGATGTTGGTAGATGCTTTAGTGAATGTTAGATGTTGGTAGATGGTATAGGTTATGGTGGACTAGTAACAAATTCAAGATTAGTATCATGCTATGGGACACCAAGACCATGAGCAAAATGGTGCATTATGACCTAGTGTATGTGTTTTACAGGTATGTGTGAAGTGGAAGTGCCCCTAGCAAGTATGGAGGGCCATGGAGGCCTCCCAACTTGCCTATCATACCATTTTAAGGTGCCGGGCATGGGGCCTTTGGTGCCAAAGCACCAGAGGTGGCACTACAATGCCAAACCCGCTTGCCACCACTAGAGTGGTTTATACTATTGAGCTGTGCGACCAAAGGCGGCACCGGCACTCGATAGCATTGACATGCTGTAGTATTTTTACGACAACTTTTTTCTATAATGTCCAATTGAGGTAATTCAAGTTTCCATGTGAAGCTAAGATGAAGGGCAACCATTTTCATGACTTTTCTAGCCTTGAACTAGCCTAAGTTGGGCTGTACTTCATTTTTTCTAAGGGGAAACCTAGGTTAGTTGGCCATAACAGAGCACCATTAGTTAGGTGAAGGGTTTAGTACCATCAAGAGCCTAGCCAGGCCTTTAGGTTTAGGGACCCAATATGAGAACCCTAGTGCACCTAGGAGGTTTCCATGGAACTTGGAAGTTAGGATTCAAACCATAACATTTACCACTCCACTAGGGTGAACCAAGTATTAGTTTATAGGTATTTTCCTTAAGTGAAGATTTATTGCACCTGTAGCCCTAGCAAGGTTACTTGAGGTACAAGTAAGAACCTAGTGCACTCTTGGTCAGGTTTTGAGGTGGAAGCTTAATATATAAGTGACCTAGACAAGTCTATGGACTTGAGGCACTTTGTGGAGGCTTAGTACACCTAGTGAGTTCTTTGCAACATAAGCAAGGTGCATCCACCATGTTTAACTACACAACAATTAGGGGAAGTTAATTAAGTGAGCTTAGCTTACTAGGATGTCAACAAACCAAGGCTTGCTAGGAGCGAGTTCGAGGGCTAAAACTCACTATGCATGGGGTGATGCCCATGTGAAGACTAGGAAGAGGAGGGGTCCCAAGGGACTTGAATATATGTGCATATGATAGCCCTCAAACTGTAAGCGTGTGTAGTAAACTTTATATATTATATATATGTATGTGTCATAAGTTTTTTTATAGTTTGAAGGATCCTTTACTGAGAATCTTTCATTCTCACTCCCATACCGTTTGTTATGTAGATTTTTGGGTTGTGTAGATTTTTTGGTGTCATTGAATTAGCAACCATTGTGGGTTGTTGAGCTAAGCTCACTAGCAGGTATTTTACTTATTTGAATCATTGAGATTTTAGTTTTTAGGTCACATGTTGGTTAGGTTGTTCTGCTAATTACAATTTTTTATTTGGTTGATAGTGGCTATTAAAGCACAGGGGAGGGCTTTTGAGCTTGCCACCGGGAGTTCTTCTAAGGTAAGAGCTTAGTCATGGATCTCTATAATGCAGTTTGGTGTATAGTTTTCATACACTAGTTTACTTTCAATGTTTATAAATCAGTATTGTACTCTAAAGTTATTCTTTGGTGTGAGCATAGTCTAATTTTGTATGGATGCTTGTATGTGATTAATTATGTCTAGTTAAATTCACATATACATTGTGTGCTTTAAGTACTTTGAAACTTGGATTTTAGTGAAATGCGAAGGAAAATTTTTTTGGATTATGATTATGTTTATGATTTATAACTTGTTTTGTTAGTTAAGTCAATGCATTACTCATGCATGGTTGTATATTAGGTAAATTAACTAGATGTAGGAAATTTTTAACTAGAGTGCACATAATCAATTAGCCAGTTGCTACTATTGTTTGACACGTTCCCATAGGTTCCTCATAGGGCCATGAGAAGCCGTGTCATCAATGTAACCATGTGAACCATCCTTAAAGCTTTAAAGATGGTGAACCAGAGGACCTACACTCACTCACATATGATGATAGAGCCCTTGGAAGTTTTCTTGGGGCTAGCCATCTAACGATCAAGTTTCTAGTGAGGAATGGGAATAGTAGAATGTAAAGAGTTTTCTGATACCTTGGGATTATTGAGGAGAGTCTATTTATATAGTAGCTGAGGACACTATCAAAATTGCTCTTAGATGGGGATAATCCCATGATAAGAGGATCTTGTTGCCATCTTTGTTGGCTTTCTTCTTTATCTCATGTTGTGTTGGGTACCGTTGGTTTCAAGGCTTAGCCTTCTCTAGTAATTTTATTTTGCTCCTTCTTATAATGGGCCTATTTCCCATTCAATTGGTATGAAAAAATAATATGAGCATGGAAGGCATAACCAAGGATGGTAAGGACTCATTGAAGATAACTAGTGGACCTCTGACAAGAAAGAAGCTAAGGAGCTCACTAGTGCACTTCAAGCTTTTGTCTCAAGCTGCTTCCTAGAGAATGGACTTGGAATTTCATATAGAGCTATTTGAACATTCAATGGATCATCTAGAGATGATGTCCAAGTTTGGTTCTCAATTCTAGAGTGCCTAGACAAGCCATAAGACAAGGAAACCCAAGGGCACCCCTCAAGTGCACCTTTGGAGCCCCCTTGAGGTGTTCATGGGCCCTTTCCTTCCACAAGCTGAATCTTTAAGCCCTAAACTTTCAAGACCTCTTTTCAACATCTAATAGAAGTATCAAGCCAATGGAACTCAATTATTCAAGCTAGAAGTTAAAGATACAAGCAAAAACCCTAAAGAGCCCTTAAGTGCACCCAAAAAGACCATTTTGGGGTTTTTAGGGCCAAACTTGTATTTGCACATTTTTTTTAATTTCCTATTTATTTACATTATTTAGGATGTTATTTAGGCTATGGAAGTGATTTAGATCACAAAGGACAAGTGGCATATGCAACACACATTAAACATGTGATAAATGTGTGTTAGAGTCCTAATTTGACTACATTTTTTTTAGCTCTTTTGAATTAGGGTTTCTAGCCTAATTTTTGCCGAATTTTTTTCCTTATTTTAGCCTACAAATAGGCATATATTATCGGTGAAAGCTTGCTACTGAAATAATATTGCTATTTTGAGAGGAAATTCTCTTTAGTTATTTGAAGACTACCTTGGTGCTTAAGTTGCTTGTGTTCTTTGGTTTACTTATACTTCTTGTTCCTAATCGTGAGTTGATTAGGGGTGGGGGTTTAAAATCCAATCTCTTTGATGTATTATTGGAGCTTTCTAGCATCGTGGGTGCATTTCTTGGTCATTATACCTAAGGGGTTTGCATCAGTTAGTATTAAAGCCACAAGCTCCATTGAAAGACATATCTTTGTGTTCTTGTTTCTCTTTGTTTCTCTTTCAATTTTTTCTAGTTTTTTTATTTAATTCTCTATTTTAATCCTTTTCTTATTGTTTCAATTCTACCCTTTTTGTTTCTAGCCTTGTTTCAAATCAAAACAAACAAAAAAAAAAACAAAAAAGAGTCAACTACATTTCTTTGTGTTTTTTATTTTCATTCAATTGTTCTCTTTTGCTTCTTATCTTTTCTTTTTGTGTCCAGCCCTATTAATCTTTATTGCTTTCATTGTTTCTAGCATCCTAGAGTCAAGAAAACAATAAAAAAAAGTAGGATCCAAATTCAGGAGGTTTCAATATCAAAGGTTGTTTCAAAATTGTGCAAGTTTTCATTGGTTTCTTGTCTTCGATGAAAAGAAAACTAACTTTTTGTCTTTAGTAGCAAGGAACTCCAAGAAGAAAAGTGTTCTAGCATAAAAATAGCAACGGAAAATGAGGTTTAAAAAAATAAAAAAAAAAGAGGAAAAAAATTTTGCAAAGAGGGTTGCACAATGTGATTGGTTTTTGCGCCCACAAACCCTAACCCATTGTTTTGAGCCAAAAGCTTTTCTTTGTGGTTCTTATGATAATCAATTGCAAGAGATTCCTAGAGTCTTTTAAAAACTTGTTTAGCCCACCTCTATTTTGGTGTAAAATTTATTTTTCAAAGAATTCAAGTTTTCTTGTGTGTTTTAAGGAAAGTTTTCTTAGAACTTTTGAAGACTCTTTTAATAGCAGTATTCTCACTAACAAATTATGTGTTTTGAGTGTTCATATTTTGAGTAAAACATGTGAGGTGAGTGTGTGAGGATCTTTGATTTTAGGATTATGGAGGGTCAACAGGATAGGAGGATTGAAGTGAAGCATAATGAGGAGCCTACCATGAGGGAACTTTAAGAAGCCCTTAGTAGACTCATGGGGAGGATTGAGGACATAGACTTGAGGCTACCAAGGATACCCAACGCCATCTTGTAACTAAGGAGAGGTGCAAGGAGAGATGAGCATGAGGAGGAAGAAGGACTTTGGCATGACCAAGGGCTTCCAAGAAGGGGGGAGCTAAGGGACGACAACAATCTTAACCTCATTAAGCTTACCATTCTATCCTTCCAAGTGAGGAGTGGTCCTAATGCATATTGGGAGTAGGAGCAAAAGATTGAGATGGTGTTTGATTGCCATCATTATCCTAATGAAAAGAAGGTTAAATTGCCTACCATTGAGTTCACTGATTATGCTCTTACATGGTGGAACCAGGTTGTTCCTTCTAAGAGAAGGAATGAGGAGGATCCCACCAATACATGGAGGCCTCTTAAAGCATTAATGAGGAGGAAATTTATGCCTAGCTACTACTATAGAGATCAACACCTCAAGCTTCAATGGCTAGTGCAAGGCCAAAAAAGTGTGGAAGACTACCACAAAGATTTGGAGATGACCTTGGCCCAAGCCAACATCATTGAGGAAGGCCACCATTGTTAGATTCATCAATGGCCACATTCTTGAGATAGCCAACAAGGTGGAGATGGTGCCTTATGTCAACATGGAGGATTTGCTTCACCATGCCACAAAGACCAATAGGATCATCAAAAGGTCCAAGGCATCCAAGATGTCTCAAGGAGAAAGTTCCACATGAAGGGGAGCATAAAGCAAATAAGCACCAAAGCCAAGAATGGTGGCCACCAAAGAAGGCTTGTCTTGGTCTTAACAAGACAAGTCCATAGCTTTACCGAAAGATGCACCAAAGTCACAGGAGATTGTGTGGTTCACATTTAGAGGCAAGGGGGCACTACATGAGAGATTGCGCAAACAACAAGGTGATGATTCTTAAAGATGATGGAGAGATTACATCTAACGATGAAAATACGATGGAGGAGACACCACCTTTGGAGGATGAGAAACCAAACACACTTGAGCCCGAGGAGGGGGACTTTCCATTTACGGCAAGTAGAGCTTTAATTCTGTAAGCCAAGGAGGAGGACAATCAAAGAGAGTGGAATTTCCATGCAAGGTGTTAAATCAATGGCCAAGTGTGTAGCCTCATCATTGATGGAGGAAGTTGACCCAATGTAGCAAGCTCAACCATGGTGGAGAAGTTGTAGCTTCGTACACAAAAGCACCCTCAACCATATAGACTTCAATGGTTGAATGGTGTAGGAGAGGTAAAGGTAGTAAACCATGTTTTGGTTCATTTTAAGATTGGTACTTACTATGATCATGTTCTTTGTGATGTTGTACCTTTGCAAGCTTGTCACATTTTGCTTGGGAGGCCATGGCAATTTGATAGGAAGGTCACACATGATGGTGAGAAAAACATGTACACTTTTGTCCACCAAGGAAAGCCAATCATGCTTGTTCCATTTTCACCACAACAAGTCTTGGAGGATTAAAGAAAACTTCAAAGTAAGGTTAAGGAAAAGGAAAAAGAGGGGAAAATTGATGGCAAGAATGAAGAGGGGAAAGCCAAGAGAACAATCAAGAGATCAAGTAAGAAAAGTGAACTTGAAGCGAAGAAGAATTAAAAGTTCCCAAGAGAAAAGAATGAAGGAAAGTTGAGTGGAAAAAGAGAGTGTCATAGGCAAAAATGGGTGATGTGAGGAAAGCCATTCAAGTACAAAGCCAGTGTTTTGTCTTTGTTGAAGGACTTCGAAGATGTTTTCCTTAAGGATCCAAGAAGTTTGCCATCCATGAGAGGCATTGAGCATCAAATTAACTTAGTCCTTGGAGCACCTATTCTAAATAGGCCAGCTTATAAGACCAACCATAAAGAGACTAAGGATATTCAAAGCCAAGTGCATGAATTGTTGGCTAAAGGCTATGTGAGGGAGAGCACGAGCCCTTGTGCTGTGTCTGTCCTTTTGGTGCCAAAGGAGGATGGTTCATGGCGCATGTGCGTGGATTCTAGGCTAGTCAACAAAATCACTATAAAGTATAGACATCCTATTGCTAGACTTGATGACATGCTTGATGAGTTTTATGGTTTTACTATGTTGTCAAAAATTGATTTGAAAAGTGGGTACCAAAAAATTAGGATGAGGGAAGGGGATGAACAAAAAACTACTTTCAAAACAAAATTTGGACTTTATGAATCATTTGTCATGCCTTTTGGGTTAACTAATGCTCCTAGTACTTTCATAAGACTTATGAATAATGTCCTATGTGCTTTCATTGGTAGGTTTGTTGTTGTTTACTTTGATGATATCTTAGTATATAGCAAGAGCCTAGAAGTGCATGTTGGACACCTCACACAAGTGCTAAGTACTTTAAGAGAGAAAAGGTTGTATGCTAACTTGAAGAAGTGCTCTTTTTGTGTTGACAAAGTTGTTTTCCTTGGTTTTGTTGTTAGTTCACAAGGAATTAAGGTAAAACAAGAGAAGGTAAGAGCCATACAAGAATGGCCAACCCCAACTTTCGTCATTGAGGTAAGATCATTCCATGGGTTAGCTAGCTTCTATAGAATGTTTGTAAGAAAATTTTCTTCCATTGCTGCACCTCTAACTAAAGTTACCAAGAAGAATGCAGGATTTAAGTAGGGGAATCCTCAAGGGGAAGCTTTTGGGTTATTAAGGAAAAGGTTATGTAATGCACCACTTCTAGCTTTGCCTAACTTTGCTAATACTTTTGAGGTTGAATGTGACGCTAAGGTATAGGCATTGGAGCTGTGTTGATGCGATGAGGCTGCCGTATTGCATACTTCAGTGAATAGCTAAATGGTGCTACCTTGAACTGTCTCACTTACGACAAGAAGCTTTATGCTTTGGTAAGAGATTTGTAGACTTGGCAACACTACCTATGGCGAAGAAAGTTTTTCATTCACATTGATCACCAAGCCCTTAAGTTTCTTAGTTGGCAAGGTAAGTTGAATAGGAGGCATGCTAAATGGGTAGAATTCATTAAGTCACTCCTTTATGTTATCATATACCTTTATGTTATCATATACAAGCAAGGAAAGGATAATATAGTGGTAGATGCACTTTTTAGGAGGTATGCTTTACTTTCTACTTTAGATGTTAAAGTGTTAGGTTTTGAGCACTTGAAAGATTGGTATGCTTCTGATCATGACTTTGGTGAGATTTGTGCTAAGTGTCCTAAATTTGCTTTTAAAAATTTCTATCAAGTTAATGGGCTTCTTTTCAATGAAATAAGTTGTGTATTTCGAAGACATTCTTGAGAGAACTACTCATAAAGGAAGTTCATTATGGAGTACTTTTGGGATGCTTTGGACAAGCCAAAACCTTGCATACCTTGAAGGAGCACTATCATTGGCCGAACATGGTAAAGGATGTAAGGAAGTTTTGTGATCAATGCATAGCATGTAAAAAGGCTAAGTTTTGTGATTACAAGGTTTATTATACACACCACTTCCTGCACTTACTCATCCATGGGTTGACATTTCGATGGACTTCATTGTAAGATTGCCTAGAACTAATGGAAACTGAGATGTTATCTTTGTTGTAGTTGATAGATTTTCTAAAATGGACTACTTTATTCCGTGTAACAAGACAAATGATGCTATACATGTGGCTGAGTTGTTTTTCAGGAAAGTTGTTAGACTTCATGGAGTTCCAAGGACCATAGTTTCTTATAAGGACTCTAAGTTCCTAGGCCACTTTTGGAGGACTTTGTGGAGAAAGCTTGGCCCTGAGCTTTTATTTTCTACTGCTTGCCACCCACAAACTGATTGAAAAACTAAGGTAACAAATAGGACCTTAGGCTCTAAGCTTAGAGTTATCATTGGTAAGAGCTTAAAATCTTTAGAAGATTGTTTGCCTCATGTAGAGTTTGCTTACAATAGGTCTATGCATTTTACTATCGGATGTTCGCTTTTTGAGGTTGTGTATGGCTTTAATACTTTAACTTCATTAGATCTTTTACCACTACCTACTCATGATATTTCTAGTTTAGATCATAGGGAAAGGGCCAACAGCATCAAAAGGTTGCACAAGAAGGTTAAGCAATAAATAGAGCTCTAGAATCAACAAGGTTCCTTGAAAGCCAACCAAGGCCGAAAGAGAGTTGTCTTTCAGCCTGGAGATTGGGTTAGGTTACACATGTGAAAGGGGAGATTTCTAACTACAATAAGGACTAAACTTCATCCAAGAGGATATGATCCATTCCAATTCATTAAGAGGATTAGTGAAAATGCATACTTGCTAGACTTGCCATGAAAGTACAATCTGAGTGCCACTTTCAAAGTTTCTGATTTATCTTTGTTTGAACATACAAATTTGTGGATGAATCCTTCTAAAGAGGGTGGAGTTAATATGATCATGTAAGGCACAACCAAGGATGGGAAGGACCCATTGAAGATAACTAGTGGAACTATGACAAGAAGGAAGGCTAACGAGCTCACTAGTGCACTTCCAGCTTTTGTATCAAGCTACTTCTTGATGAATGGACTTGGAATTTTGCATGGAGCTACTAGAAAATTCAAGATAACATGTGGAGATGATGTCCAAGCTTGGTGCTCAATTCTAGAGTATGTAGACAAGCCACAAGACAATGGAACCCAAGGGTACCCCTAAACTGCATGTTTGGAGCCCCCTTAAGGTGTTCATAGGCCATTTTCTTCCACAAGCTGAATCTTTGAGCCCTAAAGTTTCAAGACCTTTTTCAAACATCTAAAAGAAGGTCCCAAGCCAATGGAACTCAATTATTCAAGCTAGAAGTTAAAGATATAAGCAAAATACCCTTAGGAGCCCTTAAGCGTACCTAAGATGACCATTTTGGGGTTTTTGGGGCCAAAATTTGTATTTGCACTATATTTTACTTAATTTCCTATTTATTTACATTATTTATGATGTTATTTAGTCTATGTAAGTGATTCAGGTCACATAGGACAAGGGGCATACGCTACACACATTAAACATGTCCCAAATTTTTGCCCTAGTTTTAGCCTATAAATAGGCACATATTTTGGGTAGAAAACACAACATTTTATCAAAATAATATTTCTATTTTGAGAGGAAATTCTTTTTGGTTCTTTGAAGACTAGCTTGGTATAGAAGTTGCTCATGTTCTTTAGTTTTCTTATACTTCTTATTTTTAATCATAAGTTAATTAAGGATGGGGGCTTAAAATCCAGTCTCATTGATGTGTTTATGGAGCTTGCTAGGATCTTGGGTGCATTTCTTGGTCATCATATCAAAGGGGTTCGCATCACAAACAAAAGTTGTTGCTAATTATTAAACACATTGCTGATGGCCACTTTACCTTGCAAAGCTTCTCATCCAATATCAAAATTAACATGTTTGAAAAAAATCCTAGAATCCATTATTAAAATTCAAAAAGAAGTCCTACACTATCTGGTTCAAGCCTGTAAAGGCTCTCCTACCACAGACCTAGCTCGGCTGGGTAAGGTAATTAAAATCCCTTGTAAGTACATCAATGTACTTTTATTTATACAGGTCAAGCAAGGTAGTAGCATTTTAGAAAGTTCCTAAGTCATAAAGGCACTTAATGGTCATTTGACGAAGTTTTGTAATTTTTACCTGAGTTGATGGATTTAAGGTCAAAAGTGTAAAAATGGCTTAAATATGAAATACCGTAAGTTATATAACCCATATGAGCCATAAAAATAGTGGAGGGCCTAAGTAACAAAATTGGTGATTTTGAGCTAACTTTTAATATTTGAGCACCTAAGGCCTAAAGAGTAGCTTCAGCATGTTAGGAGGGCTAAATGGAATTCTATGGGGCTTAAATGGAAGAGCATGGAAAGACTAAGAATGTCTTAAAAAAAAGGCAAGCAAGGATTTGGGGTTTAGGTGGCAAATGGAGCTAAGATGATTGAGTGGATGAAGGTGAAAGAGAGTTATAAGGGGGTTTGGGTTGGGAGGATGTCACTATTCCTTTCTTCCAAAAAATTGACACCTCTCATCCCTCCACCATAGATGCACCTCTCTAGCTCCTAATTATATGAATTCTTTATGGAAATGGAAGCCTTGAAGTGATATCTACCAAGCTCAAAATGGGGTCACCATATGTCCTTCAACATTCCTAAGGCCTAAGAAAGAGTCAATTTAAGAGCTAAACTACTCCCAAGTAAGTTAAGGCATTGGAAGTTAGGAAACTAAGACAATCTAGCTAAGTCACCAAGCACCTTGAGTCCTAAGTTGTACATGGTCGATAGCTATGGGTTAAAATCTCAAATTAGTTAATAAAGAGGCCTTGGACCACAAGAACCATGAGGAGTCCTAAGAGGTTCCACCATGAGCACTCAATGATGGCCTAAAGAGGCTAACAAGGTCTAAGGAAGGTAGAAATGTCCTAGTTACCGAAGCTAGAGGATTTATGATTCTTAGGTGCTAGTAATACCATAAGTGGCCCAAGTCAAGCTTTTTAACTTGATAAGAGTGATTGCTTGCTAAGTAAATCACTAAGGAAAGGGGTAGTAACAAATGGTTAAGGAATTTGTGCAAGTATGGAAGATAGGAAGCTAAGTGCCTTAAGGAGCAAGATACGCACTAAGTGCAAGGCTAAGATGCATCTTAGACCCCTAGTGGCCAAAGGATTATGGTTTTAAACCTTTAAGTCTTGGGGAGGATCCTATAGCGGCCCTAATTGAGACTTGAACTAGGTAAGGAAAAGCCACTGGGGTGTCAAAATTAGTAAGCCACTAAGGTAGCAATTTGACACAATAAGATAAGAAAATGGAAAGTACAGTAATAAGTGCCAAGTAGGAGCCCAGGATGATGACCTAGGATAGTGAGTAGAGGATGCCTTAGTGTAAGATACAGGACTAAAGTTCTTGTATGTGGGACATAAGGTAGTTAAAGATTCTTAGATATATGGGCCAGTGTCTTAAATACCTCCATCATTTGAGCTCATGACAAGTAATGAATACCTTCTGATGTAAGAAGTCCCAAGTATTGTGTGTTGCATAAGCATTGCATCTCATCCATTTGAATTAATTTATTGCATATATATTGTTGTACATTTTCCCTTGAAGGTCATAAGTATGTGTATGTATATACGCTTATATGCTTATGTTTGTCTTCTGCTTGCATGCTCATTTTTCTAAGAAATCCTTTACTGAAAACCAATGGTTCTCATTCCTTTAAGTTTCTTATTGCGCAGATAAGCAAGAAAATGGGGATATATGGTCTTAGTAGCTAAAGGGAGCTACTAAGCAAGTTTTCTTGTAGTTACCCTATATGAACCTTCTTAGATTCTACGATATATTTTGTGATCAAGTTTAGCACCAACTATAAATGTTTTATGGCTTCCTCAAATTAGGGGACTAAGAGTAAGGAACTATCCATGGGGTTACACTCAGAGTAACCAAGGAGTGTAGGTTATAGTGGAAGAACTTAGTATAGTATAATTGCTTTAGTTTGGATACTTTCAGTACTAATCGTTGTTACACCACCCTCGAATGGCCATATGACCAACCTCAAAAAGGGCCTCAGCACGTCCCTCGAAAGGTCACATGACCAACCTCAGAAGAGGACTTGCCACTACCCACAAATACTAACACAGCTGACCTTGGAGAAGGTGAATCACTACCCTTGGGCATTTGCCTAACCATCCTCAGAAACGGAAAACTACCACCCTCAGTAATAAAGATGCCTCTCGAGCATGGTTTATGCCTTTAATAAGCTCCTCCAACCACCTTCAGGTATAAACACAATGTCTGAATAGGTTAATAAGCCCCGAGGGGCATTAAGGGAAAACCACAAGCACAGAGTTTTAAGGGACCACTGATAGGAACCATGATAGGAACCTTGCACGCAACCCTACCCTCTGAGCATAATCGCCTGCAGATAGGTAGACACAACTCTCACTGAGGGATGGACAAAATGACCAACAAATCTGACTGACCACATGCTCTAATCCACTTCACTGGGGTATAATGGCCTTCTCCTCCAAGCCTCCTATAAATACTTAGGAGGCTCCTTGGTAATTGACACTAGAAATACCCTTTTCTCCGCTCTTTAGTCTTGGCAACCTTTCCCTCGGATAATGACTTGGGCGTTGGAGGTCGCTTCCCTGGAAAACACTTCAAGGAGCTCCTAATCCACATTCTTCAAGTGTTGCAGATATGAGTTAGGCAAACCCTAGCGGAGGTCCAGTATTTCCTACATCGAAGATGTCCTCGAGCATCATTCAGTGCCTTTCGTGGGAACTCACTCCCAAGTTGTTGTAATAAAGACTCGGCATTCCAAGAATAAGGGTATTTTGAAGTCCCAGTCCGCGCCTAAGCCTCAAGTGGAAAACGATCAAGCACCTCTAGAGCCTTCCTTGCCGGAGGACGAACACCCTCTAACGGTCACTATGGCTATCTTGCCCAATTTCCAGCATCCATAGTGGCCGAAATGACACAGCAGCTTGACCAAAGATGGTCACATGCACATTCGTATGCAAGGACCCTCTCTTAAGTGGTTCATCTGAAAAGAGGGCACCAGTCATCCTGCCAAAGCTCGCCTAATAAAAGCTTCTATGAGCAGTCTTCAATGGAGAAACTGCCATCTTGTGGATAGTACATAGCAAGGTCCAGATCAAAGGAACCAAGATCCACCTGGTGTGGAAGTCTTTCCCCTTGTGAGAAGACCTCATCTCCTTACCATCGAAGTTACTCGCCTAGGAGAAAACTGTCACTCCTCCTTGCCATAAGATTCCCAACAATAGGGAAAAGATAGTACCACTATCTTGATGGGGAAAATCTTAGAGAAGTTAGACAAGGTTGAGAGACAAGTCTCTCGAAAACCCATCTAGTCAAGGTTATCTAAGATCTTTACCAAAGATGACTCTCTATTTGTCCAGGCGATAATGGAATCGCCCATACCTAGCAATTTTTAGGTACCCCGCTTGGAAAGCTATGATGGGCAAAGTGACCCTTAAGCTCATTTAACCAAGTATAAAAGGAGTATCGTACTCCACGGTGCCAATGATGCCACCCTCTACAAATGCTTCAAAGTGACTCTCTCTAGGCTAGCAACTCTGTGGTATAACTCCCCTAGCACCCAAAACCATTATGGGTTTCCAAGAGTTGACCACCACCTTCACCTAGTAGTTCATAGGGAGCAGGAAGATGGTGAAGATGCTTGTCCGAATGTTTGACATATCCCAAAAAAATGGGGAGACCATTCGGGACTATGCCAAAAGGTTTAAGGGAGAAGCCCTCAGTGTCCTTGACTTTCGTCTGGATATCCAGATATTGGCAATGATCTGAGGTCTCAAAAGGCACTCTCAGCTCTTCTACTAGTTCTCCAATGACTCCTACGAAAACTTATTGGAGTTCTACAGGAGAGCTGAGCAGTACATAAATGTTGAAGAGCTAAGGATGGGAGGGTAGAGGATGGAAAATTAATACTTTGAAGGTCAGGGTCACCAACCTCGATTCAATAGTGATCGACCTCGAAAAGCCAGAAGCAATAGAGCAATGACATTCACCTCCTTGAACACTACAAGGGTGAATATTTTGATGTCCTTGGAAAGACAGTGGATGTCAATACAACGGCTGAAGCCCAGGACTTTGGAAAATAAGAAGAACATGAAAAAATACTATCAATTCCATTGGGACCATGGCCATGACACCAAAGATTATTCCCAACCGAGGAAATACATTGAGTACCCCATCAAACAAGGCCAACTTTGGAAGTATCTAAGAATACCTTCACCCAAACAAAGGGGCAAAAAAAAAGATAACTAAAAGGGAAGAGATGAAGAATATGGTTCGGACAGACTTCAGACGAATCAGGGTCCACGAAAACACCCATCACCTTCAGCTAGGGTAATTCAGAGAATCACCACCGGAATTCCCTGGGCTTAGAGGAAAATGAAGGTGTAAGAGATAATAGTGATGGAGTTCAATAGCCCTGCAAACAAGCTCACCCAAAGAGATGGGTCTGTGGTGAAATTCCTACACAAGGATTCTCTCCTGATCATGGCTAGGATAAAAAACTAGGATGTCAAGAGAGTGCTCTTAGATGATGGTTCAAATGCCGATGTCTTTTTTGCCCATTTACTGCCAAGCTTAGGCATTATTGAAAGTGAGCTCAAACTGATGACTTCACCCATGTTCAGGATTGGACCTATTGAACTCCTCGTGTTGGGATGGATTGATTTCCCACTTAAGCTGAAAGGTACTTTGGTGAAGACAGGAAATGAGCCCCTTACCTTAACTATGACAAGGTTCGTAGTCATTGATGTTCCATCATCTTACAATGCCATCCTCGGCAGGTTGACACAAGGCAACCTTCACCTCCGAACTGACATGAAATACTTGATTGTCACGTTTGAGGTGAAAGAAGCAGATGTCAAAATATACGTCAACCAAGTTGAGGTTATGAAGGTATTTGTCAAGGTGAGGCAAAATCCTACTAAAGTCCATGTACAAAGTTCAAAAAGGAAAGCATGCTAGCCAACACATAGGTTAGAAGAGCAAAAATGTGACAATGAAAAAATAGAAACTGAGGACTTGCAGCTACTCGCTGGCCAAAGTACCCGATTGGGAAAACATTTGGATGGGGAGGAAAAGAGCAAGTTTGTATCTTTCATATTAATGAACAAAGATCTATTCAGCTACTCCTTGAACGATATGCCTAGAATAAACCCGGACATCATCCAGCATTATCTAAAAGTGAGCACTGAAGCTAAGCCTATTTAGTAGAGAAAATGAAGTATATCGGCTCACAAAAGTGACTTCATCAAAAAATAAGTCCAATGACTCTTGGATGCCAGCATAATAAGGCAAGTTAAATACCCTGACTAACTAAGCAACGTTGTTATTGCAAGTAAGGAAAGGAGTGATCAACTTTGAATGTGTGTCGACTTCAGGGGTGTTAACAATGCTTATCCTAAGGACTAATATCCACTACCTTTATTTGATCAATTGGTGGACTTCATAACCAAACACGCAGTACTAAGCTTCCTTGATGAGTTCAGTGGGTACCACCAAATTTCGATGAACCCCAAAGATGAGGAAAAAACTGCATTCATAATCAATGTAAGAACATACTATTATGTGAGAATGCCCTTTAGATTGAAGAATGCAGGAGACACATATTAGAGGTTGATGAACAAGGTGTTCAACTCCTAAATGGGAAGGAACATGGAAGTACATGTCGATGATATGATAGTTAAGAGCAAACTATCAGTCGACCATGTCACAGACCTACATGAGACCTTCTAGTAGCTCTGAACATATGGAATTTTATTAAACCCTGAAAAGTGCATATTCGGGGTGATAGTGGGTAAATTCCTTGGTTCCATGGTTTTGAGAGGGGCATAGATGCCAACCTAGAAAATGTTAAGGCCTTGCTTGGGGCCCAAGCTCCCGCAACCATCAAGGATGTACAAAGACTTATCAAAAGAATAATGGTACTTAGCAGATTCAAATTCAGGTATAGGGATAGGTGCTGACGATTCTTCAGGGTGCTGACGAAAGCTTCCAAAAGTGATCTCAGCAAAGACCCCGAAGACCACCCTTGGAACGAAGAATGTCAAAAGGCATGGGACAAACATAAAAACTATTTGTATCATTTACCTACGCTTCAGCAGTCGAGATAGGGAGAAAGTCCTTGCTCAAGGCTGAGGTTAGATGCCTGATGTTATAGAAAATGATCTACTCCATAGTCTTGGCAAGTAAAAGACTTTGGCTGTGGCAGCCCTAGGTCGTCTGTGGCTACCCGTTGCCCATAATCGCTAGGAATTAAAGGAATCCCCAGCTTTTGGTTTGTAATTATTGGTTTATTTGCTTGTGATAAAAAAAACTAATGCATGTGACCTAAGCTTACTAACCTAGATTCTAGCATTAAATAATCCATGAGTAGCTTTGCATGAAAATTTAAATATAAATTAAAATATTCAAAATAGTGGTGGTACCACACTTGAAAACAATTGTAAAACTAGCCAAAGTCATAAACACATTTTCTACAAGCAACAAGCCTATGTACTTTACTTAGCTATATACATGAATCACAAACCAAAACATAAAACTAACCTTTGTTGCTAGAGGCATCTAGTATAATTAAGTACACAAGCATAACCTACTGAGATGACTATGCTAGGCTAACCACCTAAGCTCTACCTCTCAAGCATCCGAAGCCTCAACCTCCCCTTGTGCTTCTAGATCAACCAATGCTCAAGTTAATCCAACATAGTTAGTACACAACCAACCACTAAACCCAAAGATATAAACTAGCAAGTATAACTCATATCTATCCAACTAGTTTGACAACTAAGCCCGAGTTGTTAGCCGAACCAGCTAAACCTGTACACATAAACTAAACTAGGGGTGAGATTCATAGATTCCTAGTAAGGGATCTTTGGGGGTACCTGGAAAGAAAACACTAGAGGACACTGGATAATAAACGTCACAAATCTACCATAAGCTCATTATGGGCTGAGGCCTAATATATGTGCATATTGATGCCCGTCGGCATCTTCGTTGTACAACATGGTGGCCTAAAGTAGGGACTTCCAGTGTGGAGAGTATCAGAAGGAGAGACTTCCGACGTGAGAGTGCCTAAAATGGTCAAAAGAACAGGGGTTAGGAGTTCCCTGGACTGTGTTTCTGGGGGAGGAGCCTCCGACGCCCAAGTCAGTATTTGGCAAGAGAAGTGAACAGAGAGTAAATTTTGTTCCTCTTTACCAAGGTCATTTTCCCAAGTATTTATAGGAGGACATGGGGAGAAGTCCATTTGACACAGCCTGCTCGGATCATGACACGTGTTCAGTCGGATGTAGTCCGTACCTTCGGAGATAGGGATCTCTAGCTGGCTATAGGCCGTTCTGGCTAGAGGTCAGGGCCATGGGAGGCCTGTGTGTCAGAGGCGTGTGCGAGGACTCTATGTCAGAGGCTCTTTAACCATTTTTTTTATGTTCATAAGAGCCCTTCGGTGAAAGTGACCTCTTCGGGATGTGAGAGCTTCCAGCCGAGGTCGCCCCTGTTACTCAGAAGGTCCCTTGGCACAGAGGATTCCCTTCGGAGGATGTTTTGCCCTACCAAGGATGGTGAGTCTACTCTTCCCGAAGTTGGTCAGGTCATTTTACCGATGGTGGTAGCGCACCATCTTCTCGAGGTCAGTCCTGTTATTCCCAAGGGTAATGGTGGATTTCCGAGGTCCAGGGATCAAGGACTGTGGACCCTCTTTACCCGAGGTTGGTTCCTGCGCTCTTGAAGGGCGATGCTCATCTTTTCTAAGGGCGGTGCTTCGCTAGAGCTTGAGAGCTTGGAGGGTGATAGCCCTTTGGCCATCACTTGCCCCCCTTGGAAGGCCGAAGTTATTTCTTCGGTTACTTGAGCAAATTATGGGAGTCTTCGTGGAAGGTGGTGGCTGGCTCAATCATCATGACTAAATTTTTAGCCAAGGTTATCTTCTTCGGAGGGAGTTTTGGCAATGTGAGATGGCTCTTTTTAATCGAGGTAACTCCTCTGGTACTCAAGTGGCTTGCCCTATTTTTGGCTGAACTTCCGACGTTCCTGAAGCTATTTTGTCAACCCAAGGTGAATATCTCCTTTCTCTGGGCCTATGTTGTTTGTCAGTGAGTCGTTACATCTTCTGATCAAACAGGCGTGTCACTCCAGATAATGCTTGCCTAGGCCTCCGTGCTGTTAGGAGGCATGCCCTTGTTTCCTGTGCTGGGTAACACATATCACGTGGTAATTGAGGGACAGTTGCATCGGTTACATCAACCGTGTCTGTTCGCCTTCGATGGGTAATTATGGCGACGGTTCACCTTTGAGGAGCAATTATGGCGACGATTTGCCTACCCTCTTCGGTCTATATAAACCCTTCTCTTCTCCAGACTTCCTACTTGCTCTCTTTTGCCTCTGCTTTCGCTCTCGTTTGCTCTCAAGTTTTTCTCTCTTTTCTGTGGCACTGTAAGCAGTGGAGCGATTTCCAGCAAGTTTTAGCGACGGCATTCCGAAATCCTGACTTCAGCAAGAGTTTTGGTGGGTTTTCCTTCCCAAAGTCCTTCAATTTTATGTGTTTCTAGCCTTTTCATCTTTTCTGAGGTCGTCTCCTTCTTCCGAAGTCATTTCTTTTTCCCAAATATGTCTTCTCTGACCCCACTCTTGACTGTTCGTCCTATTCTCGAGAGTTGGGCACCTCTCGACTCTCATCCATGCTGCACCACTTTGGAGAAAATGGAGAAGTGGGCAGCTAAGTTCTACCTTTCATCTTATGCTGTGACTAGGCTACCTACTACAGGTCTGCTTAGTTACATGTATCATTTAGATGAGGTTAACATTTTTCAGGCCCAACTGAAGGCCAGACTTTGGTACCCTCCCCCGAAGATGGTTTGCGAGTTCTGCCATTTCATGGCATAGCTGTGAACCAACTTCCTCTAAATGCCTACTATTATTTTAACACCTTCCTCTGCATGTGTGGGGTCTTTGGGATAGAGCCCCACTTCATCATGTTCATGCAGCATTACAAAGTTCACCCCGTCCTAAAAGGTGGTTTTTATTTTTTGCTTCCTTGAGGTTCTGGGAATAAAAGTACACCTTCACCTTCGACACGAAGGACAGCTGGCGAGGTTGGCAGAAGAAATTTTTCTTTCTAAAGGTAGCTAAGGCGTGGAAACATGTGCTAACCCGGGGGACCTCGGGGACTTTGAAGACCAATGTAGTCGGCCCCCAATAGATTACTAACCTTAAAGCTAGAGGCTCAGTTCGAGGAGTTTGACAGCCGTATTCGGGCTGTCGCGGACTAGGAACCTCAGGTCCCCCCACACTCCTTGTACCCTTTTCCCATTAGGTGCATTCTCATGATCGATGAGGTCCTTCGGGCATTGGGGGTTGTCAAGGAACACAAAATGGGCCTTAACATGCCACAGCCTGCCTTCAACGGGAAGAAGTCGTGGCTGGTTATGCTTCTCTGAAAGGAGCTTACATATGAAGCCCTTGTTGAGAGTAAGTCATCTTCCAAATTTTGTTATACATACTCCTTTGGACTTACACTGATGTCTTCTATTTTTCAGAGATGGGCGACCAATCTGCTACCTTCTACAAGTACCTTTTCCTCGGTCAAGCTGAGAAGGCTGCCCCAAAGAGGAAGAAGACGACAGGTGAGGGCCCATCTTTGGCGAGGAAGAAAGCTAAGGAGGACATTCTTCCTCCCCCTCCCGAAGACATTGTGGAGGTTCTGGACCATTCCTCGGTTTGTGCCGATCCTCCCTCGCAGCCAACCGCCAGCATAACTTTGGCGGAGGAGGTCTTGGGTACATCCGCAGAAGGCCTTTCTGCTGAAGAGCTCGAGGCCCGTCGAAGAGCAAAGGGCAAGCAGGTCCCTGACGATGTTCAAGAGGTTGACAACTCCGAGGAGGACATCGCCAAGGTTCCTCCAGGTTTGTCCCTTAGCCATTTTCCTATCAATCTGGGATTTTTTGGTATTTTAGATCTTATAGACATATGGCTAAGGGATAATATACTGATGGAACTTCGACATGATCTTGCAGAGGAGCAGGCACCCATGGCATGGATGGTGAAGCATGCCCGAAAATGGGCCCTTCAGGACTCCCACATCCCAAAGGACAAGGTACCCAAAGAAGGCTTTCTGGACTTTCACGGAGGACATGAATTTGTTCTCCGAGGATAGTCAGACAATGGCTCCTCAAATGGCAAAGGGCATCTTGACCAACGCCACCTTCAAGTCCCTTATAGAGGAGTGCCCAAACGAGGAGGTCCTTGCTGCAAGGATGTCCGAACACACTGCTTAGGTATTCTTCAAACCCTTTATCATTCGAACAAATTTTTCTAAGTGTTTGCTTTGCTTTGTAAAACTTCACCATGTGTCCTTCTTTTTGCAGCTCTTAGCGTACAATGGATACTTCCGAGCTTAGGCAGCAAAGTAGTCTTCGATCCAATCTCAAACTGAATAGTGCTTGGAGAAGGCCAATATATTTTGTGCCAGCTCGATCGTTAAGTACGCCGAGCTGAACAAGATAGCCAATGAGGAGATGGCCAAACTTCGAGAGGAGTTCTTGAAGAGTCAAGAGGAGCTCGTAAAAGATTTCTCCAAGAAGATGTCTGACCTTGGCATGAAGGTCGTTGAGCTAACTTCGGCAAATGAGGACTACCAAAAGAAGAATGAGGAAGACTCTGCTCTCCTGACGAAGGCCCTCATAGACAATGCCGAACTTTAAGCTAAGGTCAATGCGCTGAAGAAGGAGAAGAAGAAGAAAAAGAAGTCAAAGAAGCTGGAGAAGGAGGTTGCTGAGCTAGACACCTTGGGTGTCGTGAAGGACAAAGCTGATCAAGCAACTAAGGTTGCATTCCAAGATGGCTTTTGTTTGGCTCAACACCAAGTTCTGGAGAAATACCCAGACCTCGACATCTCCTTCTTGGTAGGTCTGGACATCCCTGAAGGGCCTCACTAGACATGGTCGAAGATAGAGCACCTCAACCTTCCTTTTGCTCTTCCTCCGGCACCGAAGGTTGTGACAGAGGAGGTTGGCAATGAAGTAGCTCCAGATGACGACGTCCCCTAGGTGTCCAGGACTTCACTTTTTCTTTTTCTTTGTAATCTTCTTCTCATAATGCTCCTTCTTGTAATAAGGCTCAATTTAATAAAATTCCTTCTTTACTCCAAAATTTTGCTAAGTCTTAAGACAAGTTTGTCCTTAAATGATTTTTGGTTCCAAGGGTTAGTTTGACCATTTTCGGTCTAGGACCCTTGGGAAGATATTTTTCACACTTATTATCAACCATCTTCGGCATAACACCATTTTCGGTGAATATCTTTTGGCAAAGCTCTGCCTGTTTTTATCAGCCATGTTCGGTTGACGTGCCTTCGGTGAAAATGTGTCACTTTCGTAGGTAGATACTTGCACCTTGTTCGGTTAGATTCCTTTGGTGGGACTATATTCCTTAGAAAAATTTCTAAGAGTAGAATTTTTTCAAAGCATCTGAATGCCATGTGTTTCTCAGTTCACCACCTTCGGCATCGTCGAGCTCGTAGACTCCTAGCCGAACTTCATCAAGAACCAAATAAGGCCCTTCCCAGTTTGCCCGAAGTACTCCGTGAGATGGTCTTCGGGGCTCAAACTCAGCCTTTCGGAGGACAAGGTGCCCCTTCCTAATTCCTTTTCGCTTGACATGTGAGTCCGTAGCGATAGCTACTCTTTGTAGAAAAGCTTTTCTTCTAAGCTCAGCCACTTCTCTATGTTCATCAATTAGGTCGAGCTTGGTTCTAAACCCGAGGTTGTTCCCTTCTTCATCAAACACTTGTACCTTGATAGATGGCTGAACCACTTCGATAGGAATAATGGCCTCCATGCCAAACACGAGTGAGAAAGGCGTCTCACCTGTAGCCCTTCGGGTGGTTGTCCGATAGCTCCATAGCACACTAGGAAGTTCTCCTAGCCATTTCCCTTTCACTTCCTTCAATCTCTTCTTCAAACCATCTTTTATGGTTCTATTGGACACCTCTACCTATCCGTTGCTCTGAGGATGAGCTACCGGGGCAAACTGCATTTTTATCCCAAGGTCGGTAGTAAATTCCTGGAATCCCTTGTCAATAAGCTGGGAACTATTGTCAGCCACTACCATGTTAGTGTTGTGCCTAAAAACCCAATCATGAGATGGTTGTATTTTTGCACATTGAGTCATGATATTTTATTAAGGCATTAATCCAGCAATTATGTTTGTTGTTCTGTTTTTGTGTAATGTAATAAACATAATTGTAACCCTAGAATAATGATATTCTTAAACGTCCCTAGTCTAGTATTATTATGGAGCGGGTTGCAATAATACATAACGACTAGCATATGTGGAGACTAATATGAGATATGTAGTCTACATATGGTTACAAGTTGGAGAACTTGTGTACTGGACCGACCCACCATGAGAACACTACATGGATCGTTATATGAGTGTCATAAGTGATTCTCATAGTGATCATGGTATATGTAGTCCTTCGACCTAAGATCATCAAGGTTCCCTACATGTGAGTCACATACTTTGATACTTTCCTTTGTTGCTCGTAACTGAGTGAACTTGAAGGAGGTCATTGGGTATGTCATATATCATGCAGAGGGATTTGTATGATCAAGATGGGATTTGTCCCTCCTAGGTAATGGGAGTGATATCTTCGGGCCCCTTGATAGGGTGAGACTTAGAAAATGTATGCCCATGGTCGGATGAGTTGATATACGATATCAATGTCATCAATTTAAGTCGGTCTACTTGGTAATCAAGAAACCTAAGATTGGGCTATACGAGAATGACACATTCCATGTCTCGTGCTCAGTATTGATATCTTGGACAAAGGGACAATAGCATATATCGATGATGATCATAAAGGTTTAGTCGAATCACCGACAATCTTGTCACTTGGGTAGCAATGATGTGTTGCTAGACACCGCTCATTGTTTATGATCATAAATGTGATTTATGATCATTGCCAACGTCGTAAGAGCCTATTGGGTCGCACACATAGAGCTATTTGGATCATTAGAGTGCATGGGCTAATTATTTGGGTTATGGCTTCACAATAATTTCATACTAATAATGGCCCCAAGAGTTGAGCCATTATTAAGCACGAAATTAAAGCCTAATTGGATTAGGGCTTTGAAACCCATTAGGCCTGGAAGTTGAGTCTCACTATAAATACAACTTTTAGTGAGAAATTCATAGATCTCCTTGCCCTAGCCTCCTAAAAAGGACAGCCGCACTATTCTCTTGCAATTCCTTGGAGGACGTAAGCTAGCACTGTGAGCACAAGAGAAACGCATCTACCAGGACATGGTGGAAGCGTGGTGATCCCGAAAGGCTCGTGTGGATACCATAGAGAGCTTGAACACATCAGCTGTTCAGGTTTTGTGATTCGACTCTACAGTTGAGTGAGAGATCTCAACCGAAAATTAGGTATGAAAATTTTTGAACACCCGGTTTACACCGTTTCACTTGGATCCTGGAGGGTTTCGGTTAAACTCCACTGCGCTGTTTGGCTCCCGAAACCTAACAGTGGTATCAGAGCTACTGGTGAAACCCTAAATCGGTATTGAATGTTGAATCGCATGATGTTATGTGTTCAGTTGCTTTCGACCATGATTACTTAGATTGATTCACGATGCATGAAACCGGGACTCGTAATGAACATATGAAATATATGAAGAAACTACACTAATTGGTTAGTGAGAGTAACCTGAAATTGATAGGTATGAGATACCTATATGGATTAGGATTCTTGCAATAGTTGCAAAACCCTAGCTTGGTTCGAATTCGGCCTATTTGGGCACCGAAAGTAAGGTATTTTTGGTGGCTCGAATGGAGGAGTCTCGGGTGCCTACTTGCTCGAAATATAAGATCTTGGCTAGTGACACCACCGTATGTGAAGCGCCACATAAATAAAACTGGTTAATCAACTCACGAAAATTGGCATGCATTTGTTGAATGAGATTTGGCATGTTATGCTGATTGATGGTTGAAGCATGGTGCATGGTTGTAGCCCTTGATTGGTTGTACTTGTAAATACGGCCTATGAGTCGTGCCTTCTCTTGTTACTCTCATTGTACATTATTTTCTCACCTTACTTCCCTCGAATGTAACTCAAGGTTTCTATTATTAATGTAATGGTACATTATGGGATCATCCAAGGTGGTATGTCCAAGGAGGTGACAACAAAAGAGCAACCAAGAAAAGAAGAGAAGGAGCTTGTGAAGACCCTTTTCTTTTCTTAGGCTTCTATGATATTCTCATTGGCATGAGAATATCGCATAGTTTGGGCTATAACCATGTCACATTTACTTTCTTGTAAGCATGAGATGCATGTTTTATATTTGTATGTGATGCATGTATAAGACAACCGGAGATAACAAATTGGTGAGATCAAAAGAAAAATCCATCAAAAAAATATTAAGTCATTAAATCTGATGCCTTCCAAATGTTGGCACTCGTCAAGACTTTGATCAACATTAGGTGGGTTTGCCAAAGCAAAGCACCTATGTTCATCTTGGTAAGGCGTGATAGGATAATAGTGATATCCAACCTGCTAACTTTGGGTTTGACTTAACTAAGTCATCCTAATAGGATTAGGGACTTAGAGGCATAGAGTTGGGCTTAAGTTCATGAGATGAGCTTGGACAAGTGTTGTTCACCCAACTATCCAAGAGTTGCATAAGATGCAATTGGCAAGGAGTTGCCTACCTAAATAGCTGTAACTTGAGAGAAAAGCCAAAGCTGACTCAGGTTGTGGTCAAATATGGATCTTGGCCCACTAGAATACCTTAGCGTAGAGGTGTTCCGAAATAATATTGAGGGTTATTATTTTGAGAAAAATAGTGGGAGTATCATTTAATAAAATTTTTATTAAATGAATTAAAATACATGGCTCTTACCACTGCATATTTACTGTTGTAGATAACTATGGCACAAAACACATCGACACTTTCATTGCGATCGATCCTTGAGAAGGAAAAAATGAATGGGACCAACTTTCTCAAATGGTACCAAAACTTGAGGATAGTCCTCAAGCAAGAGAGAAATGCTTATGTCCTAGAGCAGCCTATTCCGAATGAACCTGCTAGCACTGCTCCAAGAGCTGAAAGGGATGCTCACAAGAGGCATTGTGATGATGTTTTGGATGTTGCATGCCTCATGCTTATTACCATGGAATCTAAGCTTCAGAAGTAACATGAGAACATGGGGGCGTTCGATATGATCGAACATCTCAAAATGCTTTTCCAAGAGCAAGCTAGGCATGAGAGGTTTGAGACCTCTAAGGCATTGTTTCAGTGAAAGATATTTGAGGGAAGTCTCGTGGGTCCTCATGTGCTCAAGATGATTGGGTACATTGAGAATCTTGAGAGTTTGGGATTTTTTCTTCAAAAAGAGTTGGCTGTTGATGTAGTCTTGCAATCGTTGCCTGAAAGCTATAGTCAGTTTGTCATTAACTATAGCATGAATGACCTTGACAAGTCCCTCCCTGAATTGCTCAACATTTTGAGAACTGCTGAGCAAAACCTTAAGAAGGCTAAGCCCATTTTGACGGTTCAAAAGGCCAAGGGAAAGAGAGAAGCCAACAAGAAGAAGGATAAAGCTAATGGAAAGTCCAATGCCAATTCTTCTTCAGCTGCACTGAAACCAAAGGGTGGTGTGGCAAAGGAAGGGGAGTGCTTCCATTGTAAGCAACCTGGACACTGGAAGCGCAACTACAAGCTCTATCTTGAAGAACTTGTTAAGGAAAAGGGAAGTAAGACTTCCACTTCAGGTAATTTTGTTATACAGGCTAACTTTTCTACTTCCTCATCTTGGGTATTGGATACTGGATGTGGATCTCACATTTGTGCAAATGTGCAGGATCTAAGTAGAAGTAGAAGATTGGCCCAAGGTGAAGTGGACCTATGTGTTGGAAATGGAGCAAGGGTTGCTACCTTAGCCGTAGGGACTTATGTTCTCACTTTACCTAGTGGATTAGTTTTAGAATTAGACAACTGCTACTTTGTGCCTACTATTAGTAGAAATTTGATTTCTGTTTCTTGTTTGGACAAGAAAGGTTTTTCATTTATAATAAAGGGCAAATGTTGTTCTATTTATTTGAATGAAATCTTTATGGCAGTGCTCAACTTAACAATGGGTTGTATGTTCTAGACCTTGAAGATCCAATCTATAATGTGAATACCAAGAAGGTCAAATTAAATTTTTTGAACCTGACCTATCTCTGGCGTTGTCACTTGGGCCATATAAATGAGACCCGCATATCCAAGCTCCATAAGGATGGACTCTTTGACTCATTTGATTTTGAATCATATGAGACATGTAAGTCATGTTTGTTGGGCAAGTTGACCAAAGCCCCATTCACAGGGCAAAGTGAAAGGGCTAATGACTTACTAGGACTCATACATAGTGATGTTGTGGCCTTATGTCTACACATGCTAGAGGAGGTTTCCAATACTTCATTACCTTTACTGATGACTTTAGCAAATATGGCTATGTGTATCTCCTGAGACACAAGTCAGAATCCTTTGAAAAGTTCAAAGAATTCAAGAATGAAGTAGAGAATCAACTCGAGAAAAGTATCAAAGTGCTTCGATCATATCGAGGTGGAGAGTACTTGGATCGAGAATTCCTTGACTATCTAAAGGAGTGTGGTATAATATCACAACTCACTCCACCAGGTACACCTCAATGGAATGGTGTATCTGAAAGGAGAAATCAAACTCTGTTAGACATGGTTCGCTCCATGATGAGTCAAGCTGACCTTCCAAACTCCTTTTGGGGACATGCTCTAGAGACAGCCGCTTTTACACTAAACCGAGTTCCATCTAAATCGGTTCAAAAGACACCATATGAGATATGGAGTGGGAGGTGTCCCAATTTGTCTTTTATGAAGATTTGGGGCTGTGACGCATATGTTAAACGTCAATCCTCTGACAAACTAGGGCCCAAATCTCAAAAATGCCTTTTTGTTAGGTATCCCAAAGAAACAAAGGGTTACTATTTCTACAATCCTTTTGAGCAAAAAGTGTTTGTTGCTCGAACTGGTGTCTTTTTGGAGAAAGAGTTTATCTCTAAAGGAACTAGTGGGAGGAAAGTAGAACTTGAAGAAATTCAAGAACAACAAGGAGACATCGAACCTGAAATGGAACCTGAACAGACACCACAAGATGTTGTGGTTCAAGAGTCTGTTCCTGTAGCACAGAGCCCACGTAGGTTTGGTAGGATTCGGCGTGAGCCTGAGAGATATGGATTTCTCATGTCTCACACTGGTGATGTGATGCTCATGGATTAGGATGAGCCCACAACCTACCAACAAGCTATGTCAGGGCCTGACTCTGAGAAGTGGCTAGTGGCCATGAAATCCGAGATGGAATCCATGTATGAAAACCAAGTATGGACTTTGGTTTGCCCACCTGAAGGGGTAAAACCCATAGGGTGCAAATGGGTTTTCATGAAGAAAACTGACATGGATTGTAATGTGATTACCTTTAAGGGACGATTGGTTGCAAAAGGTTTCAAGCAAATTCATGGTATTGACTATTATGAAACTTTTTCACCAGTTGCTATGCTTAAATCCATCCGAATTTTGTTCACTATTGGTGCACACTATGATTATAAGATATGGCAAATGGATGTCAAAACTGCATTCCTAAATGGAAAGCTACTTGAGGATGTGTACATGACACAACCTGAGGGTTTTGTCACTCCTGAGAATGCCAACAAAGTGTGCAAGTTGCAAAGGTCTATTTATGGACTGAAGCAAGCTTCTCGAAGTTGGAATCTTCATTTTGATGATGCAATCAAAGAGTTTGGTTTTATCAAAAATGAAGATGAACCTTGTGTCTACAAGAAGGTTAGTGGGAGCTCTATTGTCTTCTTGGTGTTGTATGTAGATGACATACTACTCATCGGGAATGACATTCCTAAGCTATAGTCTGTGAAGACTTGGTTAGGGAAGTGTTTCTCTATGAAGGACTTGGGTGAAGGACTTGGGTGAAGCAGCCTATGTGTTAGGCATCAGGATCTATAGAGATAGATCTAGAAAGCTTCTTGGCCTAAGTCAAAGTACATATATTGACAAAGTGCTAAAGAGGTTTAGCATGCAAGATTCCAAGAAAAGATTCTTGCCCATGCCACATTGTATAACTCTTTCTAGATCTCAGTGTCCGAGTACACCCGAGGAGAGAGAGTGCATGAGTAAGATTCCATATGCCTTAGCAATTGGATCTATCATGTATGCCATGATATGTACTCATCCCGATGTCTCATATGCCTTGAGCATGATGATTAGGTACTAATCGAACCCCGATGAGAGTCACTGGATAGCTGTTAAGAACATCCTTAAGTACTTACGAAGGACTAAGGATGCATTCTTGATCTTTGGAGGTGAAGATGAGCTCGTTGTAAGCGGTTACACTGATGCAAGCTTCCAATCTGATAAGGATGAATTTAGATCACAATCTGGTTATGTGTTTTGTATTGGTGGTGGTGCTGTGAGCTGGAAAAGTTCAAAGCAAGAGATAGTAGCTGACTCTACAACAGAATCTGAGTACATTGCCACCTCTGATGCTACGAAAGAGGCAGTTTGGATCAAGAAGTTCATCACTTAACTTGGAGTGGTTCCAAGCATTGCCGACCCGATAGAGCTCTATTGTGACAACAATGAAGCAATCGCACAGGCTAAGGAACCTCGATCTCACCAGCAATCCAAACACATACTCCGATGCTATCATCACATTAGGGACATCATCGAGAGGGGTGATGTAAGGATATGCAGGACTTCGATAGACAGCAACATTGCTGATCCACTGACAAAGCCCCTTATGCAGCAAAAGCATAATAGCCATTCTAGGTCCATCGGTATTAGATACATGCATGATTGGCTTTTAGTGCAAGTGGGAGATTGTTAGTGTCGTGCCTAAAAAGCCAACATGAGATGATTGTATTTTTGCACATTGAGTCATGATATTTTATTAAGGCATTAATCCAGCAATTATGTTTGTTGTTCTGTTTCTGCGTAACGTAATAAACATAATTGTAACCCTAGAATAATGATATTCTTAAACATCCCTGGTCTAGTATTATTGTGGAGCGGGTTGCAATAATACATAATGACTAGCATATGTGGAGACTAATATGAGATATGTAGTCTACATATGGGTACAAGTTGGAGAACTTGTGTACTGGACCGACCACCATGAGAACACTACATGGATCGTTATATGAGTGTCATATGTGATTCTCATAGTGATCATGGTATATGTAGTCCTTCGACCTAAGATCATCAAGGTTCCCTACATGTGAGTCACATACTTTGATACTTTCCTGTGTTGTTCATGTTGGGTTTTGGGAGCCAAACAGCGCAGCAGAATTTAACCGAAACCCTCCAGGATCCAAGTGAAACGGGGTAAACCGGGTGTTCAAAAATTTCATACCTAATTTTCGGTTGAGATCTCTCACTCAACTGTAGAGTCGAATCACAAAACCTGAACAGTTGACGTGTTCAGGCTCTCTATGGTATCCACACGAGCCTCTCGGGATCACCACGCTTCCACCACATCCCGGCAGATGCGTTTCTCTTGCGCTCGCAGTGCTAGCTTGCGTCCTCCAAGCAATTGCAAGAGAAGAGTGCGGCTGTCCTTTTGGGAGGCTAGGGCAAGGAGACCTGCGAATTTCTCACTTAAAAGTTGTATTTATAGTGAGACTCAACTTCCAGGCCTAATGGGTTTCAAAGCCCTAATCCAATTAGGATTTAATTTCGGGCTTAATAATGGCTCAACTCCTTGGCCCATTATTAATACGAAATTAAAGTGAAACCATAACCCAACTAATTAGCCCATGCACTCTAATGATCCAAATAGCTCTATGTGTGTGACCCAATAGGCTCTTGCCATGTTGGCAATGATCATAAATCACATTTATGATCATAAGCAATGAGCGGTGTCTAGCAACACATCATTGCTACCCAAGTGACAAGATTGTCGGTGAATCGACTAAACCTTTATGATCATCACCGATATATGTCATTGTCCTTTTGTCCAAGATATCAAGACTAAGCACGAGACATGGAATGTGTCACTCTCGTATAGCCCAATCTTTGGTTTCTTGATTACCGAGTAGACCAACTTAAACTGACGACATTGATATCATATATCAACTCATCGGAGCATGGCCATGCATTTTCTAAGTCTCACTCTATCAAGGGGCCCAAAGATATCACTCCCCTTACATAGGAGGGACAAATCCCATCTTGATCATACAAATCCCTCCGCATGATATGTGACATACCCAATGACCTCCTTCAAGTTCACTCAGTTACGAGCAACAAAGGAAAGTATCAAAGTATGTGACTCACATGTAGGGAACCTTGCTGATCTTAGGTCGAAGGACTACATATACCATGATCACTATGAGAATCACTTATGACACTCATATAACGATCCATGAAGTGTTCTCATGGTGGGTCGGTCCAGTACACAAGTTCTCCAACTTGTACCCATATGTAGACTACATATCTCATATTAGTCTCCACATATGCTAGTCATTATGTATTATTGCAACCCGCTCCACAATAATACTAGACTAGGGACGTTTAAGAATATCATTATTCTAGGGTTACAATTATGTTTATTACGTTATGCAGAAACAAAACAACAAACAAAATTGCTGGATTAATGCCTCAATAAAATATCATGACTCAATGTGCAAAAATACAATCATCTCATGATTGGCTTTTTGGGCACAATACTAACAGTTCATAACTGAGCGAACTTGAAGGAGGTCATTGGGTATGTCACATATCATGCAGAGGGATTTGTATGATCAAGATGGGATTTTCCCCTTCTATGTAACGGGAGTGATATCTTCGGGCCCCTTGATAGAGTAAGACTTAGAAAAATGCTTGGTCATGCTGGGATGAGTTGATATAGAATATCAATGTCATCAGTTTAAGTTGGTCTACTCGGTAATCAAGAAACCAAAGATTGAGCTATACGAGAGTGACACATTCCATGTCTCATGCTTAGTCTTGATATCTTGGACAAAGGGACAATGGCATATATCGGTAATGATCATAAAGGTTTAGTTGAATCACCGAAAATCTTGTCACTTGGGTAGCAATGATGTGTTGCTAGACACCACTCATTACTTATGATCATAAATGGGATTTATGATCATTGCCAACGTGGTAAGAGCCTATTGGGTCGCACACATAGAGCTATTTGGATCATTAGAGTGCATGGGCTAATTATTTGGGTTATAATTTCACTTTAATTTCATATTAATAATGGGCCCAAGAGTTGAGCCATTATTAAGCCCGAAATTAAAGCCTAATTGGATTAGGGCTTTGAAACCCACTAGGCCTAGAAGTTGAGTCTCACTATAAATACAACTTTTAGTGAGAAATTTGAGTTTCTTGCTCTAACCTCCCAAAAAGGACAGCCGCACTCTTCTCTTACAATTCCTTGGAGGACGCAAGCTAGCACTGCAAGAGCAAGAGAAACGCATCTGCCGGGATGTGGTGGAAGCGTGGTGATCCCGAGAGGCTCATGTGGATACCATAGAGAGCTTGAACACATCAACTGTTCAGGTTTTATGATTCGGCTCTATAGTTGAGTGAGAGATCTCAACCAAAAATTAGGTATGAAAATTTTCAAACACCCGGTTTACACCGTTTCACTTGGATCCTGGAGGGTTTCGGTTAAATTTCACTGCGCTGTTTGGCTGCCGAAACCTAACATACCACCCTCGGTATGCCGAATTTGCATACGATGTTCTTCTAGATGAATTTCTTTATATCCTTCGCTGAAATGGTTGCCAAGGGCTTTGCCTCAATCCATTTAGTGAACTAATCTACTGCGACTATGTAGAACTTCACTCCTTCAGGTGCTGTTAGGAGAGGCCCAATGAGATCAATACCCCACACTGCAAAGGGGCAAGGGTAGTTAGCCGAAGTTATAATTTTTTAGCGTAACCTCTGGATGTTGGCGTGTCTTTGGCAATTGTCACATTTCTGGACAAATTGCCTTGTGTCCTTCCTTAGAGTGGGCCAGAAGTATCCTTGGCAGAGTAGTACTCCTGCCAAAGTGTTAGTTTCTATGTGGGAACCAGAGGCCCCTTTGTGGAGTTCTTTGAGGACTGTCTCAACATCCTCTTAGTCGACACACCTTTGTAGTGGGCTCACGTACCCTTGTCGGTATAACTCCTCCCCAATGAGGAAATATCGTCCAAAACATCTTTGCACTTTTATTGCCTGAAGAGGGTCTTCAGGAAGCTCCAAAGTAGTAAGGTACTTTTTTATGGGACTTTTTCCATCCTCTTTCCGAAGTTGCTATTCTCATTATTGCTATGCTCGGTTGGCTTAGCACTTTGGTGGTCTTTTTCATTTTGGCCAAAATATCTGCTTTAGTATTGTTTTGGCAAGGCACGCTCTTGGATGAGCTTTGTTGCGAGGTCATGATACTTTGCCAAGGTTGGGTCCTTCGTGCCGTAGTCCCCCTGCCATCTGCCGAACCACAAGCTGAGAATCGCTGTGGGCCTTTAGGTTTTTCACACCAATTCTTCTGGCGAGGCGCAAACCTGCTATGAGGGCTTCATACTTTGCCACATTGTTGGTGACATTAAACCCAAATTTGGTGGCTTTTGTGGCTTCCATACCTTCGGGACCACGGAGAATTAATCCAACTCCTTGATGTTCAAAACTGGAGGCCCCGTCAACAAACAGAGTCCTCTCAAGTTCATCCGTTTTAAGGTTAGGCGGACTATCTTTGGCAACAGGTACCTCGGCAATGAAATCTGCCAACACCTGTGCTTTTATTGCCTTCCTTGGCTCATAGGTGATATCATATTCACCGAGCTCAATGCACCACTTCGATAGCCTTCCTAAGTGGTCCACCTTTTTCATGATGTCCCAAAGAGGCAGACTACTTCGGACGATAATGGGGTGCCCTTGGAAATAAGGTCGTAGCCTTCTGCTTGCAAGTACCAAGGCATAAATAGCCTTTTGTAGCAAGGGGTACCTGACTTCGGCACCATGTAGTGACTTGCTCACATAATATACTGGCCATTGCTTTGCCCCCTCTTTCTTTACAAGGACCGAACTTACTGCCTTTTCAGTGACGGTGAGGTAAAGTATGAGGGGTTCTCCTTCCCGTGGCTGCTGAAGTGTCGGCAGACGAGTTAGGTAGACTTTAAGCTCTTCCCAGGCCTTTTGGCAATCTTCGTTCCAAGGGCACACCTCGGTTCCGAGGTCACCACCATTTGTTGCTGCCTTAGTAAGGACTTTGAAGAATGGTCAGCAGCGATCCCCATATCTGGAGATGAATCTCTGAGGGACGTAATTCTCCCTGTGAGTCTTTGCACATCCTTAGTCGTCGTGGGAGTTCGGAATCCCAGCAGGGCGTTGACCTTTTCTGAATTGGTGTCAATACCTCTTTCCGACACCATGAATCTGAGGAACTTACCCGCATTCACCCCGAATACGCATTTGTCAGGGTTGAGATGAATTCTGAATGTCCTCAGTTGGCGGAACGTTTCCTCAAAGTCTATGATATGACTACTAGGCAATTTGCTCTTAACTATCATATCATCGATGTAGACTTGCATGTTTCTCCCGATTTGGGAGCCGAAGACCCTATTCATCAGCCTCTTGTACGTGGCTCCTACATTCTTAAACCCGAAGGGCATTCTAATATAGCAGTATGTACCAGCTTCAGTGATGAAGGTGGTTTTTTCCTCGTCTTCGGGATCCATCCTGATTTGATGATACCCACTAAAGGCGTCGAGGAAGCTAAAGAGGCCATACTCGGCGGTTGAGTCCACCAACTGGTCTATTGGGGGTAGAGGATACAAATCTTTAGGGTAAGCATCGTTCACATTTCAGAAGTCGATGCACATTTGGAGTTTGTCACTTCCTTCTTTTGTGGCGATAACCACGTTACTAAGCCATTCGGGATATTTGACTTCCCTTATTACGTCTGCCTCCATCAACCTTTGGATTTTGGCTTTAACGAAGTTATTCTTATGTGCCAAAAGTCTTCTCTTCTTTTGGTGAACAGGCTTTATGTTAGGGCATATCTTTAGACTATGCTGGATTATGTGAAGGTCTACCCCAGGCATGTCCTTCCGCGAGTAGGCAAATAGATCCTTGTTCATTAAAAGGAAAGATACAAGCTTTTGCTTGTCACCTTCAGCCAAATGTTTCCCCATACGGGTACTTTGGCCTGGCACAAGCTCTACATTCTCAGTTTCAATTTTTTTTGAGTCGCTTTTCTCCCTTTCGGTAGGCTCTTCGGTCGGTGTGCCCTTTTCTCTTGAGGTCTGTGTGTGTAGCCTTCACGAAGACCTTCTGGACCTCAGCTTGGTCAATAAATACCTCTGCGTCTCCCTCCTTCGTGCCGAAGGTGACCGTCAGGTACTTCACATCTGGTCGGATGTGAAAGTTTCCTTGAGTTTGCCTTATGAGGATTGCATTGTATGAAGAAGGGACGTCAATGACTATGAACCTGGTCATGGCTGAGGCGAAGAGCTCTGCATTGTTCTGAACAGAAGTTCCCCTTAACATCAGAGGTAGGTCAATCCAACCAAGGATATGGAGTTCGGAAGGACCTACCCTGAAGGTAGGGGATGTGACAGGTTAGAGGTCAGTTTTCGCGATGCCCAAGCTCGGCAGCAAGTGGGACAATAGGACATCGGTGTTGGACCCATCATCCAAGAGTACCCTGATGGCCTGGGGCCTCATCGTTGTGAGTCATGATGACTGTTGAAGAGACTTCTAGGAGGAAGAACGCCTGGAAGGTGGATCGCCCCAAGGAGAGTACCTGAAAAGCTGGTAAACAGGGTTAGGAGGCCCCCAGAGTGTTTTTTCGGGGGGGGAGCCTCCGACGCCCAAGTCAGTGGTGGCCGGAAAAAGGAGAAAGTCACTAGCTCAAAGAGAAAGGTAGAAAAGTCTCGCCTGGTATTTTCTCAGAGTGTGGGAGCTGTATCTCCGGCCAACCAACCTCCTGTCAAGTATTTATTTCCTGTATATATAGGAATACCTAGCCCGTTCAGATCATGACACGTGTGCGGTCGGATGCTCCTGAACTTCTGGGCGTAGGGGACAGATAGTTGGTAACCAGATGGCCTCGAGCCTTGTGCTGAGACGGGCCATGATGTGATTCTGATGGTGTCTGCGCGTCAGGGCGGCTTTTTACGTCTGTGGTGGGACGTGTCAGAGGCTTCCTTAAATGCTTCCTTAAATGCTCCTGCCGTACTCCCGAGGTCCCTGGGCGAGGTCGTCCTCTAGTTCGGACAGAGCCTCTTCGGGAAGCATACCCTCAGTTCGGGGGTTCCCAGTTCCAGTGGGTTCCGCCTTCGGGGATATCATGTTCGGGCAGCAATGTCTGGTGCCACTTTTCCGAAGGCGCGCTGTTCACAACCTTGGGGGGCGAATAGAGTCCTCAAGTTTTACTGGCGTGCCGAGGCTCGGAGCTCTCCGGCTATCTCCCGAGGTGCATGATTCCACCTGTTCCCGGGAAGCACCAGTTCTTCTGGCCATTGTTGTGGCAGGGTGTTCGGCCAGATTGAGGCGATAGCCTTTGGCTATCACATGCCCCCCTCTGGAAAGCCGAAGTGAAGACTTCGGTTTGCATCTCTTTCCGAGGTTGTCGTTGGGAGTCTTGTTGGGAAGCATAACCTGTTCCGAGGTCGCACCTTTTGCCCGAGGGTCTGGGCTGTTCGGCCTTGGCCTATTCTTTGGTGTCTCCGAGGCAAAGCCTGTACCGAAGATACACCTCTTGCCCAAAACTCATGGGCTGTTCAGCCATAGCCTGAGTCTTGGTGTCCTCGAGGTGGCCTGCTTTTTATTTCTGCAGGTCTGATGGCCAAGCGTGTCAGACTGAGCGGCGTGTCTCCACTTTTCAGGGATGTCAAACGACGTGTCCCAATCAGGAGGTGTGTCCCGGTTTTCCAGGGACGTTTGGGGAGGCATGTCCCCTATTTCTGCGCAGCGGTTGACACGCGGCTTCTTGCCATTGGAAGAGAGACGCGTCATTTACAGAGGGCGCGCCTTTTCGGGTGCAGCGGGCAGTTACGGCGACGGTTCGCCTCCAATGGGTACTTATGATTTCTTTTCGGCTACCCACCTTTGGCCTATAAATAGCCCACTCCATCATAAGTCCCACTTACTATTTTTCTGCTCTCTCTCTGCTTTGCCCTCTGTTCTTGCGTTTTATCTTGCTTTCTGTGGCGGAGCTTCTTTAATCAGAGCTTTTCCTACCAACTTTCACGAGGGCGTCCTCAGGCAAATCTTTTGGTGGGTTTTGATTTCCAGAGTACTCTGATTCCTCTGTTTTTCTGAGTTTTTCTGGAAAACTGTTGTTTTTTTCCAAACTCGTCTTCTGAGTTTTTTCTGGAAACTATTTTCTTTTCCATCTCAAACTCTTTTCCATGTCTACGATGCCTGTTCCCGAGAGCTGGAAACCTCTTCTGGCCCATCCTTGCTGTACCACCCCCGAAAAACTAGAGAGGTGGAAGAAAAAATTCTTTCTTCCCTCTTACGCTGTGACCAGGCTGTCTCGTTCTAGCCATTTTGCTTTTTCAAACTGCGGCGATGAGGTTACCGTCTTCCAAGCCCAACTGAAGGCCGGACTTCGGTATCCTCCCTCGAAGGTGGTTTGCGAGTTTTGCCAATTCCATGGCATTGCTGTGAACCAGCTTCCCCCGAACGCGTACTGCTATTTTAACACCTACCTCTGCATGTGTGGCATGTTCGGGATAGAGCCCCACTTCATCATTTTCATGTAGTACTACAAGCTCTACGTGGTCCCGAAGGGTGGCTTCTATTTCCTGCTGCCTCGGGGATCCAGGAGCAAAAAATTCACCTTCAGCTTCGACACGAAGGATAGCTGGCGGGGGTGGCAGCCTAAGTTCTTTTTCCTGAAGGTGGATAAGAACTGGTCTGATGTCCCGACCAGATGGGCTCAGGGAGTGCTGAACGCAGACGTCGTTGATCCGAGGATG